>CAWUFW010001604.1:0-1200000 GCA_963921515.1 Calotriton arnoldi | reverse complement strand
TGCTTAATGCCTGTTTCCATAGTAACACTTCATGGAACACTCAAGTGAACTTACAGGTCACAAGTTCAGCATATTTTCAAGTTCACCACACAATGTTGCAAATACAAATGGCAGGTGTGGTTGACTTTCCAAAATATGAGCTTATCCTATCTAAACTACCTTTCAAACATTTTTTACTAACCAATAAGAAACATGCTTTTTAAAGACAGTAACATGCACCCTATTATTGAATGTACAATGTTCTTAAATAGCCAATCAATTCTCTACTTTTTAAAAAACAGCATCTTGTCCACCATTTTACATAACTCTCATTCTACCAACTGACTTCCTCAGCTACAGACATCTTTTCATTACTTCCAGACATCCCTTCAAGATGCTTACAGTGTGGATTGTTGGGCACAGCTATGTTTTCTGGTGCAAAAGGTATGCTGAACACAGAGGTATTGACAAAGACCTAGCTTTGCAAAATGTGGACATTAAATGGATTGCACAGAGAGGATTAAAGTGGCACCAATTGATGCCTTTGGTTAAAACCTCTTTGCATCTCCAACCCCCTGACCTCATGATTGTGCACTGTGATGGCAATGACCTAGGCACATTGACTGGGGTAGGTCTGGAAATGCTAATGAAGGACACCTTTGCACAATTGATGTTGCTTTTACCTCAAACTGTCTTTGTATACTCTAACATCTGCCAAAGACAGAAATGGAAGTAGTCAAATCAATTCTGTCCGCAGATTGAGAAAGCTAGAAAAAATGTCAATAAAGCTGTTTCTGCTTATCTAAGAGACCATAGGATGGGCTCCATATATAACAACAATCTACGTTTTGATATGGAGGGCATCTACAGGAGTGATGGAGTGCACTTTACAGACCATGGAAACAGAGTCTTTCTCAACAACATAAAGCTCTGCATCCGCACTTACATGTAGCTACAACAAACTCCTAATAAACACAAGGGCTCTTTTTAGAGCCACTATAACCCAACAGTGAACCTTAACTATTAAAAACATACATATTTTTCTTTGTACAATTTTACTTGAAGTCGCGAACGCATCGCGTTTACACTGGGGGCCGCGCTGGACGCGATGGAGTCGTGACTTTCAGCGCGTGAATCAAAAAAAAATGCCCCTCTTTTAAATACTTTAATTCTGCCTCGGGGACCCCATCCCCGAGGCATGTTATTTGGCACCGTGGGGGGAGCCCCAATGCCCCCACGGTCCCAGCCGGCTCCCCGCCTCCTGCTGGAGCCGGCATTGCTTTTGGACAAGGGGAGCTGCTGGCATGCAGCTCCCCTTGCCAAAGCACTCTGCTGGTTTTGGAGGCGAGAGCAGGTGTCCTGCTCTCGCCTCCAAACAAAGCAAGATTTGCTATGACAGGGCGAGAGCCGTGCTCCCGCCCTGTCATAGCAAACGGCAATGTCTCGGGGGTGGGCACCCCGGGACATTGCAGCAGCCGGCCCTGGGGGGTGGCGGTCCCCAGAGACTTAAAGGGCTCCAGGAGGGGGACCCCACGGCCCCCCTCCCTCATTTGTAATGCCCCGGGGAGGTGGTGGTCCACGGGGCTGCGGGGGTCCATAACGGACCCCCGAATTTCAATTTTAAGTGCCCCGGGGAGGTGGTGGTCCCAGGGGCTGCGAGGGCCCCCGCTTAACACGGGGGCTTAACAATTACGAAGCGCTGTCGTATTTTTTTTATTTTCTCCGCAGGATTCGCGCACCCAGCGTGCATTCTGCCGTTTAAAAAAAAACAAAAAAACTTTTTTAGGCCCTGGAGGTCCCTGTGGGACCCCCTCAACAGTCCTAGGGGGTCAGGGTGTATCTACCCTGACCCCTTTCCTTGTTTTTTAATGTTGTTTTCACTGTTTTCTTGTAACTGAGTAACCGAGTCACAAGATGGTTGCCAACACTTCCTGGTTTGGAGTGTTGGCAGCCAATCAGAGTGAAGCTCGTGCTCGGGAGGAGTCGCGACTCCTCGGTGCTCAGATAACGAAAGTTTTCTTTTTTTAATTTCTCAAGAACTACTGAACGGATTTACACCATTTAAAAAAAAGGTCACTTTCTGGACCAAGACCTACCTTTTTGCCTAATTTGGTGTAATTCCGTTCGGGCTGTAGCTTTGTTCCTATGGAAATTAACATGGGGAAAACGCGTTTTGGTACCCCCCTTTTTTCTCGGCCCCCGCTTGACAAATCACCCCGAAACTTTCAAGACAGGAGCTGACCGGAGGGGACCTACGTTCGTGAAAATTTCGTGTGGATTCGTCAAACGGCGCCAAAGATATTGGCAAAAGAAAAAACGCTTTTTGAATAGAAACAAGGTCCTAACTATAACTACCTACTGGCGACCGCCAGTAGGTAATATATATATATTTTCCAACAGCCCCCACGAACAAGAGCAGATGCAGGCACTCCAGGTAAGCAGAAATTTCGATATTTGATAAGTCATAAAGCGATGTCCGTCATGACGCGTTTCGGCTGGTCCCAGCCTTTGTCAAAGTCATTTTTTTGATGAATTTTTTCGATTTTAAAGGCACAGTGCACATAGACATAGAAAACAGAACATCCATTATCACTGTGTCTCCCTCATAATGCACCCTGTCCCCTAAACTGGCATAACACATGTTTAGATACAGTTCCTATTTTTTTCTATTTTATTATTTTTGCGCTTTTTAAATAGTTTTTTCTGAGGAAATCTATATTTATAAAATCAAACCTCTTTGGCATTTATCATACAAATCCAACAAACCCTGGACCGGGAAGCAGATGGGAAGTGTACTCTTGGGCCAGTGCCCTTTATCTGATGGATAGCATTGTAGTACCTGTCTGAGGTCAAACCTTTCGTAGCAATATATATGACCTGATCATTCTCACACATTAAGCTTATCCAAAAGCATGCACATTAAAAATACTTATTCTTTGGTCAAGCTAAAAATGAGAGGATCCCAATAAATACTGTCATGTGGTTTGTGGCCTCATGGTCTGCATTGCTAAAGTTAGCTTAGGTCTGGCTGCCATGATGCCTTTTTGCGCACGTTACTTTGTGACTTTGTTTTTCTAGCCTCTGCTTGTGCCCGGCTATATTAGGACAGTCTGCATTTCTGCCTTTCACCTTTTCTCCTGTTCCCTGTGGGTTAAGTCTGCACAACATGTACAAGGTCGAAAAACAACGTCCCTTGTTCTTGCTGATCTGGTCAGCCCCTCGCACTTAGACATAACACTGAATGCAGCTGCACTGGAGAAATTCGGGTGCTTTTAATATTGTGATTTCACTGTTAGAGACACTTGGAGAAAAACCTTTCCAGAGAGAAGAGCTGTGCTTGTCTGATGATGTAAACCTTGCATCTAGATATTGAGGTATGGGGGTTCGCCTGACAATGCCCAGAGGTCTTCTGTTTTTTTTATAATAAACTAGTTATTAGCACGGGGAGGGTGGTAAGGTCATTTAGCCCTCTATCCACTGCCTTATGAAATGCTTTCCCCGTTTGTATTCTATGGAATTGTAACTAGGCTTATTGTTTTATCATTATTCATTATGCTGATAGTACTGGCACGTGCACTGTATCTTAGAGCACGATAGTTGAAATAAACATTTTAAGCTATACAGTGTCTTATTACGCACGTTGTGGACAGGTATGAGTGAGTTATGAAAGGGTGTTCTTGCTCCCGCGAGTCCTGAGAGAGAGAGACCGTGTTCTGGGTTGTCTAATCATTGGTAGCATCGCTGCTAATGAAACGATAAAGCTAATCGGATTGGGATTGTGGGTACTAAGGTGCATGGTTGGTTCACCACTATACTCCGAGGTCCTATTATCCTGTGCATAGCTCTGTGTATGTGCAGAATCCCTACAACATGGTGCCACCAACGTAGTGGGCTGCTTATCTGCGAGACGCTTGAGAAGTACTTGTGCTTGTTCACAACACCCTTCGCAGATGCTTCCGGAAGCGTGTGTGAGGGTGATACCTCCTATATTGACGTTTTTATAGGTTCTTTCAAGCTTGAAGTTGTTAAAAGGTTTTTTATATATAACCCTATATTGTGCTGCCTCATATTAGGTTGTCGATCATTCCTGGTCTTAATGACTGTGAATGTAAATATCCCGGCACATAGCCGCACTGCGCTCCGGGCTCATTTGACAGCGTATGGAGTGCCTGACGCGGGTGTCGATCTGATCTTTGTGGTACAAGCGGATCCTGCTTACCACTTTGAGGTGTTTTACTCTTGGGTCACCTTCCCGGCGGTGGATGGGACTGATAATGTGTTCCATGAATATACAGCCACCGCTCTTCCTATAATTTATAGGCCTTATCGAAATCTTGAAGTACCACTCACGGCATGGCAACACCGTGTTTGGTTTAATGGTGCCCTCCCCCAACCGGTAACCCCGATTCGTTTAGGCCCCTTATCGATTGAAGGGGCCACTTGGCCAGTTTTGGCCGGGTATACCCCACATCCGCGTTATATGACGCTAGCAGTTGCTGAACTGCGTGAATTGCATACGTCTTTGATACGTGTGCATAGAGCTTTAGCACAGTATGTTACAGGCAACATCCAGGGAGCCCCGCCTGGAGTTGCGGTGCATCCAGCTGGACCAGGCGGTGTAACCATAAGTCCCGTCATGGTTAATTCGGTGATGGGCAAGCGCCCCCAAAATAAGGACGATTTGCCTTATTGGCTTGCAGAAAAATTTGACCAGCTGGAGGCAGTTTTTCCAAATACTTCTCCTGTGGAAAAACACAGGATTTTGACGATTAGTTTGCCAAAAGACTTGATCCCTGAGTTGGCAGAATGCAACAACTGGGGTAAGGTATTCGCAGCAGTGTATGCGAAGTGTTTCGGCACTCCTTCCATGACAGTTCTCCCCTCTGTAATTAAACGAGTGCAGGATGAGCATGGCCCTGAAGCGGCTGTGGAATTAGGGATGAGACTGGTGGGAGTGTTCGATGTAGTAGCTGATTTGATCCTTGCGAATGTCAAGGGCGATGCAGTTAACTTTCAAGTAGCTAATGCTTTGGCTTTGATCCCAGAACCGGACAAGCCGCGCGAATTACCGAAAATTATTGCACAGGCTTACAAAACCATTGGCCGCAATAGCCTGGGAGTTAAGCCTTTTGCTAAAACGCAAACACAATCGCAACCACAACCAAAAACTCAATCTGAGAAAGATGAGAAACCGTTCTTTACGAAAAAGAGCTAGAGGTTGAAAAAACAGGGTAAGCAACAGAAAAAGCCAGGGTCGCGAGGCGCATCCCCGGTTTCCGTCTCTTCTGAACGCACTTATGATTTGCGCGATAGAGCGAGAATTAAATCTCCAGAGAGATTTCAAGTCCCTGATTCGCGTTCTCCTCGTTCTTCACAGGCACCGTCGACCTCCCAGACAGGTGGAGGAGAACGCCAGGATAGAGGCAGGGGTCGTGAGTCTCCACAGGGACGAGACCAACCTCGACAACAAGTCCGAGGGAAACCAGAAGACTTTCCACGTTCTCGCCCGCAGTTTCAGAAGAAGAAGGTTGCAGCTGTAACAGCGAGGTATGCAACAGACGGTGAGAACGAGACTCCTGAATTGGAGGTGGGCAGTGACGCTCCTAGACAGGGCCGCAGAAGTTACCATAGTGCGGGAGGCACTACGTCCTCATGTGGAGGCGACAGCAACTGACATTCATTACTGTCGAGACAGCTGACACCAGAGTGGCACCCCCTGACAGACTATATAATATTGTCATTCAAATTGAGGGTGACATACAGCGTGTAATTAAAGGGATTTTTTGGGAGAATCTGACCTTGTCTTACGACATTTTGTTGGCAGAGGCGGATTGTCCACCCCCATTCGTACTTGCTGCGCGTAGAGGGGAGGAGGTAATCCTTCCGAGCTTTTCTCGTCATGTCCCCAAGGACAAAGTGAAGGCTCTCGCAGCTGAGTGGGCTGTGTCCCTGGCTCCGGCGTTATACCGCAACCATGTGGGCTGGGATGAAGACTCTCCCCCCCATGATATTCCTTTGCGGTCGCTGCCACAGCCACAACCCCAATATCCCATCAATCGGGAAGCTAAAGGTCCCGTTTCCGAAATTCTGGCACAGTTAGAATATCAAGGAGTAATTGAAACATGCGTGTCACCCATGAATAATCCCCTTTTCGCGGTTTCTAAACCCGATGGATTATACCGCCTAGTTTTGGATTACCGACATTTGAACTCTCATTGTCGGACCTTTGCGGTGCAAAATACACACAGTTCTGCGTTTGTAGACAGTCTTGTTCGTAAAAAATATAAAGCGACACTTGACCTATCCAATGGATTTTACACGCACAACTTGACCCCGGAGGGCAGCCAATGGAGCGCTTTCACTTCCGGTGGTAAACAATTCAAATTCCGGCGTTTACCCATGGGCTACCAGAACAGTCCGGGTGTATTCGCCGCCCGTGTTGTCTCTTTGTTGGACAGCATAGACCCAGATGCGTGTTCGTACGTCGACGATATCTATCTGACGGACGACGAATTATGGCCGCATCTTTCCCTTGTGGACCGCATTATTCTTGAATTTGCGGTTTTAGGATATAAATTTAATTTTGCCAAATCTCACATAGCTGAATTTACCGTTTTCTTTTGGGCTATGAGCTCAACAATGAAGGTAAGGGTTTAGCTCCCCATTTTTGGGAGAAATGCGCGCTCTTGTGCCCTCCAACCACTCTGAAGAAGCTTCAGTCTTTACTGGGTTTTCTAAACTTCGGGGCGTACTTACATTCCCGAATATGCCCAGCGTATCAACCCTCTTTATGCCTTGATACAACCTAACTTTTCGAAGTCATGCTGGCTTTCCGAGCATTCATCTATACTGCAGTCTTTGCAGTCAGATTTACTTGAATCTAAATTCTTGTTGACTCGTGACAACCACACAAACCTGGTGATTAGAATCGTTCCAGGGGCAGTGGGTTTCACTTACTTAACCTTTAACGAAGGTGACACAGTACCTATTGCATACAAGTCACATCTTTACACTTCCGCAGAAATGCGCTTTTCCTCTGTGGAGAAAGTTTTGACTGCAGTGCAAATGGCGATTCTAAAACTACGCGCACTGGCACAGGGAAAACGCATTTTGGTGGTAACACCCTATCCTGCCCTTGAGGCGGTGACGAAGGCAAGTGTACCGAACTCTAAGGCTTTGCACCCCCGTTGGATACAATGGGCAACATCTTTGACGTCCCCGGATGTCACTTTTATCTTTGATTCCTCTCTACAGACACAGGAGTTCTTACAGTATGAATTTGTTCATCCTCCTCCTCTATCCTTGCTACCGCTTGAGGAGTACGAATGTATTATCTATACCGATTGTTCGGCACAACCGGCCACGGGTTCCAAGCATGCTTATTCAGCAACATGTGCAATTGTTGCAGGTACCATGGTGAATGGCAAATTCAAATCGACTGTAGTGCACACTCAGGCATTAGGAGACAGTACTGCACAATTGGCCGAGCTGCGCGCTTTGGTGCTCGCACTTGAGTTCGCTAATCCAGAGAACAACTCTAATTGTATGCGATTCTTACTACTGTGTTCAGTCTTTTAATGACAATCTATTCTTTTGGTCGCAAAACGACTATAGAGATACAAAAGGCAGCACAATTCAGCATAAAATGCTTTGGGTTCGAGTGGCAGATTTGAAACAACGTCTGCCTCTCACACAGGTGATTCACACTCTTGGCCACCAGCGTGTGGGCGCACACGCTGTCGGTAACGGTTTGGCAGATGAAGCTGCCAAATCCGCAGTAGCCACGTGCACAGTAGCCGCAGTTACAAGATCCATGACTAAAATAGATAATGATATTTTGGCAGCTATTGCTGCAACAAAGGAAGGTGCTAATTACCCACGGGGTTTTCCTTCCAAATACTCTTATCAATTAGGTCCCGAACAAGCTTCTTACGTAAAAATTCCAGACGTTGGTGATCGGCTGATTCCCAACGCGGACCGCAGACTTTCCTTGATAACGGCTGCACACGAAGGCTTGGCTTCGGCCCATGCTGGCGTGTCTGGGACGGTTTCCATCTTGCAGCAGCGTTACTGGTGGCGTGGTTTATATAAACAGACCCGTACTTATGTGCTTTCTTGTGACGTTTGTCAGCAAATTAAGCCTTCCACGGTTACACGACCACCACAAACACCGCTCTGCATTTCTAACAGACCTTTTGGGTGTGTTTACCTGGATCACTGCGGTCCATTTTCTTCTGACACTGCATACAAGTACATCTTGGTTGCAGTGGATTCGTGCACACGTTTCATCTGGGTTTGGCCACAACAGAGTGCTGACGCTCGAAATGTCATAAGGGATTTGCGTGTCTTTGTGGGAATTTTTGCATGTGGCACCTTCCATTCTGACCAAGGTCCAGCGTTCGCCTCTAAGGCGTACAAGGACACGATGGGGTCACTGGGGGTGCGGGTGAAATTTTCGTCTCCATATCGGCCTGAGGGCAATTCGATTGTTGAACGAATGAACCGTGACTTAAAGCAATCCTTGACAGCTAGAGTCTTAGGTACTGGCAGGAACTGGCTGGCCCACTTGTATACCGTACAACGTGCACTAAATAATCTCCCTAGAAGACCTCTGGGTGGGCGGACCCCATACGAAATGCTCTTTGGCATACGAATGTTTGTGCCTGACCTTGATGGTCTAGACATGGGGGCGCAATCCGCAATCTTTGATGTAGATAACCATTCTACTATGTTACAGGACTTACAAGAAGCCTGAGACAAACTTGCAAACGAACATTTACCTTCAGCCACAGACGCTGCGCTGCAGATTCCGGTTGCTGGCTGGCTTCCGAAGGTTGGAGATCTGGTCCGAGAGAAGGTGGAGAACAAAAAAGAATTTGGCCCCTCTTATCGTGCACCGGTTCCAGTCCTAGGCTTGAAGGGTACTCGTACAGTCATCTTACCACCGCTTCCTGGTTGCAAGGACAACAGATACATCTCAGTGGACAATGTCAAGCTACAACATCTGGCCGATCCTGAATAGTGTAACACCAGCGGTCTCTTGTCCAGTCATTTCCCGGACAAATGTTTGTGGCCCTCCAGCCCACACGGTCACTGATGTTGCTATCGAGATGGTAGATTTGCCTGATCGCTTACTCGACTACCCGGATTCCCCCTGCAACGAGGAGACTGAGTATACCTACCACGCCACCGAGTCGGTGGCTCACCTACCAACAACACCACTGAGCCCAACACGTTATTCCTTTGACTCGGATTCCACCTCAGCACTTATCCCGTCCAGATTCAGTATTTTTGTATCCTGGTTCAGAGACAATTTTTTGATCCCACCATGGACATACATCTGGTTGGTACTATTCCTGATTTTTCTGTTCATGTCCATTGGCTTTGTGACAGTTTTTTTCTTACTCATCAATGGTCACTGTTAGATTTGGGGGTCTCTAGTTGGCAGAGGTAGGTACCTTTGTCCAAATAGGGACCCTTGAGTCTAGTCAGGGAAAGTAGGTACACTCCCGAAATAACCGCTGCTCACCCTCTTGGTAGCTTGGCACGAGCAGACATGCTTAGTTCAGAGGCAGTGTGTAAAGCATTTGTGAACACATACAGTAATCAAGTGACAACACTACAAATGGACACCACACAGGTTATATATTTATAAAAATAGGTATACTTTATATAGATTTATCACAAGACCATAAACGACAAAAATAATCCACAATACTGTCAAGAGTGCTTAGTTCTGATCAAAAGGCTTAATTCAAGGTTCTGTGCGAGTCGGTAGCCTCCTCCGGCTACGGCGATGTCGAGAACAAACAGAGTCTAACAAATCCAGCTGACCGCGTCGAGACGGGCCAACACAGCGTAGACAGACTCGGTCACAGTACCTTTTACTTGAAGCGGCAGGCACGGGCGTGCGAGCCGGATAGCTGTTCGTCGCGGTCGCGATGCAAAAATGGAAGCGTTGCAGGACGTGTTGTCCCTCGATGCGGTGCAGGCAGCGGCTCGTTGACGTCGTCGAGACGGAGTCGGTGAGACCAGGGCCGTGCGTTGCAGGGCGAGACGGTGCTTCGATGCGGTGCTGGCAGGTTGCGGTGCGGCGAAGGAGCCGGATTCAGGAGCTGGCGTCGATCAGTCCGGACAGCGGTGCGAGTCGGGCGGTGCGTCGCAAAGCGTGCGAGCGGTGCCCAACTCCGGTGCGGTCCCAGGACTCGAACTCAGCAGCAGTGACCGTGTCGGTCGGACCAGTTCGATTCGGCGTAGCGAAGCGTTGCAGGACGCGTTGTCCCTCGATGCGGTGCAGGCAGCGGCTCGTTGATGGAGTCGGTGAGACCAGGGCCGTGCGTTGCAGGGCGAGACGGTGCTTCGATGCGGTGCTTACAGGACACCGAGTCGGTCGTGAGAGTCGGTCACAGCTCCCTACCTCTGTAGCCACTGAAACAGAGTTTCCAGCAGCAATTCACAAAGGGGTGAAGTCCAATGGTCCTGGGACTTCGGTCAGGGGGCAAGCTCTCTTCCAAGCCCTTGGAGATCCTTCACAAGTTGATGAAAGTCACAGCAAAGCAAATGTTCCTTTCTCCTTTCTTTGGCAGTCAGGCAAACCACTGCAGGCCAATCCCCCAAGCAGCACTTCAGGCTTAGGGATAGTCTCTCCTCAGTTTCTTCTTGGTTCCGCTCCTCAGCAAAGGTTTCTTCTTGTTCCCAAAAGTGATCTAATTTCCTAGGGGTCTGGGTCCCCTTTTTATACACAGTTTCTCTTTGTTCTCTGAAGCCAGAGAGGCCTCTGCCTAGCCCAAAACCAGTTCTGGAGCACTTTGTTTTTCTGACTCCTTCTTTCCTGTCAGAATGTGGGGCAGAGTGCTCAGCCGCCCGGCAGGAGGTGGAGCCAGCATTGTGGAAGGCAGGCACAGCCCTATTCAGACCCAGGTGCAACTCCTCCCTCCACTCTGGATGCAGATCTTTCTATTCAGCCCTGTGCTGACTCACCCTGTCTCCTGTAGCCACCCCCAGCCCCTGTCACTCAATCTCCAGACAAGGAATACACAACCTAGCAGAGGCAGGCTTGGAAAGTTAGGCAAGAAAATACCCACTTTCTAAAAGTGGTATTTTCGAACACAGAATGTTAAAACCGACTTCACTAAAAGATGTATTTTATCATCCTGAGTTCAGGCATACTAAATTCGTTTTTCTACCATGTTCCCTGGGTCAGTTCTGACTATAAGGTGTAATAGTCAGTCTGCCCATTCTGGCCTATGGGGAGCAGGTAGCCTTACAATAGTGAAAAACGAAAATGGCTGTAATTCACTATTAGGACATGCCACACACACCAGGGCATGTCCTACCTTATACCTACAATGCACCCTGCCCTAGGGCCTACTTTAGGGGTGACCAACATGCAGTAAAGGGAAGGTTTAGGGACTGGTAAGTGGGTGCACTCACCAAGTCGACATGGCAGCCCTAGGCTGCACACAGGCTCTGCAATGGCAGGCCTGAGACACACTTTACAAGCTGCTTCTGTGGGTGGCACAACCCGTGCTGCAAGCCCAACAGCAGCATTGGATTTACAAGCCCTGGGCACACTCAGTGCACGGTACTAGGGACTGACAAGTAAACCAATCATCCAATCATGGAGTCACTAATACATACATCAATTCACGATAGGGAGCACTTTCACTTTGGCACTGATTAGCAGTGGCAAAGTGCCCATGAGCATCTAGTCCAGCAAAAACATATCGGCAACAGTGGAGGCATTACGAAAAAATGGAAGGGAGACCCACGCCAAGGACGCCAGGTCTAACACGTGTCCCCTCCAGCTGAAATGTGGGGAGAACTACCCTACCCCTAGGGAGTTCTCATCACTAAAGCGGAAAAATCTGGACAGACCATCAGCATTGGCGTGTTCTGCACCAGGGCGGTGTTCCACCGTAAAGTCCATCCCATGTAGGAAATGGACCACCTCAACAGCTTTGGATTCTCACCCCTCATCTGCATCAACCATCTGAGGGGCCTGTGGTCTGTCTGAACCCGGAAGTGAGTCCCAAACAGGTATGGTCTCAGCTTCTTCAGTGCCCAGACCACAGCAAATGCCTCACGCTCAATAGCACTCCATCTCTGTTCCCGGGAAGTAACCTCCTACTGATGAAGGCTACAGGTTGGTCTAGGCCCTCCTCATTGATCTGTGATAGAACAGCCCCTACACCATGCTCTGAAGCGTCTGTCTGAAAAATGAACTCATTGGAGAAGTTGGGTGCCTGGAGCACAGGCGCCGTGCACATGGCAGTCTTCAAGGTGTCAAAAGCTTTTTGACAGGCGTCAGTCCAAATCATTTTCCTGGGCTGCTTCTTGGAAGTCAGCTCTGTCAAGGGGGCAACAATGCTGCCATACCCCTTGACGAGATCTCCGGTAATACCCGGTGAGTCCTAGGAAGGCTCTCACCTCTGTCTGGGTCTTGGGGGCTCCCAAGCCAGAATGGTATCAATTTTCGGTTGGAGGGGCGCCACCTGGCCGCTCCCAACCTGGTGTCCCAAGTACACCACAGAACCCTGCCCAATCTGGCACTTACTCGCCTTGATTGTGAGGCCTGCCCTCCGCAGCGCCATCAACACTTCCCAGAGGTGACGCAGATGTTCTTCCCAACTGGCACTGAACACTGCGATGTCATCCAGGTAGGCGGCACTGAAATCCTCCAGTCCAACCAAAACCTGGTTGACCAACCTCTGAAAGGTGGCAGGGCATTCTTCATCCCAAAGGGCATCACCCGGAACTGGTAGTGCCCATCTGGTGTGGAGAATGCTGACCTCTCTTTGCCCCATCAGTCAAGGCGATCTGCCAGTACCCAGACGTTAAGTCAAGCGTGCTGAGGTACTGCGCAGCCCCTAACCGATCTATGAGCTCATCAGCTCTGGGGATGGGGTGGGCGTCAGTCCTGGTGACGGAATTGAGTCCCCTGTAGTCCACACAGAACCGGAGTTCTGGTGTGGCACCAGGCGCGGCAGCCTTTGGAACCAAGACCACTGGGCTGGCCCAAGGGCTGTTAGAGGACTCAATCACCCCTAGCGCAAACATCTTGGAGACCTCCTCCTTGATGTAGGCTCTGACCCTGTCAGTCACCCTGTAAGCCTTGTGCTTCACAGGAAGACTGTCCCCAGTGTCCACATCATGGACGCACCAATGAGTGACACTGGGAACCAGGGAGAACAGGTCAGGGAACTGTCCCAACAGTTGGCGACAGTCACCCTGCTGCTCAGGTGTCAGGGAGGTAGAAAGGTTTACTCCCTCCACTGATCCATCTTGCTCTCGGGCTGACAGGAGGTCAGGAAGAGGCTCGGTCTCCTCCTCCATTCCATCATCTGTAGCTAAGAGCATGCCCACTTGGGACCTCTCCAAGTGGGGCTTCAGGCGGTTCACATGCAGGACCCGCAAGGGGTTCCTGGGAGACTGCAAGTCCACCAAATAGGTAACTGGACTCTTGCGCTCCACCACCGTAAAAGGGCCGGTCCACCTGTCCTGGAGCGCACAAGGCTCCACAGGGGCCATGACCCACACTTTCTGACCAGGCTGAAGCTCTACCAGAGTGGCATTCTGGTCGTACCACCGCTTCATCTCCTCCTGGCTGGCTTCCAGATTTGCCTCAGCAAGTTCTCTGAAACGCCTAGTCTGGTTCCTGAAGGCCAGCATGTAACTGTATACATCCTGGGGAGGTTTCCTGGGAGATTGCTCCCAGCCTTCCTTGACCAAACTCAGAGGTCCTCGCACCGGGTGTCCATAGAGGAGCTCAAAGGGACTGAACCCTAGAGACTTCTGTGGCACCTCCCGGTATGCAAACAACAGGCATGGTAAGAGGACGTCCCATTTACGCCTCATGGGTTCTTCCAGACCCATAATCATGCCCTTGAGGGTCCGGTTGAATCTCTCAACCAGCCCATTTCCTTGAGGGTGGTAAGGAGTGGTGAACTTGTAAGTTACACCGCTCTCCTGCCATAGGGACTTCATGTACTTGGACACGAAGTTGGTACCTCTGTCAGACACCACCTCTTGAGGGAATCCCACACGTGAGAAAATTCCCATCACTGCCCGTCCCACCACGGGGCCGTCACTGTCCTCAGAGGGATGGCTTCAGGGTACCGGGTGGCATGGTCCACCAAGACCAGGATAAACCTGTTGCCCATGGCTGTCTTGGGGTCCAGTGTCCCACAATGTCAATACCCACCCGTTCAAAGGGGTGCTGACCACAGGGAATGGCTGGAGAGGAGCCTTGTGCTTCCTCCCACTCTTTCCACTTGCCTGGCAAGTCTGGCATGTCCTGCAGTGAGTGGCGGCACTCCTGCGCATCTGGGGCCAATAGAAATGGGTAACAAGCCTGTCAAAGGTCTTGTCCTGCCCCAGATGTCCTGCTAACGGTACATCATGAGCCAACCCCAGTAGGAAGGCTCTGAAGCGCTGGGGTACCACCAGCAAACGGGCTGACCCAGGCTCAGCAACCTTAGGCTCTGAATACAGGAGACCATTCTCCCAGTAAATCCAATGTGATCCAGACTGATCACCTGCTGCCTGGTCTGTGGCCTGTTGCCTCAGACCCGTGAGAGAGGGGCATGCGTTCTGCTCCTCGCAGAACTCTTCCCTGGAGGGTCCTCCTTCTTGCTGCCAATGGGTCAGCTCAGGTAGGTCCCCCAGTTCAGCTACCTGTTCCCCTGTAGGCTCCAGGGCATCCCCCTCAGGGTCTGCCTCCTCCTGGACCGTGGGAACTTCGGGGGCCGGTTTCCTGCGCCCCCTGCCTCCTCTCTCTCCGGCAGGCACCTGGGCCTCCCTCTCAGGCTCCAGGTCCTCTTGAACACCTTTCGCTGCCATTGACCGGGTGGTCACACATGCCCAATCAGGCAAGCCCAACATTTCTAAATGCGCACTCTGCTCCACCTTAGCCCAAGGTGAGCTCTCCAAATCGTTCCCTAACAAACAGTCAACAGGCATGGCTGGCCTCACAGCTACTTGAAGAGTACCCGAGACCCCCCATTCAAAGGGAACCTGAGCCACCTTGCAGTGACTCTCTGTTTTGTCAGCTGCAACAACCGGATAGAATGCATCAGGGATAACCTGCTCCTTAGACACCAGGTGACACTTGACAGCTGTCACACTGGCTCCTGTGTCTCTCAGAGCCTCCGCCCTATGGCCATTGATGGTCACCCACTGCCTGTATTTCTTAGTGTTCTCAGGCAGCGGGGTCCTAGGGACCATCTCAGAGTCTCCTAAGGAGACAAGGGAAAACACTGTGGGATCCCCCCACCTTGGACACCCAACTCCTCCCCCAGGGCTACACTAGCCAACTGCCGGGGGACTGCACCAGTGGGTGCTGGTTTTCCATGCAAAGGGCAACGAGGATCGTTTGCCTTGTGGCCAGGGGCGCCACACTTGTAACATACCAGTGGTCCCTGGTGAACAGGGGGCCTGTTAGGGCCACTGGCTTCTTCTCAGGGGAGGCTGGGAAACTTTCCCTTGGTTCCCTTGGGGTCTACTTTGGGGCCCTTTATGGAACTCCCTCTGTTTGCCCTTGTCCCCCACTCTTCTGCTGGGGACCCTGCCCACCATTGGCGGAGTCTCCCACGTGACCCTTGTGGACCCGGGTACTCACCCAGCGGTCCGCCTCCTCAGCAAGCTGCCTAGGGTTAGTCAGCTTACTATCAATCAGGTGCTGGCGTAGCTCAAGAAAACAATTACTGGACAAGTGCTCCCAGGCAATCAAATCAAAGAGCGCCTGAAAATCAGTCGCTTTGCTACCCTTTACCCAACCATCCAAGGCTCTGCAAAAGAAGGTCACATATTCAACCCAGGTACTGCTTTCAATCTTACTACCGTTCCTGAACCTCTGCCTATAAAGCTCAGGGGTTAACCCATATCTAGTCATCAATGCATCTTTCATGTGGCTGTATGAATTATAGACTTCAGAGGGCAAATCCAACAAGGTATCCCGCCCTTCACTGAGGAACCGTCCCCACAACCCCGCTCCCCAATCCTTCTCAGGGACCCGGTGGGAAGACATGGCTACCTCATAGGCTTTGAACCACTGCCCAATGTCATCATTTTTAAAAACTCCTTCACCACATCTTTGGGAATATACACCCTAGCTTCAACAGGCACAGTCGGTACACTGCCACCAGAGGGAGTAATCTCTAACCTTTTGGCCTTCAATTCCAACTCCCTCAAAACTTTCTCATGTTCAAACTGCATTTTCTTTTCCTCTAGGGCTAATTTCCTAGTTTGCATTTCAAATTCTAACTGCCCATTTAGCTTGAGCTTGGTCAGCTCCATTTCGTGCATCCTACTCTCTTTCCTGTCCTCCAACTCCTCTGGAGACAGTCCTCTGGCAGAAACACTGCTACCTACTGGGGAAGGTGGTCTTCCAGCCCCTAGACCCAATAGCCCCTCCAGCTGCCCTTCTGCATTCTCAGCCCCCTCCACAGGGGCACTCCTTGATTCGACCCAGGCCCTCAGCGCCTTTTGGAGGTCCTCCTTCCTGGAGAGCCCGGTCATGGACACTTTAAACTCTTTGCAGAATTGCTTGAGCTGCTTGAGGGTGTAGCATTCTAGCCTCTCTTCTTCCCAATCACACTCAACAGAGGCTACTGATGCTGGTTTCTCCATAGTGATTAAACTTGGCAGTTGCAAAAATAGGAAATCCCAGAAAAAATGCTATAAAAGTATGTGGTTGCGTTTTGGTCTGCACTCACTAAGTAGTGTTCACCAATCACTGTACATGAGTCACAAATGCAAGTCCAGAATCCTCACCGCTGACCACCAATGTTAGATTTGGGGGTCTCTAGTTGGCAGAGGTAGGTACCTTTGTCCAAATAGGGACCCTTGAGTCTAGTCAGGGAAAGTAGGTACACTCCCGAAATAACCGCTGCTCACCCTCTTGGTAGCTTGGCACGAGCAGACATGCTTAGTTCAGAGGCAGTGTGTAAAGCATTTGTGAACACATACAGTAATCAAGTGACAACACTACAAATGGACACCACACAGGTTATATATTTATAAAAATAGGTATACTTTATATAGATTTATCACAAGACCATAAACGACAAAAATAATCCACAATACTGTCAAGAGTGCTTAGTTCTGATCAAAAGGCTTAATTCAAGGTTCTGTGCGAGTCGGTAGCCTCCTCCGGCTACGGCGATGTCGAGAACAAACAGAGTCTAACAAATCCAGCTGACCGCGTCGAGACGGGCCAACACAGCGTAGACAGACTCGGTCACAGTACCTTTTACTTGAAGCGGCAGGCACGGGCGTGCGAGCCGGATGGCTGTTCGTCGCGGTCGCGATGCAAAAATGGAAGCGTTGCAGGACGCGTTGTCCCTCGATGCGGTGCAGGCAGCGGCTCGTTGATGTCGTCGAGACGGAGTCGGTGAGACCAGGGCCGTGCGTTGCAGGGCGAGACGGTGCTTCGATGCGGTGCTGGCAGGTTGCGGTGCGGCGAAGGAGCCGGATTCAGGAGCTGGCGTCGATCCAGTCCGGACAGCGGTGCGGAGTCGGGCGGTGAGTCGCAAAGCGTGCGAGCGGTGCCCAACTCCGGTGCGGTCCCAGGACTCGAACTCAGCAGCAGTGACCGTGTCGGTCGGACCAGTTCGATTCAGCGTAGCGAAGCGTTGCAGGATGCGTTGTCCCTCGATGCGGTGCAGGCAGCGGCTCGTTGACGGAGTCGGTGAGACCAGGGCCGTGCGTTGCAGGGCGAGACGGTGCTTCGATGCGGTGCTTACAGGACACCGAGTCGGTCGTGAGAGTCGGTCACAGCTCCCTACCTCTGTAGCCACTGAAACAGAGTTTCCAGCAGCAATTCACAAAGGGGTGAAGTCCAATGGTCCTGGGACTTCGGTCAGGGGCAAGCTCTCTTCCAAGCCCTTGGAGATCCTTCACAAGTTGATGAAAGTCACAGCAAAACAAAAGTTCCTTTCTCCTTTCTTTGGCAGTCAGGCAAACCACTGCAGGCCAATCCCCCAAGCAGCACTTCAGGCTTAGGGATAGTCTCTCCTCAGTTTCTTCTTGGTTCCGCTCCTCAGCAAAGGTTTCTTCTTGTTCCCAAAAGTGATCTAATTTCCTAGAGGTCTGGGTCCCCTTTTTATACACAGTTTCTCTTTGTTCTCTGAAGCCCAAAACCAGTTCTGGTCAGTCCTGGAGCACTTTGTTTTTCTGACTCCTTCTTTCCTTTCAGAATGTGGGGCAGAGTGCTCAGCCGCCCGGCAGGAGGTGGAGCCAGCATTGTGGAAGGCAGGCACAGCCCTATTCAGACCCAGGTGCAACTCCTCCCTCCACTCTGGATGCAGATCTTTCTATTCAGCCCTGTGCTGACTCACCCTGTCTCCTGTAGCCACCCCCAGCCCCTGTCACTCAATCTCCAGACAAGGAATACACAACCTAGCAGAGGCAGGCTTGGATAGTTAGGCAAGAAAATACCCACTTTCTAAAAGTGGTATTTTCGAACACAGAATGTTAAAAACAACTTCACTAAAAGATGTATTTTATCATCCTGAGTTCAGGCATACTAAATTCGTTTTTCTACCATGTTCTACCATGTTCCCTGGGTCAGTTCTGACTATAAGGTGTAATAGTCAGTCTGCCCATTCTGGCCTATGGGGAGCAGGTAGCCTTGCAATAGTGAAAAACAAAAATGGCTGTAATTCACTATTAGGACATGCCACACACACCAGGGCATGTCCTACCTTATACTTACAATGCACCCTGCCCTAGGGCCTACTTTAGGGGTGACCAACATGCAGTAAAGGGAAGGTTTAGGGACTGGTAAGTGGGTGCACTCACCAAGTCGACATGGCAGCCCTAGGCTGCACACAGGCTCTGCAATGGCAGGCCTGAGACACACTTTACAAGCTGCTTCTGTGGGTGGCACAACCCGTGCTGCAAGCCCACCAGCAGCATTGGATTTACAAGCCCTGGGCACACTCAGTGCACGGTACTAGGGACTGACAAGTAAACCAATCATCCAATCATGGAGTCACTAATACATACATCAATTCACGATAGGGAGCACTTTCACTTTGGCACTGATTAGCAGCGGCAAAGTGCCCATGAGCATCTAGTCCAGCAAAAACATATCGGCAACAGTGGAGGCATTACGAAAAAATGGAAGGGAGACCCACGCCAAGGACGCCAGGTCTAACAGTCACTATTTACCAGAACGCTCTGCTGTGAACTGTGTCGCTGGAACTTTGGCTCAGCATTCTTCATCTCACATCATGAAGCGTGAGCACACATTTGTGTACATTTCAGCTTTCCCAGTCGCTGATGGCATCGTATGGGATGCGGTAAATTTCCAAATTCATGGACCAACCGAGATTATTAATGTACCAAATGTCCTCCGTGTTTCAATGGGTGATGTCGTTAAAAGTAATATTCATTCTGACGATTGGGATGTACATGCAGTTGAATCGTTATTTACTGATTTGAATTATTATGCTGCTTTTAATGCTGAAGATTTGTACATGAATTCTGCAAGTTATGCCGATTTATATTGTTACCAGCATTGGGGCAACCACTTTCTCCATAAACCAAGTACCCTTCGGGGTCCTTTTAATTACACCCAATGGGAGCATTGTCCGACCCCTTTGCCAGGTAGCTCCCGAAACTCTTAGAAATAAGTTTACTTATTTTACAGACTTTGATAGATCGAACCCTGGGTCCTATTATTTTAAATTAACCACTTCTTCCACTCAGAAAATCATGTTGACCCACACTAAATTGCTATATTCCGGTTCCTTTTTTAACGCATTAGCGGTGGGTGGTTATGAACACTGGCGGGACACCATTGACTTAAAATCTATCTGGGGCTCCAAATCATGGCAGGTACAAGGCACGGAAGCCTTGCACCGTGCTTGCCTCATACCTGCCCAAATTTTATTTTTAAATCATACAATCTATCAAACAACGTGTTGGGGTTTGGCTACTTCCAAACAGTTGAATGCACCTTCCATTCCTGTGTTGTCTTCCACTCCCAACGGGAGCTTGCATTTCAATATTTCCCTTACAAATTTGCAAGCTTTGTTTCAGAACAATTCGTTTAATCTCTCCACGTTTGTTCAGTCACCCTGGTTGGCTTGGCCAACGGCAGCAGATGCCTGCCAACTGCGTTTTCATGACTCAGCTCCTGGTTACAAACAGGATAGGCCAGACCCGAGGTTTTCTGACTCTCGTACTGTTGCAACATATTCTGTTGGTAAATTATGCAAACAGTGGTTGCAGCACTCTTCATTAGATTCTGTGAAACAGCATTTATCCCTCCTATCAGGCAACATTGATCTGTCCAATTTTGTACTGGGGCCTCGTGGCCCTCGACCTAAGAGATTCATTTATGAAACTTACAATGAACTCTGGAAGCTTTCGCAAATTGAAGCTGCTTCCCGTCTACGGGAAGTAGATCAAGCGAATTTAGAAAAGGTGCTTGCTGTTGTTGACAATAGTATTAATACCCTGTCTTCCCGCATTTACACATTAGAGAATATTGTTTCCTCTGTTGTTGATATTGTACAAGATGATGTTTCTGTGTTATATCATGGTCAAAATCAATTGCGTTCAGTAATGCAGTTTGCATGGACTTTGCAAACACTTAAAATGGGTAAAGTTCCTTGGCACTTTTTGAACCCCTCTGCCTTGTTCTTGCCTTTTAATTTAACTGAGAAACAGCAGTTCATGTCCATGAAAGAAGCAACGTACACTCTATTACATATGGAAAAAATAGAGCCCTTACCATTCTCTGTGGCGGAGGTGGATTCTGCAGTGTGGCTAGTTCACGGGGTTATCGCCTTGCCTTTTTCTTTATTTGAATTCAGTTCATGCATGAAACATTATCCTGTGGGCCGTTTTCAGCCCTTGGGCAGTGCCTTCTTGCCTGAACTTTGGTCCCTGCCTTTCATGTATAAATGCCTTAGGGACGGGAAGGAAGTTTTTCTCACAGGGGAGTCATGCGATTCTACTGTGGGTCATTCCCTTATTTGCAAAAACATTAAATTGCACGGAGCTTGTAATGTTTCGGCTCCGAATCTTGCTTGTGTTTTGAAGGGCATTCCTGCTCCTGCTATATCGCCTACTTTCACTGTGCTTGCAAATGGTAGCTATCTCCTTCTGAATAATCAGGACTGCTGTGGCGTGCTGGCCGGCATACCCTATATTGTAACAGTTTCCCACAGGGTTGTCTGCTGCAAAAATGTGCTTTTTCCTCCCCGCACGACATCATAGATAGTTCCATTTGGCCTTCCATTCCGACTTTGAAGGCGGATTTCAATAAATTGAGCAGAATAAAGGCGCTATTATTGAACCAGGAGGTTATGCTCACATCCGCCCGGGAGACATTCATTCTCCAGGTGGCGAGTACCCACAGTGAAATACAGGCCCTTTTGAACACAAACCTCCCACAGCATTTCGGTGAACTGATTCACCGTGTTTTCGATGCATCACGCACCGAAGGTCTTTGGCACTTTTTTAAAGTTGTGGGCTCTGGCCTTGTTACCTCCTTTCAAACTATCTTTGGTGTAATTCCGGCTTTTATTCATTCCATTTTTTCCAGCGTCTTTGGCGGCTTTCCGTTGATCCTCGCCTTAGCGGCTGATATATTGCTTTTGGTCTGTTTGCTACGCAATGGCTGCACTTCCTGGGGGCCTCCTCGACCAAGGTCGACTCCGGATGCTCCGTGAGCGCATCCTCGCCGGCATCGGTGTCCTGCCATTGGCGACGCTCAGTGTGTCCTATAGACTTTCCTTTCGCTTTGCGTATTTCACTTGCGTGCAACCTGTGATGTCTTGCATCCGATGTCCTTTCTCATGGTCCTTGGATCTCCAATACGTCTCTGTCTCACCCGGATTTTGTACAGTTAGTGGGTCCCTTAGAGGCCCATGAACGGGACTGTTCCGGTGGTGGCTTCATGGCGCGTGCGGCTGCACTTGGAATTTTGGCTCAATGGGATGTCTGGGCGGCTGCTCAGACTCTCCTACGACGAAGTTATATTGAGTATCACACAAGTTGTCCCGCAATGCTGATCACTGCTCCCTCTTGCGAGGACCATGACTGCAGTTTTGATTTGTTGGACTGGATGGCGTCTCTTTTTTCTGACGATTCCAACGATGTCCTCTTGGAAGGTGTGGTGTTTTTCTGCACTTACACGCTATTGGATTAGGGGGCCTTCGCTTTCAGCATCCTGCCTCACTGGGTTTTTTTATTCTGCGATTTTTCCTCTCCCACTCATTGTCCTTCATTGGGTACTGTTCCGGACTAGGCGTTTTCATTCTGCTCCATCTATTTGAACTCTGTCTTCGTCCTATGTCTTCACCAATGGACTGACCAGGGGAGGGTGTCATATGGTTTGTGGCCTCATGGTCTGCATTGCTAAAGTTAGCTTAGGTCTGGCTGCCATGATGCCTTTTTGCGCACATTACTTTGTGACTTTGTTTTTCTAGCCTCTGCTTGTGCCCGGCTATATTAGGACGGTCTGCATTTCTGCCTTTCACCTTTTCTCCTGTTCCCTGTGGGTTAAGTCTGCACAACATGTACAAGGTCGAAAAACAACAACCCTTGTTCTTGCTGATCTGGTCAGCCCCTCGCACTTAGACATAACACTGAATGCAGCTGCACTGAGAAATTCGGGTGCTTTTAATATTGTGATTTCACTGTTAGAGACACTTGGAGAAAAACCTTTCCAGAAAGAAGAGCTGTGCTTGTCTGATGATGTAAACCTTGCATCTAGATATTGAGGTATGGGGGTTCGCCTGACAATGCCCAGAGGTCTTCTGTTTTTTTATAATAAACTAGTTATTAGCACGGGGAGGGTGGTAAGGTCATTTAGCCCTATATCCACTGCCTTATGAAAGGCTTTCCCCGTTTGTATTCTATGGAATTGTAACTATGCTTATTGTTTTATTATGTATTATGCTGATAGCACTGGCACGTGTACTGTATCTTAGAGCACGATAGTTGAAATAAACATTTTAAGCTATACAGTGTCTCTTATTACGCACGTTGTGGACAGGTATGAGTGAGTTATGAAAGGGTGTTCTTGCTCCCGCGAGTCCTGAGAGAGAGAGACCGTGTTCTGGGTTGTCTAATCATTGGTAGCATCGCTGCTAATGAGACGCTAAAGCTAGTCGGATTGGGATTGTGGGTACTAAGGTGCATGGTTAGTTCACCACTATACTCCGAGGTCCTATTATCCTGTGCATAGCTCTGTGTATGTGCAGAATCCCTACAACAATACATAAATAGGAGGAGGATGAGATATGATTTCAAATGATCAATTTTCATAAAATATGTATTAAATAAATCATATCCCAATTAAATCATATCTAAACATCAAAACTAATTATTTAGGTCCAATCATTCCTAAAAATTCAATTATTAATTATAAATGTGCAAAATTGATAAGCATACGTAAAGTGTCAAAATGCCAACAAGCCTTGGGCTTGAAATCAACAAAATAGCAATGTATAAGGTGCTCTAGTGCGAAGATAAAATCATCTACTATTGCACTCTTTCGATCTTCCAGCCTGATTTGAATTGTGCGAAATTGCTAAACATATATAAAGTGCCAAAGTGCAGAGTAACCTCAGAATTGGAATCAGTTGTATCCCAGTATGTCATATTCCAGACACATTCAAATTACAGTGTGACAACCAGTAATCATGCAACTACATAGCTAAAAACATAGCCAAAGCGCAAAAGTGCCAGATAGCCTTACGTTTCCAATCGGGGATATCCTAATATATAAAGTGCTTTCGTGCAAAGATAAAAAAAATTGTCTCCTATTGCACAATATCCCTGATCAATTTGCATTAAACATTGTAACGAAGTAGGGCATTTTCCAGAACACATGGAGATGGAGCAGGGCTATGTACAAATTATCATTCAGCCCAACTGTAGCTCCTCAACCCTGTTTAAACCAGTTGGGAATTTCATGTTTAAATCCAGGATGTATCTCGATTCTAGACGTCTGAGGTTTAGTACTCTATTACCTCCTCTGATGTTCGGGGGAATCTTATCAATTGCAAAGAACATTAATAGGCCAGGATCACTATCATGTTTTCATAAAAGTGTTTGGCCACAGAATATGTGAAATCCTGGTTCCTGATTGCTCGCTGATGCTCTAGCATCCGTTTTTTCAAAGGAAAAATCGCACTCCCCACATACATCAGTTGACATGGGCAACTGAGTACATAGATGCAATGGTCTGTGTTACAATTTAAAAAAGCCTTTTATCTTGAATAAATGTCCATCACTAGATTTAAACGTGGGGACATTTTTTACCATCCTGCAGGCCTTGCAACTGTTACTTATAAAACCCTCTTACAGTCGATAGCCATGTATCTGGTTTACGGCCTCCAACAAAATAGCTATGTGTTAGATTGTCACCCAATGTCCTCCCTTTTCTATATGTCACAGGGGGTGCCATAGGAAAATCCTTACCAATGACATTATCTCTTTTGGCCACCTGCCAGTTCCTTCTCAATATCTGATAGATTTTAGGAGACATTTGATTGAAGCAGGTGATCAATCTAGCTACCGGGCCTTCCTTCGGAACCCTATCATTAGGATAAAGTAACTGGTTTCTGGAGACCGTTTCCGACTTGCGTTTGGCCTCCACTAACATCTTAGGATGATACCCTCTTTTCCTGAACCTCTGATTCATCCTTTGTTCTTGTCCCTGGAATTCTTGGTCTTGGCTACAAATTCTTTTCAGCCTCAGTGTTTCACCATACAGAATGCTAGCTTTCAAATTCGTCGGACTTTTCAAATGTAAAGTACTATTCCCAGCAGTTGTTTTGCGGAATACGGTGGTGTTAATTTTGCCATCTTACTTGTAATAGGATATCTAAAAATGATATCTCATTCACACTCATCTGTGCAGTGAGATGCAGATTGTTTAAAATCGTCACATATTCTTCTGCCTCTTGTTTTGATCCGTTCCATAGCAAAAATAAATCCTCAATGTAACGGGTCCAAACCAATGTATGTTGAACATATTTAGCATTTTCGTCCGCCCAGGCCACCAGCTTCTCCCACCAGCCCATCACCAAGTTGGCAAAGCTGGGGGCGAAGCAGGTGCCCATGGCAGTCCCCATGATCTGTCTGTAGACCCTTCCATCATGCATGAAAATATTGTCCTTCAGACAGATATGAATCATGTTCAACAACATACGTGTGTGTTCTAAAAAACATGCTGGTCTCTTTTTCAGATAGTACTCACATGCTAGCATTCCTAGTTCATGACTGATTGAAGTATACAGAGCTGTAACATCAAGCGTGATCATGATGTACGAGTCATTCCATGCTAGATCATGAATTTTCTTAAGGAAATCTCCACTATCTTTACTGTACAATGGTAATGATTTAACAAAGGGAAAAAGAAAAGAATTGATGTATATGGCAGCATTCTCTAGAAAACTTTCATTCGAGGAAACAATAGGTCTACCTGGGGGGTTGGGCAAACGTTTATGGACCTTTGGTAATAAATAGAAGGAGGGGATTCTGGGATGTTCTGATCTTAAAAAATTGAACTCATCCTAATCCAAAATACGGGCGTCATACCACACTTTCAGCTGAATTTGAAATCCCTTGACACAATCTCGATATTCATCAAGTGTTATGACCTGATAGCATTCCCCATCCTGCAATTGCCTCATAGCTTCTTGATTATATTGTACTGCATCCATAATTACTACGTTTCCCCCTTGTCACTATTTTTAATCACAATGGAAGTATCATCTTTCAAAGTTTTCAAAGCCTTCCTCAATTCAGGTGTTAAATTATCATGGAATCCCTTACTTTGGTTTCTCAATTTGATCAAGTCATGTATAACCAAATCATGAAAACAATCCAAATTGTCATGGGCTTTGACGGGAATGGAGCGGGACTTCGGTTTTAAACCACTCATACTGGTAGATCTAATATCAATCCCCAGATTGGAGATCAGATGTTCCATGTCAACATTCGGATCCAAACCCTCAGTTTGCCTGTGTAGTGTTTCTAGTGCTAGAAGTCCCTCAGCTTCCCCTATTGCCAAATTACATACTGATGTATTAGTAGGAACGACAGACTTACTTTTCAATTTATGGTTCTTGTTTAATTTTAACTTTCTCACAAACATAAACAGATCGATCCTGGCTTGGGCATAGTCAAATCCCGACGAGGGGCAAAAGGAGAGGCCAAATTGCAACAAAGTTGTTTCTTCCTGTGTCAGTTGCCTCTGTGAGAGATTGAGCACAGTTAGAGTATCCTCTATATTGTCTTCTTCTGGCGCAAGTTCCGTTTGCCCTGCGCCCCTTATCCATTTGCTTCTTCGGGACCGGCATCTTTGCCTTCGCCTCTTCCTCTCCCCCTTCCTCGGGGGGTGTTTGGCCTTCTTTGGTTTTTCCGCTTCCCGGATTAGGCGGCACTCGTTTTGAAAACCCGAAGCGCCAGCTCTGATCCCAGAGTTTTCCCCATCATCGGTACTGACATCTGAGCTAGATCCAGAGGAAATAAGATCTTGTTTTCTTTGGACGTCCTCTTGGAGCAATCCCTTTCTGTACGTGTCATATTTCTTGGTGAATGTCAAATTACGTCCTTCCATATAATCCTTCTTATCTCTTTGGAATTTTTTTTTTTTTTTTTAACTTAACTTCATTTTCATGCCTTTGTAATTGTTCCGCCATTTTGTCTGTAAATTCTTTAACAAAATTGGAGTTCACCTCATTGTTTATTTCCTCACGTAAGCATTTAAGCTCTTCTCTTATCTTTGCCAAATCCAGCTCTGCATATTTTGCCAGGATCTCAATCATCCCAGCACTAGTCTTGGCCGAAAACATTGCCCATTCTTTTAATAATCCTGGATGTGGGAATTCATAAGTGGGCACTGTGAAAATCCTGAGCCCTCGTGGCACTCGTTTGACCTCTAAGTATTTTATTAGTGAGGCCAACTCCCACCATTTGCTTATTTCTTTCTTACTTAATTTTTCTAATTTAAAGAGCTTTTGTTTTAAAGTCAGCGTACCTGGGTCTCCTTGTCGCACCCCTCCACCGGTACCGCTGATCGATCCTTCCATATCACTGAACACAAGCTTAGCTTCCTCTAAGCGTTCCAGATCCAGGTCAATTGCGGACATCGTCGCATTCTGTGACGTCATTGTTGCTTGCAGTGTAGTTCCGAGAGCGTCTTCTCAATCGGAACTACAAACACTGCCGCGAGCATAATAGCTCAACAGTTGCTCCCCACCGTCTTAAAATACTTGTGCATATGCCCCGGTATGGCTCACCACAGTCCAATCTTTGTGTATTCCCGAACTGCAGTCCGGGTGCAGAGCACAGCGGGGCGATCACGTGTGCGCAGGGCACAGCAGGGAGATCACGTGTGCAGCTGTAGATACACATGCTGTGCATACTCCTGCCATCTAGTGTTTGGGTTGGATGTGTGCAAGTTGTTTTTCTTAGAAGTCTTTTCGAGTCTTGAGGTATAGTGACTCCACCTATTACTGTTAATGCGCATGGGTAGCGGATCCATTGTTATTTCTCCACCGTCGGGTTCAGACATTTACCTTTGAGCTCAGGTTCGATGCCACATGGTATTCTTGCCGGGCTCGCTCGGATCTATTCCTTGCCAGAAGAGTCTGCAATCGTTCTTCTGGTTTCACCTATCACATTTCCCCTTCGACTCAGTTTCCACGGATCGGACATTTTCGATCCCCACTCAGGGCCTTCAACACTATCTTAGACGCACAAGAATGTCCTTGTAATGAAAAAGACTCTGTTCCATAGTTGCCCTAAGTGTCACTCAAAATATCCACTAATAGACCTCCATCCATTTTTTTTACATTTTGCTTGTCTCCCGACCAGCAGGACTGCGTGCCTCTTTAAGAATGGTCATGCATTCTGCAGGCAGACTGAGGTAGCCAAACTCAGACCTCAGGAGCAAAATCGCAAAATTGAGCTGTTTAGGGTTGGGATGCCTGAGAGTGCCCTGATTTGGGGAGAGAAGGTACAGTTGGTTGGGCAGCTTCTCTGGGGCACCAGAGAGAGGTTGAGAAGGATGGTGAACTAGGGCTGTCTGGCCCAGGTTGGGGCTACTCAAATGAGGGTGAGGGATATCTGCTGGATCTTCCAAACCATGAATGGAAGAAGCGGAAAAGCGTAGCCAAATATCCCTGACCAGTTAATCCACAGTGCATTGCCCATGGACTGTGGGAACCTTGAGAAGAAATTTGGGCATTTTGCGATTTTGGCGGTGGCAAATAGGTCTTTGTGGGGGAAGCCCCAATGGCGAAAGTATGGGAGTAGGACTTGGGGGTGAAGTCCCCACATATAGACTTGTTGATTCAGCCTGATGAGCAGGTTTGCAAAGTTGTTGTCCACACCGGAGATGGAACCTGTTATGAATCGCCCACTGCCAAATGCCTTAGGGTAGGGCTGACAACTGAAGGCAGTATGTGCAGAGCTTTTTCTGTAGGTAAAACATGACAGTTGTATTGTCTGTCAGGACAAGCATTACCTGGTGTCAAATGAGGGGGAGGTAGACCCTGAGGGCTAACTGGACAGCTAACAGCTTCAGATGATTTGATGTGGAGATCCTGCTGATCAAGTGCCCCCACACCTTGTACGATCAGGTCTGTGCCCCCCCAACCAGTCAGCTAGGTGTCCGTGGTGATGGTCACTTGTGGAATTGGGTCTTGGAAGGGCCGTCCTTGCAACAGGTTGCTGGCATCCCATCACTTTAGAGAGCGATGAGTACGTCCCTGAATCAACACTAGATCATCCCACTGACCCTCTACGTGTGACAACTGTGCCGTTACACCTGCAATGGACACGTGTAACCTGGTGTGTGTGCCTATGGTATTACAAGATGCCATCATGCCTAGGAGGTGCACAAACTTTCTCACCATTACCTGGCAATGTGGCTGAAAAAGAGGTAGCATTGTTTGGAATACTTGACCCTTTCTGGGCTGGGAATGCTTTTCCTAATTGCAAATCGAGTATGACCCAGAGAAAAGACTGTACTTATAGGGCCTGGAGATGGGATGTGGTGGCATTGATGATGAAGCCTAGGCTGTGCAACAGCTGTATGGTGGCTTGGGTAAGCTCTAGGCATTGCTGCTGCGTGGCACTCTTGATTAGCCAGTCGTCAAGATAAGGGAAGACATGGACGCCTCTCTTTCTGAGATGAGTGGCTAACAATACAAAACGCTGTAAAGAACCTGGGAGCAGTGGTTACTCCAAAGGGCAGCACTTTGAATTGATAATGCGGACCAATTACCACAAACCGGAGGAACCTTCGATGTGCAGGCTGGATGGGTATGTGGCAGTAGGCGCTCTTCAGATCAAGGGCGGTCATGAAGTCCTGTGCTGTCGCAGTGGAATGGTATCCTGAGTATCACCATGTGAAAGGGCTCTGACAGGTTGTACTTGTTGACAGCATGAGGTCGAGGCTGGGCCTTAGGGGTTCGACCTTCTTGGGATCAGGAAGTATAAGGAGTATTCCCCTTTGCTGCGGTGTCAAGGTAACACGGGTTCTATAGCTACTTTGCTGAGTAGTGCGTGCATCTCCTCTTGGAGCAGGCACTGATGTTTCAGGGAGAACTTGTGTCTGCGGGGGTGGAGATATTTGGTGGCGTCTGTGTGAGTTCTAGACAGTACCCCTCTGCTATATCTAGAACCCACTGGTCTGAGGTGATCTCTGCCCAGTGCAGCAGAAACCCCTGTAATCTTCCCCGACAGGCATGAGATGGTTAAGGGAAGCTAGCTACTGCTTTGCAGGTGCATCCCCTTTAGGGACTGCGTCTTTTCCCCTGCCTTGCCCATTGTTGCCTTTGTATCCTCCCCTGTAGTAACCCCAAAAGGGTGGTAACTGTTGCTCCTGTCTGGGGAAGGATGTTGAGGTCTCAGGGCGGTAGCTTTAGCTCCCACATGATATGGCATGTGGAAAAAGGAGCTGCAGGTAGCTGGTGTTTGCAGGGTACCCATGGCCTTCTTAATTTTCTCCAACATTTCCTCAACTTGCATACCGAAGAGATGCTCATCATCGAAAGGCAAGTTGAGATGTTGTTGGAACTCCTGTTTGAAGCCAGAGAAGTGTAGCCATGCGTGCCTGCAGAGGATGACACTGGTGTTAACACTTCGATGTTGGTGCTCAAATGATTTTCCCTTCCTCCACTAACTACTGACCACATTTTTTATATTGGTATGGACGGTGTTGGATCAGGCCTTCCATTTCATCCTAGTGGGCGTAGTTGTTCCCAGACAGCAGGACCACTGAATTGTGATCCATCAATGTGTGGCAGACTGTGCAGCAACACGTTTGCTCTCTCGGTCGGGAGGGGGAGCAACACCTGTCCCCTGGGAATCAGCGAGTATGCGTGCTGTATGTACGACCAGTGAGTCGGGTGGAAAATGGCCCTGATGTAAGTTAGGTCAGAGGGGGTTGCCTTATATTTTCAATCCACCCGGGGAGGGCTGGGGGACAGCATGCTCCTTTACTGGCTCCTTAAAGATCTTGTGCATGGGTCGAAGCATTCCCTTGAGCATAGGCAGATATTGAATTGACCTATGTGTGGAGGAAAGGGTCTCCATAAGGAAGGTATCCTCTTCAGGTTGTTTGTGCATTTCCACCTTATAAAAGGTGGCTGCATGCTGAAGAACCTCATGGTATGAAGTAGTGTCATCTGTGGGTGAAGGCTCAGCTTGATAAAGATCTGGGTCAGTGTCAGCTGGGAGGACCATATCGTAGTCATCCCAGGGATACTCATGGGGGTGTGTATATCATAAGGCAGGTCATACGGGTCATAGGGAGACTTGGACTCCCTCCCCCCCCCTCCAAGGAGGAAGAGAACCCCGAGGCGAGTGTAGCATAGGGTCCAAGTGAGGAAATGGAGAGGTGGAGGAGGCAATGGAGGAGGTAAGGAGGTGCCCCTATTGGTGGTGCCGATGTTTCCTGGGCATCAGCTCCGAAGGCAGGCTAAGGGCTTCTTTGAAAGTGAATTTCCTCTTGAGAGGAAAAGGATCTTTGGGCTTGTCTAGAGGCTCTGCTAGGATCTGACTGGTGCCAGTTTGAATTTAGATATGCCACTGCCTGTCATCAAGCTCCTCATGGAGGCACTGGAGGATCGGCTGTGCAAAGTCCTCGGAGGCAGCGGAGTAGGCAGACGTGGATGCCGTCCTTTTCGGAGCTGACTGTTTTTGATGGCCATGCAGCACCGAGCTGGTTTTTGGATCTGAGGCCTTTGGCTCGAAGGCGGGTCTTGAGGCAGTTTTCTGGAGCCAATGCAGCATTTGAGGTGGATGGGTGAGACTTGGAGGAGGACTTGGTGTTGAAGTGTGGGCAGACGTCGGGTCCAAATCCTTTACTCAATGCCAACCATGGCTTTGCGGCAGAGGCAGACCGAAGGCCTCATAATTGCCCTGACAGCTCAAGGCTCTAATCTCCCCGGAGTGTAAGTGATGCCAAGGAGCAGTCTTCTAGGTGATATTACTCATTGCAACCACTTTTATTGGGTGTAGCATTGGCGGGGCCCCGTACTTCTCGATGTTGGAACCAGTGACCTCCTGCTGCCTGCTATGTTGTTAAGTGGAAACAGTTTGCACATTACTGTCTCCCTAAACACATTGATCCTCTCAGAACAACAGACCAAGTTATTGTTTATCTCCTTCATTTGCAGAAGTGTTGCCTGGCTTATACGTCTATCCAACTTCACTTGGCTCCTGCGCCGCTTATCTCCATAACAAACAGCACACTTTACTTTTAAGTGTGCCTGTTATCAAAGCCTCCATGGAAGGGCTCAAAAGAATGATCCCACCACGGGTGCCTCTTGCTTCTGTGTTGAACCTCAACATTTTCCTCACAACGCTAATGGGCCCTCCCTTTGAACTATTCACTCTTGTCCATTACAGTTTCTTTCCTGGAAGGTGGCTCAGGCATGTTAGTGAAATACAAGCTCTTACCTTGGAAGACCTAATAATGGGGCCGATGCCCATGTGCATTACCAATAATAGGTGGAGTCACTATACCTCGTGACTTGAAAAGACTTTTCCGATGACAACTTGCACACGTCCGAGCTCAATACTAAATGGCAGAAATATTCACAGCATATGACTCTACAGCACTACATGCCACTAACAGATGCTTACAGGGTAAGTAACGTTTTACATATATGTACATAAATATATATTACCTGTAAAAACAAAAAGGTTACAGGAACGTTATAGTTAGGCTGAGATTTCTCTTTTACAAAACCAGTGAAATTCAGCTGTTATAGTTACCTGAGCTTACTATAACATACGCCCCCGCAATGCATTGCTTGTGACCTCACATATTACATCACTCATGACATTCAGTGACATCACTGATGACATCTCAAATGACCTCACTGATGACATCATCCACAGAATCACTCACACACAGTCACTTCAGTGTATTTCTAAGGTTTTTATAAATCCTATTTCCTAACTATAACGTCCCTGTAACCTTTGGTTTTTTAAGGACATTTCTATGTTTTTTTAACTAGTAGTCGCGTTTGCAGAGTGGTGGAGAAAGAGGGTGGTACCTCCGACCAGCTCTCAGGAATCCCGCTGTAAGGGACTTAAAGTGGGTAACAGGAGGGCTTGTTGCCACCCAAGGACCCTCTGGAGCCAAGGGGACTTCATCCCCCAACCAGCAGCATGCTAGGCGGCGCGTTTGCAGAGTGGTGAAAAAAGGAGACGGGGCCTCCGGCGAGATGCATTTATGGAATGGGGAGGGGGGCTTCCTGACCCCAAGAAGGTCAAACCCCTGAGGCTCATCCTCGTCAGATTTCGGCCTCTGGGACCCCATCCCCCGGGGCTCAGCCCGGCCTTTCCTTTTTTTCTTTTATAAATAAAGGGAGCAGGGCCATGCAGCCTCCCTCCTGGGCTGATTTCGGCCCCGGGGACACCATCCTCTGGGGCCCGGCCTCTAGTCTGGATTCCCTGGTTCCACCCAGGGCACCCAGGCACTTTGTTGGAGACTGCGGGGGAGCCTGAGGACCCCCACAGCCCCTGCCGGCTCCCAGAGTCCTGGGAGCGCCGGCATTGCTTTTGGACAGAGGGAGCTGTTTTTATGCTTTCGCTTACTGAAAGCAGAGCAGCGTTTGCTATGGCTTGGCGGGAGCGGTAATGCTCCTGCCAAGCCATAGCAAACTGCAATGTCCCAGGTGTGGGCACCCCGGGACATTGCAGGGGCTGGCGGGGGTGGTGGTCCCCAAGGCCATGTATTGGCCTGGAGGGGCCCCGTCCTTTCTTCATTAAGGGAGGTGGCTGTCCCCAGGGCCAAGAATGGCCGGGAAGAGGGCCACGCGGCTCTCTCCCATTTATAAAAAACAAGTTTGGCCCCGGGTAGGTGGCAGTCCCCGGGGCAAGGGCCGGGGCCAGGGGGTCCATGAGGCCCCCCATTACATTAGCCCTGGGGATGTGGCAGTCCGTGGGGCCTCCCCTGTACAAATTTAGTAAATAGCCAGACACTTTGTGTCTGCAGCCCCCGGGGCTGCAGGGGGCCTGTGCGGGCCTCCCGAATGTTTAGTAGTTTTGCCCCAGGGAGGTGGGGAGAGGCCCTGGGCGCAAGGGGTGAAGTATGAGCACCCCCACATATTTTTAAAAACATGCCCCCAGGATTCGGCCCACCCAGGGGCTTCTTTTAAAAGATGAGCGTGAGCCCACGTTTTTTTTTACTTTCTGCGGGATCCACAAATCCGGCAAAATTTGTTTTTTATTTAAATTCTTTTTTTGGGATTGGGAGGGTTGGTGGGGGGGATCCCCCAAGAGGCCTAGAAGGTCAGGGTATTTCTACCCTGCCCACTTCTTTTTTTTGTTTTTAAAGGACTCTGCTTCAAGCTAAGTCCCAAGATGGCTGCCAGCACTTCCTGGTTGAAGTGTTGGCATCCAATCAAATTTTGAAACTACTTAACAGATCTACACCAAGTCACAAAAGCACGCTTTCTGGACCACCCTCTAGCTTTCTGCCAAATTTGGTAAAATTCCGTTCAGCGGTTTGGGCTGTTCAAAAAATGAAAAATTCCCATAGATAAAACATAGGGAAAATGCATTTTGCGACCCCCCCTTTTCTTGGCCCCGCTTGACGGATCACCTCAAAACTTTCCACACAGCAGCTGAACCAAAAAGGATAAGTTTTTTTTTAAATTTGTGAAGATTGGTCAAGCTGCGCCAAAATTATTAGCAATACTAAAAACGCCTTTCCTATGGAAACTTTGGTCTTAATTATACAGCCTGTAGCCAATCATTTTAACCTTGTGGCTCATTTACTATCAGATTTCAAGATTTTCCCTGTGGAACATGTCTTAAAGGAAGAACTACTGGACTCCAGAGAAAACGTCTGGATGTACCGTTTAAAATCACTGCATCCAGATGAACTGAACATTGCTGACAATACCACCTGATTACTGCATATCTCAAGAGCTCTCAGGACTGCATTGAATCCACATTCCAAATGGAATCTTCACTCGTGATGCTTTTTGAAAATTCAGCTGTGCAGTCACTGATCAAACCATCTTGTACTACTGGAGGAAGGCGGAAGCTGAAACGTTGTAGTGGAAATATATTTTTGTTCTTTGGTGTATCCATCTCGTGAGTCACTTCTTTCTTGGATATATATATATATATATTATCTACTGGCGGTCGCCAGTAGATAGTTATAGTTACAACCTATTATCCATAGGAAATCCGCGACATTCTATTTGAAATAACTCTCTTGCCGGTTGACGTATCTTCGCAAAATTTTCAAACTTTGTGGCCCGCTCCGGTCCGCTCCTACCCTGAAAGTCTCGGGGATTCGTCAAGCGGGGCCGAGAAAAAGGGGGTCCCAAAACGCGTTTTCCCCATGCAATTTTCCATAGGAAACTTTAGACACGGCTACAGCCCGAACTGCTGAACGGAATTACACCAAATTTGGCAAAGAGGTAGTTCTTGGTTCAGAAAGAACCCTTTTGTTAAATGGTGTAAATCCGTTCAGTAGTTGCTGAGAAAATGAAAAGTAAAAAGATAGATATATCTAGGGCCGCGGATCCTCCCGAGCACGAGCTTTATGTTAATTGGCTGTCAACACTCCAAATCAGGAAGTGTTGGCAGCCATTTTGTCCCTCGGTAGAACCGAGGGACAGAAACAAGTGCGCAAAGCGCACAAAGGGAGCAGGGTAGAAACACCCTGACCCCCTAGGTCTGCTCAGGGGGTCCCACAAGGACCCCTGGGCAAAAAAAATGTTTTTTTTAAAAAATCGGCAGGATGCGCTCAGGGAGCGCGAACCCTGCCAAAAATAAAAATCGAGCGCGGTCTCCCGCGCTTCGATGTCAATGGCCCCGGGTGGGCCAAGTCCCGGGGGCATGCTGGGGGGTTAATTTTAGGTGTGGGGGCCTCTAAGGGCCCCTAAGCCCGGGGACCACCACCCCCGGGGCTTTATGTAGAATGGTGCGGGAGGGCTCTGAGCCCTCCCGCAGCCCGGGACCACCACCTCCCGGGGCTTCTTTTTAAATTAAAAACCTGTGTGGGGGGCTCCAGCCCCACACGCCCGAGACCACCACCTCCCGGGGCACTAAGAAAAATTACAATGGGGGTCCGTTTTGGACCCCAGAGCCCCGGGACCACCACCTCCCGGGGCTGTGCACTGAATGGGAGGGGGCCGCGCGGCCCCCTCCTGGAGCCCTTGATGGCCCTGGGGACCACCACCCCCAGGGCCGGCTCCTGCAGTGTCCCGGGGTGCCTACCCCGGGACACTGCTGTTTGCAATGACAGGACGGAGCCTCGCGGCTCCCGTCCTGACATTGCAAACTTGCTTTGGATATTGGAAGAGAGGCAGGAAACCTGCTCTCTTCCAATATCCAAAGCCGATTGCTTTCCACATGGGGAGCAGCATGTTAGCTGCTCCCCATGTGCTAAGCAATGCCGGCTCCCGTAGGACACGGGGAGCCGGCGGGACTGTGGGGATTGGGGACCCCCACAGTCCCCAACGAGAGGGCCAGCCCGGGGGATGGGGTCCCGGGGCAAGTAGTGGCCCGGAGGGGGCCACGCGGCCCCCTCCCCCCAAAAAACGATCGGGCCCGCAGGCCCCGCCCCCTTCCTTCACCACTCTGCAAACGCGCCCCTGGCGCGTTTGCAGAGAGGGAACGATTCTTCTTGAATACTGGGGGTCCCTGGGGGCCAACTAGCCCACCAGGAACCTCCAGTATGGCCAGGGGCTGCCTTGCAGAGAGGTGTACAGAGGCCACGCCCCTTTTACACCTCTCTGCAACGCAGCTCTATGGCGCTTTTGGAGGTATATGGTGGGCTAGTTGCACCCCAGGGACCCTCAGGATTCAAGGGAGTTAATCCCCGACTTAAAACGCGCCACGGGGCCCGTTTGCACAGTGGTGAAGGGAGGGGCGGGGCTTCAAGTGACATGTGTGCAAACAGGCCCCGTGGCGCGTTTTAAGATGGGGAATTAAATCCTCTTCAATCCTGAGGGTCCCTGGGGGCCAACTAGCCCAACAGGTACGTCCAGAAAGCGCCACAGAGCTGCGTTGCAGAGAGGTGTAAAAAGGGGTGTGGCCTCTGTACATGTCTCTGCAACGCAGCCCCTGGCGCATACTGGAGGTGCCTGGTGGGCTAGTTGGCCCGTAGGGACCCTCATGATTCAAGGGGACTTAATCCCCCAACTTAAAACGCACCACGGGGCGCGTTTGCACAGATGTCACCTCAGGCCCCGCCCCTCCCTTCACCATTGTGCAAATATTCCTCTAAAATCAGCCGAAATCCGAATTCCGATTTACTCACCTGTTATCAGGAGAGACCTCAGTGCTGCATCTTTCAGCCCAGTACTGATCCTCAAAAGTAATTTTAACCGTACTTACCGGTAACTTGAATTTCCTTCATAGGCTAACATTGACTGGTTTCACTTGGAAATTCTTCTAAGTGTGGAGTTTTGGAACTTTAAAATATTCCTCTAAAATCAGCCGAAATACGAATTCCGATTTACTCACCTGTTATCAGGAGAGACCTCAGTGCTGCATCTTTCAGCCCAGTACTGGTCCTGAAAAGTAATTTTAACCGTACTTACCGGTAACTTGAATTTCCTTCATAGGCTAACATTGACTGGTTTCACTTGGAAATTCTTCTAAGTGTGGAGTTTTGGAACTTTAAAATATTCCTCTAAAATCAGCCGAAATACGAATTACGATTTACTCACCTGTTATCAGGAGAGACCTCAGTGCTGCATCTTTCAGCCCAGTACTGATCCTCAAAAGTAATTTTAACCGTACTTACCGGTAACTTGAATTTCCTTCATAGGCTAACATTGACTGGTTTCACTTGGAAATTCTTCTAAGTGTGGAGTTTTGGAACTTTAAAATATTCCTCTAAAATCAGCCGAAATACGAATTCCGATTTACTCACCTGTTATCAGGAGAGACCTCAGTGCTGCATCTTTCAGCCCAGTACTGATCCTCAAAAGTAATTTTAACCGTACTTACCAGTAACTTGAATTTCCTTCCATAGGATATCATTGACTGGTTTCACTTGGAAATTCTTCTAAGTGTGGAGTTTTGGAACTTTAAAATATTCCTCTAAAATCAGCCGAAATACGAATTCCGATTTACTCACCTGTTATCAGGAGAGACCTCAGTGCTGCATCTTTCAGCCCAGTACTGGTCCTGAAAAGTAATTTTAACCGTACTTACCAGTAACTTGAATTTCCTTACATAGGCTAACATTGACTGGTTTCACTTGGAAATTCTTCTAAGTGTGGAGTTTTGGAACTTTAAAATATTCCTCTAAAATCAGCCGAAATACGAATTCCGATTTACTCACCTGCTATCAGGAGAGACCTCAGGGCTGCATCTTTCAGCCCAGTACTGGTCCTGAAAAGTAATTTTAACCGTACTTACCGGTAACTTGAATTTCCTTCATAGGCTAACATTGACTGGTTTCACTTGGAAATTCTTCAAAGTGTGGAGTTTTGGAACTTTAAAATATTCTTCTAAAATCAGCCGAAATACGAATTCCGATGTACTCACCTGTTATCAGGAGAGACCTCAGTGCTGCATCTTTCAGCCCAGTACTGATCCTGAAAAGTAATTTTAACCGTACTTACCGGTAACTTGAATTTCCTTCATAGGCTAACATTGACTGGTTTCACTTGGAAATTCTTCTAAGTGTGGAGTTTTGGAACTTTAAAATATTCTTCTAAAATCAGCCGAAATACGAATTCCGATGTACTCACCTGTTATCAGGAGAGACCTCAGTGCTGCATCTTTCAGCCCAGTACTGATCCTGAAAAGTAATTTTAACCGTACTTACCGGTAACTTGAATTTCCTTCATAGGCTAACATTGACTGGTTTCACTTGGAAATTCTTCTAAGTGTGGAGTTTTGGAACTTTAAAATATTCTTCTAAAATCAGCCGAAATACGAATTCCGATTTACTCACCTGTTATCAGGAGAGACCTCAGTGCTGCATCTTTCAGCCCAGTACTGATCCTCAAAAGTAATTTTAACCGTACTTACCAGTAACTTGAATTTCCTTCCATAGGATATCATTGCCTGCTTTTGCTGAAAAAGTTTCTAAGTGTTGATTTTTGAAACATACAAATATTCCTCTAAAATCAGCCGAAATCCGAATTCTTATTTACTCACCTGTTATCAGGAGAGACCTCAGTGCTGCATCTTTCAGCCCAGTACTGGTCCTGAAAAGTAATTTTAACCGTACTTACCAGTAACTTGAATTTCCTTCCATAGGCTAACATTGACTGGTTTCACTTGGAAATTCTTCTAAGTGTGGAGTTTTGGAACTTTAAAATATTCATCTAAAATCAGCCGAAATACGAATTCCGATTTACTCATCTGTTATCAGGAGAGACCTCAGTGCTGCATCTTTCAGCCCAGTACTGATCCTCAAAAGTAATTTTAACCGTACTTACCGGTAACTTGAATTTCCTTCATAGGCTAACATTGACTGGTTTCACTTGGAAATTCTTCTAAGTGTGGAGTTTTGGAACTTTAAAATATTCCTCTAAAATCAGCCGAAATACGAATTCCGATTTACTCACCTGTTATCAGGAGAGACCTCAGTGCTGCATCTTTCAGCCCAGTACTGATCCTCAAAAGTAATTTTAACCGTACTTACCAGTAACTTGAATTTCCTTCCATAGGATATCATTGACTGCTTTTTGCTGAAAAAGTTTCTAAGTGTTGATTTTGAAACATACAAATATTCCTCTAAAATCAGCCGAAATCCGAATTCAGATTTACTCACCTGTTATCAGGAGAGACCTCAGTGCTGCATCTTTCAGCCCAGTACTGGTCCTGAAAAGTAATTTTAACCGTACTTACCAGTAACTTGAATTTCCTTACATAGGCTAACATTGACTGGTTTCACTTGGAAATTCTTCTAAGTGTGGAGTTTTGGAACTTTAAAATATTCCTCTAAAATCAGCCGAAATACGAATTCCGATTTACTCACCTGCTATCAGGAGAGACCTCAGTGCTGCATCTTTCAGCCCAGTACTGGTCCTGAAAAGTAATTTTAACCGTACTTACCGGTAACTTGAATTTCCTTCATAGGCTAACATTGACTGGTTTCACTTGGAAATTCTTCTAAGTGTGGAGTTTTGGAACTTTAAAATATTCTTCTAAAATCAGCCGAAATACGAATTCCGATGTACTCACCTGTTATCAGGAGAGACCTCAGTGCTGCATCTTTCAGCCCAGTACTGATCCTGAAAAGTAATTTTAACCGTACTTACCGGTAACTTGAATTTCCTTCATAGGCTAACATTGACTGGTTTCACTTGGAAATTCTTCTAAGTGTGGAGTTTTGGAACTTTAAAATATTCTTCTAAAATCAGCCGAAATACGAATTCCGATGTACTCACCTGTTATCAGGAGAGACCTCAGTGCTGCATCTTTCAGCCCAGTACTGATCCTGAAAAGTAATTTTAACCGTACTTACCGGTAACTTGAATTTCCTTCATAGGCTAACATTGACTGGTTTCACTTGGAAATTCTTCTAAGTGTGGAGTTTTGGAACTTTAAAATATTCTTCTAAAATCAGCCGAAATACGAATTCCGATTTACTCACCTGTTATCAGGAGAGACCTCAGTGCTGCATCTTTCAGCCCAGTACTGATCCTCAAAAGTAATTTTAACCGTACTTACCAGTAACTTGAATTTCCTTCCATAGGATATCATTGCCTGCTTTTTGTGAAAAAGTTTCTAAGTGTTGATTTTTGAAACATACAAATATTCCTCTAAAATCAGCCGAAATCCGAATTCTGATTTACTCACCTGTTATCAGGAGAGACCTCAGTGCTGCATCTTTCAGCCCAGTACTGGTCCTGAAAAGTAATTTTAACCTTACTTACCAGTAACTTGAATTTCCTTCCATAGGCTAACATTGACTGGTTTCACTTGGAAATTCTTCTAAGTGTGGAGTTTTGGAACTTTAAAATATTCATCTAAAATCAGCCGAAATACGAATTCCGATTTACTCATCTGTTATCAGGAGAGACCTCAGTGCTGCATCTTTCAGCCCAGTACTGATCCTCAAAAGTAATTTTAACCGTACTTACCAGTAACTTGAATTTCCTTCCATAGGATATCATTGCCTGCTTTTTGCTGAAAAAGTTTCTAAGTGTTGATTTTTGAAACATACAAATATTCCTCTAAAATCAGCCGAAATACGAATTCCGATTTACTCACCTGTTATAAGGAGAGACCTCAGTGCTGTATCTTTCAGCCCAGTACTGGTCCTGAAAAGTAATTTTAACCGTACTTACCAGTAACTTATATTTTCTTCCATAGGAATCCATTGTCTGGTTTTCAGCAGAAAAGTTTCAAAGTGTCGATTTTCACAAACTACAAATATTCCTTAAAAATCGCCTGTATGACTTAAACGCATTCTTTCAACTGTTTACAGGAGATGCACCAGTGCTGGATCCAGGATCCAACACTGAGTAAGAAAAAGTAACGATAACAGTTTTTACCTGCTAAGTGAATTTCCTTCCATAGGATAACATTGGTGATTCTATGAGAAAAAGTTTCCAAGTGTCAACTTTTAAAATACAATAATATTCCTTAAAAATCACGACTGTAACCAAAACGCTTTTACTCAACTGTTTACAGGAGATGTACCAGGACTGAATCTAGGATCCAGTCCTGTGGTTAGAAAAGTAATCCATAAAGTAACTAATTGCATTTAACTAGAAATTCACATTGAGCTGAATGTTGCATTGTGTTTGAAAATGTGTTGCCCATTGCAACAACTGTAACTACTGTACTTAAAAGTCTATTGCCTATGTGCAAAGTATTTAAACTAAAGTAATTCATTCTGAGAAAGTATTTTTGTAATGTAATGTATAATGTAATTACAATGTAATTTAAAAAATAAAATATGTAAAAGAAATTGTTTCTAAAAATGTAGTAAATCAGTATGAAAAAAATTAATATAAAAATTAATACATTTAAAAATTGTCATTTAAAAAACCTTTGAAATTCACTGAAAAAACCGTAGGTTTCAGGCACGTTATAGTTACAAATTAGCATTTTAAAAACCTTTGAAATTCACTGAAAAAACCATAGGTTTCAGACACGTTATAGTTAGAAATTAGCATTTAAAAAACCTTTGAAATTCACTGAAAAAACCAGAGGTTTTAGGGACAGTTATAGTTAGTTGGACATTGCACTGCGTACAAAACCCGTGAAATTCCCCCGTTATAGTTAGTTCAGCTAACTATAACTCGCGCCCCGCAATGCACTGCTGATGACGTCACATATTACATCACTCATGACATGGTCAGTGACATCACTGATGACATCACTGATGACATCACTGATGACATCATCCACGTGATAATCTGATGCAGCTCCTCACACCCTAATATAACCTTTGATACACCCAATCTAAATTACAGAGTGCCATTCGCAAAACCATAGACACTCCAACACCAATAACTACATACCCACTCACTGATTCTTAGGTCTACACACACACATCCACTCACTCACCCGTACAGTCACTCATACTTATGGTCACTCAGTACAGGACTATCATATGCACTCTTACTCCTATATAGACACTCAAACACCGCCACTCATCCATAGAGGTACTCACACACCTAGTCAGTCATGCAAATAATTAAACACACTGCCATTTACTCACCTATACAGTTATACACACACCAGCTCACTTAATCATACAAATACTAGCACATTGTTACGCTCTTATACAATCACTGATACAAGCACACACTCATCCATACAGCCACTATCACAATCACTCACTCTCGCTTATAGCTATTTATATACTCCAATACACATATATACTGCCTTTCACATATTTAGTTACTCACACATGTACCACTGGGACATACATTCACTCACTAACACACTCTTACACACACTTACCCACCCATACAGTCTATCACAGATGCACTCTTGAAACCATCCACCCAGTGAATCACCCACTCACACATCTATGCACAGTCGCACACACCCCATCCACACAAACACTCAGGCACCCATACAGATACTCATAGAACCAATAAATAACCCATATAGACACTCATGTAGCTATTCGCAAATCCATGCATCCACTTACACACCAACAGACGGATACAGACATTCACACAGTTTAGTCACTAACCCATGCATTCAGTAAGATACGTTTAATCACTCACTTGTAGAGTCAGTCACGCACGTACTAAATCATCCATTCAGACACTTATACACCCACTCATTCTTCAATACGCCTTTCCCTATATATATTAAACATATTTAAACTTTACAGAAACACACAGTCACTGGATGATGTCATCAGTGATGTCATTTGAGATGTCATCAGTGATGTCATCAGTGATGTCACTGACCATGTCATGAGTGATGTAATATGTGACGTCATCAGCAGTGCATTGCGGGGCGCGAGTTATAGTTAGCTGAACTAACTATAACGGGGGAATTTCACGGGTTTTGTACGAGTGCAATGTCCAACTAACTATAACTGTCCCTAAAACCTCTGGTTTTTCAGTGAATTTCAAAGGTTTTTTAAATGCTAATTTCTAACTATAACGTGTCTGAAACCTATGGTTTTTCAGTGAATTTCAAAGGTTTTTAAAATGCTAATTTGTAACTATAACGTGCCTGAAACCTACGGTTTTTTCAGTGAATTTCAAAGGTTTTTTAAATGACAATTTTTAAATGTATTAATTTTTATATTAATTTTTTCATACTGATTTGCTACATTTTTAGAAACAATTTCTTTTACATATTTTATTTTTAAATTACATTGTAATTACATTATACATTACATTACAAAAATACTTTCTCAGAATGAATTACTTTAGTTTAAATACTTTGCACATAGGCAATAGACTTTTAAGTACAGTAGTTACAGTTGTTGCAATGGGCAACACATTTTCAAACACAATGCAACATTCAGCTCAATGTGAATTTCTAGTTAAATGCAATTAGTTACTTTATGGATTACTTTTCTAACCACAGGACTGGATCCTAGATTCAGTCCTGGTACATCTCCTGTAAACAGTTGAATAAAAGCGTTTTGGTTACAGTCGTGATTTTTAAGGAATATTATTGTATTTTAAAAGTTGACACTTGGAAACTTTTTCTCATAGAATCACCAATGTTATCCTATGGAAGGAAATTCACTTAGCAGGTAAAAACTGTTATCGTTACTTTTTCTTACTCAGTGTTGGATCCTGGATCCAGCACTGGTGCATCTCCTGTAAACAGTTGAAAGAATGCGTTTAAGTCATACAGGCGATTTTTAAGGAATATTTGTAGTTTGTGAAAATCGACACTTTGAAACTTTTCTGCTGAAAACCAGACAATGGATTCCTATGGAAGAAAATATAAGTTACTGGTAAGTACGGTTAAAATTACTTTTCAGGACCAGTACTGGGCTGAAAGATACAGCACTGAGGTCTCTCCTTATAACAGGTGAGTAAATCGGAATTCGTATTTCGGCTGATTTTAGAGGAATATTTGTATGTTTCAAAAATCAACACAGAAACTTTTTCAGCAAAAAGCAGGCAATGATATCCTATGGAAGGAAATTCAAGTTACTGGTAAGTACGGTTAAAATTACTTTTGAGGATCAGTACTGGGCTGAAAGATGCAGCACTGAGGTCTCTCCTGATAACAGATGAGTAAATCGGAATTCGTATTTCGGCTGATTTTAGATGAATATTTTAAAGTTCCAAAACTCCACACTTAGAAGAATTTCCAAGTGAAACCAGTCAATGTTAGCCTATGGAAGGAAATTCAAGTTACTGGTAAGTACGGTTAAAATTACTTTTCAGGACCAGTACTGGGCTGAAAGATGCAGCACTGAGGTCTCTCCTGATAACAGGTGAGTAAATCAGAATTCGGATTTCGGCTGATTTTAGAGGAATATTTGTATGTTTCAAAAATCAACACTTAGAAACTTTTTCAGCAAAAAGCAGGCAATGATATCCTACGGAAGGAAATTCAAGTTACTGGTAAGTACGGTTAAAATTACTTTTGAGGATCAGTACTGGGCTTAAAGATGCAGCACTGAGGTCTCTCCTGATAACAGGTGAGTAAATCGGAATTCGTATTTCGGCTGATTTTAGAAGAATATTTTAAAGTTCCAAAACTCCACACTTAGAAGAATTTCCAAGTGAAACCAGTCAATGTTAGCCTATGAAGGAAATTCAAGTTACCGGTAAGTACGGTTAAAATTACTTTTCAGGATCAGTACTGGGCTGAAAGATGCAGCACTGAGGTCTCTCCTGATAACAGGTGAGTAAATCGGAATTCGTATTTCGGCTGATTTTAGAGGAATATTTTAAAGTTCCAAAACTCCACACTTAGAAGAATTTCCAAGTGAAACCAGTCAATGTTAGCCTATGAAGGAAATTCAAGTTACCGGTAAGTACGGTTAAAATTACTTTTGAGGATCAGTACTGGGCTGAAAGATGCAGCACTGAGGTCTCTCCTGATAACAGGTGAGTAAATCGGAATTCGTATTTCGGCTGATTTTAGAAGAATATTTTAAAGTTCCAAAACTCCACACTTAGAAGAATTTCCAAGTGAAACCAGTCAATGTTAGCCTATGAAGGAAATTCAAGTTACAGGTAAGTACGGTTAAAATTACTTTTGAGGATCAGTACTGGGCTGAAAGATGCAGCACTGAGGTCTCTCCTGATAACAGGTGAGTAAATCGGAATTCGTATTTCGGCTGATTTTAGATGAATATTTTAAAGTTCCAAAACTCCACACTTAGAAGAATTTCCAAGTGAAACCAGTCAATGTTAGCCTATGGAAGGAAATTCAAGTTACTGGTAAGTACGGTTAAAATTACTTTTCAGGACCAGTACTGGGCTGAAAGATGCAGCACTGAGGTCTCTCCTGATAACAGGTGAGTAAATCAGAATTCGGATTTCGGCTGATTTTAGAGGAATATTTGTATGTTTCAAAAATCAACACTTAGAAACTTTTTCAGCAAAAAGCAGGCAATGATATCCTATGGAAGGAAATTCAAGTTACTGGTAAGTACGGTTAAAATTACTTTTGAGGATCAGTACTGGGCTGAAAGATGCAGCACTGAGGTCTCTCCTGATAACAGGTGAGTAAATCGGAATTCGTATTTCGGCTGATTTTAGAGGAATATTTTAAAGTTCCAAAACTCCACACTTAGAAGAATTTCCAAGTGAAACCAGTCAATGTTAGCCTATGAAGGAAATTCAAGTTACCGGTAAGTACGGTTAAAATTACTTTTCAGGACCAGTACTGGGCTGAAAGATGCAGCACTGATGTCTCTCCTGATAACAGGTGAGTAAATCGGAATTCGTATTTCGGCTGATTTTAGAGGAATATTTTAAAGTTCCAAAACTCCACACTTAGAAGAATTTCCAAGTGAAACCAGTCAATGTTAGCCTATGAAGGAAATTCAAGTTACCGGTAAGTATGGTTAAAATTACTTTTGAGGATCAGTACTGGGCTGAAAGATGCAGCACTGAGGTCTCTCCTGATAACAGGTGAGTAAATCGGAATTCGGATTTCGGCTGATTTTAGAGGAATATTTGCACAATGGTGAAGGGAGGGGCGGGGCCTGAGGTGACATCTGTGCAAACGCGCCCCGTGGTGCGTTTTAAGTTGGGGGATTAAGTCCCCTTGAATCATGAGGGTCCCTACGGGCCAACTAGCCCACCAGGAACCTCCAGTATGCGCCAGGGGCTGCGTTGCAGAGACATGTACAGAGGCCACACCCCTTTTACACCTCTCTGCAACGCAGCTCTGTGGCGCTTTCTGGACGTACCTGTTGGGCTAGTTGGCCCCCAGGGACCCTCAGGATTGAAGAGGATTTAATTCCCCATCTTAAAACGCGCCACGGGCCTGTTTGCACACATGTCACCTGAAGCCCCGCCCCTCCCTTCACCACTGTGCAAACGCGCCCCGTGGCGCGTTTTAAGTCGGGGGATTAACTCCCCTTGAATCCTGAGGGTCCCTGGGGTGCAACTAGCCCACCATATACCTCCAAAAGCGCCATAGAGCTGCGTTGCAGAGAGGTGTAAAAGGGCGTGGCCTCTGTACACCTCTCTGCAAGGCAGCCCCTGGCGCATACTGGAGGTTCCTGGTGGGCTAGTTGACCTCAGGACCCCAGTATTCAAGGGAATTGGTTCCCCTCTGCAAACGCGCCAGGGGCGCGTTTGCAGAGTGGTGAAGGAAGGGGCGGGGCCTGCGGCCCGATCGTTTTTTTTTTTTTGGGGGGGAGGGGGCCGCGTGGCCCCCCTCCCGGGCCACTACTTGCCCCGGGGACCCCATCCCCCAGGGCTGGCCCTCTCGTTGGGGACTGTGGGGGTCCCCAATCCCCCACAGTCCCGCCGGCTCCCCGTGTCCTACGGGAGCCGGCATTGCTACACATGGGGAGCAGCTAACATGCTGCTCCCCATGTGGAAAGCAATCGGCTTTGGATATTGGAAGAGAGAGCAGGTTTCCTGCCTCTCTTCCAATATCCAAAGCAAGTTTGCAATGTCAGGACGGGAGCCGCGAGGCTCCCGTCCTGTCATTGCAAACAGCAGTGTCCCGGGGGTAGGCACCCGGGACACTGCAGGAGCCGGCCCTGGGGGTGGTGGTCCCCAGGGCCATCAAGGGCTCCAGGAGGGGCCGCGCGGCCCCCTCCCATTCAGTGCACAGCCCCGGGGAGGTGGTGGTCCCGGGGCTCTGGGGGTCCAAAACGGACCCCCATTGTAATTTTCTTAGTGCCCCGGGAGGTGGTAGTCCCGGGCGTGTGGGGGCTGGAGCCCCCACACACGTTTTTAATTAAAAAAAGAAGCCCCGGGAGGTGGTGGTCCCCGGGGCTGCGGGAGGGCTCAGAGCCCTCCCGCACCATTCTACATAAAGCCCCGGGGGTGGTGGTCCCCGGGGCTTGGGGGCCCTTAGAGGCCCCCACACATAAAATTAACCCCCCCAGCATGCCCCGGGACTTGGCCCACCCGGGGGCCAGTAGCATCGAGCGCGGAGACCGCGCTTCGATTTTTTTATTTTTCAGCAGGGTTCGCGCTCCCTGAGCGCATCCTGCCGATTTAAAAAAAAAAAAAAAAAAATTTTTTGCCCAGGGGTCCTTGTGGGTCAGGGTGTTTCTACCCTGCCCCTTTGTGCGCTTTGCGCACTTGTTTCTGTCCCTCGGTTCTACCGAGGGACAAAATGGCTGCCAACACTTCCTGATTTGGAGTGTTGACAGCCAATTAACATAAAGCTCGTGCTCGGGAGGATCCGCGGCCCTAGATATATCTATCTTTTTACTTTTCATTTTCTCAGCAACTACTGAACGGATTTACACCATTTAACAAAAAGGGTTCTTTCTGAACCAAGAACTACCTCTTTGCCAAATTTGGTGTAATTCCGTTCAGCAGTTCGGGCTGTAGCCGTGTCTAAAGTTTCCTATGGAAAATTGCATGGGGAAAACGCGTTTTGGGACCCCCTTTTTCTCGGCCCCGCTTGACGAATCCCCCGAGACTTTCAGGGTAGGAGCGGACCGGAGCGGGCCACAAAGTTTGAAAATTTTGCGAAGATACGTCAACCGGCAAGAGAGTTATTTCAAATAGAATGTCGCGGATTTCCTATGGATAATAGGTTGTAACTATAACTATCTACTGGCGACCGCCAGTAGATAATATATATATATATATATATATATATGCAGAACAGGAAGCAGAGAACTCTGGGTAGTTCCCAAATTTAGATGAAGAGCAGCTCCTATATAGAGCACCCTGCAACACCAGCAACACTGAATCTGCTCACCTCAAATGTCTGTTTTTCTAGCAATGTTTTTATGCATAGGATTAGCATAGTGCCATCCATGCCGAGCTAGAAAGGAACAAAGCCTTTTGCCATTTATACAGCAAAATCTTTAAGCATAGGATTAGCAAAGTGCTATCCATGCCAAGCCGTAAAATGACAAAGCCTTTTACTACTCCATGCACAGTACTACAGCTTTGGACTGGTAAAATACCATCCAAGCCAACCTGGAATGTATAAAAGCAACCCCTGACATGTGTTTCGCTCTCATTAGAGCTCTTCAGAGAGGTATAGCTTTGTCCAGACAAAAGGGAGCACCCAGTATAAGTCAAAACAATACCCTTTCAGGATTAGAGTGCCAAATAAATTATGCAAAACAGGAAGCAGAGAACTCTGGGTCCACTTTTAGATGGAGAGCAGCTCCTATATAGAGCACCCTGCAACACCAGCGACACTCTGAATCTGCTCACCTCAAATGTATGTTTTTCTAACAAAGTTGTTAAGCATAGGATTAGCACAGTGCCATCCACACCGAGCTAGAAAGGGACAAAGCTTTTTGCTTGCCTGCAGCCAACCCTCCTGGGCAACGAACCTGCTGCCAGCCTGCGAGCAGCCAAGCCAATGCCACGCACGGTCTTCCAGCATGCACACCGTGTGGTTGGTCTCACTGGTTCTGGCTGTACCCAGGCAGACTTACTGACTTTGTCAAAGAGTCACAACACCAAAATATTAACAGTGAGCCTATTCCCTGTATCAATGGGTGAGCATATCAATATATATAAAGCAGATCTATTATCTTTATCCAAAAATCACTAATATTTTAAATCTAGTGTATATTTAAGTAATTCACACAATCCAATTTGTATTAATATTATTATAAAAATGTTTGATAATGTTTTAAATTTAAAAAACATATAGGTGACCCTTTCTTTAAACATAGTTTTATTCTTACTTTTGAGGGTGAAAATGTTAAAATAAATAGACATTCTGTTTTTTTTTTTTTTTATAAAACCAAACTTTCTCTAAGTCTTTCTTTTAACATTTTTCGGCCCAGAAAATCACATAGGGCCTTGTCATTCAGTTGAAGAGAATAGAGCTAAAAAAAAAAACCATGGCAAGCTGTCATGGATATATTGACCCAGGAGACTTACTGTTATTTTTATTGTTGTTGGGTGGGCTGCTAAACTCTGGGCAGCCCCCAACAACATTAAAAAAGGCTTAGTGGTGCCTCTCCCTATTCTAGGAGCACCACTAAGCTTAATAAATATATAATAAAGTAACAAATCCCTTGCAGGGTATTATTGGATGTTCCTTCAAAGGAGCAGTGAATAATAAATGAGTGGCTCCAGCTGCTCATTTACTATTCATTTTGGTGCCCTTTTTTAGGTCTCGCCTACGCAGCGCGCATGCGCTTCATAGGAAAAAAGACCTTTTGCCATCGCTTCGGCTTTTCAGCCAAAAACGTGCACGCGTTCCATTGCCTTCAATGGCAACGCGTGCACGTTTGGCGATTCACTTGCGGGAGCGAGCGGCGCCATATGGTAGCAATTATCGCTCCTGGCGCTGCTCGCTCCCGCAAGTGAAACGCTTTCACTTTTTTTTTCTTTTTGCGCGCGCGCACACAACTCGCGGCCGCACGTCTTGCTTGTTGCGCGGCCAATGCTTGTTTTCTTTTGCTTGAATCCAGGTTCCCATCGTCTCCGATCTTCTCCTCCTCTGTCACTTCCTCTGCTCCATTTCTGCTCGTAACTCCTTCTCTTTCCAGCCAAGAAGAGTCCTCCCCAGTTTGTCCGTATTTCTCTCTTTTTTCCCACCTCCCTTCCTCCAGCTACCGATCCATTTGTCCTTCTTTTATTTTCAGGTCACCTGAACGTGGTATGAACGGCATTGAGGGGCTGCGTCCCTTCCTGTCAGAAGAGCTTCTTTTACTTTCCCTCTGTCGTTCCTCACAATATGAAGAATAAAAACACATCAATATCAATTCTTCACCTCCCAGTTGACAGTCGGCACTTCACTGTAAGCAGGCGGGGCACACAGGTCATTGAAAGAAGGGTTTGTGGGTGACACCGGAGGTGAAGGCTGGGGCCAAAGGCATGTCCTGGGCTAATGAGGGATAAGAGGCAGTGAGCAGCACTGGGACCATAGAGATATATTTCAGTGGGTCACGGAAGATGGCTATGTGACTCAAATTACTGCAAACATCTGTTTTTCTCTGTAAGTCCCAAATTTAAAAAGTAAAGACACAGTGAAAGTAGCACTGTCTAGTGGTCGGGCTTGGAAGCCATGACACACAAAGAGAGAGGCAGCATCTGCTTTTACCAGCAGCTCTCTGCAGCCAGGAAGAGCTGTGGCACTTTCTATCATCTATAATTTTTCAACCCAAGACACGTCCTCAAGGAAATAAATGCAGTTCAGTGTCTTCAAGGGAGGCTGGCACCCATCACCCCTGCCTCCCAACCTGTATTCCTGCATTTCACTCTGTATTCCAGCTTCGTACCATGCGTGCCGCCATCCTACCCCTGGACGAGATCCCCTTCTGCACCATACACTACCCCTCTGTGTCCCCTGCACTGCAGTTTGCACTGCACTCTGTGCTCCACTTTTGCACCCTGCGTTCTCAGCTCTCCATCCCCACGTACTGCTCTGTCCCTCCCTTCATCCTGATTTCCTCTTCTTTGCACTGTGCGCTTCCCCTCACTGCACCTGGTATTTGCGAAGCATCACTGTATTTCCTTTCGCACCCCTTTTGCCCCTCTTTGCACCATTCATTCCCCTCCCCACACACACTGTGATCCCTCTCTTTATAGCCTGATTACCTCTTTTCACACTGCACTGCCATTGTTCACATGCTGCCCTCCTGCTTTGCCACATGGCGCCCTCTTCTTACCCTGCACTCCCAACCTTGTAACCTATGCTCCCCTTGAACCCTTCACTCTCTCCCTTCTGATAGTGTGAACAGCCGTGCATACTTCCTTAACCTAAGAAACAGTTACAGGAAAAACTCTGGACATTCACAGCATGTACAGAGGAGGTGCAAGATTCCTTGTGTGGGGGAAATATCTATCCACCCATGCGCTACCTCTTCTGTATACTGCTCTTTTCCAACAACTTTTTAATATACAAAAAACAAAATGCTTGGCAGCTTCCTTTCTCTGCATTCTAGTACTTGTAGCTGTGTTTCTTTCCTCTATAGTTACTGTGACACACTCAGCCCTTTCCACACTAGCCAGAGGCTGAGACCTGTTCCCTGCAGGGCTGACACTTCCTGGGCGCAGGTGACTGGGTTGTACGTGTGACAACAGAACAACAAGCATTGGCATAGCCAATAGGGCTCGCTTTTGGGACCTTATAAGTATTTGGTTATGCAGCACAATATCCTTGGTGCAACAACATCAACTGTTGCATGGGTAAACACTTATAAGGTCCCAAAAGCGAGACCTATTGGCTATGCCAATGCTTGTTATATATTGGGGAGGGGGGCACGGCCCGCCTCCCCTGAGCCTTTACAGCCCTAGGGACCCCCAACCCCTGGTACCTTTCTTTTTTTTTAGGGGATGGGTCACATGGGCCCCTCGGCGAGCCTTTACTGCTCCAGGGACTCCATCCCCTGGAGCTTGTCTTTACTTAAGGGGAGGGGGCACACGGCCACCCTCCCCGAGCCAATAATGGCTCCCTTGCCAAAACAAGCATCTAAAGAGAAGAGGGGTGTGCCCCCATCCCCGAGCCATCCCCCAGGGGCCTTATATTGGTCCCGGTGCTAACTAAGGGTACCCACATCACACTATGCTGGGGGTGCTGGTGGAACCCCAGGGCCCCCGCAGCTCTCCGGCTCCCTACATGCAGCCATCCTGCATTCTACAGGAGCAGGCATTCCTTCCGCTTGATGGGGCTTGCTGTTTAGGTCGAGCCTCGGCAGCGCATGCACTGCTCTGCGAGGCATGCTGTATTTAGGTATGGACTTGAAGCTCCGCCCACTCTCCGCCAATCTATTCAATTGGCTGCTGTGACTATCCTTTGTAAATGTTGGCTTTTGATTTGTTAATAGGCTTATTAGTCCCTCCTTAGTACCTCCCTGTCGTCATTTGTAACCTCCCTTTAGGACTGGACCTTTTATGTTTGTCCTTACTGCATAGCTTGCATTGGCTCTTCGGGAGAACTCTTTGCTTAATTAATCTAAAGGGCACTTTCACTTTCACAACGGGACCACTCACGGGACGGGCCGCGTAGCTTGCCCAAATCGTTGTTTGTTTTATTTTTTACATTAAATCATGGCAGCCGCACGTCTTGTGCGCAGCTCGCCCAACTCGTTTTAAAGTTACAAGAAAGGGTAAACCCAAAATGGCCACTGGGACCTGGGTATGAGGCAGTACAATATAAAATTGGTCCCAGTAGAAAAATACTCAACATAAGCACATCATCGTGAACATAATTAAACAAATGTAGGTTGCTTAATCCCTTACGGAGGGGTCTTCCTCAGGACTGTGAAGGAGGGGAGAGGGGGGCACCATTAACCACCCCTGACTGTAGTGGTATTTGTAGTAGTTGTGCGCGCAGGCTCCAAAAGGCAGAGAACGGGAAACAGGCACTTGTGATCAATTGGAAAGGAATCTGTCCCTTCAAAACGGTCAATGGACCAATAAATAATGAATAATTAAATTAACTGGACCGTGAAGTGCCATAGAGCCATTTGTGGACGAATCTCCGGATTTGCTCGTGACACTTAAGGGCCCCGGCAGGTGCTTTAATCTCTGGTCTTAGAGCTGCCTCTGTCTCGCTGGAAGGTCCCTTATTCATTATTTATTGGCCATTGACCGAGGAAGACCCCTCCGTAAGGGATTAAGCAACCTACATTTCTTTGGGGGTCGAAACGTCGACAATCTAACTGTTTGCCAGTTTGATCAACAGCGATTTCTCACTGTGATATTGAACTTTCAATCATGGCTACACACTTCTGTACAATTTTTTAATTATGTGGCTTAAGGATAAGCCGTTCTTTAATGTAAATAATTGTGTGATGAGTATAATGTCATTACTCTTTCTGTACACTTTTTCAACCCTCACCTAATGCACAATACTTCTCTCCCCCCCTTTTTTTCCTCCCCCTGTGGGGCACTTGCGTTTGGTATATTCTTTGATTTATTCGCTTACTTATAAACAAATGTAATGTTCAATGTGATTAAACAACATTGGACTCAATATTCGCAACGTATTTGTTTAATTATGTTCACTATGATGTGCTTATGTTGAGTATTTTTCTACTGGGACCAATTTTATATTGTACCAACTCGTTTTAAAAGCAGCCCTGTGTCTAAAGAAAAGGGCTGACAGGAGCACACGTCTACAAATATGTAAAACTCAGCAAAATGGGGACCGTAAAGGATTACAACGTGGGGTGAATCAAAACTAAAAAAATGCAATTTTCCTTTTATAGGTCGGCAGGTGCTGTTGATTACAACAGAGCAGGTGTAAAGATGTTTTACAGTGGCTTAAGAGCTCTAGTAAAACGGCTTAAAAAATCAAATGGTCTTTTTATCAGCCACAATTCATTCACGTTCATAAAAAGTTCTATCTTTACCTACAGCGAACATTGCCATCTAGTGGAGAAATTAAGTGAGTCAGCTTACTGTATTAAGTATTTATTCTATTTTTTAGGTATACATCAAGCATCTGTAGAGCATTTGAAATGCAATAGGTTTCAGCTATTGGCATCATCGTAAATTACGCCTTTTATTTATGTGTTGATTTTTAAGACAGATAAATAAAAGGCATGGTCATTTACAGTGCCAATAGCTTAAACTCTCGCAAATGTGAGACCTGTTGCATTGCAAATGCTTGTTTTACTTGCTCCTACAAAAGGGGATGATGGACGGAACGTTTGAGCCAATCAAACACTCACCCCCAGTCAACTGATCTGGGTTTAATCCATCATCATTCTTTAGCTCACTCCACCACCCCAGTTCAGACATGGCCATATGCAAATCAGTCTGACCCTGTGCCTCATGGGAACAGTCCAGCCCGAACTGCCAAGCCATGTCTTCCCTGGACCGGAAACAAGCATCCTAGACCGGTTTCTGGCATTCCAGCCGTCATCAGCCAGGCTTGCTTGAATCCAGTGGCAAAGTGAGCAAGGGACCCACGTCTGGGCATACCCCCGCCAACTTAGGGCGAACAAAGCGATACAAAAGGGGATGATGGACGGAACGCTTGAGCCAATCAAACACTCACCCCCAGTCAACTGATCTGGGTTTAATCCATCATCATTCTTTAGCTCACTCCACCACCCCAGTTCAGACATGGCCATATGCAAATCAGTCTGACCCTGTGCCTCATGGGAACAGTCCAGCCCGAACTGCCAAGCCATGTCTTCCCTGGACCGGAAACAAGCATCCTAGACCGGTTTCTGGCATTCCAGCCGTCATCAGCCAGGCTTGCTTGAATCCAGTGGCAAAGTGAGCAAGGGACCCACGTCTGGGCATACCCCCGCCAACTTAGGGCGAACAAAGCGATACAAAAGGGGATGATGGACGGAACGTTTGAGCCAATCAAACACTCACCCCCAGTCAACTGATCTGGGTTTAATCCATCATCATTCTTTAGCTCACTCCACCACCCCAGTTCAGACATGGCCATATGCAAATCAGTCTGACCCTGTGCCTCATGGGAACAGTCCAGCCCGAACTGCCAAGCCATGTCTTCCCTGGACCGGAAACAAGCATCCTAGACCGGTTTCTGGCATTCCAGCCGTCATCAGCCAGGCTTGCTTGAATCCAGTGGCAAAGTGAGCAAGGGACCCACGTCTGGGCATACCCCCGCCAACTTAGGGCGAACAAAGCGATACAAAAGGGGATGATGGACGGAACGTTTGAGCCAATCAAACACTCACCCCCAGTCAACTGATCTGGGTTTAATCCATCATCATTCTTTAGCTCACTCCACCACCCCAGTTCAGACATGGCCATATGCAAATCAGTCTGACCCTGTGCCTCATGGGAACAGTCCAGCCCGAACTGCCAAGCCATGTCTTCCCTGGACCGGAAACAAGCATCCTAGACCGGTTTCTGGCATTCCAGCCGTCATCAGCCAGGCTTGCTTGAATCCAGTGGCAAAGTGAGCAAGGGACCCACGTCTGGGCATACCCCCGCCAACTTAGGGCGAACAAAGCGATACAAAGGGGATGATGGACGGAACGCTTGAGCCAATCAAACACTCACCCCCAGTCAACTGATCTGGGTTTAATCCATCATCATTCTTTAGCTCACTTCCACCACCCCAGTTCAGACATGGCCATATGCAAATCAGTCTGACCCTGTGCCTCATGGGAACAGTCCAGCCCGAACTGCCAAGCCATGTCTTCCCTGGACCGGAAACAAGCATCCTAGACCGGTTTCTGGCATTCCAGCCGTCATCAGCCAGGCTTGCTTGAATCCAGTGGCAAAGTGAGCAAGGGACCCACGTCTGGGCATACCCCCGCCAACTTAGGGCGAACAAAGCGATACAAAAGGGGATGATGGACGGAACGTTTGAGCCAATCAAACACTCACCCCCAGTCAACTGATCTGGGTTTAATCCATCATCATTCTTTAGCTCACTCCACCACCCCAGTTCAGACATGGCCATATGCAAATCAGTCTGACCCTGTGCCTCATGGGAACAGTCCAGCCCGAACTGCCAAGCCATGTCTTCCCTGGACCGGAAACAAGCATCCTAGACCGGTTTCTGGCATTCCAGCCGTCATCAGCCAGGCTTGCTTGAATCCAGTGGCAAAGTGAGCAAGGGACCCACGTCTGGGCATACCCCCGCCAACTTAGGGCGAACAAAGCGATACAAAAGGGGATGATGGACGGAACGTTTGAGCCAATCAAACACTCACCCCCAGTCAACTGATCTGGGTTTAATCCATCATCATTCTTTAGCTCACTCCACCACCCCAGTTCAGACATGGCCATATGCAAATCAGTCTGACCCTGTGCCTCATGGGAACAGTCCAGCCCGAACTGCCAAGCCATGTCTTCCCTGGACCGGAAACAAGCATCCTAGACCGGTTTCTGGCATTCCAGCCGTCATCAGCCAGGCTTGCTTGAATCCAGTGGCAAAGTGAGCAAGGGACCCACGTCTGGGCATACCCCCGCCAACTTAGGGCGAACAAAGCGATACAAAAGGGGATGATGGACGGAACGTTTGAGCCAATCAAACACTCACCCCCAGTCAACTGATCTGGGTTTAATCCATCATCATTCTTTAGCTCACTCCACCACCCCAGTTCAGACATGGCCATATGCAAATCAGTCTGACCCTGTGCCTCATGGGAACAGTCCAGCCCGAACTGCCAAGCCATGTCTTCCCTGGACCGGAAACAAGCATCCTAGACCGGTTTCTGGCATTCCAGCCGTCATCAGCCAGGCTTGCTTGAATCCAGTGGCAAAGTGAGCAAGGGACCCACGTCTGGGCATACCCCCGCCAACTTAGGGCGAACAAAGCGATACAAAAGGGGATGATGGACGGAACGTTTGAGCCAATCAAACACTCACCCCCAGTCAACTGATCTGGGTTTAATCCATCATCATTCTTTAGCTCACTCCACCACCCCAGTTCAGACATGGCCATATGCAAATCAGTCTGACCCTGTGCCTCATGGGAACAGTCCAGCCCGAACTGCCAAGCCATGTCTTCCCTGGACCGGAAACAAGCATCCTAGACCGGTTTCTGGCATTCCAGCCGTCATCAGCCAGGCTTGCTTGAATCCAGTGGCAAAGTGAGCAAGGGACCCACGTCTGGGCATACCCCCGCCAACTTAGGGCGAACAAAGCGATACAAAAGGGGATGATGGACGGAACGTTTGAGCCAATCAAACACTCACCCCCAGTCAACTGATCTGGGTTTAATCCATCATCATTCTTTAGCTCACTCCACCACCCCAGTTCAGACATGGCCATATGCAAATCAGTCTGACCCTGTGCCTCATGGGAACAGTCCAGCCCGAACTGCCAAGCCATGTCTTCCCTGGACCGGAAACAAGCATCCTAGACCGGTTTCTGGCATTCCAGCCGTCATCAGCCAGGCTTGCTTGAATCCAGTGGCAAAGTGAGCAAGGGACCCACGTCTGGGCATACCCCCGCCAACTTAGGGCGAACAAAGCGATACAAAAGGGGATGATGGACGGAACGTTTGAGCCAATCAAACACTCACCCCCAGTCAACTGATCTGGGTTTAATCCATCATCATTCTTTAGCTCACTCCACCACCCCAGTTCAGACATGGCCATATGCAAATCAGTCTGACCCTGTGCCTCATGGGAACAGTCCAGCCCGAACTGCCAAGCCATGTCTTCCCTGGACCGGAAACAAGCATCCTAGACCGGTTTCTGGCATTCCAGCCGTCATCAGCCAGGCTTGCTTGAATCCAGTGGCAAAGTGAGCAAGGGACCCACGTCTGGGCATACCCCCGCCAACTTAGGGCGAACAAAGCGATACAAAAGGGGATGATGGACGGAACGTTTGAGCCAATCAAACACTCACCCCCAGTCAACTGATCTGGGTTTAATCCATCATCATTCTTTAGCTCACTCCACCACCCCAGTTCAGACATGGCCATATGCAAATCAGTCTGACCCTGTGCCTCATGGGAACAGTCCAGCCCGAACTGCCAAGCCATGTCTTCCCTGGACCGGAAACAAGCATCCTAGACCGGTTTCTGGCATTCCAGCCGTCATCAGCCAGGCTTGCTTGAATCCAGTGGCAAAGTGAGCAAGGGACCCACGTCTGGGCATACCCCCGCCAACTTAGGGCGAACAAAGCGATACAAAAGGGGATGATGGACGGAACGTTTGAGCCAATCAAACACTCACCCCCAGTCAACTGATCTGGGTTTAATCCATCATCATTCTTTAGCTCACTCCACCACCCCAGTTCAGACATGGCCATATGCAAATCAGTCTGACCCTGTGCCTCATGGGAACAGTCCAGCCCGAACTGCCAAGCCATGTCTTCCCTGGACCGGAAACAAGCATCCTAGACCGGTTTCTGGCATTCCAGCCGTCATCAGCCAGGCTTGCTTGAATCCAGTGGCAAAGTGAGCAAGGGACCCACGTCTGGGCATACCCCCGCCAACTTAGGGCGAACAAAGCGATACAAAGGGGATGATGGACGGAACGTTTGAGCCAATCAAACACTCACCCCCAGTCAACTGATCTGGGTTTAATCCATCATCATTCTTTAGCTCACTCCACCACCCCAGTTCAGACATGGCCATATGCAAATCAGTCTGACCCTGTGCCTCATGGGAACAGTCCAGCCCGAACTGCCAAGCCATGTCTTCCTGGACCGGAAACAAGCATCCTAGACCGGTTTCTGGCATTCCAGCCGTCATCAGCCAGGCTTGCTTGAATCCAGTGGCAAAGTGAGCAAGGGACCCACGTCTGGGCATACCCCCGCCAACTTAGGGCGAACAAAGCGATACAAAAGGGGATGATGGACGGAACGTTTGAGCCAATCAAACACTCACCCCCAGTCAACTGATCTGGGTTTAATCCATCATCATTCTTTAGCTCACTCCACCACCCCAGTTCAGACATGGCCATATGCAAATCAGTCTGACCCTGTGCCTCATGGGAACAGTCCAGCCCGAACTGCCAAGCCATGTCTTCCCTGGACCGGAAACAAGCATCCTAGACCGGTTTCTGGCATTCCAGCCGTCATCAGCCAGGCTTGCTTGAATCCAGTGGCAAAGTGAGCAAGGGACCCACGTCTGGGCATACCCCCGCCAACTTAGGGCGAACAAAGCGATACAAAAGGGGATGATGGACGGAACGTTTGAGCCAATCAAACACTCACCCCCAGTCAATGCCAGAAACTGGTCCTAGGATGCTTGTTTCCGGTCCAGGGAAGACATGGCTTGGCAGTTCGGGCTGGACTGTTCCCATGAGGCACAGGGTCAGACTGATTTGCATATGGCCATGTCTGAACTGGGGTGGTGGAGTGAGCTAAAGAATGATGATGGATTAAACCCAGATCAGTTGACTGGGGGTGAGTGTTTGATTGGCTCAAACGTTCCGTCCATCATCCCCTTTTGTATCGCTTTGTTTTACTTGCTCCAGCTGGGCAGGAGCAATCGGAGTTTCCCTGCTTGCAAGAGCACAGACAGGGAAACAAAAGTCTTCTCTCAGCCAGCAGGAGCATTTTGAAAGCTCCCGCCAGGTGGAAGCAGGCAAGTTTCCCTGTCCGCTCTCTTCCGGGCAGGAAAACAGTGTCCCGCGAGTGGGCTCCCCAGGACACCTTAGTTTAGGAAGCCCCAGGGGACGGAGTACCTGGGGCCTTTACAGGCTCAGCGAGGGGAGATACGCGCTCCCCCGTTCCCTTTAATTTTAAATCGGCCCTGGGGATTAGGGTCCCTGGGGTCTCAGTGAGGATTTGGGAAGAGGGCCGCACACCCTCATCTGATTTAATATTGGCCTGGCCCCTGGGGGATGGGATCCCTGGGGAGCACAACCCCTTATTATTACATTTTGGCCCTGGGGATGGGATTTCCAAGGCCTCAGATGCTTGGCGAGGGGGCCGTACACCCCCCTCTCCTTTGTAATACAAGGCAGGCCCCCAGCCACCATTTCATTTTTTTGATATCCTGCGAGATCAAGGCTTTAAAAAAAATATATATATTTTGGCATGGGGGCGGTTCCTCTGGGACACCCCACCACACAAGGGCTAGGGGAGCAGGGTATCCCTACCCTTCCCCTTATATATTTTTTATTGATTACATTCAGGACAGGGGACTAAGTCCCTGAGTCCTGTTGTGGCTGCCTGCAACATTTTTGCTCATGTTGCAAGCAGCCAGAGTTTGTTCCAGTGGGAGCGAGTTGGTCCAAGATTAAAAAAGCCTCCTAAGCTAATCAGAAAACTCTTCTTTTTTTTTCTAATTCGCGAGAGTCCCACATCCCAACTGTCCAGATATACAAATATTTTTGATCCCTACTTGCTCAAAAACGATTGAACAGATTTATGTCAAATCACAAAAAGCACTCTTTTTGGACTAAGATCATACTCCCTGCCAAATTTGGTGTGATTCAGTTCTGCAGTTTTTCTGCTAGTGTTGTTCAAAAATGAAAAATGCATAGGGACTTAGCTGTTTGGGTCTCTCCTTTTTTTTTTTCTCGCCCCACTTGACGGATCACCTCAGAACGTTCCATGTAGAAACTAGTCCAAAAAAGCACTTTTTTGTAAAGTTTAGTGAAGATTTGTATTAGCAGACCAAAAAAGCATTTCATATGTTTACTACCCAGAGGTGACTATATATAGTGTTGGGCTCTGAAAAATATAGGTATATGTGGACGGTTGGTCCTGTAGTACTAAAATATTAAAAAGAAAGATAGGTCATTCTGATTGGGCGAGGGATCTTTTTCTTTTGTCGGTCATTTCGGTACCTCTGATCCTAAATGGTTCTGATTGGCTGGCCACAACACTGAAGAAAATGTTGATGCTGTCTATGCATTAGCAGACCAAAAAAGACATTTCCTATGGTTACTACCCAGAGGTGACACCCACTGGACATATATAGTATAACTCTGACCTAACTATACCTACACATATATATAAACACAAGTGGTGATCACCAATGTGTAGGTATAGTCAGGTCAGAGTTTACCCAGGAAGACCATTTTTTGTTCCTTCAATAACTTTGTTGTAATTCGATGAAACGGCACGAAACTTTCCAAAAAGAAACTTCATTCGCCTTGGCTCCTTCATGGAAAGTTGCGCGCTGATCTATCAAGTGAGTGCCAATAAAAAAGGGGAGGGCCCAAAATTGGGATTTTACTGTGTTTATTAACATGGGTAACTTTGCTCTCCTCTCCAGACAAAACAGTGAAACAGAATTACACCAGATTTGGCAAGAAGGCTGAGGGATCTTTTTCTTTTGTCGGTCATTTTGGTACCTCAGAACCAAATCATCTGATTGGCTGGCCACAACACTGAAGAAAATGTTGATGCTGTCATTACAGGACTTGGGGTCTTGGTCCCAGAGTGCAGAAAATATTTTGGGGAAAACCCACATAAGGGGGGCAGGGTAGGCACAGCTTGACCCCCTAGGGCTGAGTGGCACAGGGGGGTTCCAGGGAATCATCCCTAAAGTCCATGTAAAAAAAATAGTTCGGATCTTTGGTGCCTCTCTACCCACCACTGCAGTCTGCTGAAGGCAGTGGGTTGAGCCCAGGGCCGAAGGCAGACCGTAGTGGGAGTTGCCCACCCCCAATAGGTTGGGGGCATGTGGCCAGGCCCTGCTGCAATCCCCGCTCTGTGAAGCCGTAGGCTTTACTCAGCAGTGGTTGGCCACTCACAATGGACTGGATGCAGGGCCTGGCCACAGGCCTAGTACTGCTGCAACTCCTGCTGCGCATGGCTGAAGTTCATGCACAGTGTGGGTTTGCTGCTCCACAGGGGGTTGGTCATAGGTTGCCAAAGGGCATTGTGGTATGCTCAACTTTGAATATGATCAAAACACCCCAGAAATGCATTAAAAAAAAACAAGGGTTAAAGTGATGTTAAAGTTAGGTGTTGACATGAGATAAGAACTAACGTTTGAAAAGTGGAAAACTCCTAAAAGTCACCAGTTTGTTTTTAAATATAACTGCACTTTAACTGTAGTTTTGTCGATTAATTTTAGATGTTTTTCTTTCCACATTCATTGTCTTATAAAAAGCTGATCATAATTTCACTGTAACTTTTTTGGGGAAAAAATGTATATATAGTTGTATCTATGTATATGTGTGTGTGTGTGTGTATATATATATATATATATATATATATATATTTAAATGTGTGTATTTATTCAATAAAAAAACAACAGAGTGATGTTCTAGCTAGGTGTGAGGCTCAAGCTAACATTAAAATACTAAACACACAGAAATATGCTAGTTATAGTTTAGTGAATATAGTATAACTTGTCCCCATCATGCACTGCTTATGAACCCTTACATTATATCACTCATGACATGCTAAATGACATATCGCTAAAAAGATTAACCTGTGGTTCTGACAGTGTGCTATAGGCTTTGTGAACAAGAAGTAATACAACAACCTAAATTGATGGTTAGTCACTTGTAAGCTTGTCTGTAAGCTTTCAAAAGATGCAAATGAAATTGGGTATTTTAGAAGTGAATCACTTTTGATGGATGTTATTTCTTTTGTATTCACCATAAGGATGGGTCCAGTGAGGGTAGATCACTTTAAGATAGATGAATACCATTGAACAATAGAAATTTGACCAGCCAGCCTTTTCTGTGAAGGGCTGAAGACTGAGAAAGCAGGGTGTTATGGGGTCATGGAGGTTTGCGTGCAGGGCCTGGTCAAGACTCTGTGGACAACCCCTGCTACACATGGCCATAGGCATGGGTTGGCCACATGTAAAGGGTTGGGTGCAGGGTCTGACTGCAGTACCAGCCCACTGCCCAACCTCTGTTGTATGCTGTATGTAGGGTCTGATGTGACATCAGCTCTTGCAGCCAACCTCCGTTGCGTTTGTCCAAAGCCTGTCCATATACAGGTAGGTACAGACCCTTCCCACAGACTAAGCCCTGTGTCAAACTTGTCCTATGCATAGCTGAAGATCATGGGTAGTGGCAGTTTGATGCTTACAGAGGGTTGGGTGCAAGAACTTGCTGGAGCCTAGGCACTGAGTTCAAATCCTGATACAGATTGGATGCGGAGTCTGGACAGGGGTTATGACTGAGATGTGCATCAGTAATGCCATTTAACATGTCATGAGTGATTTAATATGTGTGATTATCAGCAGTGCTTGATGGGGTGTAGGTTATTGTTGGTTAACTAAACTGTAACTTACTTATTTCAGCGATGGTTGGATTTTTTAAAATTAGCTTTTGCCTCATTCCATCACGTAAGTTTAACCACATTTTGACCATTGCTTTTTCAGTGAATATATACATATATATTCAATGACAACAAAAAAAGGTCAAAGTAACATTTAAGTTATGTGTATTAAAAGAAATGTTTTCATTTTTAAAAAGAATTGGAAGTTTACTGAAAAAAACAAATGGTAAAGTATAGTTAGGTGAATTTCTCAGTGGCAACGTTAATGTTTTGAACAAAAGAAAACCTCAAAACGCAGCAGTTATAGTTGGAAGCACTAACTATAACTTGAGCCCCTGCCATGCACTGCTTATAACCTCACATACGACATCACTCAGGACATGTTCTATGACATGATTAATGAAACTTTAACCTTTGTTTTTTTCAGTGAATTCTAAGGTTTGTTTTTAAAAACGAAAACAGATCTTTTTAGCACACCGAACTATAACGTTACTTTAACCTTTGTTTTTTTCAGTGTATTTCTAGTTGTTTTTTTTTAAGTAAATTATAATTTTTTTATGTATATGTATGGTAGGATTACTGATTAATATATTCTGTGTGTGGACATTATTCTGAAAGGGAATTGCTTTCGTTAACAGGAAAGGGGGCAACCTTTGCACAATGTTTCTAAAAAATTAGGTTTGAGTATAAAACAACATTTGGGTTGAGATTGTCTATCTCGTCAGTTCTTTGGACTCTCATATTGAGACATTTTCCCAGCAAGTTCATTAATATTGTAATAGCATACTTTTCATAGCCTTTGTATGTGTTTTTACAGTGAAGTCGTAACTATAATTCAGAAAGAGAATAATCAGTTTTTTCAATATTATGTAGTATTAAGTTTCTTTATATAAATCTTTTTTTTTTTTTGTGTGATTACTCACTAAAGTTCTATATTTAGTTTTTATCTACTGTTTAGAGTTATTTTTCCTGTGTTCAGTTATTATCGAACACACAATCCCCTGCGTGGACTCTGAGGCGGATGTAATTCCTGATCGACTCTCAGGAGATGCCTGCTAGATCATACATTGGGGATTAAGTTAAGAGCAGTGTTTTGCTGTAATTCTGAATAAAGTAACAGATTATAGATGTTGATTATATTAGTAAAATTAATTATGATTTGTTCCATTGAATATATAAAGCAATAATATTTTACTATCTCGTGAGATGATCGCAGGAGTCGAACACACAATCCCCTGCGAGGATTTCGAGTGCGCTGTACTTCCTGTTCAGCTCTTGCAATCGATTCGCGAGATCATGCATTTGCAATGAAGTTAATAACAGTGGTTTCTTATAATTCTGAACAAATTAAGACTTTAGAAATGTTGATCAGCTTGGAAAAATTGTTTATGAATTGTTACATGAAATATATAAAGCAATAATATTTTTACAATCTCACGAGAAGAAGATGAGGCCAGGTGCCAAGGAAGTTTCTACGAAGTTTGTTACCTGTAAACTTTGCGGCAAAGAGTTCAGCCGGGGTAGCAGAAATAAACAATATAGCAAGAGTACCACAGGGATGTGGAGACACCTTAGGTCAATGCATCCTCAAAGGCTTGCACGGGCAGAGTTGGCTTGTGCTGCGGAGCTTCACACTCTACAGGGGTTACAACATTATTTGCTCCAGGAGCTACTGTGTCTGCATAGCTTTTAAGTGCACAAGTGGGCAATAACCCTGCTTTTTTTTAAATACAGGTCTACTTTGGTGCTTGTGTAATTTTTCCATCAGAGATGAGCAGGTCTGCCTAGGAGAAATTTGTCCAAGAGCAAAAGTGCCCCCATTGGCAGTAGTTATTTTTTTTTTTTAACAGTCTTTTGTAAATTTTTCTCCTTTTTGTTTTTAAGGAGATGCTGTTGGTGTTTGTTTAACACTTCAAGTTTTATGTTTTTGTGGTACACTTTAAAAAAAAAAAAAATACCCCAAAATATTTAAAATGTTTGAATTTTTTTTTTAGTTGTTGAAAACTGTTAACAAAAACTGCTCTTTTCAGAGCTACTCTATAGTTTCATGATCTATGTTGTTTGAACTATGTTTCCTTTTTTTCTCTTTCTGCAAAGCTCTTGTGAGACTCTCACGAGAGTCTGGGAGGCAATCTCTTGCGTGCTGTCCAAGGGGACAGTGCTTCCTGGTTTGCGCTCGCAAAATCGTAGTTTTTATAATGGAATTTGCCTTCACACTGAATATATATCTTGATGTTGTATGTACAAATTATATACACCAGAATAGTAACAGTGTGTTTAGTTTAATGAAATGCAATCCATTATACAATTGTGGGAAAAACTAAATCATTTATATTTATGAAAAAACACCACTTGTTTTATCTGCAAGAGATCAACATTGGTACATAGCACACATTGATACTCATTTATTTAATTTAAGTCCATTTATTGTTATTAGAAAAAGTTCAATCACTACTTTTTTTTTGATGCCACAAGAGTCTTGTGAGCTCATGAACATATTTTTAAGAGGAAGAATTTAGAGTTTACTTTATTACAGTACTTATGCCTTATAGTCCCCATTAGTAGGTTGTGGTGAGAAAGTAGACTCTCAAATGAGACCTTTTCATAGTATAACAGTGCACTGTAGGGTGTAAGGAGACACTGGATTCTCACTGACACCTCTCCACAGCCAAATTATGCATAGTAGACTGTGGGGACAGACTTTCCTCTCCAGTGAGACCTTCCAAGAAAGTAACCATTGTGTAGAGTAGGGTGTGAAGAGGCACTGCCTCTCCACTTGCATCTTTCCCCAGGTTCAGCAGTATGCATAGTAGGGCGGGGAAGGTACAAAACTGACATGCAAGACCTTAGTATTCCATAGTAAGTACTGGCCTCTCAACTGAAACCTCTCCCCAGGAAAATAACCATTTATATTAGGGTTTGGGAATGGATTTCATTGTCCAATCACAGTTCTCCCCAGGATGACCGTATACAGTAGTGTGTAGTGAAATCCTCGCCAGTAAAACCTGTCTCCAGAACAACATGGATGTGCAGTACAAATCATGGCCTCTCTGCTGACACCTCTCCCTAGACCAACGGTGATCCGCATTGGTGTCTGAGAAGGGAGTGACCTGTCCGCTAACATCTTACCAGGGTGAGAGGCATCTGTTGTAGGGTTTGAGAAGAAATTCTCTCTCTGCTCATACCTCTTCCCATGCTGACAAGCATGCATAGTAGACTAAAGAGAGGAAGTGCCCTGTTTGCTGACACCTCTCTTGCATGATAAGTCTTCCTAGTACAGTGTGGGGAGAGACTCACCCCTTTCCTGTGGGTGTGCAAATTAGGCTGTGAAAACGAGCTTACATCTTTGGTCACAGCTCTCCCCAGTATGATAGATGTATAAGTAAGGTGTGGGAATGAAAATACCTCTATGCTGAGAAGTCTGTCTTGCATAACAACTATAGAGACTGTGATGTGTAAACACACTGCCCTGTCAGCTGAGACATCTCTTCAGAGTAATATATGTGCAAAGTAGGCTGTGGGTAGTAGGGTATAGAAATGGAGTATCCTCGCTGCTGAGAACAGTGTCTTGGTGGATTGGTGTGGATAGTTGAATGTGGAAACAAACTCACCTCTTCCTCAGACCTCTCCCATTGGGACAATGAGGAGCAGAAGGTTATGCACAGGGACAGAGTTCTCATTTGAAACCTCTCTCCATAGTCACAAGAATATACAGTAACATGTGCAAAAGAACTGCCCTTTCTAGTATCACCTCTCCACCAGCTGATACCTGTGTGTAGTAGAATATGAGGATGCACTGGCCGTGTGCCAAAACCTCTCTCTTCTATGAGATGTCTGTATACTACAGTGTCCACAAGGACTGATCTCTCTAGTGAGACCACACTGTTGCATAAGAAGTCACCATATTTGGGTATTCAAGTAATTGTCTTTTCCATAAACAATTCTCTGTAGCATAAAAGATATCCATAGTACCCTATAGATATATACACATGCAGCAGCATTTCTGCACTCCCTGAAGATAGTACTGCCAGTTTTAGTCAACATTACACTACTTTAATAATATGTACATCTATAGCAACGATTAAGCAAACAAATCGGTAGTAACTGTACACTCTTTTGTTACAAAAAACAATTTAACAACATTACATAACTAAAACAACACATGCATTAATTAACGATATCAACAATTATAAAGCCAACAAAACAACCAACTTAACTAATTTATAATGTCTTTACCACATTAGGATGAGCAGCCTGGTGTAGCTGCACCACCTCAGCCTGGAAAAAAGTCTTTGGTATGACAGTTTTTTGTTTTGAGGCCAGCTAGCAAAACAGTCTCAGCCAATTTTCTCATGTGTACAGTTTTTTACAAGGAGTTCACAAATGCTAGCTCTGGCAGAGTTAGCTTGTGCTGCTGAACTACAGGGCTCTTCTTGTGCTTCCACAACTTTTCAACCCGGATACAATGTGCCTGCTCAGGTACTCACTGCTGAACAAGACAATAATCCTGCTAGTCTTAACAAAGCTCATTTTTGCTGCTTATGTAAGCAGATAATTATTTCCTCAGAGACAAGTAGACCTACACATCACAAGCTTGTGCAAGATCACAAATGTCCCCCTACGCAACACAACCATTATCACTTCTCCAATTAGTAGTTTTTCCTCACTTTCCACAGAGTAATTATTTCCTGTTTTTTCAAAAGTGAACAAGACTTATTTTTCTCCTCCATATATTTTCTCACATGGTAGTTTTCTTGTTCACAACTCCTGTTTTCCATTTTCCTCCTACAAAAATAGAAAATAACCTAAAATTTGATAGTTACATACTAGTCAATAAATCATACGTCATTCTTCACTATATTCTGTTAGGTTTTCTACATCTTCCACTCAAAATATAATTTATATCTAGTGTACCACTAACTTGTTATTCCTTTCTCGAGAAAAATTCCACACCCTCAGCCAGTGCATTTTTTCACAAATAAATTATAACATGCCATCAAACCTGATTTTAAAAAAGTTAATAAAGTAGCACGTTCCTCTTGAGACACCTTTGCTAACACTGAGCACGATGTTTCACTCTAGCAATAGCAATATCACCACTCAAACATCTCATATGCAGTGGCGTCTGGTGGCATTTGAAAGTGGTGAGGCGTAAAACAATTATCGTACTGCACTGCGGCGAGCGAGCGAGCTCAAACCACGTATGGGGGGTTCGGTGGGGGTTTTCCCCCGGAGAAAATTTGGAAAAAAGAGTGGGCAAATGGTGCATTTTCAAGCAAATTTGAGAAAGCAGGAAGGTTAATAAAGCAATTGTGAATCTGTTCTAACAAAGACAATGACTGGCAAAACTGTCAGTCTAATCGGGTGCATATCAGACGCCGGCCTACCACGTGCTCTGTCCATCTGTGCCACTGTGTGCTATTCTTTCACAAGTCTAATGTGCCCCTGTTACTAATTGACAGGCCTTAAATCCACCCACTGAAAACCTCCTCAGTTGGCTTAGACGGAATAATGAATTATAATACCGTACTGCCTGGGATCATTTATTTAAAGTGGCAAACTGAAACGGTGCAAAAGCAGCAGTGCACTGAAACCTAATCGCGCCAAGATTGTCTTTTAAATGTTTCATTCATATCGCTTATTCTTTCCTAAGTCAAACTCTCTGCGTGGCAGAAATAGATCAGCCCTATAAAAATGACACCTTGTGATTGTTACTGTGGCTCCCTTGACAGTTATCTTTCGGTTCTGTTTGCCAGCTTTCTGATTAGAAAGCCTCTCCTCTCCGGTGGGTCAGTAGTCTTTATACTTCTCTCGTTGTCGGTAGGATAGAACTTAAAGGGAACTAATTAAATTTCACAACCAAGTTCAACCAGATAGAGGCGCCAAGTTCGGGATTCTGGAAACTCGCGTCCCTATCTTTTCTCTGACTAGATAGATGACTAGAGAAGCATTGCGTCACACCTCGCCTAGATCATGAGCCCGAATCACACTTTACCACGCAAAGACCGAGTACAAGGTGACGGCGATTGGCACGAGGACAGATTTGCTTGCAAAACGAATTGTAATTTGGCCGCTTGAGGAGCGCGAACATGAAGTGCCGTGTTTGCTCCATGATGCGAAGGCCCCTGCAGGCCATGCCACATGAATAGGGCTTGGGGTCTATTGATTATGTGTCAGGACCTTAGGTGTTTGAGATCAACACTGCTAAAACCTCCAGAAAGCATAACAGTGACTTACTAACACACAGCAGGTCCGTGCAGCCATTTTTGTACGAATCAATGGAAGCAAAAAGGTTGCAAGAGAGGTATCGAATCCTGTGCCGTGTGACTGATTTTATTAATTCATATCCGCGAACAAAGTGCTTCACATATTTATTGTCTGTAACCGAAAAGGAGGATTAATGGCGATTTATTTTTAAGTCCGTGAGAGTGTGGGTGGCCTTGTACGTGTTTACATAATTATCCGTTCTTAGGTATTTTTTAATTTAAAGTTTACCGAGGTCTTTAAATCAGCAAGCTGCAGGCCAAACCTCCTGGTCTTCTTAAGTAGAAATGCCAACCAGCTTGTGCCACCCAGGAGGCGGAACTTGGGTGGCACAACGGCCAGTCGTGGCCAGCAAGATGGGTGGGTGGGGTCGCGGGGGGTATTAAAATAAAAAAACTTACCGTCCTCTGGATCCCGCGCCGCCGCCTCAGCTCCTGCTGCTCCTGGCCACATTTTAGGCAGCCTCCCTCCCCTCCCCTAAGCCAATCACAATGCTGCAATGGCAGCATTGTGATTGGTGGGGTGCAGCGTACAGCGCCCCAGCCGGGCGCCTACGGGGAGGCCATTTTCTCTATGTAGGCTGCATGCAGCCTACATGGAGAAAATGTAGAGTGCGCATGACTGCTTTGTTCGGCCCTGGGGCCGACCAAACAGTCAGTACCCACAACAGTGGGCAAGCCACTCCCCCCCTGCCCTCGAGCAGGACCGCCCCCAACCAGGCACTTCTGCTTTCTCGCAGTGCGAGAAGCAGAAACATAAAATGGTAGTTGTACCGTTTTATGTTTCTGCTTCTCGCACTGTGAGAAAGCAGTAGGGCGACGCCCCCACGCCCCAATGGAGGAGCCGCCACTGCTCATACGGCTAAAGTATATGTATAGTGAGATTCATAAAAACACTAGGGCTTGTATTAACACATTCCACATTCTTTCTTTTATAATTTGAAAGACACTGCCTCCTTTACTTATAAGTACATAGAGTTTGAACACTCTGTTTTTCAACACAATCCTCAAACCTTGCTTGCATCTCTCTACATTATGTGTACCTCTCAAAAGCTATATTAACACATCTACATCTCCTCTAACAGCTTTTCTCTCTGTAAACATGCTGTAGAATAAGATTACAAAGTTTATAAAATATATTATTAAATACCTGAAGTTGATGATCTTTCTTTAATACAGATGAAGACAACAGTCTTTCAGCTCCACATAAATTCGCTTCTGCTGAGCACAACTCAAGCAGACTTCCTTCTCCTCCAAAGCACCAAGGACAAACTGGGCTATCTTTGTTCTCCACCTAAACACATCACAGCATTACTTCAACCATATAATAAATATGGTAACTATTGGTTGAGCCTTAGCCCTTTTGTGTGTGTTTTTTTTACTTCTCCCCGTACAATCTCGCGAGACTCTTGCGGGATCATAAAACACCTCTTGGCAGGCCCAGTAATTTTCCAAGCGAGTCTTGCAAGAGGCTTCCGGGATCGTTAAACACCTTGTGACAGGTTCAAGCATTTTCCATGCGGGTCTTGTGAGTGTCTCACCAGATTGCACAAAACTCATGTAGCAAGCCTCACCCCCTGTAGCTTGCACTCTACTCTAGCAAAACTCTTGCGGGATCACAACACAATTGTAGAGAAATAGTAGTATATGGGAAGCACTAGCCTCTCCACTAAAACTCTCTGTTGGATAATGGGTGTGCATACTGGAGTATGAGGAGGGACTACCCTCTGCTTTCAAACCTCTGTCTCAAATAAGAAATATGGATAGTAGGACATGTGCAGGTACTGGCCTCTTCGCTGACACCCTTCTCTAGCATTATGGGTGTACATAATAGGGTGTGTCATGGTACTGGCCTCTCCTTTCAGACCTCTCTCTCAGATAACAGGTGTGCATAGTAGTCAGTGGGGAGGGACTGCCCTCTCCTTCCAGACCTCTCTCTCAGATGACTGGTTTGCGTAGTAGTGAGTAAAGGAGGGACTGGCATTTCCTCTCAGACCCCTCTCTGAGATGATGGGTGCATGTAGTAGTGAGTGGAGAGGGACAGCCTTTCCCTTCGAGAACCTCTCTCAGATGATGCTTATGCATAGTAGAGTGTGTGGATGGACTGGCCTTTGCTTTCAGAGCTCTGTCTCAGATGTCAGGTGTTCATAGTAGTGTATGGAGAATAATAGGCCTGTCCTTTCACACCTCTCTCTCAGATGATAGGTGTGCATAGTAGTGTGTGGGGAGGGACTGGCCTCTCCTGTCAGACCTGTCTCTTAGATGACAGATGCACATAGTAGGGTGTGGGGAGGGACTGGCCTCTCCTTCCAGACCTCTCTCTCAGATGACTTGTGTTCATGGTAGGGTGTGTGGAGCGAAACTGGCCTCTCCACTGAGACCTCACTTTCTGATGACGGATGTGCATAGTAGAGTGTGTGGATGGACTGACATTTCCTTTCAGAGCTCTGTCTTAGATGATTGGTGTGCGTATTAGTGTGTGGAGAATAACAGGCCTCTCCTTTCAGACATTTCTCTCAGATGACAAGTGTGCATGGTAGGGTGTGTGGAGAAAGACAAGCCTCTCTGCTGAGACCCGTCTCTTGAATGACGGGTGTGCGTAGTAGTGTCTGTGGATGTACTGTCCTTTTCTTTCAGACCTCTATTTCTATGTCTCTATATGTGAGAATGACAGGCCTGTTCTTTCAGTCCTCTCTCTCAGATGATGAGTGTGCGTAGTAGTGTGTGGGGAAGGACTTGCCTGTCCTGGCAGACCTCTCTCTCAGATGATGGGTGTGCATAGTAGGGTGTGTTGAGAGAGACAGGCTTCTTCACGGACACCTTTCTCTCAGATAACGGGTGTGTGTAGTAGTGAGTGGAGATGGACTGTCCTCCCTGCTAACACCCCTCTCTCTGATAATACGTGTACATAGGGTGTGGGAAGTGACTGTACTCTATTCACAACTCTTTCCAAGACAGATGTAAATAGTAGACTCTGATAAACACGATCTCCAGTAATACTCCTTCCTACAGTAGCAAGTGTGCATATTACAGTGTATTCAAAGACCACCTACTCCTTTCTGCTTTTCAGTATCCTGTGAGTCTTGCAAGATCGTAACATTTAAAAAAAAAAAAAAAGAATTAACCTTCTAATCATCTGAGTACTTATCTGTTACACACTTCTTCTCAAAAATAAGGACCACAATATGCTCTCCTATGAATAGAGGGTACTCGTATCATATCAGATGAGAGAACTCATCTACTCCTTTTTACTACTTAGAATCCTGCGAGAGTCCCGTGAGATAGTAAACATTTGTTAAAAACATTATATATTTATTATCTTCACAGTAGTTATCCCTTGAACACCTCTTCTCTAAATCTAGGAGGGCAGTATATATAACTACCTACTGGCGACTGCCAGTAGGTCACACACACACACACACACACACACACACTCATATATATATATATATATTTATTTATACTTCAACAGCCCCGTTCCCTCTCAAAAAACAGGTCCCAGCACGCTCAGGTTGATTTCATCAGTTTATTGCGGCTAAAGGTTGCGCGTTTTGACCGTCCATGCGGTCTACTTCACAACAATGCTTTGTCGCTATTTTGTGCCTTAGGTACTTTCCCCACCATTTAAAGTGACAGTAAAATTAATTTCCATAACATTCAGGACAATAAAGTTTTACAATAAAATTGTTCAATAAAGTTTCTCTTTTTTTGACAATTGATGACCCATCACAAAACTTTCTTGTTTTTCAGTAAACTCTCCGAACATCAAATCGCTCTTTTTGCTCGTGAAAAACCTTGAGTTTTAACAACATCATTTCAATGGCCATAATACGTGACTAAAACAACTGTGTTAATTTCACTCTCTCATCGTGCAAGTAAGACCTTAGAGATCGTTACGGGGTCTACATACGAGCTGCTGCTCCTTCAACACCTTGGATCTAAAATGGCTAAATTGCGCTTATGAAACATAAAATGAACTTAAATTTTTTGTCGGGGTTCTGAATTCAATTATGACTCAAACTCCTATATAATGTAAGTACCCATTTTCAATCCTCTACATAAAGTGCCTAGTGCCTTTTACATTCTTCCCCAATTCCTCTTTGTCTGCTGGTTCTCAAGATTGTATTATAGGCCAATGTTCAGTCAGTCAAAATCACTTTATTCGGTTAATTAAAACCATAAAAACATTCTACAGAATAAAAAGGTTTAAAAACAGGAATATGACATAAGCTTACACCAAGAATAGTACACAAGCTTCCTAATGAAGGTAAACAAACAATTCATCAAGTACATCTTTAAAATTGATTATATAAAAAAATAATTGCTATAGTCTAGATCATGGGAGTCGCTCTCACTTTTCTTTTCCCTTATTCTAACTACTGCTGTTAAAAAACTCGCTACGTTAAAAGTTTCCCAGACATTGGTCAGCATCTGTAAATATATGAGCGCTGGTTTTGCCTGTAAAAATCCTTTGCCCTTTAAAATTGGAAAAATAAAACGTTTCCGACTGTGCACAAAATGCTCACAAAACAAGACTAAGTGCAATATGTACTGGGTGGAAAAATTGTCACATGTGCAGACACCCAAGTCCTCCTCCCTTCTCCATCCCTGAGGTTCGGCAAGTAAAAAATGTAACTAATTCAGCCTAAATCTTACTAAGAGGAAACGATGATTCGCGTTGGTTACAGCATTTAAGTAGGGTTCAATTGCACAAGAGGTTTTTAACAATTGATGGGCCCGTACCGTTGGTTTTACCAGTTCCCTGGCCTCTATTTCCATAAGTGCCATATATAGGTAAGATTTCTTAGCCCACAACATATCTCCCTTCACTAGAATATCTGGAGAGTTAAAAAATTCAGGCCGTCCTAATTGCACTGCCAGCCTTTTCACATAGCTCAACCATGGGATACTACTTGCTCGGTCTAAAGCTAGACAATCGTGCAAGATTTCGCGATTTATTTCAAGTTCAGGATTTATCCAAGTTGCTATCCATTTAAGTAAAGGTGCCATTCCAATTAGGTCTGCCACAAAGCCTACCCCAGTCTCTTGATGGACTATGTATGATGGTGTTGATTGTAGCACCGATAGCAGGTTTCTTAAAAATTTATTTTCAACTATTTGGATATCCTTAGCTTCTTTATAACCCCATATGTCAGAGCCGTAGTTTGAGATAGCAATGCATTTAGCTCTGTATATATTTAACAGTGCTTGTATTGGTTTTGCCCCTAGCCTACGTGCAAAACCAAGGACCGCGGATGTGGATCTGGCCATTACATTTCTTTTTGCGTTCATTTGCGGGACCCATGTACCCCTATCGTCAAATATGACACCTAGGTAAGTAAATGGAGTAACCCTGGTGATCTCGTTTCCTTCACAATGGAGTGTTTTAGGCCTTCTGGGCTTAGAGCCAATTATCATTGTATGAGATTTTGCGAAGTTTACACTTAAGTCCAGGGATCTCATAAAAACGGCAAAGGAGGTTAAAAGACACTGTAAGTCAACCGCAGTTTTAGCTAATAAGGTGGCGTCATCCGCATATAGGAGGGCTGGGATCAGCTGTTCCCCCACACGCGGAATGTCTTTACTGGCTTCCCCTAAGACTGAGTCCAGGTTGTTAATGTATAAGGTAAAAAGTAGGGGGGCTAAAATGCATCCCTGCCTAACTCCATTTATAATACGTATTCCCTGGGTACAATTCCCCCTTTGATCAAATCTCACTGTGGCTATCAGATCCCTATGCAGATCAGCAAGGAAGTAAACAATGTTCTTGTCCATGCCTAGTTTAATTAATATTGCCCATAGCTTGGATCTATTCACTCAATCAAAAGCCGAGGAAAGATCCATGAACGCCAAATACAATGTCCCCTTCTTGGCTATGGTATACTTCCCAACTAATAGGTGCAAATTCAAACACTGATCCGTGGTACCCCTCCCTTTCCTGAAACCGTATTGCAAGTTTGAAAGTGTATTGGTTTTGTTTAGCCAGTCAGTAAGTTTACTGAGTACCACTCTTCCTAGCACCTTCACTGCAGAATCTATAAGTGAGATTGGTCTGTAGCAGGTTGGATCCCCTCTATTACCCTTTTTAAAAATTGGAACAATGATTGACTCAGACCATGATCTAGGCAGGCCAGATTTACAGGCCATATTAAAAACATGAGCCAGACGTTTTGACCATAGTGTCGCATTAGATTTAAAAAGATCGGCCGGGAGGCCATCTGGTCCAGGAGCCTTGTTGCTTGTCATTTGGTTTATGGCCTCTGCTACTTCCGATTCTATAAAAACCAGGGTATATACCTCAGCCTCAAACAGTGTACCTGGGAGTCCTTGGTTCTCCTGGTCGCCATATACGAGTTTAAAATGATTAGACCACTCCTGCTACGGTATATTGCATTCTAGAGGGCTACCCTTGGTTTCCTGGAAAAATGGCTTATTAACAATTTCCCAGAACTTAACACTATTTTTAATAACATCTATGGACAAGAGATCATTCCACGCCTCGTTTTTAATCTCAGATTTGCGTGTATTTATGGCCAACTTATAAGTTTTCCTGAGGGCTACTATTACACTTTTATCTTGTGGTTTATGTCTTAGGGCCACCAACAGCTTTTGGTGGGCAACTGTACAATTATGGTCAAACCACCTCTCCCCTTTATTCAGGAATTCCTTATACGGACGTTTAAGGTCACAGGCCACCTGATTACAGATTTTAGCATAAGCTATGAGGATCTCTTTGTCCCTTATATTATCATCTAGACAGAGATCAATCTCCATTCCAACAGTGTTCAATAAGTTCTCGTGGAAATCCTCCGGCACTACCTTACACCACTTGAGTCTACGGGCTTGGTCTTTTATTTTTAAATTAAAAGTGGGGACACATCTATTTAATTTTGAATTGTTCTTGATGCCCCCTGCCAGTGTAATATGTATAGGGTTGTGGTCACTAAATGTGACCATATAGTAGTATATCCTATCACTATCACCAGGGGGGTCAAAGCAGCATTAATAAAGATATAGCCCCGCTCTGGTGCAAGATCATAAACAGCTCCCTGAGAACCGGAGTCGTTCCAGTCTGCCCCAAAGTCGGACAAGTCTGCTGAAAAAACCAGGCCTAGACACAAAAGATCTGAACAACTTCAGACCTGTCTCTAACTTACCTCTTCTATCCAAGATCCTGGAAAGATGCGTACTCCCACAACTGACTCAACACTTGGACAGCATCAACCTTCTTGACCCCCACCAATCGGGTTTCAGAAAAGGCTGCAGCACTGAAACCGCGATCCTCAACGTCATTGATGATATCCACAAGTCACTTGATTTGGACCAATGCTGCCTACTCATTCTCCTAGACCTATCGCTACCCTTCGACACGGTCGACCACAAACTTCTCATTAAGGTTCTTCAAGAAAGGGCAGGTCTAGACGAGGTGGTCCTACACTGGTTCTCCTCCTTCCTTCACAACCGCACCCAAAGAATAAAAATCAAAAACTTCATGTCCGACCTACACCCCGTCAGCAGGGGTGTCCCACAAGGGTCAGTGCTCTCCCCGCAACTTTTCAACATCTACATGGAACCCCTCGCTACCCTACTCAAAAAATCCAACATCCCCTTCCATCTATATGCAGACGACACGCAGATCTATCTGGAAACCTCCTCCATTGATGACATTCAGAGACTCAACTACACGCTAAGAGAAGTCCAACACTGGCTCTCAAGTAACCACCTAAAACTCAATCAAGAGAAAACGGAAATACTCCTCATCTCCAACAAAGAAAAGAACCTCCAAATTGCAGAATGGCTCAAAGCTATTGATGCGCTCAACGGTAACCTCAGCCTGGCGGACTCTGTAAAATCTCTAGGTATCACCCTAGACCCGAAATTGAACATGACCAAACACATTAAGAACTCCGCAAAGAGCTCCTTCCTCAACTTGAAACTACTTAACAAAATAAAACCCTTCATCCCGCCCAAGGACCTTAAACAAGCCACTCAAGCATTGGTGTTGTCTAGACTAGACTACGGGAATGCAGTCCTCTCTGGTACAGCAAAGTCACACCTTGCTCCCCTCAAAACAACACTCAATGCAGCAGCCAGAATGGTCACTGGAGTTAAGAAATTCGACCTCATCTCACCCGCACTCAGAGAACTAAAATGGCTCCCAGTTGAAATGCGTGCTAGCTTCAGAACAGCCTGCCTCACTCACAAACCGGAATACCTGGCTTCCAAACTCAAAAAAGCCGGTTAGACCAGGAACCTCAGGAGCTCCAACACTCTACTACTCATCCCGCTGAAAACACGCAAACAAAAAACCGCGGCCCGGTCCTTCGCTGGTAACGCGCCCAAAATCTGGAACTCTATTCCCCCCCACATCAGAACTATCCCCTCCTTTGCAAAATTCAAAAGACTGCTCAAAGACCTTTTCCTCGATCGTTCCCTAGCGAACCGATAGGATCCGCCGAAGTACTTTAGCCGGCACATCGCAGCACTTTGACTCTGTGTCCTCAGGACCTCTAACTCCTCCACCTCCCGGACCCTTACCTCGTTCCCTCCTCCATGAAAGAGGAGCTCTGCCCTAGCAACGGCACTCATCTAAGACACTACAGGACTTCAGTGCCTCAAGGTTACACAACCTGCTGGGACTCTCTTTCCATGTTCGATTCTAGTACTGTATTCTGTGACTTTCGCAGTACGACTGGTGTAAAGCGCTCCGATACCCTCGGGTCTGGCCAGCGCTATATAAAACTTCATAATAAATAAATAAATATAATCAATAGTGGAATGCATTCCCCTTCCCTTTAAATGTTGGGATTTCATCATCATCATGCGAGTTATTAGGATATAATAGACCAAATTCCGCTAGGATACCCTCTAAGAATCCACCTTGCTGTGAATGTTCAAAGTGTGTCTCCAAATGATTACCAGGGCCTAAACTGTCAGTGACATGACAATGTTCTAACCTTATTTTTTTTGTTTTGTTTAAATCTTCTTATTGGCATTTCGTTTGAAGCTATAACATTTGTTTAATGACATCGTACATAATAAAACATATTTGAGACCTACTGATGTTGGTACAGTGGTACTAGTGTGCATTTAGTATGGCGTGCATGAGAAAAGCAAGGATCCTATCTCACAGGGTCGCATGCCGTTGACGGTAATGACTGTATCTGGCCATGTGGTATGTAACGCGCCTATGGTCTATACGTGTTATGTCGCATATTTGGACAGTGGGAGTAGGGTTCAACAACATGAGGACAAAATAAGTTAATAGAGGGGAGAGATAACTACCTGTGACCTGTTGCTGTGGTGCATTACATCGGAGTACTATCTGCTTGTAGTAGGTGCTGAATGTCGTATGTATTAACTGGCTGATCAGTAATTGGGGAACTCTGCCTTATCTTTGTCTCCACGGAAGCGACTTCAGGTCACGACATTTGGACCGCCAGGTCGCCCATCACCCCCTAGGAGTCCCCTGCGGGTGTATCTAGGCCCTGTAGATCAGTCACAATAGCCCCCCAACTACTGGCTAGGGAAAACTTGCGAAGTCCCAGCAGGTCCTCCCTCCACAGGGCCACCCCTTCCACCCTGGCCCAGTTGAGCAATGAACGGCACCAGGCTATTGCGTGTGGGGCCATCGGAGTTTTCCAACGTTTGGTGATTAGGCGCTTAACTGTAACTAGGCCCAAGTCTAGAAATTAGGAGGTTGCCCTGTTTTTCTTGCCCCTCTTAAAGAGGTGCAAAATATATACCTCCCAATGAAAAGGGATGTCACGCCCAGTGCAACGGGCCAGGGTGGTTGCTACGTCAGTCCAGAACTCTCCCAGGGCGGGGCAATGCCATAGCATGTGCAGTAGTTCAGCGTTTGGTAAACGGCACCTGGGGCAGACTGAGTCAGTGCGATGAAAGTACTTATTAATCTGGGCTAGGTTGAGGTATGCCCGGTGTAGGATGAAGAACTGATTCTGTTGTAAGCGCTGATTATGAGGGATGCGCATTGGACCCTCCAACACGCCCGTCCATTCCTTGTCCGAGAGGGCACGCCCCAGATCATCTTCCCAGTGTTTAAAGGGGGCCAGCGTAATCGCTGTATGTTGACGGAGGGACGACGCAAACCAACGGGTCAGGTGGCTCCCTTCCCCCATTATGTGTAAGTACTGGATCATATGGTGTGTGGGAGGTTCTGCGGTGAGGATGCCCCACCTGGATGATAGAGAGACTATGAGTGCACGGTGTAATAAGAAATGTCCCGGATGAAGGCCCTCCTCTGAAATAAGCTCTGCTTATGGGATGAGGGTACCATCGCGAAAGAGATCCCCTGTTTCGTGGATACCTGCTGTGTCCCAGCCACGCAGTTCTGCTGCCATGATAGGTGAGCGTCCCCTTGGCGTTCCAAATAGGGGGATAGCAGGGGCGTATGATGTGGTGCCACACCAATAAATAGCCTTCTACGGTAACATTTGTATGCTATTGAGAGTAGTAATGAGTTTGTATTCCTGGGCTTCGCACATGGGTGGAACATGTAAAGTAGAGTGTGATGTGATACGGGAGATTGTAGAGTGGCTGTGTGACAAATATCGAGAAGCTAGCCATCTGGCTATCCATTGTAACTGAGCGGCTAGGTAATAGTGCTCGAGGCTAGGCACTGCACGTCCGCCCTGCCCTTTTGGTAAATAAAGCTTCTTCATGGAAACTCTATGCCTAGACGCCCCCCAGACAAAATCTCTGACTATTTTTTCCCATCTACAGAAAAAGGAAGGGGGGATAAAGATAGGTAGGGTAGTGAAATAGTAAAGAAGGCGAGGAAGAATCACCATCTTTGTGAGGGCCACTCTGCCAGAGACAGCCAAAGGGAGAGTTTCCCAGAAGGCCATCTGCGATTGAATAGCAGAGGTGGCTCTGGTGACATTGCCCTCGAATAGGTCGGTTTTGTTCCGGTTTATACGGACTCCCAAATATCTGAAGGTGTCAGTACACCATGGCACTGGGACTCCACCTAGTGAATACCCCGGGTCTAGGGCTGCCAGAGAGAAAGGAAAAAGAATGGACTTCGCTGCATTGACACGTAGCCCTGATGCCATGGCGAATAACGAAAGTGCTAAGTCTAAAGAGGGAGGGATGGAGTTGGAGGTCTCTCGCATACAGCAGAATGTTTGTCAGCATACAAAGAGATTGTGTGTATGCAGTCTCCCAGAGGTATACCCATGTCCACACGCGAGCGGATGTACGCCGCCAGTGACTCTACTGCTAGGGAGAAAAGAAGGGGGGAAAAGGGGAAGCCTTGTCTGGTCCCCCGACCTACACTTATGGAGTCCGAGATATAGGGCCCTGTTTTAACACGGACCTTCGGGCACTTGTACAGCAGCCTGACCATGCTAAGAAAGAAGGGGCCTATGCCGAACCTAGGTAAGGTTGCAAAGAGATAGTCCCATTCGAGAGAGTCGAAGGCTCTCTCGAGGTCATACACCAGGCAGCCAGAGCGGGCCAGTTCAGTGGGGCATATTCTGCCAGTCTGAAGTAGCGGCGAAGGTTGAGAGCAGTGTTTCGGGCCGGGACGAACCCGTTCTGGTCCGAGTGCACCAAGGAGGGAATGTAGGGCGTGAGCCGGTTAGCGAGGATCTTCGCCAATATTTTGTAGTCTGTGTTTAAGATCGCTAGGGGTCTGTAAGACCCCGGGGCTGTGGGATCCTTGCCTGGTTTCAATAAGGAGACTACATTAGCCATGCATAAAGAAGGTGGCAGGGCATGGCTGTCTACTGCAGAGGTAAAGAGTGCATGCAGGCATGCACAAGGACTTCCTCGTACGTCTTAAAAGATTCTGTTGGGAGTCCGTCTGGCCCCGGTGTTTTCCCCGATGCCAGTGACGACAGCGCTTCCTGAACTTCATCTACTGTTATGGGGGAGTCCAATGCTAGGTGCTGGGCAAAAGGTAGAGTAGGCAAATCAACAGAGTCCAGAAAAGTGCCTATTTGTTGGGAGTCCCCATGCGAGCTGGAAGCGTAAAGCATAGAGTAATGTCTAGTCATGCCTGCGTGAATGTCCAGTTGGGTGTTTTTCGCATTTGCCCTAGCTCATCTCTTATAGAATGAATGGGACGGTGTGGGAGCTCCTGTCTAATTAGGTATGCAAGTAGTTTATCTGCCTTATCAGACGTTGCGTGGGTACGTGCTGAGTGAGCTAAGTAGTTGTGACAATGTAGCTTATCTAGGAATTCTAACCGGACTGCTTGCATAGTGTCTAATTGTGTTTTGGCTTCAGAGTGGTTGACAGACAATGATTCCCAGTGAAAAAGCCTCCGCTCAATAGCGGTCAGAGAGGCGTCCAGTTGCTTACGAATGCTCCATGTAGAGCCCAGGCAGTGTCCCCTAGGCGTGACCTTAAAGGCCTCCCATTCTGTCAAGGGGCAGTCCGTGGAGCCGGCATTATGCTCAAAATAATCGAGCAATGCCGTTTCCAGGTAGCTGCGGAAAGCCTGATCCTCCAATGCTGCTGTTTGCAGCCGCCAGGTTGGGATCGGTGGGGTTCTCGCTTCCCAACTAAGCAGCATGGTCTGAGGGTTATGGTCTGAGTATGTACAGCCCAGATACCCAGTGTTTTGGATTAGGTGGAGCAGCGCTGCTGAGGTCAGTATGCGGTCCAGCTGCACATGCAGGTTATGGCCTGGTGAGTAGAAGGAATATATCCGTGAGACAAAATTGCGCGCTCGCCAAACATCCGTTAAGGACCAGTGCCCCAGCCAGTTGAGTAATGCTTGTGCATTCGAAGAAGCTGTAGTGCGGGTGAGGGGTGGGAAAGAACGATCAAGCGAGACGTCCAGGACCAAATTGAAATCCCCACCCAGGAGCCACAGGATATCCCTCCAGCGGGATAGCAATGTGAAAAGGCTACAAAGGAAGGCATTCTGTTCTGTGTTAGGGGCATAAATTGAGCCCAGTGGAAGGGACTGCCCGTTACGCTTACCCTTAAGGAAACATAGCGTCCCGCAGGATTGGTCACCACCACCTCCTCTTCCCAAGAGACCCCCGCCTTCACCCAGACCAAAACACCTCTAGCTAGGGAAGAAAAGTTAGTGCTGTACACGAGTCCACGCCAGAGGCGTCGCAGCCGGACAGCCGCTAGTCTCTTGAAGTAAAGCAATACCAGCAGACCTACAATGCTAATATGCGAAAATAGAGTACCTGCACGCAGGAGGTTGTATGCCCCTTACGTTCCAGGTAATGATGTTAATGCTTGTCATGGGGGCGGCGTGGATCCGTAAAACTCAGCCAGTGAAGCAGATTTACAATGTATGTGTGTTCAATATGGCAACAGGTCACTAGGTAAGGCGCTAACTCTACCGGGAAAACCAAAAGTACTAGAGTTAAATCGTGAAACTTCTTTAGAGTGAACCCCTAACGGGGGTTGACCCAAACAGATGTGCCCAACCATGGCAACTAACACGTAGTCAGATGTTGACTCTGAGAGGGGGCGTGTAAGAGAGGAAAGGGACTAAGTAACCCATCCCCCAAACAGATAACATTATGGAGTAACATTAAAGTGTGGTGCCGTGCATGTGCGGCGTGGCAGGGCACGAGGCGTGGGGTGCCAGGGGGTGGGCATGGGGACCAATTGCGGATTACTGCAATAGCGAGCGTTATGTTAATGATGGATGACTAATATGTATGTATGTTTGTATTTGGTATTTGTTAGGCACGTGCACCACCCATAGGTCTCGCAGCGCCAGCAGATACTCGAGAACCAGATAGATGTCTCATCAGAGCTGGAAAAGCCAGGTTTTAAGAGTTTTGCGGAACCTCTTATGATCTTGTTCCAATCGGAGATAGAGAGGTAGGGCGTTCCAGGTTTCAGGGCCAATTTTGGAGAAAGCTCTGCCTCCGTTCCTTACTGTACGCACTTTTGGTACTGCTAGGAATTGTTTACTGGTGGAGCGCAGGACTCTAGTTGGTTGGTATTTTATTAGTTTTTTGGCTAGATATTTTGGCCCTTTGCCATTCAGGGTCTTGTGGACCATGCAGCATAGTTTGAAGTTGATCCTTTTTTTTTATAGGGAGCCAGTGGAGGGTCTTCAGACTGGGCGCAGAAGGGGTGCGGGGAGGGAGGTTTAGGACCAATCTGGCCGCAGTGTTTTGTAGAACCTGAAGTTTTGACAACTGTTCTTCATTGATGGAGGCCAGCAACGCATTTCCGTAATCCAGACAGCTAATGATTAGTCCCTGTACTAGGGGCATGCTGGACGATGGGGGAATACACTTAAAGATTTTTCTGAGGGTTCGCATTAGACCGTAGCTGGTACGTACCACTTTGTTTATGTGGTCAGCCATAGAGAGTTTATCATCTATTATTACGCCCAGATTTCGCGCTATAGATTTGGGTGGGTGGCAGGGTCCCAGAGACGGCGGCCACCAGTCATCTGTCCATATTTTCTGAGCGTCGCCAAAGAGCTAGAGTTCAGTTTTGCTTGCGTTGAGTAATAGGTGGTTGTTCGCCATCCAGTCGTTAATGGACAACATGCATTGCTTAAATCTGGATTTGGTGTCAGTGGGATCTGATCCAAGGGTGATTAGTAACTGCGTGTCATCGGCGTATGACACTGTGTCGAACCCATGTGTTTGGATTATCTTTGCCAATGGTGACACATACAAGTTAAAGAGCGTGGGGCTCAATATGGATCCCTGGGGGACTCCCTTGTCAATTATCTGATTTTTAGAGGAGAAGACACTTATTTGAACCTTGGAGGACCTGTCTGTCAGGTAGCTCTTGATCCAGCTTAATGCTGGGCCCTCAACACCAAACTCCAATAGGCGTTCCAGGAGGACGTCATGTGAGATGGTGTCGAAGGCCGCTGACAGATCAAGTAAGATCAAAATGCCAGATTGTCTTGCGTAGAGAGAGAGCCTGATGTTGTCGACTATCTCGAGCAGGGCAGTTTAGGTGCTCTGAAACGCCTGAAACCCCGACTGGGATGGGTCCAGCAGATTGTTGCTTTCCAGATGTTTATATAGCTGACCTATGACTAGTGATTCCATGACTTTGCCAAATAGGGGCAGGAGGGAGATTGGTCGGTAATTGGCAAGCTGTTTAGGGTCGGCTGTTGTTTTTTTCAGGATTGGTTTGATTATGGCCTCCTTCCAGTGTGTGGGAACGATAGATTGTGATAGAGAGAGGTTGAAAATTCTAGTTACGTTAGGGATGAGAGCTGGTGCGATTTTGGATAAGATCTGGGAGGAAGCCGGGTCGGCTGGAGATCCTGATTTGATTTTGTTTAGGGCGAGGGCTACTTCTTCCTCTGTAACAGTGCAAAATTCTTTGAGGGAAGTAGTGTGTGAGGGAGGAACTTTATTGCACGCCTGTTTGGACGGTGTGTCAACTGGAAATCGTTTGTAGATGTCGTTTATTTTATCTACAAAGAAAGATCAAAGGGAGTCGACCCACTCTTGGGAAGCTGTAAACGGTTGTTGGCACGAGGAGGGATTGGTAAATTCTTTAACTATTTTGTACAGTTCTTTATGGGAATTGGAGGCCTGATTTATTCTGTTTCCTAAGTATATTTTATATGAACAGAACTGTCAAATAATCGTGTCTGAGGTTTGACATCTGGAAGACGTGGCGAGCCAGAGTCGGCGGACCATGCCGGTAAGGATTTGGCGTCCCCCCCCGGACCTGGATGGTGAAGCTGTAGAAACTGATGACGATCTCGCAGACTGGAGGGTTGACGCCACTTGCAATGCCTCTTGGTGTTCCGACCGGATATGTTCTGGGTCTGGGGCATTAATTGGCGATGCCTGCCGCCGTGAGGCTCTGCCTCTACCCCTCCGACGACTGCGCCTACCCCTTTTTTTGCACCGTGGGGTCCTCTTGGGGCCTAGATGGAGTTGCCAATCCATTTTCCTCCAGCCAGTCCCAAGTATCGGGGGGGGCGTAAAAAAATCGAGAGTTGCCATTTCGGATTACCCAGAGGCGGGCTGGAAAGAGCAGAGAGTAGCGTAGATCAAGGTTCCGCAGTTGATGCTTCACTGCCCAGAAAGTGGCGCGCCTCTTCTGCACCTGGGTAGTGTAGTCTGGGAAGAAGGAAACAGTGACTTTCTGTATCTTGGGTTCTGGGTGCCTCCCCACCTCTCTTAGTATCACGTCCCTGTCGCGGAAATTTAATAGGCGAAACAGGAAGGGTCGCAGGTTAGCCCCCGGAGGCGGCCTGTGGACGGGAACTCTGTGGGCGCGCTCAACCATAAACTGAGGGTAAAGTGATCCTGGGGGAAGCAACTCTCTCAACCAGGTCTCTGTGTAGCCTACCGGGTCCTGTCCCTCTGTCCCCTCAGGCAGGCCAATTACCCGCACATTATAGCGGCGCGAACGACCCTCCACATCATCTAACTTCTCTTCGAGGGTGCAGACATGATCTAGCAGATCCTGTAAGGTCGCAGTGTGGTTGCGGGATTTGGGTTGGAGGTCCGCAAGTGCAAGCTCAGTGTCACGCTCGGCCAATTTCTGATGGTCTGCCCTTACAAGCGCAAAGTCAGATGTGATGCTGTCTATCCTGTTCTCAAGAGCCGTGCAGGTCTGATCTAGCGCCTCGCCAATCTTTTCCACCGCTGCCAGTACTGAGTCCAGTTTAGCCGAGAGGTCAGGGCGGCCGGGCTCCAGAGATTTCCCCGCAGCCCTGGATGACCCCCCTGCTCGTGCCATGAGGCGGCATGTCCTGATGAGTGGCAGAGCAGAGACAGCCCATAACTAATTGCTGTGCATTGGGCATAGGGAGCAGTTTATGTGCCGTTCGTGTTTGTGACAGCTGCAAAGGGGGAGGCGATTTAGTTGTTATCAACCCTGTGAGTTCCACGCGGGTTTAGTCAAGTACCCTGGGTGCTACCACGCCTGCCCAGGTGGTTGCGTCCTGTGGACAGCGGATCTGCAGGCGAGTCCGAGCAGGTCCAAGGCCACCCTGTCCCCCTAGGCCACGGACCGTGGCTGGGTTCCATGAGGGGGGGCAAGGGAGGGGCTCTCAAATAACACCCTGTCCGATCCAGCCTCGACTCGTGTTCAATGTGGCCCCCTTGTAGGTGTCACGGACTTTGTAGTGCAGCCTTGACGTGATATGTATGAGAGTCTCAAGGGGCTCCAGGGGGGGAGGGAGCTATAGGTGAGCCCTGCTTTAGCTCAAGGGACGGCCCCAGCGCCCTGCAATGTAGACCTGTGACACAGGCGCTATTGGTGGAGTCAGCGCGAGAGACTGGGCTAGACCCTCCACACAGAGGGTCTCCAAAGGGAAAGTGGACTCCGGGAACAGGGTTTGGCCGCTGTCGCAGTAGTGCCTCAAGTGTTACAAAGGCTGTGAGTGAGGGGAGGGGGAACAGCCCGGGCCCGATGTGACCCCTGTGCTGACCCAATTATGGGGATATTGTGGTTCCTCGTCTGCGCGGTCACCAGGGGTGTGCCCACCAAGGGCCTCCCCACCCCTGGTCGTCAGAGTCTGTGATGCCCCAGAGGTTCCGCAAGCCGCGGGTGGCAGGAGGAGGGACTGCTTGGGCCCGATACGACCCCTGTTCTGTCCCCAGTAGACGGTCGTTTGGCTCCCCAGGCAGTTGGGGGCTCACCAGGTTGACACAGCTGCGATGCGCTTGCTCAGGGGGCCTGGGCCCCATTGACCCCCGGTCCCCTTCTCCCCCAGCCGGCTGCTGCTAGCTCGCCTGCCAGGCTCACTTGCAACTTTTTCGTTGTGCCTGTGTGCAGCAGGCCCACCGGGGCGGTTCCACTTCTGAGCGGCGGGGGACCACGAAGCAGCCGATCGGGCCTGGGACCGGCAGCCTGAGCGCAGTCCTCCCGCTCGCGCCACAACTCCGGGCCTCTGATGCGCCGCAGCCCTGTCGCAGGCCTAAGACCGTTTGCCAGGCCTCTCCAATCTTCATACAGGGCACGGACGCCCACCCAGGTTCAGGCAGGCGTCACGCCACAACCGCAGAGGAGTAAGAAACTCAGCTGCCGCGCCCGCAGCACCGGCTGGCTCACGGGAGAGGTGCGGGCCGGGTCCCGGGCGAAAAGGGCCACACCTCCGGGAGCTCCGCCGCCGGTGTGCCCACAGCCTCGGGGAGCCCACCGCTGGACACAGAGGGTACCCCTTTATGCTTGTTGCCCCTACAGCTTTGCAAATATATGTTTGATGCAGTGATGGTCAGGATAATCGGGGGATGGGACACGGAGCTCGATCAAAACGTGTCCGCCATCTTGGGTACTTGGCCATGCCCCCCGCCAATGTTCTAACCTTATACACCGCTTTTAGCTCAATTTTAGCAGTTTTCCACTCAATTCACTATCGGACAACAAAACCACTGAATTCCATTGTACCTTGCGCCTTAAAATGTGCTCACTTGTATAACCTAAGTTGTATGGTGCGTCACAATAGCTGCTCATAGATGTCGACCCATTACTCTGCCGCCCGAACCTCTTACAGACCCTTTAATATACAACCTGCCCCTGAACTGGACTTGCATACAAGAATAAAGTGCAAAGTGTCAAATGCAAAAATTCAAACTCATTCATAATAAAGTACTACGTGCAGAGCTGCCTTTTTGGTCCCTGGATGGGTACTCAATCTTGCTCATTCTTGCTAATGTAAAAGTGCCTTATGCTTAGTTTAAATTTTGCTCACATGGAGGGCAAGTGCCCTAAAGTGCAATGTGCTAGTTGTCCTTACTGCCCTCTTATTCCTTCAATCTAGTTGCTCAATTTAAAGTGCCATGTGCTCAAAGTTAAATCCATGTGTACATTTCATCATACATACTAATAAGGACGGATTGGTTTACAGACTCAGTTCAATGAAATAGAAAATTAATTATAGATGCACATGCAGGTCCTCCTCAATGTTGAGACCTGTAGGGACCTTCGTATTGAACCTTAAAATGCGTTTGGATTCCAACTGCCTCAGGCACCGTTCCCTGTTACCTCCTCTACTACGGTCCGGTACTTGATCTATTACAAAGTACTGTAGATTCTCCAGACTGCTATTGTGTACTTGCTCAAAATGCCTCGCCTCCGGGTAAGAGGAGTCCTTATTGACAATTGCCCTGATATGTTGTAGCATTCTCAAATGAACACTTAAGATAGTACTGCCTACGTACATTTTTGACAAGTACACCTTAAAATATAAACTAAATGATCACTCTTACAGTGTAGAGAATGTCGAATTATCCACTGTTAACCTGTACCAGGTATCGGAACTTGTCTGATATTAACTCCATATCTACAGGCTTTGCATCTATGACATTTTGTAAAGCCTCCTCTACCACTCAACCATGATCCACCCACTTTCATCTCTGGACTACTCTCTACGAAATCATCCCTCATTGACCTGGCTTTTTGCTTATTTTCTGGCCTATAACTGGATCACTGCATAACAGATGCCAATTTTTCTGTAGAATCTGTCTTCCTTGTGTCTGGTGTTAAATCCTGTAATGAATCTGAGGTCTTGTTTCGAGTTGTCCTGCAGCTTCTCTGAGAACAAGAGTTTGTCTCTCTCTCTAAGATTGGCTTTAGCCCTGGCTTCTCGCAGTACTTTTCTACTGTAACCTCTCATTACAAATCTCTGCTCCAGTTCTTGCTGTGCAGCTCCTAATTGCATGTCCTCCCTGCAATTCCTTCGTATCCTTCAATTTTCTGCATAGGGGATACTGTACTTTAAACTATTTGAATGGAAGCTCTGGGCATGTAAAACCGTATTACCTGCTGTGTTTTTCCTAAGAATCTTTGTATGAAGTTTATCTCGATCTATGTATACTGTCAGATCCAAAAATTCTACTGACTGTTGACTTAAGTGAACAGTAAAATGGAGATTGAGTGTATTTACATGAATCTTTTCCACAAACTTTTCAGCTGAACTCAGACAACCAAGCCAGATGAGAAATAATTAATCGATAAAATGTGACCATAGAATTACGTTGTTCAACATTTCTTCAGCGCTTGTGGCGGGTAGCACCATCGCAGTTGCTCTCAGCTGACCGTAAAGATCTGTGCCAAATAAAAAGATGTTATTAGTAAGGCACCAATGGATCTTGTCTAGAATCATTTCCGTGTGTCTGTATAGTGTTAAGGGCCTGGAGCTTAAAAAATGGCTGGTTACTCTCATTCCATCCTCATGGGAGATGCTCGTGTAAAGTGATGTTACATTCAATGTCATTAGGATGTAACTATCCTCCCAATGGATGTCATAGATCTTACGTAAAAAATCCCCTGTGGCTTTAATGTATGAAGACAAGTTCTTAACTGGCTCTTGGAGAAAACAATCTACAAATTTGGACGTATTTTCTAAGAGACTGCCTATAGCTGAAATAATAGGTCTGCCAGGAGGTTTCGCTGTTACTTTGTGGACCTTCGGGATCAGGTAAAATATTAGGAGCACTGGTTCATTGACTTTAAGAAAATGCCATTCATTCTATGTTAGGAGACCCAATGACCTCCACCGGGATAGCTCATTGTGGAAATCAATTTTAATTCTCCCCACCTCACTTTTCGCTATTCTCTCATAGCAATCATTGACATTTAATTGTGACTTGGCTTCTTCCATATACATTTCCAGAGGCCAGAGCACAATATTGACGCCCTTATTGGCTTGTCTCACTACTATGTCCTTCCTATTTCCTATCTTAAGCATTAATTGTTTGTATTGCACCTGCATTTTCTTCCTCAAGGGAGGCTTAGTGGTATAGCTCTTGGATTGCAGACCCTTGAGATCCTTAACTACAGCTTCTGAAAACATATCTATTGAATCCCTTGGAATAACCGGCGCAAAGATTGATTTTGGCCTAAAAGAAGTGTTGGGCCTACCAATGACATTCAGACCTTGCTCTTGTATTAGCCAGTCATCTGAGGCTTCCTCCTGATCCCCACTTAATAAAAAGTTTAAGTACCGTAAAGTGTCATGGTCTGCAATGGCTAGATTGTCTCCTTCCTCATAACCTGGTATCCTGTCACTTCGGGTCACAATTCTGTTGTCAAAAAACTTCATCAACTTTAACTTCCTGACAAACTTATAGCAGTCTACTCTCGTCTGCACATAATCAAATCCAGTTGGAATACAGAATGAAAGTCCCAAAGATAAAATGTTCGATTCTTCTTCACTTAGTTCCATATCAGTCAAATTTATGGTGTTAATCTTATTGTCCCTCATTCCTATTTCTTCTTCGATGTCGCTGATTGCTTGCTGCCTTTTTCTGCCAAATCTTCTGTTTTTCCTTTTCCTCTTCCCCTGCCTCCCCCTCGCGGGTTCCTGCCACGATCCGTCAGGGGTCTGAGGTTCAGACTGCGTTGGTACTGGGGCTGTATTCATGATGTCCTCATTATCTGTATCCACCTCGGAGCTAAGCTCTGAACTCAAGACTTTCTTTTGGATGCTAGCCCCTGTTGATTTGCTTGTTTGTGACAATTTTTGACTTTTTATATTGTCAAATCTTCTAGAAAATGTGAAGATTTGCCTTCTTTGATAGTCCAATCTATCTCTCCTGAATGTTATCGCTTTCCGTTCTTTGATAGATTGTTCGTACTTTTGTAAGCAACCTTGCATCTCTTCAAACTTTTTGATTTCCTCTCTGTCACTTTTTGTACTCAGCTGCTCTTTCAGCTTTTCAATTTCTTTTAGGAGGATTTCCCTGTCTATGGTGGCATACTTGATTAACATTGCCAAAATTCTTTTGGAGGATTCCGCACTATTGGCTGCCCACTCTTTGAGCATTTCTGGGTTGGGATTTTCATACGTGGGGGCTATGAGAATGCGTAGCCCCCTCGGGATGCGACCTACATCCAGGTAGCGTTGGAGGGACTTGCGCTTCCACCATTTCAATATTTCGCGCTTATGCAATTTTTCCAACACGCGCATTATCTACTTGCTGTGCATCGTGCTTTGCACTGTTCCCACTGCCATTGGGGTCATCCCCTGCATTGGCTTCATCGACCAACTACCGATTCCCTCGTCTTTAGCCAATCCGAGTTCATAGTCGCACTAGTCTCCGCCGCTCAAAACCCATTTGAATTTGACCCGTTTCGCAGTTAAATGCCGCTCTCCCTCTTTCCTTGCGCCAGTAGCTTACTCGTCGTCACTGTGTACCCGGTGGTCCTCCGGGTGTGCAGTAGTGAGTGGAGATGGACTGTCCTCCCTGCTAACACCCCTCTCTCTGATAATACGTGTACATAGGGTGTGGGAAGTAACTGTACCCTAGTCACAACTCTTTCCAAGATGATGGATGTAAATAGTAGACTCTGATAAACACCATCTCCAGTAATACTCCTTCCTACAGTAGCAAGTGTGCATATTACAGTGTATTCAAAGACCACCTACTCCTTTCTGCTTTTCAGTATCCTGTGAAATTCTTGCAAGATCGTAACATTTAAAAAAAAAAAAAGAATTATCCTTCAATTCATCTGAGTACTTATCTGTTACACACTTCTCAAAAACAAGGACCACAATATGCTCTCCTATGAATAGAGGGTATTGAGAACTCATCTACTCCTTTTTACTACTCAGAATCCTGCGAGAGTCCTGCGAGATTGTAAACATTTGTTAAAAACAATATATATTTATTATCTAAATCTAGGAGGGCAGTATATATAACTACCTACTGGCGACTGCCAGTAGGTCTCACACACATATATATATATAGATATATATATCTATATATTTTTTTTTCTCCCCCCCACCCCCCGACACCCAACCGGGCGGGTTGCTGTTGCCTTTTGCCACAATAAGGTATTCTGTTCCAGAGTGGCTCGTCCTTCGCCGCTATTGTCTTTTATTTATTTGTTTTTATCTGGTTACATGCTGTATCGTGATTTATGGATCTTTCTATCCTAAATAAACATTTCACATGACGACGATAAATCTATTTCTTTAATAAATCCAAAACTACTGAACATATCTACACCAAATTACAAAAATCACTCTCTGTGGACCAAGATCTAGCTGTCTGCCAAATTTGGTGCAATTCCAGTCAGCAGTTCGGGCTGTAGTCGTGTTCAAAATCACTATGGGAAATTGCATGGGGAAAACATGTTTTGGGCTCCCTCCTTTTTCTCACCCCCCTGCTTGGCATTTTACCCCGAAACTTTCCAAACAGCAGCAGAAGTGAGTGGCAAACTAGGTTTGAAACTTTCATGAATATTGGTCAGAGTTATTAACAAAACAAAAAACGCTTTTCTGTGTGTGTGTATGTGTATATATATATATATATATATATATTGTGAATTCTGACCAAAGCCAGACATTTTAAATCAGTTCACAACAACAAACTGAAGGATCTGGAATACACAGTTTTAGGGTCAGTTCCAAACCCCGGACGGGGAGGAAATCGAGAAAAGCTATTAAGGCAACGTGAATCACATTTCATTTTAGCTCTCGATACAAGAGTCCCTAATGGCCTAAACATGAGTGAGGATTTGCATAATTTTTTATAACTTTTTATGATGCTAACTTGAGTTTCTTCACTCATTTATAGGATGCGAATTTTGTTTGTTTAGCGATTTCATCATGTGTCTGGATTCATTTATTCAATTTTATGCTCACTGTAGTTGTGTTTTTATCTGTGAACCTGATACTATGTGTTGCACTTGCACTTTATGATCATTTAGGCTTAAATGATTTAGGGTTTTTCCCAAGCTGCTAGTGAACCAGTATTTTGCACAGCGCGATTTTGCACTTTCATCACTTTGCACTTATTTTTAATACAGACTTTTTAACTTTTTGGGCTTTAAGACGAGTTATTTGTTGACTTTGCATTTGGTACAACTTAATTTTATCCAGTTTGATCTTTTCAGTAGCCGGTCATTAGGAACTTGACCATTTGAGATATATGTTTGCACTAGCACTTTAATAGGCAATAACCAATATATGCTGCTATATCAACTGGTGTACCATTTGTATTCAAATGCTTCAAATTGATGTTCTATGTATCTTTGCATGCCTGTAATGTTTAGATATGATGTCATTGATTCCTAGTCACATTATGTTTCTACGATATTATTCTTAGAGAGGTGTAATTTCTTTTATCATTTTTATTGGGCACTTGCCCATTATATTATGATAATGATTTTAACCTTTATTCTGGTTGATATATGAGTGGTTTTACTATATTTGCTGCATTGCGAAAAATTGTATTTTGGATGTATTTTTACCACCCTCATGAAGAGTTTTTTCACCATACTCTGTCTTATCGTATTCACATGATTATTTATGTATTTCAACTGTGGATTTTGACTGTGACAATGCTATAGTCTGTTTTTTACACAACTGAGCCAGGCGAGTTTGTGTCTATAGGTGGTTGTGCACATTTTCACATTTTTTATATAAAAACGTCATTCAGAGGAGACGCATCATGTGATCAAGCTCCTAGTGAGGAGCGAAACGCGTCATGGCAGGCACTGTTCCTGTGGTGATTTTTTGGTTTTTAAATCTTCAATAAAATCGACACTGCTTCACCCACCTATGTTGTGTGGGAGTTCGTGATTTTCCTGAATTGTATTGAGGTCCGTGCCTGGTGTTCCGCCGTATTGCGGACAGGACTTTCGTTTTCATATATATATATATATATATATATATATATATATATATATATATATATATATATATATATATATATATATATATATATATATATATATATATATATATATATATATATATATATATCCAAACAAATCCTCCTTGAGAGTTAAAGAAGGTGCACCGACACTGGTTGAGTTGCCATTCATCACTTTAATGGTGAAATGTCACGAAGGCAAGAGGCTTCCTATTCCCAACGTTTCTGCTCTAGGAGCCTTGATCACGGGAGGCAGTCTCTCTGAATTTCAAACAGCACACGTGGTTTCTTCTTATCAGCGCGGGCCGTATTATCACACAGAGTGCGCACAGGAAACATGATTAAGGCTTTTTGATAAAACGTGCAGTCATTTCAATAATGTGAAAACCATGATGCACTCAAATTTCTTAATGCAATGCCAGTCCCTGCGCACAAAAATAAAAGTCAGCCTACTTGCACAGTTCGTATTTCTTTTCACTCACTTGACAAACTAGCAACTCCAGCCTGCAATATCGGAAAGTCTTCCTATTGCTCCCAAACTCGCCACACTCTGGAACACATTCTCAGGGGCAAGCAGGTCGGGCTCCAAAATAAAATCCATCACAAGTGCCACGCAAAAAAAACAGACCTTCATTTTTTTGAAATTTGAGTGCATCATGTGATAATACGGCCCGCGCTGATAAGAAGAAACCACGTGTGCTGTTTGAAATTCAGAGAGACTGCCTCCCGTGATCAAGGCTCCTAGAGCAGAAACGTTGGGAATAGGAAGCCTCTTGCCTTCGTGACATTTCACCATTAAAGTGATGAATGGCAGCTCAACCAGTGTCGGTGCACCTTCTTTAACTCTCAAGGAGGATTTGTTTGGATGTTTCACTGTCAGCCTCGCAGCAGATGCACTGGCCGCCCAATGAAGGTATATATATATATATAAAGAACTCCGGGTAGTTCTCAAGTTTAGGTGGAAAGCAGCTCCAGTATAGAGCGCACTTAACAGGCGGCGTGGCTTAACCAGCCACGATGGCGGACGCGTTTCCCTGAGGCTCCGCTCACGGGCCCGACAAGCACCATCCATCCGCCAAAGTAGGGGCTCTGCAACTGGCCAGGGACTCATGCTGAGTCCCTAAACTGATTCAGCACCGATTGTCACCGTAGCAGTGTGGAGAGGAGAAAGTGAACAACTGCATTTGGGCGGCCGGGGCGCCTGACTCCAAGATGGCGACCGCCAGGCATTCACTGGAGGCGGCCGGACGACACTGGCGTGCTCCTGGGCCATAACATCACGGCGGGAACAACCCTCCAGCAATAACAAGCAGAAGACACATGCTCGACCCCTATGTGAGGTGCAGAGGGTCGGGAGTCAACGGACCTGCCGCGGAAGATCCTCCGCGACGCCCCGGTGAAGGCGCGAAAACCACGCTCCAGAGACCGGGCGCGAAAACACAAGCCTGACCCCTCGCCCTGGTCGGAGCAGACCACGCTGATCACCAAGTGAGCCCCGCGGTGCCAACAGCAGGGACTAAGCAGCGGGAGTGGTCTCCGCGGCACCGAGCGGCCTGGAGGCCCCAGGCTGACACCAATCCGCAAAGAAAAAGACGCCCAGGACCACATAAGCAGCAAGGCTGTCCTGCCTACAATCAACCGGTGAGTCCAAGCCTCTCCCCCGCCTCCTCCTTGAACCCTCCCTCCCAACCTCAACCGCCAGAGGGGCCCGAGGCCCTTTGGAAACGGACACCGGGGGGGGCCCACAGGCACTTGAATGTCGTGGGAGAAGGTGGGAAGGCAGGACCCTCAACCTCCCACAACCGGCGCCTAAAGTCTGCCCCAAGTGGCAAGGCCGCAACCGCCAATGCACAGTCACCGCTGTCGGATCAAGAGCCAGTAAGTCAGGAGGCCCCTGAAAACTACCGCACCGGGGGAGGGCCAACAGAGCAAGGGAAGCGGGCCCTCAGGCATCCGACCGCAGCCCTAACGCCGACTGCAACACAAGGCCAAACCAGAGGCGCTAGGTCCCTGACTGGGGAAATGCGCAGCAGCCAGAAACAAGCCAGGAGAAACCTGAAATCTACCGTCACTGGGGGTGGGCCAACAGGGCAAGGTGCACGAGCCCTCAATCATCCGACCGGGGCACCAACGCCCAACTGCAGAACCGGGACAATCCAGAAGCGCCAGGCCCCCGACAGGGAGTGCGTAACAGCCAGAAGCGCACTCAGAACAGGCGCTGCATCTCCCCCTCCCCCCCTATAACAACGGCGTCCGCACACGGTGGGGAACATCCTACACCCGCACCGGACGGAGAGAGGAAAGCACTCAGGGTTGTCGAAGGCACAGAGGAGGCCGGCTGTGAGCCCACGGAATAGCAGGAGAGACCCCCCCACCCATCGTCACTGGGGAAAACTGCCTGTTAGGCCCAAGCCACCCAAGAAGACCGATTGGCACCCACCGGTAGCCCGCCATCACCTGCACCGGGCCGCAGACGGGACACCACAGATGCCCTGCGCCCGCAGGCAGCAGAGAAGAGCAGCAGCCGCGCCACCAGCACGCGACCATGGGATGCCCAAAGGCGACTGGAGGACCCTAGCCTCCCAACTCGACACGATCTAAGTCCCCAACCTCGGATGCCCAGACCACGGACCCGGACTCCAACTCTGCCATGTCGGACAAACTAGACAGGATCCTGGCGGCCATAGAACACTCGCGGGTTACCATGGAGGAGCTCTTCGGCACTTTAGCCACTGAGCTCAATCTGCTGTGAGACGACCACCGGAGATTAGCGGACAAGGTGGCGGACGGAGAAAAAGCCCTATCCACACTGCAACCCCAGGCCAAAGCACAACAGGACTCCATGAAAGATCTGCAGGCCCGAGTAGCGATACTGGAAGAAAAAACAGATGACCTGGAAGGACGCTCCAGGCGCAGCAATCTGCGCATACTGAATCTGCCGGAAGGAGTGGCAGGGAAAGATCCTATCAAGTACATGGAAATCTGGCTCAAATCCTTCACACCACGTGAGGAGCTCACCGCCTTCTTCTCGGTCGAGAGAGCGCACCGTGTGCCAGCAAGGCCCCCACCCCCGGGCTCCCTCCTGCGACCCTTGCTGGTCAAACTCCTTCATTTTCGAGACACAGACACCATACTCCGGGCCGCTAGACAGAACAGCCCCATCACAGTGGAAGACAAACAGGTCATGCTCTTCCCGGACTACTCCTAGGCAGTACAATGGCGGAGGCCATCATTCCTGGAAGTAAAAAGGCAGCTGAGAGACAAAAATGTTCAGTACTCTTTACTGTTCCCGGCGCGGCTCAAAGTCATCCATAATGAGACTACAATCTTCTTCACAGACCAGAAGGAAGCCCTGGACTGGCTAGAGCTGAACCTACAAATTAGCCTAAACCAGAGGAATACCCGAACGCACAAGCCAAACGCACCTAGACCCCCACGGCGAAGGACAAAGGGCACCCAAAGTCGATCAGGAACACAACCGCGAAATAAGACACTGAAGTCTCTGAACTTAGAGCAAATAATAGCGGAGTGGCGAAAGGCTCTCCAGGCAGAGCGAACCTCTCAGCTTTGGACAATGAGGATGGTCCTCACATCCTCACGCCCGAAGAAGACCCCAACGATTCCTGCATCTCCAACGGGAACTCAGAGACTTTGCCAACAGTCACCCCGCAAACAGCAGACACACTCATATAGTCATCATACACAACGACTCACACAGTGAGCCTCCACACTAGTAGCTCTCCGACACCATTACCGCTGCCACACAACACACGTCACGGACAGCTGCAATACAGGATCACTCGCAACCAAGGCCCCTGCAGGCCACACACGCGGACCCATAGGGCCCACCATCCCATCCACGCAGGAGCCTCAGAGCCAAACGCGAGCCAGACACACCCCCGCTCACGAAACACTAGAGGGTACACGTTCGTACCAGTTTGGATGTGCTGTCCTTTCAGCAGATCCCAAGTATTGGGTCTTCAGCCCGCAGCAGTTATGGTTCAACCCCACGTTACACCCCGACCCCATACCCATCCCGGAACGTAGGGCTACTACACTCGCTGACACACCCAGGCCACGCGCCAGGCGCATTTGATCCCATCCAAGGGACACCAGCCAGGACCCCCTGGTCCCCCCTCCCACCGTTACGTGACCCACAAACCCCCATGACGCCCACAACAGATATTAAATTTCTCACTCTAAACGCCCGTGGCATACACACAGCTCGGAAGCGTTACGCTATCCACGCGTAAATCAAGTGTCAACAAGCGCAGATCATACTCCTACAGGAAACGCACCTCACAAAGGAGGAACTCGAAAAACTTCAAAAGCGATGGCGGGGCACCTTCTGCGCTACTACATACTCGGCGTACGCACGTGGGGCACTAATATGGCTTAGGCAATGTAAATATAACAGAGAGTAAAAAGGGAAAATTTATTTCAGTGGAACCTGTTAAATTAACACCAATAACGACAGACAAAATCAAAATAGCCCTCCAAAAAAGTGCCAACGGCGAAACTGCAGGCCCGGATGGGGTGCCCATCGATATTTTTAAGTATAATATGGATTTCTGGATACCAATTTTATTGAATGTTTTTAATGCCACTTTGGGGGGAGTACTACCTGCTACCTGGGTTGAAAGTATAATCGTACCCATTTTTAAAAAAGGGGATAGAGGGAAGGCAAATTGCTACCGTCCAATATCCCTTCTTGATTCCACTTCTAAGCTGATGGACCGAATTGTGTTGGAAAGGCTCGAAGACTGGGCCAATGAAAACAAAATTTTAACAGAGGCACAGTATGGTTTCAGTAGGGGTATTGGAACGGTAGAGCAATGCCTAAACCTAGAATTACTAATAGGGAAATATACATTAGCCAAGGAGGGGCGCTCCATTTATGTTTTGTGGACCTCACTAGCGCCTTTGACCTAGTTAACCATCAAAAACTATGGCAAACATTGAAAGGACTAGGGGCCCCTATTGAAATAATTTCACTTTTATCCCAAATCTATGCATTTTTAAAGTCTAGGGTACGGTATGGTAAAACGGGGGAGTGTACGCCTGATTTTAGGGTCATGCGTGGCATTAGACAGGGTTGCGTATTAGCGCCCCTTTTATTTTCCCTATACATTAACAACGTAGATCTGTTTTTACAAAAAATGACTGTAGATGCCCCGAAAGTTGGAATACGCCCCACCCCTGTCTGTTTTATTATATGCAGACGATGCTGTCCTAATATCAAGGACAGCTAACGGTCTCCAATGCCTAATAGAAAATTTTGCCCTGTACATGACTGACAAAGACTTACAGCTAAATTTAAAGAAAACATTTGTCATGTCATGCGGGAGCAATAGGCCCAAGAACAGACAACATCATGTGGGCGGGGTTGTTATCAATAGAGTGCCATTGTTTTCGTATTTGGGGATGTTTTTTTAACAAGAACGGCACATGGAATATGCACATAGAATCATGTAACATGAAATTTCTAAGAATCACTGAGGGTATTTTTAGATTCTCTGCAAACTTGGGAAATAAACCTATACGAGAAATTTTAACCTTGTATCGGAATAAGTGTGTTTCAGGGGTCTGTTACGGGGCCGGAATATGGGGGAGAGCAAATACGGCCACCCTACAAACCAACGAAAACAAGTTTTTAAAACGACTACTGGCAGTCCCAAGAGCAACAGCGAACACCATAGTACATAAAGAACTGTCTGTACCACACTTAAGCGACACAATAAGTATGGCAGGCCTTACGTTTTGGCAAGGGCTATGGGCAAAAGAAGAAACAAAATTTACAAAAGATTTAATAATAGATTGCCTAGCTCTTGACCGCAGTTCGAAAATACCATGGTTGGAGTATATTTTTAACCTTTTAACACGATGCAAAGTAACTGCTGATAAAAAGAACCCCTCACTTATTCTGGAATATAGTAAAAACGACTTGAAATTGAGGTACATAACCGCCATGGAATATGAAAGAGAAAGGGCTGCCACACAAAAACAGAGCGTGGTTCCTTATTGTGAACGCCCGCTCATGAGAGGTATTCAGCTATATTTGATCCTGGTAAGGAACATTCAGCACAGATTTTATTTAACCAGGTTAAGGATGGGCATATTACATTATTTAGTTGCATTCCCGAGAACGGAAAAGTGGTGCTATAAATTACCAGCCTGTCCGTGCGATGGTAAAACCCCACAATCCACGTTGCATTTTATCCTTTTTTGTAGTTTTTATAGGGATATCCGGAAATCAGTTTTAAAACCCCTCTTTTTAACAAACATGCTTTATAACTTTAAATATGCTTTTAATTTTGTGTGTAGCCTGGAAAATGTGAAAAATATAAAAACTGTAACTCGATTTATACAACTATCAATTAAGAAAAAAAAGGACTACGCACACCTGGATGCATTGTTATATGAAAATCAGGATGATTGTTTTTAGTATATACTTTTTAAACTCTTATCATGATAAGATGAGGCAATGTGCACTTTATGTATTGTTATGCACTTATAATGTACCAGCACTTTATGATATATTTTGTGGCAGCTTGTATCTCACGTATCCTTGGCACCTTAATGCATTAGCACTTTATAACTGGTTAATACGCTATGTGAACAGCTCAATGAGTAAAACCTGATCCAACTTGGACTATCTAGGTTCATTTTTAACATTATTTTGTATAATAGGCATATTTGCATTTATTTGTATCGGAAACTGGCCTTAATCTCGCCATTGCTTGGCTGGAAGATTTATAAATTGTCAATCTTTTTAAACTAATCAAGTTGTTATGCAGGAATGTTGTTAGTATATGTGTATTAGTATGCTTTTATGGTGTTTTCTTTTACTTGCACCGAATAAAGCTGATTTTGACTTTGACTTTGGCTTAGGCTAGGGATTCCCTTTTTAGAGACCAGCAGGAAGGTAGACACTGAGGGGAGATACGCATTGTTGGAAGGTCTATTGGACGGCCAACCAGTGCTAATTGGCAGTATCTACGCACCCAATACAGAGCAAGCAGCATTCTGGGAGACCTTATCTAAAAGCTTAGCCCAATTTACCACCTCACCATGGATCTTAGGAGGGGATTATAATTGCACATTAGACCTCAATCTAGACAGATCCCACCCTCCCATCCTGACTTCACACACCCACGCGCAAACAGCCCGCTTCCGAGCATGGTGAACCACTGGTCGGCACACGCACCCGACAACTAAACTCTACTCTTTCCATTCCATCCCCCACAACCTACGGGTAAGACTGGACCGGTTCTTATGCACACCCACGATTCTCCCCATGATCCAACACTCGGACTACCTGGGCAGGGTGCTTTCGGACCACGATGCGCACGTTGTGACCCTCAGATAGCGCCCGCCCTTACCGCCAATCCCCACGTGGCAACTCCCACGGGACTGCCTCGAAGACCCTGTGTTTCAGCACGAACGGAGGGAAAACATACAACACCACTTCACTGACATCGCACACACTACGACATCCAGGACACTGGAATGGGATGCATTTAAGTTGGTCATGAGGGGAGCCTGCATTAGGCAAGTCACGGGAGTGCGAAAAACACTAGAACAGATGATACAAACGACAGAACTGCGCCTGGCGAAGCTGTCCAAAGACGCAGACAAAAGCGCGATTCCCCCCACACAATTAGCAGAGGCTAAGACCAAATATGCAGAAGCCTGCTCAGATCTGCGCAGATACAACTTCCGAGCACACGCCGCCAGAACTCACAGAGAGGGGGACCGAGCCGGGACCCCGCTAGCCTGGCTAATCCGGCAGAACCAAGACACACAACCCATCATCAGCATCATAAACTCTGCGAGCGCCATCACCTATACACAAGTGGAGATCCTGCAAACCTTCCACGAGTACTATGCAGAACTATATAGGGAGCCGATGCCAGACAGGGAGGAACACATATACAAAGTCCGACACCCCATCACCATGACACAGCTGACCGCCTCTGACAGAACCTCCTTAGATGAACAGATCATGCCGATAGAAATCAAAGGCGTGATTCACAACCTGGCCAAAAACAAAGCCCCCGGCCACGATGGCTTCCCATTAGAATACTACAGCACATTCTCTTCTCAACTAGCCCCGAAGCTAGACATAGTTTATAAAGCAGCCTTGGAGACCGGGGAACTTCCTAAATCCATGCGCGAATCCACACTAGTGACTTTCCCTAAATCGGACCGAGACCCCTTGCTCAGGTCATCGTACCGGCCAATCACTCTGCTCACAGCGGACTGCAAAATATTAGGTAGGATCCTAGCGGACAGGCTCACGGGGGCACTCCCCAACCTTGTACATCCCGACCAATACGGATTCGTACCCAGGAGAAACACCTCACAGAACATCCGCAGGCTCTTCCATGTCCAGGACGGGGTGAGGGGCCGTTTCCCACGCGCTGCGTGCCTTATACTGGACCTCGAAAAAGCCTTCGACACCTTGGCATGGCAGTACCTGTTCGCGGTCCTACGGCGGGTGGGGGTCGGTCCCAAACTCACGGCACACATCAAACTGCTGTACACCGGCCTTACGTCTCGGGTCCGCATCGGCCGACATATCTCACCCCCTCTCAAGGTGACCCGCGGGATGTGCCAAGGGTGCCCATTATCCCCACTATTGTTCGCCCTCGCAATGGAGCCACTAGCAATCAGGCTCAGGGAGGCAGGTGAACACTGGGGCATTCCACTAGAGGGCCGCACCCACAGCATGTCACTATATGCGGATGACCTCCTAATCTACATTAGGGACATCACCATGGACCTCTCTCCACTCTGGGCCACGCTGGACGACTTCGGGAAGGCATCGGGACTGAGAGTGAACTGGGAAACGTCTACCATCTACCCCCTCCACCCGGATGCTCCCCTGCGGGAAATAAGCGCTGGGGCGGTCAGGCTGGCATGGAACGGGGACGCCCAAGATACCTGGGAATCAGGCTCTACCACACCCTGAAAGATCTCCTCGAGGGCAACCACTACAGAGCCGTAAGAGGCATTAAAACCCAGATAAACTTCTGGCGTGCGCTACCCCCGGCCCCCATAGGGAAGGCGGCCTTATCGAAGATTGTGGTGGTACCCCGCCTCCTCTACTACTTCTCAAACGTCCCAGTGATCCCTCTGCAAGCCTTATTCCGGGAGTTAATCTCCTTACTAGTAGCACTGATCTGGGGGAGAGGACGCCGAAGAGTAGCTCTAGCGACACTGCAACTCCCAAGGGACCAGGGTGGGCTAGGCGCCCCATCCTTTGAGGCCTACTTTCTCGCAGCACAACTGCAATGGCTGTCACTTTGGATAGCCGGGGGACATCAAGAGGAAACGGACGCACAATCAGGGGCCCTGACGATCCCTGCGATACACCGAATTCTTCTCCCGGGTACTAGACCGAACCCAACCCATTCCATACAGGTGACGGTAGCTAGGTCCTGCATGCTAAGACTCCACCGCCTAGCCCGCGATACATCACTCTACTCCCCGCTATTGCCACTAGCGGGTCTTCCCAGGGGGCGTGACCATTATACGACCAAGGACATGCATGTCTGGACAGAATACGTGCTCACAGAAGTGGAATCTCTGTTCACGGAAGGACAACTAGCCTCCTTCGAGAGCCTGACGGAGGGGAGCGGGCTCCCCGCCGGTCAGTTCCTCCTACATAGGCAACTCATCTCTGACTGCAGAAAGACATGGAATCTAACAGAACCAAAGACACACCGCACACTACACGCAATACTAAATATGGGCACAGGGCGCCACCTCATCACATGGATCTTCGGATCCATCATAGAACTCAAGGCCACACCGCTCATGCGGCTCCGATGAAAAGGGGAAGAGGAATTTGGTCGTGCACTGCATGACAAAGAATAGCTAACGGCCCTAGAGCACCATAAGAAAGTATTGCGAAATCAGCGCTTCAAAAATATCCAGTTTAACATACTACACCGGCGGTATCTCACACCAGCACGGTTCAAGCGATTTTATCCCGAAACACAGTTTGAATGCCCACGATGCCACCTGCCCAGCGCCACATTTGTGCATATGCTCTGGACATGCCCCTCGCTGCAGTCATACTGGTCAAAAATACATACCATGATACAAACAACCACAGGCTTGGCAGGCCTCGACACATGGGAAGCTTGCGCCCTGGGTATATTCAAGCGCCAGAAAAAGAAAAAGATAGAAACGCGGCTCGCAGTGTTATCCCTACTCCTAGCAAAACGAAGCATCACATTACATTGGCGCTCACCTACAGGTCCTCCGATAGAAGCATGGATGGGGGCGTTCATAAAATGGGGCGCGGCAGAAGAAGATGCGATCAGGCTAGAAGAGGCACGAGGGATACGTCGCCACCCCGTATCCATGGAATGGGCAGCACTCCTCCACAGCTTTAAACAAGCACACATGACACCCACGGAATCCCCGGCGGCCAGCCCGGTGACGCCATGCCCCACAACATTTCGCACACACCCACTCAAGAGGAGCCTGCTCCCCCCACCCCTTCACAACACCCGCAAGCGCCACAGTAAGAAAGCAAGGCTTATTGGTAACCAGGCCGCTGAAGACAACATGCTACCACAAGCCCTAAAACCCATCCCCAGCACCACCTCCCAAGTTACACCCTCAGTTGGTTTGTTGAAAACAGCACTTGTAGACAACCCATATCAGCAGCAGAGATACACTAGCGATGCTCAAGAACCAAACACTATACTATTGACCCAGGAGACACTCAAACACATATACCACATGCGTTGGACACACCACACCCAAACACTCAGACAACCTAATCGTACTACACTCTGGCAACATAATGTAACTAAAAGTTGAATAATCACAATTGATGTTGTTTCTGCATACTCTGTCTGAACCTGAAAACTCAATAAAAAGGTTTACAAAAAAAAATAGAGCACTCTCAACACCAGCGACACTCTAAATTTGCTCACCTCAAATGTCTGCTTTTCTGTCAAAGTCTTTAAGCGTAGGATTAGCACAGTGTTGTCCACGCCGAGATAGAAAGGGACAAAGTCTTTTGCCATTTCTACAGTAAAGTCTTTAAGCATAGGATTAGCACAGTTCTATCCATGCGAGCTGTAAAATGGCCAAAGCCTTCTACCACTCCAGGCACAGTATTACAGCTTTGGTGTTAAGTTTCATATAGGTACCCTAATATAGGCCCGGGTAACATCATACCCCTTCACCTACATTACCTCCCCTACACTACACTGTAACGAGCCTTTTTAGGATTGAACCTTTACCTAGTTCTAGTCCTGGGTGCAGAAGGAGGGTGTCTCCTGAACAATAGAGTCCTATAACTCCATCAATAGACTCACACAGTATGAATGGATGTTCATAAGGGTTCTTAGAAACCAGACTGGGGCTACACCACCTTCCTCCCCACATCTACGTACACGGTTCATCCCATACGTCATCCTCAAATCCAACAATGGCTAATACAAGCAACAAGGGATAAAGGAGCCCTAGATACTTTTTGTATAAATATGGCACCTCTTGCTAGTGTTAGAGGGAACCAAGACTTCCAGGCCGACACACTGACCAGAGACGCTGAGGCTCCTGCATGCAGACGCTCAAGCTGACAGTGGTCTGAACATCCCTCGCGTGGTGTCCAGCTCAAGACCAAGAGGGGCTCCTACATTCTTACTTCAGGTAATGGGGTTCGAGTAAATCCTAGAGGGATTCTTGGCTTTACACCTACTCACATGCTAGGTACATTTAGGTACATCTAGATAGGCATCGTAGGAGTACTTGCTTTCTTTTATCAATGCATTTCATATTCATGTATTTATTCATGCGTAGTGCAAGATGGTAGAACTGTACTATCCATTTATATTCATAGTACTGCTAATCATATATCTCTACTACTGTCTAATGGTTGTTGCAGCTCATATAGTCTACACAAGAATAACGACTGTTCAATAAACCTTTATTGAAACGCCCAGGCTGTTTATTCTGTGTATCTCTGAGACAAGATAAGTGAGCACGAGAGACTGAGTGAAAAGTAGTACATTGTTTCCACGATCTTGAGGGATCAGGGTTGTCATGTTCTGAGGTTGCCAGAAACTATTCTCTCCCCGATAAGAGGAGATACTAGTGGCACTGTGAGCTAGCTAATGCAAACAGACACACAATTGATGGACGGAATGCAGAACAAATCAAAACATTCACCCCCAGTCAAGAGATCTGGGTTAAATCCATCATTCTTTTGCTCACCATGCCACCCCAGTTTAGACCTGGCCATATGCAAATCAGTCTTGACCCTGTGCTTCATGGGAACAGTCCAGTCCGAACTGCCAAGCCAGGTCCTCCCTGGACTGGAAACAAGCATCCTAGGACCGGTTTCGGGGTTTCACCCCTCTTCAGCCAGGATAGCTTGATTCCAGTGGCACAGTGATCTCCAGGACCCACGTCTGGGCATACCTGGCGCACTTAGGGCGAGAAAGCAAAAGACACACAATTGATGGACGGAATGCAGAACAAATCAAAACATTCACCCCCAGTCAAGAGATCTGGGTTAAATCCATCATTCTTTTGCTCACCATGCCACCCCAGTTTAGACCTGGCCATATGCAAATCAGTCTTGACCCTGTGCCTCATGGGAACAGTCCAGCCCGAACTGCCAAGCCAGGTCCTCCCTGGACCGGAAACAAGCATCCTAGGACCGGTTTCGGGGTTTCACCTCTCTTCAGCCAGGATAGCTTGATTCCAGTGGCACAGTGAGCCCAGGACCCACGTCTGGGCATACCTGGCGCACTTAGGGCGAGAAAGCAAAAGACACACAATTGATGGATGGAATGCAGAACAAATCAAAACATTCACCCCCCAGTCAAGAGATCTGGGTTAAATCCATCATTCTTTTGCTCACCATGCCACCCCAGTTTAGACCTGGCCATATGCAAATCAGTCTTGACCCTGTGCCTCATGGGAACAGTCCAGCCCGAACTGCCAAGTCAGGTCCTCCCTGGACCGGAAACAAGCATCCTAGGACCGGTTTCGGGGTTTCACCCCTCTTCAGCCAGGATAGCTTGATTCCAGTGGCACAGTGAGCCCAGGACCCACGTCTGGGCATACCTGGCGCACTTAGGGCGAGAAAGCAAAAGAGACACAATTGATGGACGGAATGCAGAACAAATCAAAACATTCACCCCCAGTCAAGAGATCTGGGTTAAATCCATCATTCTTTTGCTCACCATGCCACCCCAGTTTAGACCTGGCCAACAGGCTAACATTCTCGGTGGGGGTGCTCAGAATCAGTCTGCCACCAAGCCCACAGTTTGTTATCCGAACGCGCAAATCCTGTATGGGTAATATAGGAACTACAAGACATTGGATTCGTAAAATACCATCCAAGCCAGCCGTAAAAAAATAAATGCAACCACTGACATGTGTTTTGCTCTCATTAGAGCTCTTCAGAGAGGTATAGCTTTGTCCAGACACAAGGGAGCACCCAGTATATGTCAAAACAAAACCCTTTCAGGCATAGAGTGACACATAAATTATGCAAAAGAAGAAGCAGAGAACTCTGGGTAGTTCTCAAGTTTAGGTGGAAAGCAGCTCCAGTATAGAGCACTTTCAACACCAGCGATACTCTAAATTTGCTCACCTCAAATATCTGCTTTTCTATCAAAGTCTTTAAGCGTAGGATTAGCACAGTGCTATCCATGCCGAGCTGTAAAATGGCCAAAGCCTTTTACCACTCCAGGCACAGTATTACTGCTTTGAATTGGTAGAATACCATCCAAGCCAACCTGAAACTAATAAAAGCAACCCCTGACACGTGTTTCGCTCTCATTAGAGCTCTTCAGAGAGTTATAGCTTTGTCCAGACACAAGGGAGCACCCAGTATAAGTCAAAACAAAAGCCTTTCAGGCATAGAGTGATGCATAAATGCATCAATCTATGCCTGAAAGGAGTTTAGTTTTGAGATATATATATATATATATATATATATCTCCATCCTACTGGTGGTCGCCAGTAGGTAGTTATAGTTAGAACCTAGTTTCCATAGGAAAAGCGTTTTTTGATTTGCCAATAACTTTGGCGCCGTTTGACGAATCTTCATGAAATATTCAAAACTAATTGTTCAGTCAGGTCAGCTCCTGTCTTGAAAGTTTCGGGGTGATTCGTCAAGGGGGGGGCCGAGAAAAAAGGGGGGTCCCAAAACCTGTTTTCTCCATGTTAATTTCCATAGGAAACTTTAGACACGGCTACAGCCTGAACTGCTGAACAGAATTACACCAAATTTGGCACAGAGATAGTTCTTGGTCCAGAAAGCATGCTTTTTTTAAATGGTGTAAATCCGTTCAGTAGTTTTTGAGTTATTTAAAGATTTACAGATATATATATATTTGAGAATTGTGAGATCTGATTGGCTGAGCCCTCCCGAGCACGAGCTTGGCTCTGATTGGCTGCCAACACTTCAAACCAGGAAGTGTTGGTAGCCATCTTGTGCCTCGGACCGAGTGAGAGGGGAAAAAGGTAAGAGAAACCTTAAAAAACAAAAAAAGGGGGCAGGGTAGGAACACCCTGACCCCCAGGCCTGCCCCAGGCCCAAAAAAAGCATTTTGTTTTGGACATTTTCGGCCGGGTCGAGCTAGGTGCGCAAACCCCGTCGAAAATGGAAAACAAAATGAAGCGCGGGGGCCCCCGCAGCCCCGGGGGCCGCCATCTCCCCGGGGCTTTATAATATATGCACGGGGGCACGCTGCCCCCCGCAGCCCCGCGGACCGCCACTTCCCGAGGCTTTATAATTATAGGATGGGGGGCCTCGCGGGCCACCCCAAGCCCCGGGGACCGCCACCTCCCCGGGGCTTTAGTATCATAGGGTGGGGGGGCCTCACAGGCCCCCTGGGGACCGCCACCTCCCCGGGGCTTAATTAAAAGAATTAAAGTGTGGGGGGGCTTCTGCCCCTCCCACACTGCTCTGGGGACCACCACCTCCCTGGGGCACTAATCAATTGAATGCGGGGGTCCGTTGCGGTCCCCGGCCGCGGGGACCACCATCTCCCCTGGGCTTTGCAAACGTTGGGAGGGGGGCCGTGTGGCCCCCCCTCCTGGAGCCCTTGATGGCCCTGGTGACCGCCACCCCCCAGGGCCGGCTCCTGCAATGTCCCGGGCTGCCCACCCCCGGGACATTGCCGTTTGCTATGGCAGGGCGGGAGCACGGCTCCCACCCTGTCATAGCAAACTCTGCTTTGGTTTTTGGAAGCGAGAGCAGGAAACCTGCTCTCGCTTCCAAAAACCAAAGCAGATTGCTTTTGCACAAGGGGAGATGCATGTCAGCAGCTCCCCTTATGCAAAAGCAATGCCGGCTCCCGCAGGAGGCGGGGAGCCGGCGGGACAGTGAGGGCATTAGGGCTCCCCCCACGGTCCCCAACGGAGTGACCAGGCCCCGGGGGATGGGGTCCCCGGGGCCAGAAGTGGCCCGGGAGGGGGGCCACGCAGCCCCCCTCCCCTGTAAATAAATTTGATTTCTTTTTTTTTAAACGGAAAGGCCGGCCCCGGGGGATGGGGTCCCCGGGGCCATAATTGGCCTGAGGAGGGGGGCCACGCGGCCCCCTCCCAAAAGGAAAAATAAAAATAAATTGGCTGGCCAGGCCCCGGGGGATGGGGTCCCCGGGGCCATAATTGGCCTCTGGAGGGGGGCCACGCGGTCCCCCTCCCCAAAATAAAAAAAAATACAAAAACAAGGCTGCCAGGCCCTGGGGGATGGGGTCCCCGGGGCCAAAAGTGGCCCAGGGAAGGGGGGCTACGCAGCCCCCCTCCCATAAAATAAAAAAAAATAAAAAAGAAAAAAGTAACCGGCAACTCGCCGGAGGCCCCGCCCCCTCCCTGCACCACTCTGCAAACGCTCCCCCTGGCACGTTGTAAGTTGGGGAAATAATTCCCCTTCAATACTTAGGGTCCCTGGGGGCCAACTAGCCCACCAGGTACCTCCAGTAAGCGCCACAGAGCTGCATTGCAGAGAGCTGGTCCGAGGCCACGCCCCTTTTTACACCACTCTGCAAACGTGGGCCCTGGCGCACTGCTGCTCGGAGGATGAAGTCCACTTGTGTCCTGAGGTCCTCAGGACACAAGAGGACCTCATCACCTCACCAGCAGTGCGCCAAGAGGCGCGTTTGCAGAGTGGTGTAAAAAGGCGCGTGGCCTCGGACCACCTCTCTGCAATTCAGCTCTGTGGCTCTTACTGGAGGTACCTGGTGGGCTAGTTGGCCCCCAGAGACCCTCAGTATTCAAGGGGACTTAATCCCCAACCCAGAACGCGCCAGGAGGTGCGTCTGCAGAGTGGTGGAGAAAGGGGGCGTGGCCTGGTATGAGAAGTTAGCAATCCTGCTGTGTGGGACTTACTGGAGGTAATAGGAGAGGTAGTTGGCCCCCAAGGTTCACGTTGGGGCTAACTACCCCTCCTGTTACCTCCAGTAAATCCCGCACAGTGGGATTGCTAAGAGGTGTTCGGAGGCCACGCTCACCTTTCTCCACCACTCTGCAAACGCGACTGCTATGTTATAGTTAGAAATTAGCATTTAAAAAACCTTAGAAATTCACTGAAAAAACTATAGGTTTCAGGGATGTTATAGTTAGTTGGACATTTCACTCGTACAAAACCAGAGAAATTCGGCTGTTATAGTTAGTAGAGCTAACTATAACTCGCGCCCCCGCAATGCACTGCTGATTACGTCACATATTACATCACTCATGACATGCTCAGTGACCGTGGTGGATCAGCGAACCCTCCTGATCTTGTGCCTTTTATTTTACTAGATTCAAATCTGCCTCTAAGGCCCTGCTTCAACTGTACTCGTTGCCGGTGGCCAAGCGGATCCAGTTCAAATCCCTGTGCATAGCTTTTAAATCCTTGAACAAACTAGGTCTTGAGCAGATGTCAAGTTTTTTCAAGCCATACACCCCAGCAAGATCTTAGATCAGCTGAGCATGGCAACCTTGTTGTCCCTAGAGTACGCAAGGCCAACTGGGGTAGCAGAAGTTTTGTCACCACCATGGCCAAACTCTGGAACTCCCTGCCAATTTCACTTAAAAAAGAAACCAATTTGCTGAAATTCAGAAAGGGCCTAAAAACCTGTCTTTTTAAAGGGTGACTCTTAACCATTCCATCTAGTTCGGTCTGTCTGAAAGTAGCGCTTAGACACCTCAGGGTATAAGTAGCGCTTTATAAATGCATCATCATCATCATGTCACTGACCATGTCATGAGTTATGTAATATGTGAGGTCATAAGCAGTGCATTGCGGGGTGCAAGTTATAGTTAACTCAGGTAAGTATAACGGCTGAATTTCTCTGGTTTTGTATGAGTAAAATCTGACCCTACCTATAACGTCCCTTTAATCTTTGTTTTTTTAACTGAAAATATATATATGTATATATCCTACTGGCAGTCGCCATTAAGTACTTATAGTTAGGACCATGTTTCCGTAGAAAAAGCATATATATATATTAGAAACTGCGTTTTTTTACTTGCCTATATCTTTGCCGCCATTCAACAAATCTTCACAACATTTTCTCAAAAAAATGTCATCGTGAGTCTTATTGTTCAGGGAAAGTTTCGGGGTGATCTGTGATGCGGGGCAGTTTTTCCATAGGAGCTTTGAACACAATTACAGCCCGAACCGCTGGACATAATTACACCAAATTTTACTGGAAGGTAGATTGTGGTTCACAGATCACTCTTTCAGTAATCTGGTGTAAATCCATTTAGTAGTTGGGAAATTAAAGCAATCCAAATTTATTTATCTGCGCTTGTGGCTAATTTGCGACTATTTTGTGATAAATCGCAATTGCGTGAGCCAAGAGGAATGCTGACATTGGCTGGCTGCAACCTGAGCAGATAGTTGAGGCTGCCTTTATTTACTCATCCCAACAGTCCCCGGGACTAATTTCAAATGGCAGAAAGTGGCATAAGGCATTAGACTGTATGTGCCCTGACCCCAATGAGAGGAAAATATGGGGGTGTTTGAGGAACCCCTTACGGGTAACATATGTCGAATAAAAGTTTTTTTCCCCACTCGTTATATTTGCGAATTCGTTGCAATTGTCAGCATGGCCCTCCATGTAACTTCGCAATGAATTTGTGAATATCACTGTAATTGTTTTTAAAAAAAATTATACACCTACCCTCGGTCTTACTTAGACACATACACACCCACTTATAGACCCACTCTGAGGCTCACCCACCAACTCACAAACCCACTCAGGCATCCACTCAGAAACTCATGCATCCACTCACAGACTCACTCAGAGACTCACTCACCCACTCAGAGACCGATGCACCCAATCACAAACCTACTCAGAGACTCATGCATCCACTCACAGACTCACTCAGACACTAGTGCACCCACTCACTCTCCCAGTGAGAGGCTCATGCAGCCATTCAGAGTGATTCAGACACTCGTGCAGTCACCCACTCAGAGGCTTATGCACCTACTCACAGACCCACTCACACATGCACTCAGATTCTCATGCACGTACTTAGAGACTCATACACCAACTCACACACCCTCTAAGAGACTCATGCACCCACTGAGGCACTACTGTACCCACTCACAGACTCACTCAGATACTGACACAGCCATTCACAGACTCACTCATGCACTCAATCACAGACCCACTTATATTCTCATGTACTCACACACCCACTGAGAGACTCATGCACCCACTCACAGACAGACTCAGACACGTATACACCCAGTTACACATCCACTCAGACACTCACACACTGAGTCACAGACCCACTCTGAGACACATGCGTCTACTCACACACCCAGTGAGAGACCCAGTCACACACTGATGCAGCCACTCGCAGACCCAGTCACACTCGAACACCCACTCAGACACTAGTACAGCCACTCATTCTCCCAGTGTGAGGCTCATGCAGCCACTCACTGAGTGATTCAGACACTTGTGCAGTCACCCACTCAGAGGCTTATGCACCCACTCTCAGACCCACTCAGACCCTTACACACCCACCCACTCACACACACCACTCAGACTCATGCACCCACTTATAGATCTACTCAGACACTCCTGTACCCACTCATAAACCCACTCAGACACTGACACAGCCAGGCACAGACCTAGTCATACACTTACACGCTCACTTACAGGTTCACTCAGATACTTATGCACCCACTCAAAGACTCATTCAGAGACTCACACACTCATTCACAGAACTACTCTCTCATGCATTCATTCACATACTCACTCGGAGACTCCAACTGCTACTCACAGACCCAGTCAGAGTCTCACACACCTACTCAGAGACTGAGCATCCACTCACAGATCCATTCAGACACTAATGTACTCACTCAGAGACCCACTCATATTATTATGCACTCACTCAGAACCCCATTGATATTCTGACGAAGTCACTGACAGAGCCACTGAGACGTTCATACACCCCCTCTTCTTCTAGAGGGATTGAAAGCTTATCCTTTAAGCACTCTGGGGTTCCTGGGGAGGACCATATTGGGGCAATGTTCTCCTGATTTGGTACCATAGTTTGGAGGCTGACCATAGAACCTTTAGTTTCACCTTTTTGAAAAACTTTGGGTGCCCAAATGTGTATAAGAAATGGCTACCTTCCACTTGTGTCATTGCTTGAAAGTATATGGGGTAGATCTGATACTCTTTTAATAATACTCTTATATTCCTGAATTGAAATTCTCTGCAGTATTCAAAGAGATCCAGGCTAGCTATCCCTCCATGCTCCTTTTTCCTTCAGAGCTTTTTCCAAGCTATTCTGATCCCCTTCGAAGCCCATATGAAAGTGCTCAACTCCCCTTGCAGCTTATTAAACCACTCTCTCTTGAATTCCAGTGGTATAGTATTGAAAATATACGTGAATTTCGGGAGAATTGCCATTTTTAGGATATTGGAACACCCCATGAATGATAAAGGAAGCCCCCCCACCCCAACACCTTTAGAAGCTTCCTGGTTTCTGACAGTAGTTTGTTAAAATTCAGATAGGCTATTTTATCTATGTCCTTCACTATCTGCACACCCAGATATCGTATCCTTTCCTTTACCATTGGATTGTTACTTTGGGAGTTCCACTCCATAATCTCTGTTTTTGGTTGGTTAACTTGGTAGCCTGATACTTTCCCAAATTGGTCCAAGATCTCTTCTATTATTGGGAGTGAGGATAGTAAATTATTAGTAAAAAATCATTAAATCATCTACATAGAGGGCAACTTTCTTCTCCCAGTCTTGATATTTAAAGGGAATAATCTCCTGATTGGATTTGAGAACACTGGCTAGTGGTTTGATATATAGATTGAAAAGCAGCGGGGACAATGGGCATCCTTGCCGGGTGCCTCTATTAATGGCCAATTTCTCTGTAAGATTAGTATTTACCAAGACCCTAGCTGTAGGATTTTTGTATAGAGATTTTACTGCCCCCGTAAATATTCTCCCCAGTTTGTATTTTCCTATTGCTTTGTGCAGAAAAGACCAGCTGAGCCTATCAAATGCCTTTGCTGCGTCAAAGGTAATTATTAATAGAGGGAGCTTCTCCTGTATGGCCACATCGATTGCACCAACCAGCTCATGTGTCAGCTTCTGAATTTGTCTTCCCTTGATAAAGCCCTTCTGGTCTCGATGTATCACCTGATCGGCTACCTGTCCCAACCTCCTAGCCACGATTTGGGTGTAGATTTTATAATAACTATTTAACTGCGATATAGGCCTGAACGATTCGCAGCGTTTTGTGTCCTTCCCTGGTTTCAATAATATACATATGGTTGCTTCTTCCCATGAGTTCGGTAGATCTTGCCCTTCTTGAAAAACAGAATTTAATAGCTCTGTCAAGGGGCGGGACCAGAACCTCTTTTAAAACGCTATAGATTTAGTTAGGTAATGCCTCCGGACCAGCTGCTTTCCCTTTTTTTAGCTTCGCTATCACACTTGCCAACTCATCGATTGTTATTTCAGCATTGAGGTCATCCCTTTGTTCTTGTGACCGGGTTGGAGCTACTATCTTCTTGAGGAAGCAATCTATTTGATCTGCTGAGCCCACTGTATCTTCTGAATAAAGCTCTTTAAAAAAATTAGCAAAGGCCTTTTCTATATTAGAGTCATCTGTGCTAGAAGCGGTCTGATTATCTTCTTGGATAGCTGGGATCTTATTTTGGTTTTGTTCCGTTTTGGTTTTCAAGGCAAGCATTTTGCCACAGCCCTGACCATACTCCTAATGTGAGAACTTGCTTGCCTCCCATTTGCTTCTAACTATAGAGGACCCCAGACAGCTCTTCTTTCTTCTCTTTTATTTCTTTTTCTAGCTTGCCGATTTCTTGCGGGTTCTCAGCCCCCTCTACTATCCTGCCTAAGCTTTGCAATTCATTTTCTAGTTGATTGATTTTCTTCCTAGTGTTCCTATGCTTGAAGGCTGCTAGGCTAATTAGCTTCCCCCTGATGATAGCTTTATATGCATCCCAGGTAACCTGAATAGTAGTGCAGTTTTTATTTAATTGTTCTGTCTCTATTTTCAGCTTTTCCCTATTCTGCAGATCTACTAGCCGAGTTCGATCCAATGTCCATCTCGGAGTGGGTGGGGGGCTTATCTAATAATATTTCCTTTCGACCTGCAGAATGGTCAGATAGTTGTGCTGGTAGATGTTCCACCTTCCTGACATTGTTATGCAAGACCCTATCCACCAGAAAAAAGTCTATCCTAGAGGCATGGCCATATTTTTTATTTTGGAAAGTGAGTTTATGCTTTTTAATCCCCTTTACTTTCCAAATATCTACTAGCCCGAGATCCTCAATGTAACGTTTTAGCCATTCCCTCATTTTGGGTAGATTGAGTGTTTTTCTTACGGGTAATCTATCCTCCCTTGGATTTGGTATCAGGTTAAAATCTCCACCCAGAATTACTGGGGCCGAGACATCCAGGAGATGGTATATAAGATCTGCAGGTGGGTGGGATCATCTATGTTAGGGCCATAATATCCTGCCAGGATATATGTTTTGCTATACTTTCCACCTTTCGCAATGACCCATCTCCCTTTCGAGTCAGTACTTACTGTTTCTACCCTTGCCTTACCTGACTTCTTGAACAGGATAACCATTCCTTTGACACAGCACTCCTGATCTGTACAGACCTATGTATTGGGGAGAGGAGCTGGCCTAACGGCTAGGGCGGTCGACCTCGAATCTGGGGAACTGGGTTCGATTCTCGGCAATGACGCTGAATATCCTGTGATTCTGGGCAAATCACTTAATCTCCCTGTGCCTAACAAAAATGAATGTGTCCTCATGTAATGCAACTGGTGCTATGTAAAGCGCTCTGATACCCGATTCGGGTCAAGTTCGCGCTATATAAAACTCTGTAAAATAAAAAAAATCATAAAACTGCGTTTCTTTATTATCTCTCCCTATTCTGCCTTTAGAAGGTGGGTTTCCTGTAAAATTATAATTTCGCTATCCACTGATTTTAGATATTCCAGAATTTTCTGTCTACGACTTCTAACTCTGAAACCATTCATGCTCCATGTTAGAATAGTAATTGACATCAGGCTTATTTGGGCTGGCCCAAATGGTCCCCTGTAACTCCTCAGACCTTAATTCCTTCATAATTCCACAAGTCGGACTGTTTTTGTTTCTCCCCATATGCTCTCTCACCCCGTGCAAATTTCTAATGATATGTTTTTGTGAGTTACTTCCAACTCCCCTCCTCCCCACCCTCCCTAGGAGAACCCTCCCTTTCTTCTTCTTTAGGCGACACATTCCGCCACTTTTAAGCTCCTTGCTCTCCAGGCCTTAGTTCTATTCCTTGTTTTGCGTTTTAATCCGATCAATTAGAAACTCCATCTCTTTGGGGTCTCTTATGTTATGCATCTGATTCCTCCACAGTATTTTCAGAGAGGCTGGAACGCGCATTTGGACTGTTGCTCCCAGGGACCTTAGTTCTTGCATATGTTGTCCTAATTCCCATTGCCTGTCAGCGTTGCCTTAGAGATATCTGATCTGATTCTAAAGACCCATTCGTCTTTGGTATAAGAGCCAACTTTAAGAGCCTCATTTAGAATTTTTTCTTTCAAGACATAAGTCTTGAAATTTATCAAGATTCTTCTTGGGGTTTTCCTCAACTTTCCCCTCCTGTATGGGTCCCGGTGCACCCTCTGTATATCCTCCCCCAGGGCCATCGACTTCACCCAAGGAAAGTGTTCTTCCAAGAGGGCAATCACGAAATTCTTGATGTTCTCCCCTTCCATCCCCTCCGGAACATTCAGGATCCTCTAGTTGTTCCTTCTAGCCTGGCTTTCTAGGGTTTCGATTTTTTCCCTAAGAGCCTTTTCACTTGTTTTTAAGGTTTGTATTCCTGCCTGACTCGCCTCTACTTCCTTACCCAGAACCGCTAGAGAGGTTTCCACTGTTGTTACTCGTTCCATCAGGGCATTTATCTTAGTCTCCAGTGCTTCGCACGTTCATTGTATTTTCACTTGGTTTTTTTCTGAGGTGGCAAAGTTCACCCTCATTTCTGAAATCAGGGATTCAATCAATTTTTCCATGCCTCTTTGGGGATTTTGGCCCCCCTTATGTCCCTCTGGTTGTAGATCACCCTGGAGTGCTGCTTGCGCTTGTTGGTCCGGGGCCAAGTTACCAATATCTGCCTCTTCTTCCGCCCTTCTACAGCCAGAACTTGGTATCTGTTGTTACTCATAGTCCCCCCCCCTTTGGGCTCTCCCCAGCCATATTTGGGCAGTCTTGCCTTCCCCCCCGTTCACCTGAAAGTGGATTAGGGATATCTTGCTTGGCTTGCACCTTGAAGAAGTAGCGTATTGAGGGGGTGATTTTTACCTTGGAGCCTACTAGTTTACCTCGTAGTGACGTGGAGGGGGACTCGGAGTCTTGAGTTAGTATAACTCGTCTCCCCTTCTTATTAGTTATAGGGACTAGGACAGTATTTTTCTTTGCCGTGCCAAAAGTAATATTGACCGCTAAACTCCTGTTTCTTAGGCAATAGCTTATGCCCCTTCTTTGGATCAGATCCTGGTCTTGCGTTTTTGAGAGGAAATGCCTTTTGCCCCTTTTCTCTCCCCCAGTCAGTTCTAGAACACTGGGGTCTTGTGTTGTACAGCTCCCCCCCCTCGGTCACTTACCTCATTTATACGCTCACTCCCTGGCCTCAGCTCCCCCCCCTGCGTTGTGCTCTCCTTCCGCAGTGCAATGGTTTCTCAGGGATCCAGATGCCGTGTTGCTGAGGCTGGCCGCTGTCCTGCCCCGGAAGGAAACCCGAGCCGCGGTCTTCCAATTGCTACGGCGAGCTAAGGCCGCCTATGCCCACACTCCGCTCACCGGGCTGCCTAAACCCAGCGATTCCTCACGGTCCTCGCGGTGTCCTACCGCAGTGCCACAGACTTCCGACAGATTCAAGGTATTGAATTGCATAACTTGCTTAACTTGTATAACTTCAACGGGTAGTTTTCATATTGTGGAGAAAAGTGCATATTACACACGCTTCACTTTCCGATCTGCCTGGAGAGCTTGAGAGCTCCCGACCGGGCTCCTTAGCCGGCCACCATGTTCCCCCTCCACTTGAAGTTTAAACACTATGATAGTAAACAGCTATTGTCAAACTTTGTTTAAAATATGTCTATATATATATTTTATACTTTTTGAAAAACATGTGATCTTTGTGACTTTTCCACGAAACCGGAGCATACATATTGAGACAATTTAAAATATTTGGAAAACAATCTGTCAATAATCCACTGAAACAAATGAGAAGGAGTGACACAGAGAAACACTTAAATAGGTGGCCCATTATGCAGGTGTAGTCTATAATATCTAGTTATTGAAAAAGTGTTTAAAAAACCTTAGAAATTCACTGAAAAACCAAAGTTTACAGGGATGTTATAGTTAGGCTCACACTTCACTTGTACAAAACAATTCAAATTCAGCAGTTTTAGTTACCTGAGCTAACTATAACTTACGCCCCTGCAATGCACTGCTTAGGACCTCACATATTACCTCACTCATGACATGGTCAGTGATATCACTGATGACATCACTCATGGCATCTCAGTGACATAAGAAAAGATTTACTGTGAGGGGGACAGGAATCAATATACTCTGTACAAATCCAGACACATGGCCCTTGCTTGGGGAAAGAATGGTGAATTCTAATCAGTTGACCCCTCTGTTGGTCCTGTTTACCCCCCTTCGGCCCCTCTCTAAATTAGGGTGACTAGCAAGAGCGTGAGGTGTCAACAAGTTATCCCGGCAATGTTGTGTATCTGCTTTTTACCTTGTTTTCATTCTTTTAGTCCTCTGCTGGCCTAACTTGCTGTTAGTTGATTGACACCGGGGGCCACACGAAACCTGATCACGGTTGAGTGAACTTTTCATTTGGGGAAATTCCATGGGTCCAAACAAAACCCTCCACTCAAGCAAAGTGAAGACGCACCCCCAGGTCACAGTGGTGATATAATCAGAGGTAGAAGTAACTGCTGGTTGAGGTAAATTACCTGGATGTCTCAACTTTGGTTTCTTCTGCTGAGATTGCCAAATGCAATTGTGATATTTTTTTTTGCAAGTATTTTTATTAAGTTTTTTGTGATATACAACAATCAGGCCAGCGTTTTGCCAGCAATCCATGGGTGGGGTGCCGGGAACAGTCAGCAGATTGTGGGCGTGATGTCCAAGAGTTCAAATAGGTCTAGTGTCTCCTTTCACAATTCCTCACAGTTCATACAATATTTCACCTGAGCGGCCCACAATATGGTGTTTGCGGAGGCCCCTGTGCTCCTCCCTGTGCAAGTTTGTACTCTCAGCCTCTACCCACCTCAACATGTCGCTCAGCCACTGCTGCAGTATAGTAGGACAACAGTTACTCTTCCATTTCAAACCTAAAGATTGCCGAGTTAGCAGGAGAGATAGGCGAAGAAGTTAGATTCGGCCCAACAAGTTTTTGAGCTTTTCAAGAGACCCGTCAGATTGCGCTGAACAGGCATATTGCTGGTTAGTCTCAGATGAGAGCATTACCATCTCGTACCAGAATCTAAAGTGGTAGGAGCAACCCCAAACCATGTGTAATAGTTCAGCCTCAGGAGCACAGCATTAGTGGCATTCGGAATCTGAAATGTAAGCTCCAGGAAAGTTTATTGGGCTATTTCACGGTCTTTGCCCTCTGAGTTATGAAATGCCCTACACATGTGGAACTCTCATACATCCTGCATTGTCGAGAGACCCGCCCCAGTGTGGTCCAATATACCCCGTTAGAGACAAGTATTTACAGTACAAGCGAATGATCAGGTGGCTTAGCATTTGTGACGATTCATTGTGTCCTGAGAGCTCACATTAGCAGCATATGAGCTAGAAAGTGACTTTTGTGAAGGCCATATTTCTCCATAAGTGACATGAAGGGGATCAGGGAACCTTCCTGCAAGATATCGTCCAGTGTACATAAGCCTAGATCCTCCCATCATAGCAAAGGTGGCCTTGGAATGCATTGCCCAGTGTCTGGAATGGACCACAGGTGGTTGAAAAGACAAAGGGAGATAAGTGTTGAGTCATGAACAGGCTCCTGGAGTACCAGCACAGCACAACACAAAGCAAGCAATTAATTGTGGTCAGTGGGGCAGAGTCCGGCAAAAACAATCTCTATACCTCAGTAGAGGGGACCTGAATTTCCATTATTAGTCGACCAGTCAGCCAATAGGTGGCCCATTACAACTGGTGTGCCAAGTGATACAGTTTGAACTCAGGAGCATTCCAGTCTAGGAGGAAGTTTTAGTTTATCCATGGACACTCTACGCTACCAAGAACTCCATTTTAGTTCACCCACTAGCCTGTCCAAAGATTTAAAGAACTTCCTATGAAGCAAAAGAGTGAGGTTTGAAAAGTAATATGATTATTTTGGCTAGAGCGATTTTGCCAATGGTGGAAATAGGGAGCTATTTCCAGAACCCCATCTGTGCACACAAGGCTGCTACCATTCTGTCTAGATTGGCTACAAGTACATTGCTGCTAATGTGGTGAATGCTAATGCTGAGGTATCAAAATGACAACCGTGACCATATAAATTACACCACCCCCATGCCCTGCACCTGCTCAGGGCAATCTGGGGAAAGAGGGACTAGAGTAGGTAGGTAGGTAGAAATATCTTTATTCGGTTTTGTAAATAAATAAAATCATGAAAGCACATCAAATCATAAAAGTACAACTAATGATATCTAATCACCTATTATAAAAACAGTAAAAATTCTAAAACGAAAGTACTTCCATACTGTTGAGTTAAATAATTCACCTATCCCTTAAGACAATACTCAGTGTAAGGATATGTCCAAAGATCATGTCTCAGCTATGTTGGTGTCCATGATGGTTACATGCACGATCGTGGTAAGTAAAGTGCCTTGTGCGATGTTTCATCATTCTAATTTACAATTTAAAGATTTCATTACCGGGATGAGCGAGTTCTACCAATAATTGAAAACTCTCCCATTCTAAAAGAAGTAATAATATGATTTAAAAACATGAATTCTTCCACATACAGAACAATTAAAAATAATTCACCAGTCCCCTGAAGCCTTGCTTAATGGAAGGCTATGACCAAAATTCATTTCACAGCTGGGTTAGTATCAGTAAAGTACTTGATAAGGTGGCATGTGCCAAATGTAATCAATTTGGATACTGCATATAAATTTCATTTTAGGGATGGGATTAGTTCATTAAAAAATTAAAATCTCCTAAAACGTCCCAGTCTAAAAACTAATAAAATCTCTCGGACTGTTCCTGGACAATGGGTAGAGTATGAAGACGAGGACATACTGTGTTTCATAGTTGGTTCAATTGTTACTCAGTGATTTCATCATCCTAATTCTTAGTCTACATGCATATAACAGGTATCTAGACACTGCAAAAGTTATAAGCTCTATACAATCACTTTCAGACAATCTGCGGCTAGGATCCGACAAATCGGTATTAACCAATTACTTCTAGTCTATGTGTATTTGGGACAGAAGAATAAAAATTCAGTTTCCTCATCACCCTTACATGCAGGACAGCTGGGCAAGATATTAGCACCCTTCCATTTTCTGCAAAAACTGTTAACTGGTTGGATGCTATACCTGAATTTTAAGTATTGAGATTTAGCTAACAGGGGTTCTATACAGTTCAGAAATTCTTCTTGGTGCATTTTATCTTCAAAACTCAAGAACCTGCTTGTCAGCTCCCCTGCGTTTCCTTTGTTTACCCAAGTGTCCTTTAGATAAAGCCAATATCTCTTTTTAAAGATGGTTAAGATTCTTTTTTGAATGCTACTGGGATTCGTTCAGAGACCACTCATACCCAGTCTGTCCAACCAGCCCTTGATAAAGTTAAGCCACTGTATACTCTCTCTAGTGTTGAGTGTTAATACATTGAGTAGTGATTCTTTCAAGGGTAGTGGTGTGTTGTTTGACCAGATACGGATCCAGTAAGCAAGGGGCCTAAAAGCAATCGCATGTGCGACGCTCCTAAGGCCCAGGTCCAGGCGCATCGGTGTCAATCGGGTGTTGCGGGGGAGTTCCAAAGCTGATCTCATAAATTAATTTTCAGTGTTTACTATGGGACTTACATTGTTGTTGCCCCATAAAGTGCGGCTCCAATGCCCTGACCTTTGTACACTTGAATTACTGAAGCTTGTGGTCTATAAATTTAATTTCTTAACTTTTTGACTAGGGCAGTGCCTACGTGTTGAAATGAGAGCTGGCATTTTACAATTTGTGGGGCCCATGATTGTGTGCTGGTCAACCTTAACCTCAGGTAGTCAAATTGCTTCACCTCCTCTAGTATGGTTGAACCCATCGTTATGCTCCCCCTGAAAGACTTATGTCAATTAAATGCCATACATTTTGTTTTCAAAGTATTTATTTCTAGACCGAATTCCTCACAGGCCGCACCGAACTGATCCAGCCCCATCGGGGTTATGGAAATGAGCAATGTGTCATCTGCGAAAAGCATTGCGGGCACTGCTTGTCCGGCAAGCTTGGAGGGATCTCCTCTACAGTCTGTTAGTGATTCAATCAGACCATTGATGTAAACGGTGAACAGAGTGGGCGCACGGACAAAACCTTCACGCACACCTCTGTTCCGATCGATCCGATCGATCAACCCCCCCCTCGCTCCCCCACCTGACTTGAGCATAATTATCTTTATGGAGTCTAATGATAATCTGCAGTAAGTTTCTCAGGACCCCCATTTTGTTTAGTACTGCCCAAAGTTTCTCGTGGGGGACTAGGTCAAATGCGGCTCGGAGGTCCACAAACGCAACATATAAATGATCATTTTTGAATGTCACATATTTCCATAGGATCAGTAGAAAAGGGAACAGTTGGTCTATTGTGCTTGTGTTACCTCTGAAACCTGCCTGCAAAGGTGACAATATATTCCCTTTCCTCATCCAGTAGAAGAGTCTCTCCAGCAAATGCCGGCAGAATATTTTCTACGCAATATCAATAAGGCTGATAGGCCTGTAATTCGCCGGGTTGCTTTTATCCCCTTTTTTGAATATGGGCGCTACTTCTGCTCCTAACCAGGAATCCGGTATTTCTGCTCCCTTTAATATGGCATTAACACTGTGATTTAAGATCACACCCCAAATTTCATGTTCAGAGAGCTAAAGGTCACCCGGGATTTTGTCGAGGCCTGGCAATTTACCCTGCTGCAGAGTGACAATTACTCCCATTGTTTCATCTACGGTAAAAGTAGGTTGATCTATTTCCAAATCTGCAGTGGGGTACTCAACAGGTGCTCGACTAGTGTCCTTTGGACCTGCATATAGTTGACCGAAGTGATGTTCCCAAATCTGTGGTTGAATGTGGAAATTTTCCTCTGTGACTAGATTTTTCGACCCTTTAGAAATCAAATGCCAGCATTGTTTGCTATTTTTGGCTTGTGCCGCAACTAAAAATTCTCTCCAAAAACCTTTGTGCCAATTCCTTTTTGCCTCAATTTGGGTGTTTTTATATACTTTCCTTTTCGTGGCCACCATAGTTCTTGAGCCAGCTTGGATAGCCCCCATCAGATCTTGTCGAGCTAGCTTGCAGGACTCGTCAAACCACTCATTCTTGTTTTTTGCCTTTATCTTGCCCCTGCCTTCCTTGCAGAAAAACCTTTTGAGGTTACTCAGTAAACTTGTGAATATGTCCACCAGAGATTGCATCTCCAGTCCCTGGTTACCCAAGTCAACCAGTGAGTGGTCTACTATGTTGTAGATTTGTGCCAGAGTGTCTGCACTCCTCTCTATCGCCCTCCTTCTGTTGTTACTAAGAACAGTTGGAGTGGGTAAGCTACTCTCCGAGCAAAGCTGGTAGGAAGTGAACACGTCAGTAAGTTTTCTTTATAAGGCATTGTGGTCACTATCAAATCTCTCGATTACCCACATGTCCACTAGCTTGCACCACAAGGGAATATCGAGCAGGATGTAGTCAATCCTTGTTTTACAATTTGCTCTTTTGTATGTGTTGCCGGGCTCTTGCTCAGAGGTAGATCGCCCGTTGCCAGCCATCAGTCCATGTTTAAGAGTGAGAGAGGCAACTTGAAATGCTACCTTCGCGTTCTTAGCTGGCTTTACCTGCCTTAAGCGCGGAATGCCCTGTTCAGCATCCTCCTCATCAGTGACATTCATAGTTACCTCAAGGGGCTCAAAGGTGATGTTTAGGTCCCCAGTGAGGATTATGTTGTGTGCTGGCCCTTCCCTTTCCAGGAACTCTTCTAGAGCTGAGATTGTGGGAGAATCGCGGTGCTGGGAGAAAAATATGTTGTAGAAGTTGACCAGGAGCACTGATCTATTAGTATTAATTCCTTTGATGTTCAGGGCCAGTACATTTATGGAGTTTGTCATATTTTTTAATGTGAACCCTAAGTTAATTTTAATCCAGATAATATGACCCCCTGCTGGACATCCCTTCTGTGACGGTGTAGCTTCAACACTGTGATTGGTGAAACCCACTCTGAATATTTTATCAGTGGCCCATGTCTCATGAAAAATACATATGTCATAGCTGTCCACCAACTTCCCCCACTCTTCACAAACCATCTTGGACCTGAGACCTGCTATAGTCCAAGATAATAGTGTCAGTTTCTTAGTAGGCTCTAGGTTTGGGGGAGCTTGCCATTCTTCTTGGCTGGACAAACTAGACATGGTAGTTGGTAATATGGCCATTGACATAAAGGACTCGTCACTATTCGTGCTGTCCCCAGCTGGCTGTGCTAACTCAGTTAGTGTATGGAAATAGTAGCCCTCCTTTGGTGAATTCTTTGCGACACAGTGAGGAGACAGTCCCTGTGCATGTCAAATGTGCGTGGTAACTGGATCTGTCTGTCCCTTGGGAGTTTTATTATGTTTGTTATCGATTTGACTCCCATGCTTTATATCAGTTGCGATGGACTTGTTTGGTGGTGAATGTTTAAACTGGATCAACGATCCATTAGGTGGTAGAGTACACAGGTCCAAATTAACTAGACTATCCGCTATGTCCCCTCCAACCAGATCCAATGTGATGTAATCTAATTCCTTATCTGTGGAACAGCGTTTTGCAGCTGTTATATCTGATCTTATGATTAAGCAGCTTGGCCTCAGCTGTTTTATCCAATGGATAACTTTGTTAATCAAAGCTTCATTTGTTTCTCCTACTACACATGCCGGTTTGGGTACATTTATCATGAACACTCTATTTCTACCCCCTCTGGACAATTCCAAGGGGCTGTAATGACTGACCCCCTGCCGGGCCTAAGGATCTCACCATCAGTACACGATCTTTCGTCAAATAAATTTGGACCTTCTCACCCCTTGCACCCCTATCGGAGCCTTTGCAGATGGTAGTCCTATTACAGGGTTACTTTTCCCTGCATCCCTCCTTGGTCATAGAAGCTGTCCTTAGCCCACTGGCCTTTGTGCGGATTGCAGTATGTTGTAGTTTTCCCACCAGCCTCCCCTTGGTTAGGGTGTGGGGGCGCTTGTTTTTTTAAAATGCTGCAAGTGGGTGTGGTGAATTTCGGGTGTACTTTGGGGGAACTACAGTCATAGGCTGTGTAACAATCCCTGTGCTGCTGTTTCTACCACCCTTTCTCACCCAATCTTTACTCTGCTGGTGAGAAATGTTGCCCGTTCCCAACCCTCTACTTATGCCTGGGTTTGTCCTACTGAGCTGATCTGTGAGGGCCCCTACTGTCATTCTCATTGAAAATACCTCTAGAGTTAGTTGGTCAACAGTTGTTTTGAGCTTGCTCAGTTCACTATGGAGAATACGTGTGGACTCTTTTATTAAACTATTCCCCTTCCTTCTCTTAGCCTCTGCCTCACAAACCGTAGGGGTGGGAACAATGTCATTCGTGTCCCTGGTGGCAATGGCTTCAGTGCTAGTAACAAGAGGCGCAAACCGATTGGAGCATACAATATCCAGGGCTACTGTTTCCTCAGCATTAAAGTTAGTATGGCCGTTGACGGAGGGTACAGGTGTGGGGTTAGGCTCCAGCTGCTTCCCATTACTAGTGTTTCTGGACTGTGCATACTGCTGGCGGCCGGAGCACGAGTGAAGTCTTTTTTGGATGATTCTTTTGTAAGAAAATGTCTGCCACTTTCTGGCCGGCTTTAGAATGCTTGTTCTGACCACTGAGTAGGCTTTCGACTTCCTCGATTAGAGTGTCTATGTCGTCCACCACGCAGTTTGTTGCTGAACTCGGTGCTGACCTTTTGACTTGCTTTGTAGCTCCATTTGGACTACCCTTGGCCTTCTGTTTGTCCATTCTACCAAGGTAATCCTGGTGTCACCTAAGGCAGTCAACAGGCCTAGCGGAAGCGATTCCTATCAGAGGGAGTGAATCCTTTCTACTGGTTTTTTAACCGTCGCAACAGCTATGTTTATCAAAGAGAAAAGGGCAAAAGAAACAGTACCTGGATTGATGCTTAGTGATGGTATCTTCTTACCATTCCGATCATCTTGAGCCGAGAATCGAGGGGGGTGGCCCAGCGCAGCCTCCACCGGGTGTGGACAGGCCCGCCCTTTGCCTGGTCTGCGCCCGGGTGCGTCCCGCGCTGCGGGACCATGCAGCGCTTAAGAGCGCGGAGGGGGCGTGGCCTTCTGGCTGGAGTGCTGGGAGCTGAAGTCCTCCTGGTGTTGTCCCAGTGGCGATGACAATTACAGCCCCCGCGGGACCAGGCAGCGCTGAATAGCACGGAGGGGGCGTGACCTGGCTGGAGAGCTGGGAGCTGAAGTCCTCCTGGTGTTGTCCCGGTGGCGGTGACAATTAGGGACTAGAGTAAATTTAGCCCAATTTACACTTTAAATTCATTGAGTATCTGAGATAGCAGGTGTGAGGTTGTTGAGTTATTCGCTGATGTAAAATAAGTAGTCAACAGCATTTAGTGAAATCACTTGTGTGGCATTGGGGAGTGGAATGCCTAAGTCTCACCTAGGGTCACAATATGACAGCCTGTGGAGAGTGAATTGTGGGGGAAAGCAGGCACCCCTGCCTCGCACCCCTATGGATGGGAAAGGAGACGAGTGTGCCAATCCAACTCTCGCAGTAGGTCCAGTGCATAACAGTTTGATTTTATAGTCGGAGATGAGCATTCCAAAGGGTCTACATGAAGAGATGTCCAAAGGGACTCTTACTTGCAACACAATTAATGCCTCCTGCAACAGCTGTGGGAGCAGGCTGGGTTCAGCTGCAGTAAGTGCTATAAAACTCTAGAGGCAGGCCATCAAGGCTTAGAGTTTTACAAGTTGTCAAATCATTGATCGGCACGCAGACCTTCTAGTCGGAGATCGGTAAGTCCATGGCATGAATAAGATCGAATGGAATTTTTGGTAAATGTGTGCAGTCCAGGAACACTGTGATGGTGTCAACAGGGGGTGATGCAGCCAGGCTATATAGGGACTGTGCCACAATGGATACAATTGTGACTTTCTAAGCATCAAGCAGTTGCAGGTGCTACCTCTTCTTCAAGGGGAAACAATGTGAAGCAATTGCTGTTTCCAAGACCTCTTGACTATCACAGGAGCTCCTGTTTCTAGGCATGTGCCAGGGCACCAGGATCTCAAGGCCTCTTTGCTTGCCTGGTGGTGCAGATCCTTCCATGGTCTGTATCGACCTAACTAAAATAAGAGACAACAAAGCCATAATTGAACAGTTTCTTCCAGTCACAGCTAAAGTTCTTCCAATAAAAAAGCTGCTTTTACATTCAGAAAAACAGAATAGGCAGTACAATTTATATGTCTTCAATTTACCAGAAGATATTGAAGGCAATAGCTGCAGGTCATATCTGGAAAAAATGCTGCCTATTCTACTTAATATAATTTTTTCAGAGAAATGTAAAGTTTATAAGGCACACAGGATTCCTTTGCACTGAAAGGCAAACCAAACTTGACCAAAACAGATTACTTTTAAAGTTGTGCGGAATAACCATCTAGTTATGATAAGGAAGGTGGCAAGACAAATTCTTATACCAAACTTTTGTGAAAGAAACAGTGACTCTCCACAAAGAATTTACAACATTGATACCCAGACTCAGAGACTGTAAATATAAATATGGTCTCATTGATCCCTCCATATGGTGAATAACAACATTTCTAAATCTTTCAGTTAACCATCTGAATTATTAGCCTTCCTTAATTTGCATTTACCCTTTATCTATAGATTCTCAAGAAAATGAAAATCTTTGAACATTGCTAACTTGTTTTTGATAGTGTTAATATTTAAGCCCTACTTATAAGTTAGATTGGATAGGCTTAATGTAGTATTGGTTATTCTTGGGCTTGTACTTTCATGTTTCAATTTTGTTCAGTATGTTTACTTGTATATGTTCTGTTTTTTTGTCTGTTATTTACTTCTAGAAACGCATATCAATAACAAGATGCCATTTTATTTGGCTAAAGGATAGTCTGGTCAAATTGTGTTCGCTGCAGCTGTTGGGGGAAAAAAGGGAGTTGTATTTCTTTTTTTTAATAAGTTCAATTACAAATTTTAGACAAACATTCTGACTCAAATGGTAGATTTGTCTATGTAAAGATGACGTTGAAACATTTATTTTACATTTGATTAATATATACAACCCAAGTCTAGATGAACCAATTTTTATGGAGAACTATCGCTTATGAAATTATACTGTTAAAAATGTTTCTCTAATTGTTTTAACCAACCTTATTACAGATCTATTAGTTATTGGAATATTGTCTACTAAATTTAAACCTCCTAGATCCTGTTCCCTTTTTTTAAAGCAAAACCAAAGGGGATGATGGACGGAGTGTTGAACATTGCAAGCACTCACCCCCAGTCAACTGATCTGGGTTTAATCCATCATCATTCTTTAGCTCACTTTAAAGCCTTCTTTAAGAAGATTAAGCTTGTTGCTCAATGGAAACTTCATTTCTGACACAGAAATAATTTACTTTCTTCTCCAATCCGCATCTTTCCAACTTATGTATTATTTGTTAATCTCAAGGAATGTATCCCAATTAATTTTTAATCCCCGGACTGGGCAAATTTACATCTCTGACAATGGTTTCTATGTTTTTAGGACTTGATGATATCTCTTTGTGTAGATCTAGATTGGGAATGAAGCCAGACTAAGGGGCCGATTACAATCTCGGTCGGAAAGCTTCCGAACTAAGGTCGGAGGCTTTCCGACCGAGATCGTCAGTTTCAAAACTGACAGCCTCATTACAATGGAGGCTGTCGGTTTTGAAACTGGCCGGACATTCCGGCTGGCTTCTGACTGGCTCAAGGAGCCCGTCTCAAAATAACTAATTTAACCTGCACACCCTAATTCTCAACTTATGCTATATTGTACTCTACTGTTTCAATGAATCAATGTGTGCTGCTTCATGTGTGGGATCTGCCACTATCCCTGGAAAAATCACTTGCTAGGCTTTGTGCGCAGAAACCTGCACACTCTATGAAGCGCACTACGCAATGGCCCCGAAGGGTTCAACGCAAATCTAATCCATTTAAGATATGTGATACACAAATACTTAATATACAACACAAGAACAATATCTCTTTGTATTCAATGTATTTTTTAATACAGTACCTTAACACATACATGAAAATGAACATATGTTACTGTGATCCTCTGCCTAAATTTGCACATTTAATACATGTATAAATAGTTAATAACCATAAATACATGGTATAACACGTATGTTTCTTAGATGGCCCCAATGCATTTCGGGTTCTAAGAACCCTTCTTCAGGGGAGCACGTTCATGATGACTGTCAAACAATGATTGGCCACCTGCCGGAACACATACAAAAAACAAAAAACAAAACATGATTATAATACCAGTGTCCCTGGTATTCAAAAACGGTTTACAAGCATTTACAAACATTATTTGAGATGAAATTTCCATTGCATGCTAACATCTATGTCAACCCGTGACCGAATGTAGCAGATCAGGAGGGACAAAAATAGAAAATGGTGAGAGAGTAAAAATTTCCCCAAGAAATTATTATAGTAAAACTAGAATGTCTAAATAGTTATGAAAATAATTTTTTACCACACCTGTTGCAAAAGCATATCATGATGTGCAAATAACAACCACGTGATTACACCTAAAGTGACATTCAGAACCCTTACTCAATTGAATTGAACCATGGCGTACCTTCTCTAAAATCCTATATTGTTTCATATCCATGAAAAAGAAACAAAGGCCGTTTTACGCCGTCCGGATTACAATGCTCGGTTTCCAACAGGCTTTCCATGCCGGGCTTTCCGACATGGAAAGCCTGTCGGAAAGCAAGTTTAGGGGCCACTAGCAGGGCCCCCTTCTTCCTGCTGCCTCCTGTTGATCCCTGCACTGTGTGGCAGGCACCTTGAGGTGCAGGGATGAACACAAACTCCCTTTTCTGTATGGGAGCTTGTGCTGCAGCCGGTTTCCGACCGCAGCACAAGCTCCTATACAGAAAAGGGAGCTTGTGACTGCACGATGTGCGGTCGCATTAAAATTAAGTGGTTGGGACTGCCGGCTGGAGGTCTGTCGGACCCGTATCCATTGCGTCCGCCCGACGCAAGTCCACCCAACATCATAATAAGCCCCATAGTACTTAATGAATACAAAAAGGATAATATGTTACATACTAAAGAACAATATTTGACCTTGAACACAGAAAATGCAACTTCATCTATTTCTATAATGGTATATGAAAATAAACAGTTTAACTTTAGAATTCCTGTCCTTGAGAAAGAAATTGGAAAATATGAATGTTTCTTTCTATCCTCTAGTGATGATGCTTAAGGTTGAATCTACAAAAACTATGTTATGAATAAAATTCATTGCTTAGTCATAGAACTGGTCTGCAAATATTAAATGACTAAGCTACGTATTGTGTTAACTCTAATAAATCTGGCAAGTTGCTTGCTAATTATCTTTACTTAAAAAGATAGAAACCAAATACAAGCAATTCATGGAAGTAATGTTAGTTTGATGCTATCTACTTGAGATTTTGTTGGTGTATTCCAATAATTAGTCTAAGTTATATAACAAACCACAAGAAATTTCTGTTAATATCATAGATTCATTTTTGGAAACCTGTAAGACACCTATGATATCTCAGTCTGACAGACAACTATTAGAATCTCCTATAAGTGTTTGAGACTTTTAAAGTGACATTAAACCCTTCGATACAGGAAAATCTCCTGGCTCTTGTTGAATTCCAGTCAGTAGAACTTTACAATATTTTCTCTACTCAATTAACGTTGCACCTTTTATAAATATTTATAGAACTTAGACAAACTGTAACTGTATCTGGCTCTTTTACAGGATCTTTAAAAGGTGTACTACCCGAACCAGATAAATATCCTACAAAAGTATCTAATTACTGTCCCACTTCTTTAATGAATTAGGATTGCAAAATCTATGCAAAAATCCTAGTGATCAGATTGACAAAAATATTAAGTTTTAATATTCATCCTGATCAATCCGCATTTATGAAAGGAAGGTTGTCCGCCAACAATACAAGACTAATTTGTAATGTTTTGCAATCGATTTCTTCTTTTGTCTCACCCACTGGCTTACTTGCACTTGATGTGGAAAAAGCCTTTGATAAGATGAATTGGCAATTTTTGTTCCAAGTAATGAAATCCTACTGTTTGGTCCTAACTTTATTAAAATGGTTGATACACTATATGTTCTGCCTTCCACCAGAATGGATTTTTTTTTAACTTTGGTTTTTATTGGCAACCGCATATATGACCAATCATTCGATTCTTACACAGTTCCTGTTACAGCTTCATAGGCAAACAGGTGCCAGGAAATAGTTTACACAGGAGTACAATGCCTTTTCATAAGAACACATATACCGAAGATTATTACATGTTCTCAAATAGTCATTGAAGTGTAATCAACAACTCATGCCACAAAGACAAACTCGTTATCCTAACTATATAGAGATAACATTTAAAGAACACTTTGTCCAGCCTCACTTCTGTAAACCAGTAAAATAGTTCAGTGATGCTAGAGGGGCGGCATCAGCATCACTAGAGGGGCATCATCAGTGTCACCAGAGGCAGGTGTGGGGAAGGAGGGGAACCACCAAAAGGAGCACACCTTGAGAGTATCCCCAGATGCTGGGTGCGGCGACCCCTTAATCTGTGCTTGCCTAGTTGGCAGTCCTCGCATGCTACCTGTGTCTCCTGTAATCTTCTGTAATTGTTAATAATGGCCACCTTACCCTCAGAGCACCTCTGGCAGGTTCTCTATGTGTTAAGGATGCATCTGTTACTCATAGATAATATCTGGTATTCATTACATGTTAATCCCTCAGGGGGGTTTATTATAATTTTTAATAAAGGTCTGCAAGTGTTCAGCGAGCTCACTCTACCTGAGCAATTGGGAATTTGCAAAGCCCTCTCAGTTCCTCAGTGTATAATGACTGCTGCTCTGCTGACATCCATTGTGTCAATGCACTCTGCCATTTAGATAGCGAATGGGGGTGCTACACTCTTTCAAGCCATTGTGATAGTGTGACTGCCAAATTGACTACATGGGTCTGTGCCCTGTCTGTCTTAGGTTGCTTGAATAAGCCTAATAAACAGGTCCCAGGGGGTGCATAAGCCAATCTTTCCAATGGCGACAGCTAGTTTGTCTGTCACCCTTTGCCAGCAGTGGGCAAGGTGCGTGCATGACCACAACATATGATACAAATCAGCTTCCGGGGTTTTACATCAAAGGAACTCAGGTAGATTTTCTTCAGGCTGGCTGGGGTGAAGCATGCCGTATGTAGAACATAATACTGTATCAGCTGGAATTTAGCGTTACATGATACTCTGTGGGAGATTGCACCACTATTAGCCATTCCTTGCGCTTAAATACCCTGCCAATGTCTGCTTCCCACCTGACACAGAGCATGGACAACTCCATAGCAACAGGTTGTAATTGAGCGCGAAACAGCCTCTGAACCAGTTTCCAGCTCGCACGTAATGTGTGCAAGGTCTGTAGGAATTTATTGGTGGTTGGTTCCCATGGAACCACCTACTATTGGGTACAGAGTGCTGCCTTTATGTGTTCATATGCTAAGAGTTGTCCTTCATGAATTCCATACTGGTTTTGGAATTCTTGGAAGCTCATCAAAGTACCTTCATTATACAATTGCCTGGCTTGAGTGATAGAGCTGGTAGACCATTGAGTTAAGGCTTTTGAGGTCAATCGCTCTGTGGGTAGAGGAAGCCCTAAGAGTGGGAATACAGGTGCATATGGGGGGGTGAGGACGGGGGAGCAGTAAGCCTCTCCTGGGAACATTAGTGGTTACCACTACCAATTTGGAGCCCATAGTGGCACGACTAGTGGTCAGGAACAACGTTGTTTATAGTGCACCAGCGTCAAGTTCTGATTGGGTCAGTGTTGTTTCATCCAGGGAGTGGTCAGCTAGCCATTTAAACGGCCATTGCAGCTAAGCCGCTACATAATATTTCTAAAAATGAAGAACTCCTCTTTGTGTGGGCATCTGAAGCATCTCTATTGCTAATCCTCTCTGCCCGGGTCCCCATAGTAGTTCCCTGAGTAAGAAATCCAGCTCTTGGAAAAATGATCTAGGCAATACCACGGGGATGTTGACAAAATAATACAGCAGGCGAGGCAGCATCGCCAATTTGTATATTGCCGCCCTGCCTTTCATAGATAGGGGCAGTGTGGTCCAGAATTTAACTTGACATTTCTGGGTGCGTATCACTTTTTCCAAATTATCCTCAATGTTATCCGCATTAGAGTGATATACCAGGACTAGGAGGTATTTGAACCTGCCTAGCGCAGGGCACTAAATCCATCAGGCAGCACTCTTGTGATAGCCCCTTTATACAGAGGAAAGGCACATGATTTATTCCAATTGATCTTGAGCCTGGAAACCGAGTGAAACCAGCGTAGCTTCTCCTCTATTCTGTCAGATCAGCTGTGATGATGTGGACATAAACCAGTAGGTCATCCGCGTAGAGCGAAACCACATGTATGGTCTTGGCAACACGGATGCCCAGGCTTGCCGCACTCGGATGGACTCCGCAAGCGGTATGATTGCTAGTGCAAATAGTAAGGAGGAGAGAGCGCACCCCTGCCATGTGCCCCTATGTATTCTGATATACAGCAGCCTGTCTTCACTCTTGCAGCATGTGTGAAGTAGAGGATCTTCACCCAAGTAGCTAAACGCTTGCTGAAACCGTACTTCTTCAGAACCAAATGCATATGTACGTCCAGTCAAAGGACTTAAAGCCTTTACCAGATCAAAAGCGAGACATGGGGAGCCGTGACTGAACGCCTATCAAGATAGCCGCTTAATAGAGCGGCTCCGAGGCCCGTCCGATAAAATCCCCAAATATCTGTCCACTGATCTGTCCTCTGCCGCAATCTGATGTAGTATTCCAGATTGTCTGCAACTGGGGAATCCGGTGAACTATTTGTTGAATTGCTATGAGAAAAAAGGACAAGTGTGTGGGAGGTCTAAGAGACGTGACGCAGCACCAACCACGCTAGTGGAGCAGGCCGCAAGGACTCCGCAATACAACGCAGTGTCTTGACTCCACGCCGGCGACCGCCCTGGCAGAAGTTGTGGCCACGAGGCGTCGAGAGACGGGCACTGATAAAAAGGCAGTGACCGGAACGGGTGCTCTTACTTCCAGAGGGAGGGCTTCGGCTGAGATTGGCCGCAGCTTGGGGGCGGAGGCCAGGTGTGGATCAGCCCTGGCATGACAGCCTGGATGTAACAGGCCACCCTGAAAATCTGCTTCTGCTGCCGGGATCGGGAGGCCCTCTGGAGGCGCCAGGCAGGGGCCGGTGAGGAGCCTAGTACCGCAGTTATGGCTGCGTGACTCCGTGGTGAAAAGCGGCCCTCCCAAGCAATTGGCCCTGGGGTGATGGCATGGGTGTAGCCAACCGCCCCAAATCACTGCCACAGCCAGGCTTGAGGGACCCTATGGAGGCACCAGGCGGGGGCCGGTGAAGAGCCTGGTACCGTGACGGCTGATTGACCCCGTGGTGAAAAAGTGGCGCTCTTGGGAGACGGGCTGGTACTGCACTCATGCTGGGACTCGTACATGGGGATAGCCCAGTCTTGGACACCTGCAATAGCACACAAGGTATGTGCCCCTGGGGAACACCTTGGGCCCTTGCCCACAACGTGGAGGCCTTTGGGTGCTGTGCAAATGCCTTTACTGGTGATGTTGAGATTTTTGGAGGCCTGCTTTTGGCACCCAGTCTGGAGTCTGCAGGGGTGGAAAGAACACAGGGCAATTGTTTGACTGCTGGTTACAGCGCGCAGCCCCGCTTCCACTGTGGGAGGCCTGAGTATTGCTGATCAAAGTTCCTTATAGATGCACTGAGACACTAATCGGGCCTAAGCATAGACACTGCAATGTGGAATTTCTGACCTCATGGGCCTAGAACTATCTGAGCTTCTTTATAAGGAAGGGGGGGGCATACACTACCTATTCCTGTATGGTGAGGACTCATCAGAAAATACGTACATAAATCCAGACTGCAGAGAAAGATCCTTCGACCTTTGTCGGCTTAGTATCTGGGCTTATTCATAACTGCAGCCGCTGCGTGGTGCTGGTGGCGAGCGACCAGAAACCCAACAGGCTGCACGTTGAATGTAACACACCTTGGCAGGCGGCGGATAGTACAGTGGTCTTACCCCTTCACTCCCCCTAAAAACCAACGTGATAGTCTACCGTTAAGCGGAGGCGGACTTTAATTCAACTCATACTATGACAGAAGGAAAAGGATCCTGGGGGGCAAACCAAGCTAGAAAAATATGCTGTCCCAAGAGAGTCACCAATGGTGGGCTGCAATTTGGAAGCACTGTCCCAGATAGCACCAGGACCCCCCCCAGAGAAAGAAATGCTCACGCTGCAGGATGTAATGGTGCAATACAAGGGGTACGCACATCTCTCGAAGCCAAAATAGACACAATCAACTCAGAACTTACGCTGGTGAGAGCTGATCTATGAAATGTCATAACACCGGTGAAGGAAGTGGAGAACACAACCGCTGCCCTCAAGGCAGTTATGACTGCCCCAAAAACACAAGTCGCCGAGCTGAAAGCTATGGCAACTGACCTGTAGACCCGCCTTGAGGACTCTGAAGGCCGCTCAAGGCGGAACAATGTCTGCATACTGGGGGTCCCCAAAAGAGCAGAAGGCCCAGCTACAGATCTGTTTGTAGAAGACCTCATACTAAAACTTAAACACCTGCATTCCTGTGGTCTTTCCAAATATTTTTCAGTGGAGATGGCTCACTGGGTCCTGGGCACCTCCACGACCCATCATAGCACGGCTGTTCAATTACAGTGACTGTGACGCAATCCTTCAAACAGCCCGCAGAGCCCCACTGCTCACCTATGAAAATGCGACTATTTCATTTTTCCCTGACTTCCTCAAGTTTAAAAAGGTGATGCGTGACAGGGACACTCAAATACTCAATGATATTTCCAACCGCCTGAGAGTCGCAGCATAAGGCAAGACTTTGTACTTCTTTTCTGCAGGGGAAGCATGGGACTGGTTGGAGGGCTGGAGATCTGCTCCTGGAACCAAATTGCGGGGATGCCCAGGAAGGCGAGGACAAGACACCGACACTCCAGAACCACAGCGAGTGGTAGACAGTCAAAGAGGCCAGAGTAACTCCCTCCAACATTGAGAGATATGACATTCACTTGCTGAAGGAAGGTCATAGAAAGTGACATCTCACAGTTGGAGAAACAACTGACACACCACAATCAAATTGATACCAAACATAAACTGCCACTAAAGCAGCAAGAGTATCGTGACATGGTGACGCAGGTGGCCCGGGCCAAACACAGGGCGACCTTACACCTGGTGTATGAGGTGGGGACAAGGAGGGTAGGCTCCTTGCCTGGCTGGACACGGAGATGGCAAGCCGATGGGTATTAAAGATTCGTTCCGGAGAGGGGGAATGGAAACTGAAAAATTGGTACGTTGAAACTTTTGCTCCCTATTATTCTCTGCTTTAATCCCTATCTCATGCCACGACAGCGGAGGAATCCCGTGAGTTGTTAGCGGACTTAACACTTCCTTCCCTCGCAAACGATGACAATACCCTCCTGGAGGGTGATTTTAGAAGAAGAGATAGTCCACTCAATTCAAGAGCTAAACGCTGGTAAGTCACTCGGCCCAAATGGGATGCCCATCAAACTTTACAAACTCATTCTCATAAACTTACCCCACACATGCTACAGATGTTCAAAGAAAGTAGAGACCGGAGGATCCTTCCCAGAGACCAACCTGTGGCTACCATTGTAGTCATACACAAAGAGGGCAAACTGCCAGATTAATGTGCTTCATATAGGCCAATTTAACTCCTCAACGCTGAAGTTAAAATTCTGGCCAAACTCCTGGCTTCCTGGGTAATACAGGTCATTAGTAAAATGGTACACCCAGATCAATCTGGCTTTCTGTCGGGGCGCAGTACTGCGCTCAATTTGAGAAGATTATATGGAGTACTAGGCCGTGTGAGTTATATCAAGAAGATGCCGTTGTCCTCTCCCTCAATGCCCTCATTGCCTTTGATACTGTAGAGTGGCCATACCACTTCGAAGTATTGGCTAAAATGGACTTTGGCCCCTGATTTTTAGGCTGATTCTGGCTTCTGTTCAGCGAACCCCTGGCCCAGATTGTGGTAAATGGTGGAACCTCACGAGTCTTTCACTTGCAGCGTGGTACCCGGCAGGGTTGCCCGCTTTCCTTTCTCCTCTTTGCCCTAATGTTGGAGCCCCTGGCTGCTTGGATCCAAATTGACCCCCTGCTTCGGGGACTCCGCTGGACAGCTCAGTTGGAGGACATAATGTCTCTTTATTCTGATGATGTCCTGTTGTATGTGGCGAAACCCAAATTCTGCTTGAACAGAATACTGCATATACTCACCCTATTTGGCCGTTATTGTGGATACTCGATAAATTGGGCGAAATCACTGATCTAGGTATTACATGGCCCAATGCTCGTGCTACCTCGAGACTGTGAGGTCCAAGTGGTTATGGAAGGCTTCAAATACCTTGGAATTTTTGCCACCACTGACTCAGATCTCTTCTATGACAAAAACCTGTTACCCCTCCTAGAAAGGTTAAAGAAGGACGTAGAACATTGGAGATCACTATGCCTGTCTCTACTTGGGAGAGCAGCGCCCTTCAAAATGATGGCACTGCCCCATTTCCCATACGTTCTCCACAATACTCCATACCCTGTCCCAGCTACTTTCTTTAAGACCAACTCCACACTACACACGCTACTATGGAATGGGGGGTCAGCACGTATAGCGCTTTGTAAGCTTACAAGGGGATGATGCAATGGTGGAATAGCATTACCCAATTGCAATATACAATCTTAGAAATTGTGTAATATGTTTTTGTCTTTATGAACTTACTGTGATGCTGTTTTTTAGATATATCCATGGAACAATAAATAATGCCATGGTCTGATCTAATGAAATTTGGTTAATATATTGATACAGAAAAGTTCTGAAAGAGTAGAAACACATTACAAGAGCTGACTTTGATAGGACATGATGATTTTTAGATTGTAAATTGTTTTTGATAGTATCCAATTTGATGAAATTTTAGATTGTTTATGAGATACTATTGCATTGTGACATTTTATATATTAAGAATTGTATTATTATAATAAAGGACAGATATTTTTGCATCAAACAGGTCTCATTTTATGGATTAATGAGTGGAAAATTGTTGTATGAATGTTTCCAGTGGAAGAAAAGAATTGATGAGCATGTTACCACGTATGTGATACACAAGAGGGATTCATTACTGTTGGAAAGTATTTAAACCCTGTCCCTTTTGTCAGAAGGGTTGCTCTCATATATTTTTGAGTTCAGTACAGCTGTTCAGCTGGATAGTATTATAATATAGGAAAAAGAGATCTTTAAGCAACCCAAATGGATACATTAAAAACGTTTGGGTTCTCTGAGGATCAATATAATAAGATCGGAGGAAATTCAAAAAATATTAGTGCACTCACTTTGTCTGATGGTGATACTGAGAAATGGAATGCACTGTGGGATATAAAGAAAAAAGTAATTCGGACTGAACTGCATTCCGATTTCTTAATAGAATATTGTAAGAAGGGCATTATCCCGATAGGGCTCCAAGTAAAAAACTAACCAGGTTTATTTATAAAAATGAAAAGTTCAAAGAACACTGGACACTAATAGCAAATTGATGTAGCCGGGACTGGATGCTTCTTATTATAGAGACAACCCAAGAGATAATAATATTAGAAAACATGAAATAGAAAATATGGAAGCACAATTAAAAGCAAATATGGCCCTAGAGGAAGCAAAAAGAAAGTTGGAAGAAATACAGGAAGATATAGGAGGATATAAAGAATACCTGGTGAATAAAAAGACTAACAAATTGAGAAAGGATGTAAACAGGTATAATATAGAAACAGTATATCCCTATCTTCAGAAGGATTACTATGAAAGAGCATCACAAGAGGGTGGACAAAATAGAAAGTGGTACCCAAATAAAATTAGAGGGCCTAAAAAACGGGCAACTTTCTCGGATACCTCATATACCAGCACAGACTCTGAAGAGGACAGTGCACAAGATCAAAGAAATAGAAGAGAGAGTGCAATGTATCAAAATAGAGAGAATCCGATTTTTTTAGATCAACAATTGAGACACAATCCACACCATGGATTAAGAGGCAGAGGGAGGGGGAATTACCTATGACAACATGCACCCTTCAGAAATCAATATATGAGAACACGCAGTCAAAAGAACTGGGATTAAGGGGGGATAAAGCACCCATAATAAAAGTATTATTGAGAATACTAAGGGGTCGATTCCGATCCCGGCCGGAAGCACACCTAACAGTATTCGTCTGGAAAAAAAACCAGCCGAATGCGTGTTTCCCGACCGATTCAAACATTCGTCCGGGCGAACAAGTACGATGCGTATAACAACCCAGTTTCCGAGCGAGCCGTACTTACCCAATTCAGCTCCTGTTCCCCGCCCGAGCCAGATCCGTAAACGCCGAATCGAGTCGTACGGAAGCAAATACACAGCACCTTCCGGCCGGACGAGTACGATGCGCACTCCGTACGCGCCGAACCCGTCGCTACGTCCGGGACGTTTGAGCATCCGGGCGAGCCGTACATAAGCTCCGTTTCGCGCCACAAGACGATCCACGGCTACGAGACGAACAAGCCTGCTACGAGTACGAGTCGAAGACACGAGAAACCCGAACGAGACGATCCAAGCATGAATCCCATTGCGCAGGTCCTACCTATACTCTACATCTATTACCGGGACCGGCACGGACGCGTACGGCGCAGACGGTAAGTCAAACACCAACAACACAAACAAACGACACGTACCCGAAATATGTCACACACACATAGGGATGCACAAATGACGTACACTAGCAACATCGGAACCATAGGGGTGGGATGGCCATCACCAATGCCATACACACCCATAGGGGGCTGGATGCCTGCCACTACCACCACCCCACTCAGGGGGCTGGATGCCTGTCACTACTACCATCCCCACCCTTAGGGGGATGGATGCATACCACTACCACCACCCCTACTCAGGGGGCCTGGATGCCTACCACCACCCCTACTCAGGGGGCTGGATGCCTACCACCACCACCACCCCTACTCAGGGGGCCTGGATGCCTGTCACTACTACCATCCCCACCCTTAGGGGGATGGATGCCTACCACTACCACCACCCCTACTCAGGGGGCCTGGATGCCTACCACTACCACCACCCCACTCAGGGGGCTGGATGCCTGTCACTACTACCATCCCCACCCTTAGGGGATGGATGCATACCACTACCACCACCCCTACTCAGGGGGGCCTGGATGCCTACCACCACCCCTACTCAGGGGGGGCTGGATGCCTACCACCACCCCTACTCATGGGGGCCTGGATGCCTGTCACTACTACCATCCCCACCCTTAGGGGGATGGATGCCTACCACTACCACCACCCCTATTCAGGGGGGCCTGGATGCCTACCACTACCACCACCCCTACTCAGGGGGGGCTGGATGCCTACCACTACCACCACCCCTACTCAGGGGTGCCTGGATGCCTACCACTACCACCATCCCCACTCATAGGGGGATGAATGCCTACCACCCACACCACCCCTAAACATAGGACGGGAAATGCATGACACAACCAGCATACTCCAACATAAGGAATGTCTGAAAATACATCCCACCAACACCATGACAAGGGTGTGTAGTCTGTGTCAAATGCCCACAACACTGAACATGTCATTGAGCATACAATGTGACCCCCTATCACATGTGTCACACATAAATGTGTGTGGGCTCCACAATGCAAGCAGACCATGACCACTGTGGCAATGGGGTATAACACCCCATCATCACAGTGACCAAAAGGTAAGTGTGGTGTCCATAGCTGAAGCACATTTTGAACACTGTGGCAATGGGGTCTAAACCCCATCATCACAGTGACCAAAAGGTAAGTGTGGGGTCCATAGCTGAAGCACATTTTGAACATTGTGGCAATGGGGTCTAAACCCCATCATCACAGTGACCAAAAGGTAAGTGTGGGGTCCATAGCTGAAGCACATTTTGAACACTGTGGCAATGGGGTCTAAACCCCATCATCACAGTGACCAAAAGGTAAGTGTGGGGTCCATAGCTGAAGCACAGTTTGAACACTGTGGCAATGGGGTCTAAACCCCCATCATCACAGTGACCAAAAGGTAAGTGTTGTCATGGAAAAAGCTGCAACTGCCAAACAGCATGGATGATCCCTGGTCACAGAACAACAAATACATCAGTGGCAAAGTAGTGCTTGTGTCCCATAGCAACATACATTGGGTGAGGCAAACAGTGCAGTGCCAATAAGATATACCTTTGGCCATGTGCAGACAAACATCACCCATGGGGGCTGACATTGGCAACATTCCTCAATAACACAATGACAGAAGTGACCATCATAATGCAGCCCCACATATCTGCACCAATGGACACACAAATGTAGATATCCTTTGGAGACTGTAGATGTCAGGTGAACAAATACCATACCATGGCAGCAAAGGGACATACAAACCATGATCATTGTGCTGACTGATGACCTAGGAGTCCCAGGGACAGCAGGGGAAAGCCAACAAACAACATACAGCCAATGGCACACTAAAGATATGCCAATGCAGTGGTGCAGATGCACAAACACAAACAGGCAGCCTCACACTGCAGATCAAACACAACAGGTGATGGGGGTGTGCCAGTGTCCCCAGGCAACCACACAACACATGAGGAGGCCTGAATCACAATTACACAGATGTGTATACAGTGCCACACAAAAGTAACTCATGGATCGGATTCCCCTATGTGGGCAAACAGGCATTGTTAGATGAGAGGGAGCCCAAATTACACATGTCACACAAGCTTGTCGGAACAGCAAATAACACAGCAAGAGACAGACCCACCACAGCACTACCCCCAGGGACCCCACATCGTGTTGACCGTGGCCTGCATGATAATCCCACTGTGATGACAAAGCTAGATGTCGTTCACACTGTGAACCACAGTCATGTGTCCTGAGCAACAAACTACCATCACACCTACACAAGCACAAATCAATCAGCACGGCCTGTCAGCCAAGGCCAACATGGAGGTAGGGGTCTAGCCGTGCAACAACTCTCATTTGCACACACTCAACACCACACACCTTGATCTCCACCAATGTGCAGCAGTGAAGCTCACATGGACTGGTGACATTGCACATGCACCCATGACAATCCCAGGGGTGGTTGTGGGAACTAAGGTGCAGAAACCCATCACACCTGGCCAGTCAACAAGACTCGTGAATGTCTGACACACTGCACAGTACGCTGTACATGGGCATGACGTGAAATCCACCACAATCAATGTGATCCCGGACACAGTCACACACCAATGAAGAAGTCAAGGTCACCCACAAAGAACACACATAGACAACTTCCAACATTGCAGCTCTGACCCAGAGGAGTGGCAGCAGTCACACACACAACGTGTCACAATCACTGAAAGCTAACACAAACTGTAAATTACATGACTTGTGTAACCAACAAGTGCCAAGGGGAATCCTGACTGTGTCTCATCTGCGTTTGCCCACAAACTCAGCCCTGACAGCAAACACACCTATGGATGACACCCTGATGACCAGTAATGTGCCATGCACCCACATCCCAGAGAACCCAGTGCGAAGATTAGGGTGGTACATAGGTCAACTCAGCAAGCATCACAAACAGGAACATCACTAGGGATCCCAGCCTGTGTTGCAAAACGGAAGTGAACACACACAGACATGCTCACACAACACACACCTTGGGCTCAGGCAATGTCACGGAATTACACACTGCCATGAGGGCACTCCACTCCTGTGTAAGGAAAGCTGTGCCATACGTTGTCTCTGCAGGGCCCTATCATATCAGCAGTACACTTGGTCACTCAGTCAACAATTAGCACAAAATGAAGGCTCTCGTCACATCAGCCTGGTCATGGGAGTGTCACCGACACTCATCTGCACAGATCCAACACACATGTATAGCAAGTTGCACTGATCACACAGATGAGTCCTTCCCCATTGATGCCCAAACTTGCATGTCCAGTGGAGATGGTCACACGGTCAGGAAATAGACAAATTGAACAATGGCAGGCACAACAGATGTGCAGGGGTGTAAGCCACAGATGTGATATTGCAAATAAAAGTAGGAAATCCCATTGCCAAATATTGAAAACATGACACCCTCATATTGCTGCAAAGGATGACATGGATACACACCAGGATAGGACACATTCCCCCTGGACCCCATGGGGTCCTGCACAGTAACACTTCATTTCCCTGATATCAAAAATCACCATCAGTGCAGCAAGGGCACGGTTAGCAACATCAACATCATGTACATCAGAAGCAAAACCACTAGAGAACAGAAAGTAGCTTTATTCAGCATTTGTGTGTGAAGAAGTGAAAGTCCAGAAATATAACAAAGGCCAATGGCCAGTCCATAACAAGAGTCCAAACAGGGTGACAGTGCCAGATGTCACCCTTTGCATGCCTGCACAGCTACACATCAGGGACATTCCCCTCGGAGGGGCATACGGGGGGGCAGGCCAGGCACCGCAGGGACAGGATCAGGGCTCACCAGAAGGAGGCAGGGAAGGGGTGGTGGGTGCTGGAGAGTCACTGACAACTGCAGTGGAGGTGTCTGACATGGTGTGTGCCGGCACAACTGGGGGGCTTGAGTCAGATGGTGTGGGTGCTGGCACGACTGCAGTGGGCCATGCAGACAGAGTGGACAGGTTCCCCACTGCAGTGCCCAAGTCAGACAGGGTGGTAGTGGACTCCACTGCAGTGCCTATCTCCAGGGGAGTAGAATGGGGTTCAGGTAAGGTGGGCAGGACAGAGGGGGAGGACACGCTCTCCACACCAGTGGCACAAACAAGCGCAGCGGGGGTGTGGTGCTGGAAGAGCAAGTGGTAGGGGAGAAGGCCGGATCATTTTGGGGATGGTGTATCTGTGGGTGGGGGAACCTGGGGCAGGGTGTGGTGGGGGAACCTGTGGAGTGGGGGCCTGAGGGATGGAGGAAGGAGACTTGGTGGTTGAGCTGCAGGGTGGCAGCAGGGTCTTGCTCTTCCGGGTCCGGGGGACTTGCGGATGGGGGCCTCAGTCTGTCTGCGCCTGGGGAGGGTGTCCGGGGGTGAGGGGCACTCCCTCTGTGTGGGTGGACTTCCTCTTCCCCCTGTATGCTGGATCAGCTGGATTGGAGGGGAAGAGGCCGAGGTCACAGAGGAAGATCTGCTGTGTAGGTGGGGTTGCAGGTGAGGCAAGGGAAGGGGCCTTGGAGGGAGAGGTATCGGAGGACTGCGGAGTGACTGTGGATGCCTGTGTGTGTGTATGTACATCATCCCCTGTGGGTGTGGTATCAGTCCCATGAGGATGCCTGCGTGCACGTCTTGTTTTTGTAGTGGGTGTGTCTGTGCTGCTCGTGTCTGTGTGTTTGGGTGAATGTGCAGGTGTGCATGTGCTTGGGACAGGTAGGGTGCCAGGAAGTGTGGATGGGGCAGAGGTAGGAGGGGTGAGGGACTGTTGGAGGAGGGACACTGCTGCCGTCAGGGAGGAGTCCATGGACCTATTGCTCCTCTGTAGGGCAGACATGCCTGATGAGATGCCCTCCATAAACGACACCAGCTGAGTCAACAGAGTGGTGTGGGCATGGAGGACACTCAGCATTGCTGTCTGCCCTACATGGAGCTGGCGAAGGAGGTACACAGACTCCTCACTCAGGGCAGCAGGGGACAGAGGGACAGGGGCTGCGGTGCCTGGCACGAAGGAGACACGCTCCCGAACACGGGAGCCTCCACGGACCTCTGGAATGGGAGCCGATGGGAGGGCGGTGGTGGTGGTGGTGGTGGTTGTGGCAGGGACAGCAATAGTCGCTGGGGTGTGGTGGCTGCTGACACCCGCCTCCACAAGGGAGTCATCCTCCGAGCTGCTGTGGTCCTCAGCTGAGGTGGATGGTGCTGAGGACTCCTCGGTGTGGCTCCCCTCGCCCTCTGTGCCACTGGGTCCCTCCGACCACTCATCGGATGCTGACCCAGTCTGGCTCAGCGGCTCCTCCTGGTCCGTGGAGCTGTCCCCTCCTGTGGCCGTGGATGTATCTGCAAACAATTAGGGAAACAGACAGACATCAGTCACCTGCACTGACCGCACAAAACCACAGTATGTACAGCACATTACAGAGCAAGCCCTGGCATCCTTAGTTGAACATTGCCAAAAGTGCCCAAACAGAGTAGGAGAAGCCAATTGTCAGTCTGATGGTCAACCATGGCACTCACATCCCTCCTGGCCTTGCACCCATCGGTCTGGTGTCTGTCGGATGGCAATACACCAGTGTGGACACATGCACCACCTACACAGTAGTTGAACAGTGCAGAGAACACGGTGAAGTATGTGAACATGCACACATCACAACTCTTGCCACTGAGTCAGTACAGGTGTCCGGATAAAGGGATGGCCAGAATCTATTTTGAAATGCATGTGATGCATACCAGCACCAGACACCATGATGCACCCATGTCCTGATAGTCAATGCCACAATGGGGTGCATGTAGCACATGTCACTCCCCTGCAGGATCACTCTTAGGACGTTTAACGCCATGGCACAGGCATGCCTGCAAAGTCATACATCACTGTCTCCAGTCACATGGGCAGGGCAGCCAGACAACAACAGTCTGCACTGTGTCACAATCCTAGGTCATGGGGAATGCAAGTCCAGTAGCTGACAAGTGCACATGTCCATCCCCCACAAACCACATCATCTGAACTCTCATTTGTCCACGTCATACCAATTGGACATATGGGAGACATGAAACACAACCCTTGGAACATGAGCACCTCACAATCTGCTGTGAATGGGAAACAGCTGCCTGAACTGCACAGTCGCATACCCCAGTATGCACGGTCAAGTGATCAAACACCTATATGTCACACAAGTATCGTCTCCTATGGTCACATCTCCGGTGGCATGCTGAGCCCTAACCGATAAACACCCCAGTAGTCCTGACAACAAAGCCACAGCACAATGACACAGAGGCAGACACCTGAGGTAACATTTCACTGAGCACAACGTGTCAGCTGATACACGAGAGTGTGAGTACAGAGTGTATTGTATGGCCTGGAGTAGGCATGACTTTCCTGTTCCACGTGAAAGAGGGATGAGCCCTGGACAGTAGGCAGGTGGCTAAGCATGTGTGACACACTTGATATACATACTCCTGAGGCCCAAACATTGTTCACAACCGCAGCATGGGTGTGTGCCAAATACCCCAGGCACATGTGGTGAATCAGATCAGCAATTGGACCACATATCAAAGTAACACGCAGATTACATGTCAGAACCCAGGCATTGTGTAAGCAATGGACCCACCCATGAAGCCCACCACAGAGTTACGGGTACAAATGCTGTCCCCCACCTGGAGCTAAGCAATATGCAAGGACACAGTACCCAAGTGACACAATTTCCTGACTGTAAGGGCCACACCTGGGTATCAGATGAGGAGTGGGCAGTGCACAATTGAGGGACATGGGTCCTGGACCACATAACTGATGTGCTGTTGAAGTTTAACCAGTCCAGAGGAGGGCACATAGCATGTCAGACAAAGCTCACAGTGCAGACATGGACTCACCCCGTCTTTGCTGCTGTCTGCCCTTCAGCTGCCCATCAGATCAGGGAAGACCACCGCCAGGATCCTGAGCATGTGGGGGTCAGGGTCCGGTGTCCGCCCCTCCTGCGAGGAGGCGACAGCTTCAGCTGGACCCTTGCGATCCTCCGGGTCCAGCCCCGAAGGTCCTGCCACCTCTTCTGGCAGTTGCGGATCCGGCGCTTGTAGACCCCCACAGACCTTACTGCCCGGGCGATGTCCAGCCATATTTCCTGCTTCTGGTGGGCATCAACCTGTGAGGATGACAAAGTGTAAAGGCCATTACTACACATGCAACAAATCCGTGCATCACACATTTGGATATACATGTCTCAATCACAGGGGCACATGTTGTACACGGGCAGTGCAAGGATGGCTATGAACAGTTTGCCAGCAGTTACTACATGGTATCATTGCCTGGGAAGTCAAACCTTGTTTAAATGCACTGTTACTGCACTATACCTGTTCAGTGCATGTAACTACACACTATGGGGGTGAGAACTACTCAGTGAGCCTGCTAGCCAGTGGCGTGCAGACTGTAAGTCTGGCTAGTCAGACAACATGCACATTTGTAAGGCAGTGGACAGCACACTCACCTGCTCCCCTGGTTTCCCATACAGCTTGCTGTACTGTGGAAGGAGGCTGTCCAGCAGGGCCTGGTTCTCCTCAGTGCTGAAGGCTGGGGCTCTCTCCACAGTACGTGCCATTGCAGGATCCAGAGGATGCAGAGACAGCAGCAGTGGTGGTGGCAGATGTCGTCCTGGAGCATGTAGTGCAGGCAAGTGAGCTCTCAGGGGAACAGCCAGCATTATATGTGTGCTGCTGAGGCAGATACCGTCCCATGTGTCCAAAGTGATAGGTCCAAGTCGTTTGCATCTTCTGAATCTGGCCAATCCATGGAATTGCACCACTTACACACGCCCACAGCATCCTTCAAAAGTTCAACTTCATGACACCCATGCATTTGCAACATTGTTGTGGGTGGCCAACTGAATTCACAGCATCAGACTTGTTAAACTTTCGAAAACGCGTCCGTTGCCATGCCAGGCCATAGCCAATGCGTGCGCACCGATCGGTCCATTGCTGTACAACACGTATTCCGGGTACAATGCGTACCCGCACACAACAGATGCAATGGGCCGGCCGGGCACACCGATCGGTCCATTGCTGTACAACGCGTACCCACACACAACAGATTCAATGGCCAGTGCGTGCACACCGATCGGTCCATTGCTGTACAACGCGTATTCCGGGTACAACGTGTACCCGCACACAACAGATGCAATGGGCCGGCCGGGCACACCGATCGGTCCATTGCTGTACAACGCGTACCCGCTCACAACGGATGCAATGGGCCGGCCGGGCACACCGATCGGTCCATTGCTGTACAACGCGTACCCGCTCACAACAGATGCAATGGGCCGGCCGGGCTCACCGATCGGTCCATTGCTGTACAACGCGTATTCCGGGTACAACGCGTACCCGCACACAACAGATGCAATGGGCCGGCTGGGCACACCGATCGGTCCATTGCTGTACAACGCGTATTCCGGGTACAACAGATGCAATGGGCCGGCCCGGCACACCGATCGGTCCATTGCTGTACAACGCGTACCCGCACACAACAGATTCAATGGCCAGTGCGTGCACACCGATCGGTCCATTGCTGTACAACGCGTATTCCGGGTACAACGCGTACCCGCACACAACAGATGCAATGGGCCGGCCGGGCACACCGATCGGTCCATTGCTGTACAACGCGTACCCGCACACAACAGATTCAATGGCCAGTGCGCACACCGATCGGTCCATTGCTGTACAATGCGTATTCCGGGTACAACGCGTACCCGCACACAACAGATGCAATGGGCCGGCCGGGCACACCGATCGGTCCATTGCTGTACAACGCGTACCCGCTCACAACAGATGCAATGGGCCGGTCGGGCACACCGATCGGTCCATTGCTGTACAACGCGTACCCGCTCACAACAGATGCAATGGGCCGGCCGGGCACACCGATCGGTCCATTGCTGTACAACGCGTACCCGCACACAACAGATGCAATGGGCCGGCCGGGCACACCGATCGGTCCATTGCTGTACAACGCGTACCTGTACAGGTCAGTCGCATATGTCACCATGCTTGTCACTGGTGAACGTATGCCAGCCACATATACCTGCCAGAGACCCAGGGGCACACCTACAACACCACACCCAGTCCACACTGTTTCCTAAGGCATGTAAGGCTGCATTACCTTTTCTGTGTATGGGGGTTAACATGTGGTTTCTGTGGTGGCACTTGTGGGCATCCACACCCAGGCTGTGCATGTGTTAATGGGGACAGGGTCCTTTGTGTGTTGTGCACATGACCACTGTGATGTGCAACAGTTCATTTCGGAGCATGTGGCATGGTCACATTTCCAGGTTGTGTATGTGTGTGACATGTCACATACCCCTGGGTCCCATGGGGGAAGGCATGTACGTCACAGGGTGACCCATTGCCACAATAGTGATGTCCCTCCACAGTCTGTGTGCATGTTGTGTTTCCGATGTCTCTGATTCCATGTGCACGATGGGAGACAGTCTCCACATCAACGTTGTTTGTGCATGGACTTTGATGTTGTGCGTCACTGGCGTCCATGTCTGTCCTGCGTAGGCGACAGGGGCCACTACCTGTGGGAGTCATGTTTGTTTTTCTGACGTGTACATGATACGCCATGTAATGCCAGTGTCCATGTGGCAAGACAGGGTCACTGGGAATCTACCTGTCAATGAGCTGTGATGCCTGTGGCGCATCTGTCCAGACATGTCACTGTGGTGTGTGTGTGGAACGTGACAGCAGTAAATGGGTACTGTGACACAGCCTAATGGTTTCCCATAGCACAACCTGGAACCTGTTGTCCACACATGTTGTACTGAGTAGTCAGATGATGGCCATGTAGGTGCGAGTTATGTGCGAACAGAACGGCACACACATCAAGTACTTGTGTCTCGTAATGATGTATCATGTGAAATTGAGTATGGTGAATGGCACATATGTGGGGTGACTGACAATCTTTCTTTCCTCAACCTATGCACTGCAGGGCTCCAGCTGTCCATAGACCATTCCCTGACCTGGCAACGATGGTGGAACGTGACAGCATCCGACGGTACCGCTTCACCAGGCAGCTGATTGAGGATTTGGCAGTGCGCTTGGCACCACATTTGCAACCTGGCCGGCCGTACCCTACGGCGCTGACCCCCAAGGTGAAGGTAATGGCAGCCCTACACTTCTTTGCCACCGGTACCTTTCAACACACTGTGGCGACTGCCGGTGGGATGTCACAGACTATGTTCAGCCGTGTGCTACGCGATGTTTTGGAGGCAATGTTGAGATGCCTGAACCAGTACATCTATTTCCCTACACGTCAACAACTCACTGACGTCAAGAGTGACTTCTATGCCCTGGGGAGGATGCCACATGTCATTGGCTCCATTGATGGGACACATGTGGCTTTGGCACCACCACAGGCACATGAGCAGGCATACCGGAACCGGAAACATTACCATTCGATCAATGCTCTGGTGGTATGTCTTGCAGATATGACCATCACACATGTGTGTGCCCGTTTCCCTGGTTCAGCACACGATGCCTACGTGATGAGGAGTAGTCGCATCCCGAGGATGATGGCACAGATGCAGAACCAGCGTGCCTGGCTTGTCGGTGTGTACTGACTTTGTACCATTGTGTGTGTTCTGCTCTGTAGTATACCGCCCACTTTTCCTACTCAGCTAATGTGCACTTGTCTGTCCGTAGGTGACTCCGGATACCCCAACATGCCGTGGTTGCTGACACCCCTCAGGAACCCTGTGACACCAGCCCAGATGCGCTACAATGAGGCACATGGTCGGACCAGGAGAGTGATTGAGCGGACCTTTGGTCTCCTGAAGAGCCGCTTCCGCAGCCTGGACAAGACAGGAGGGGCCCTCCCATATGCCCCAGCAAAGGTGTGCAAGATTGTCATCGTCTGCTGCATGCTACACAACCTGGCAGTGCGGAAGGAGTTGCCTCTCATCCTGGATGACGATGACCAACATCCGCCACCTGTGGAGGATCCTGGCCTGGACCACGATGCCAGTGATGATGATGATGATGATGATGATGGTGATGTCCGCACACAGCTCATCACCAACTTCTTCAGCTGAATGTGAGTATCCAGGGAGATGTGATGTGAATGATGTGGGTTTGCATGATATGTGTGGGTGGTGCTCTGGTGCTGTTTGAGTGTGGCCATGTGCTACTTGACTGGATGCGTGCAGCAATGTGTCCTTACAGGTAGTATGTACTCCCCAACAGTTTTGACATGCTAACTTGGTTTTGTGTACTTGTCTTGTGACATGTATTGGGCATGAGTATTGCAGTTCTGTCCTGTTCTTCAGTGGTTTTAACTGTGTGTCATGTCTGTCCTTCACAGGGTGCTTACTGAGTACTTTGGTCAACTTGGATCCCCCGACACCATGATTCAGCTTTCAGGGTGGCAGCAGTAGTTTCCCTACAGGTGATGTGCCACACACCCCTGGACTTCATATCTTCTGCACTTGTTGACTGTGTGGCCACTGCCACGTGGGTAAACCTTGCATTTGTAGTGGAAACAACATGTTGCAAATGTGTAATAATCCTGTGCTTCACTTTGGGATGTGCGTTGTCTGTGGTCACACATCTGACTGACATTTGCTTACTGCACCTGTGGGCTAGTTGACACAGACTCTGAGTAGGTGTGGTGTCTGTGCATTCCACAGTATTTCCTGGCAACATCACTGTTGGCGATGAGTCCGATGGCCCTGGTGTCTCTGTGTTGTGTAGCCCTAGTGGTGTGTCTCCCTCATATGTGTCACGTCACCATGACTCACATGACGGTGTTGTACTTGCTGTAGCAGTTAGCATACACAGTGTAATTTAGCAGATCATCTTCACCATAACAGTATCCACATTTGAATAACAACAGAGGCAAGTATGGTGTAATAGTGATTTTATTTACAGAAATGTGTGTGTGTATAGTGCACAGGATGGTGGGTGCTGTACATTGGGATTGTGATCCAAAGTTCCCAGATGAGTTGGAAGTCTTGGTAGCAGAAATGTCCTGAGTGTAGTCCACAGTCATATGATACATTAGTCCAACTTGAACTCCCCATGTCATGAGAGTTGTGTTGCATTCGACAGGGTGAAAAGTTTGCACACAAAGGAGATTTTCCGGAACAGGTGTTGGCTTCCTCGGGGATGTACGTGGCCATCAACCTCTCAGTTTTCCTTCCTCGGACGACCCCTCTTCTTTGGGGGGGGGGACCCTCACGTGCAGGCTGTGGCGGTGCAGGGGACTCTCCGCCAGAGTCCTCCTCCCTCCCTGTGGCGGTGTCAGTTGTTGCAGCACCAGATGTTGTGGGCACACAGGGAGGTGTGGCCATGTTGGTGCTAATCTGGCGGAGGCATGTCAATATGTCCCTATGCACCGCTGTGAGTTCTTGCAATGTGTCCCACTTGGACTCCATGCGAGACATGTGTGTCTCCACACGGGACATGTGGGAGTCCAAGTGGGCATGATGGGCAGCCTGCTGCTGTTGTATGTCCTTGAGGATCCCCACTACCTGTCTGACCTCTCCGGTGCTATCCTGGTACGCATCAGCGATGCGTGCCAGTTGTGGGTCATGCAGTCTAGACCCCTCTGCAAGCAGTGACCTATGTCTACCACCCCTCCCACCACCCCTGGCGACGCGTGCAGGACCTGTGGTGGCACGCACAGGTGACCCAAGGCCCCCTTGGGGGTTGTTAGTGGTGTTGTTGTCCGTTGCTCCACGGTGGCCTGGGACCCTGTGCTGTTATCATCGGTGGTCCTTGGTCTGTCCGTGTCGGCGGGGGTGGTCTGTGTGTTGGCAGTTGTTGGAGGGGTGGGTGCAGGGGGTGCAGATGTTGGTCCTGCTGGTGCTGCATGATAACTCACACCGGAGATGCCAGGTAGGTCTTCGCCATCCGAGGAGGGCAGAGGCTGTTCCACACCAGTGAGCTCAGTGTGCCCCGGAGCCTGGGACAGGGACTCCTCCTCGCCTGCTGCTGTGTCCCCATCATCATCACCTGTATTTGGATAAGACACACATTGTATGTTATGTTTCTACAGGCATCAATGGTTCACACACCTGACAGTTGTGACTGTACCTCTGGATGCAGGCATGTACATTGCATTGTCCTAAGTTGTCACAGTAAGAGGTTGATATTGGTGTAGCACATTGTCCTGCATACCTGGGGCATTTCAATGTGAATGTTTAGGTGTGTGCATGGCCAGCATTGGTTGTATTTGGTGGACATCCGGCCATCCTTCTCCACCTAGCCCAGTTATCCCACCATGAAGCATGCCACCCTTGCAGTGGGTTCAGGTTGACTCTCAGGATGTCATTCAGTGGTGTTCTGCTGTATGTTGGTGCACAGTTCCCAGCAGGGCCTTGTGCTCCCCACAGCAGTACCCAGTGTCAGCCATCTTGTCAGTTGTTTTCCACTCCCTGTGATGTGAGCATGGTTCAGAGTGGTGTTGATGGGCCAATTGTGAGGGTGAGCAATATCTGTGACTACAACTCCCATCATGCTATTGCCTACACCCCCCTACCCAGCATGCCCGTACTTCCTTCCTTTTGACACTGCTTCCCTGTGGGGTAGTGTGCCTGTGCTGACAGGAAGGCTGACAGTGTTGTCCTTGCGTTTGTTTGGCTACAAGTCCCAAGAGTTGTCCCTGTGCTTCACACAGCATTACCCAGGGTGGTGGTTCTTTGTGGGATCTTCATTTGGTGTGTGAGGCATTGCATTCTCCCAGGTGGGTTATGTGGAGTTTGTGTTGAGGGTGTGTGTGAGGAGAGCTGCTTGTAACTATGGTCAGTGCTGTCAGTCCTCCTTCCCACCCAGCCAGATATCCCACCATGCAACGTGCTTGCATTGCAGGGAGTGCAAGTTGGCTTTCAGGATGTCAGGCATTGGTGTTCTGCTGTTGGTTGGTGCACAGTTCACAGCAGGGCCTTGTGCTCCCCACAGCAGTACCCAGTGTCAGCCATATTGTCAGTCCTTATCCACTCCCTGTGTTGTGGGCATGGTTCAGAGTGGTGTTGATGGTCCAAATGTGAGGCTGCCCATTATCTGTTACTACGAGTCCCATCATGCTCTTGGCTACACTGACTTCACCAGCATACACAGGATTCCTTCCTTTCTGTGATCTTCCCTGTGAGGTGGTGTTCTAGTGGTGGCTAAATATCTGACAGTGTTTGTTAGTTAGATTTGTGCCACTGCCTAGCTCTATTTGGTATTGGGTTTGTACATGTCATGACACAGTTACATATCACTATGACATGGCATGTATTGTGTTTATCTGACTGACATACACTTCTTGGGATGATTATCTTTTGGTTGCTGTTGATTTGCTAGGGGTGCATGGTTTGACTATCCCCTTGACAGTGATGTGTGTGTATTGGCACACAATAGTGTATATATTAGTTGTGTACTCACCAGGCTCTGGGATGTTTGTTAGTCCATATACGCTCACTGGTGGTAGGATGGCCCGCACCTTCTCCTCCCAGGGCCCGAGGTATACTGGTTTGGCAGGAGGGCCACTGCCGGTGTGCTGGCTCAGGAGGTAATCCTTCTTCAGTAGGTCCCTGACCCTCCTGCGCACATCATACCACCTGTTCTGGATGTCTTCCTTTGTGCGCAAACATGGTGATTGTGCGTTCACCCTGTCAACGATCCTCGCCCACATCTTGGTTTTCTGTGCCATGGGGGTCTGTTGGACCAATGTGCCAAACAACTGTGGCTCTACCCTCAGGATCTCGTCTACCATGACTTCCAATTCACTATCTAGGAACTTTGGATTCTTCTTTAGGGGCATGGTGATGGGTGGTGGTGGTGATTGATGTGTGTGTGTGTGCAGGTGAGGGTGTGTGTGTGTAGGTTTTGCTGTGTGAGGGTGAGGGTGCTATTTGTTGAGGTGCTAATGGTGTGTGGCTTTTGTGTTGGATGAGCTGTGTGTGTGTCTGCTGTCTGCTGGTGTTCTGTGCTGGCAGGTCAGTGGAATTTGCAAAGGATCATGGTAGGGATTTGTGGCCTTTATGTAGGTGGAGTTGGGGGGTGTTCTTGTTCCATTTTTCCCCCCTGTATTTATTGGCTTTGTCATTGCTTGTTTGGCCCTCTTTTTTTGTATTTTTTCATTTGTGATTATTGTGCATGTTGGAGTCGTTCTTCTGACCGAGTAGGACGTTGCAGTTATCTCGTGCGCGCCTCTCCGAGTCGTTCCCGCTGTGTTTCAGCTCAGTTTCATATGCGGCGTACGCGTCGGTCGCGGTGTATTGTGTTTGTTCGGCTGGGTTTTGTATGCGTGTCGGTCGTACGGCTTGAGCTCCGTGTGAATCGGTCTGCTTTTGCACCCATTGCATCGTACTGCGCGGGTCGGAGTTCGCGGGTACGTTTCGTTCGGGTTTCTTCCTGGTGCGTGTCGGTCGGTTCGATTCGCGTGGTTTCCCGGCCGGATAGCTTGTTTCCGTCCGGGTCGGTCGTTCGCCTTGAGTTCCGTACGAGTCGGTCGTGATTCACATGCATTTCATCGTACTTCCCAGGTCGGGCAACGCCGGTACGTGTCGGTCGGACTATGGTCCCGTACCGAGTCGGTCGGTATTTTTTCCGGGCCGAATCGGATTCGGCCCCTAAGTAGGGATGAAACTCTAGTATTAGGAAGAGGGTTAGGTTTTGCACCAATGGCCCCTCCAAATAGATTTGAAGTAGAGAAGGATATGAGAGATCTGATTAGAAAAGTGAAAATTAATAAGTTTTTTGAGAATAAAGAACCAATTCCCAAAGAAAATATATCCGGGTTAAAACCATTATCCACTTGGACCCCTTCAAGACAAATGGTGAGCAAGGAAGTAGAGATCTCTGTAAAAGTGATAGAAAAAGGGATAGAGGATTTATTTAAGAAAAAAGTGTGGTATACAAATAATTTGTCCAAAAATTTACGTATGGCCCTAAAAAATCTGGAAGGATGTGATAATATTACCATCAAGCCTGGTGATAAAGGCGGTAGTATAGTGGTAATGGATACCACGGATTATAACAACAGAATATATGCACTCCTTTCTGTTGAAGAACATTACAGGAAATCAAGCAGGGAGGAGTGGAAAAATTTGGAGGATAGGATAGTCAGGCTTTTGTGATTTGCAAGGGAGGATGATTTAATATGCCAAGAGGAATATGAATTTCTCCATAATGAACATCCTATTCTCCCAGGTTTATAAGGGCTCCCAAAGGTACATAACAATATCAAGATCCCCCAATGCGACCCATCGTGTCCAATATAGATTCTCTCACTGAACCTCTAAGTAAACATGTAGATTTCTTTTTGCGTCTATTAGTTTCCCTACAAAGGTAATATATAAAGGATATGACTGACATGATTAAAAAGGTAGAGGGTATTAAGTTTGACCCTGAAAATCAATGGTTGGTCTCTTCAGGCATCAAGGCCTTATATACGAACATCCCTCAAACAGATACAGTAAATATGATCCGTAATATGTTACAAGATGAAGAGGGGGATTTAACATCACGTGCCAATTTGATTATAGAGTTTACTGAGATCGTTTTGAAGAACAATATTTTCCTATTTAATGGTGAATATTACTGCCAAACCAAAGGGACCAGTATGGGCGCAACCTGCGCCAGAGTCTAGCATGTTTGTATGTAGGTGCGTGGTTTCATTGATGATGTGTTTTTTATTTGGCAGGGTAATAAGAACAAACTAGTTGCCTTCATACAGTGGATATATTGTGGAGATTCTAATTTAAGATTTACTTCAACAATGAGTCAATCCTATTGTGATTTTTTGGACATTAAAATAAAAGCCAAAGAGGGTACCTTAAAAGTGGAACATTTTACAAAACCATCAGACTGTAACACTATTCTCCACTATACAAGCAACCATCCAAACTGCCAGAAGGATAATATATCCTTCGGACAGTTTCTTTAGTTGAGAAGAAATTGTACGAATAGGGCTAATTTTGAAATCCATGCTGAAATCCTCAAGGGAAAGCTTGAAAACAGAGGATATCCCAAAAGAATAATAAAACAGGCTTACAAGAGACCCAAATATTATAATAGAGATAGTCTTTTAAAAAACAAAAAAAAGAAGAGAGTAAACAAAGAATAGTATGTGTAACACACTTTTCAGGCATGAGTAATAAAATTAAAAACCTAATTAACAGAAGCTGGTCATTGTTAAATGAGAAATATAGGGCAACAATAGAGAAACCTATATTTGCCTATCGAAAAAATAGAACAATTAGAAACTGTCAGGTCCATACATATAAAAAGCCCAAATAGTTACAACAAAGTGGGATTATGAGTGGTAAGAAAATTGTAGGAAATCACCCATGTAGCAACTGTGTTAACTGCAGTTCCATAGTAAGTGGAAAAGATATAGAAGTAAATGGGGTGAAACTTCTGTTTAATACAATGATGAATTGCAGAACAAAGAACGCAATATATTTAATCATATGCCCCTGCAAAAAGGCTATGTAGGAGAAACGGCAAGAGAGGTGCGAATAAGATTAAATGAACAAAGATCAGCGATTAGGAGAGGAAAGAAAAATGCCCCCATCACAGAACACTGGTTAGAACATGACCATAAAGAGAGCGATTTAAAATGGTGTGTTTTGGAAAGAATTATAGGGACAACGAGAGGAGGGAATTTTGAGAAGAAAAGAAGGAAAAGGGAACAGTTGTATATGAGTAAGTTTAGCACATACACATATGGTTTGAATAACAGAGAGGAATGGGAAAGACAATTGAGGTAAGGAAAACAATATCAAAATAAGACTCAATGAGTAAAAAGAGAAAATAATGAGAGTGTAAAAATAGGGTTGAGTTTTAAATTTTGATCCCTTCTGGTATTGGCTATCTGTATTTAATCACCAAAGGGGAAAAAATAATCATATTTCCCTTAGTTTAGATAGATATTTGAATAATAAAAGTATTATAAGGGTCCTCAAATCTCTTTGCTGTTAAAAGAACTGGATTGAATGTAATCATAGTTAGACAATAGATGAAATAAAAAACTGTCTGACTCCAAGATGTCTGCCATTGTTGACAGTAAAGAATTACATACATAGACTTTTATTAATATTGCTCTTGCCTGCGGGTTTGAACTATAACCCGCAATATCACTGAGAGGACAGAGAATTATCAAATGCGAATGTGAGGCTCAATTTGCTGCTAATATATCTACAGATGTTTTGGATCTGAAACATAGTCCGGAATGGAAAGATTTAATTGCATGAATGACGTGATAAAATTGAACCATTCCTGACGCCAATATGCCGGCCCGTTTCAGACATTGAGGGGCCGATTCCGATCTCGGCCAGTAGGGCTCCGAATCGGATTCGACTTTACCGGATCCGATTCGGAGCCCTGTTTCCCGACCGATTCGTACGTGCATCCGGGCGAGCGAGTACGATGCGAAATCTCCGACCGACTCGTTCGCGAGACCCAACCGCACCGACCGACTCGTTCGCGAAAGCCGACCGCTCCGACCGACTCGCACGGACACGACTCGCACCGCGCAATGGAGACGTTCCCCGGCCGGGTAAGTACGATGCGCGCCTCGAGCAGTCCGACCGACTCGCGCCGTCCGGCTCAAAAGAGCAGTCGGAGCCGCACTTTGGGGGTCCGTGTCGGACCCCCCTGTACGCGTAGCCGCGCGAGTCGCACACAGGGGGGGACCCATGGGTCCCCCCTACCTGTGCATGTACGGCGCGACCCGCTTCAACGCGTACCCGCTGTAGGGGGCGCCCTTGTTCGCCTCGCACCCATTGAGTCAATGGGAGCCCGCGTACGTGTTGTACGACCGGCTCCCATTGACTTCAATGGGAGTCCAACCGAATCGAGTCCGATAGCATGTGTGCGCATCGTACTCGTTCGGTCGGACTGCTAGGGTCCGATTCGGTCGGAAATCTCTCCGGGTCCGGCTCGGTCGGAGAGATTTCCGGCCCGAATCGGAATCGGCCCCTAAATATATAGATTCATGCAGTAAATGGAATTGGGAATGTAAGAACAGTGGATAAGTAAGAGCAATATGTGGTTCAATCCTATACCAATATATGTTTTGATCCTTGGACCTTGAATATAATCCGGAAATATATAAAAATATTGGAACATGATGATAGAAAGGCATTTTAGCTTGACATCAACATGGCTGCCATCCCCAGAGATTGAATGTTTGCACATGCGCAACGAGTATTAGGTCTATAAAAATCGGACTAACTATCAGAGTCTGCTTGACTCACGAAGACTTGATCTGTGAAATGAGCCTGTAGCACTCAGATGGTAAGTGGGTGGTTTGGGAAAAAAGAAAGGACCGCACTTGTGTAAAAGAATATCGATATTAGAGATTTCTCTAAGTAGTAAAAGAACAAGGAGTGTTAATGAATTTTTTTTTTTTACTTTAAAGAAAATCTATAATTTGTTACACATTATGGAGAGGGAGATACAGTCCAACACTTTGCTGACCCGTCTACTTTTGTTAAAGGTGTTAGTAATATGCGAATAGCAATAGTAATTTATTTCGCTTGTTTATGTGTTTGGGGAGATATCTATATGGATTATTATGACCGACATATGTGACCATAAGTAATCGAACCAATGCACGGGACATAAACGAGGACAAATATAGAGAAAATAAGAAAAAACATGATTTTGTTTTATTAAAATGCGATTATAAGATAAGTGAATTGTGATATATATATCGATCTTTAATATCTACAGAATACAAGGGCAGAAAGAAGAATAAAAGCCCCATACAGAGAAAAATAAGAAAGGAAAGAAAAGTCCACTATACTGGAGAATACAAGCCAATAATTGAAGAAATTGGTTCTTATGTATCCAATTAGTGAGCGTATAGGTAAGCTCAGAGATTAGGTCATAAGGATTGACAAAGATACAGACCAAAGAAAAAATATAATTTTAAAGAAAATAAATACTTATCCCCTGCAGGCACAAAGATCGTTTTTTATGCCAAGTTCTTGTGAGTGGAACGATTTGTGAATCACAGCCAAAATTAAAAAGGCTACCATCGAGAAATAACATCAACTGCCAGGTATATCGATTTGAATGTAAGTCCTACTAGTAATTTTGTTGTAGGAATATAAAGTGGGGGTAAAGAAAAGTATAATAGAAGAGGCTGCCCACAGTATATAAAAAGAAGAGAACTGAGGCAAGGCTAACTAGGAAAAAGGGTCAATAATTTAAAGGAACCCGGAGGCATGGTATTTTCTATCATGAATAGGAATGCCATGTACAAAACAGATACATTTAGAGTGTAGGCGAGAAGAGGATGTACAATTACTCGAGTGAATGGTCACTCCTCTCTTATAGTCAAAGGTCCTAGTAGTAAGTGAGTGAGAGTATTGAGAGAAATAAATATGGTATGGATATGTGAGAAAACATGAGAATAAATGAAAGAGGAAGAAAGTGAGGTAAAAACGATGTAGACTGTATACATTGAGCCCGTTGATGTAACTATGACTGTTCTTTTCTGGCTTTTGTATTTGAAACATGGTTTTATCATTATTTTTTAGATAATACAATTGTTATTAATAAAACCTTTGTCCTGAAGAAGGTGGGGTAAACCAGCTGCACTCCACCAGAACACTGTGTCGACAACTTGCAATATATAATCTTAGAAATTGTGTAATATGTTTTTGTCTTTATGAACTTAGTGTGATACTGTTTTTAAGATATATCCATGGAACAATAAGCAATGACATGGTCTGACCTAATGAAATTTGGTTAATATATTGATACAGAAAAGTTCTGATAGAGTAGAAACACATTAAAAGAGCTGACTTTGATAGGACATGATGATTTTTATATTGTGAATTGTTTTTGATAGTAACCAATTTGATGACATTTTAGATTGTTTAAGAGATACTATTGCATTGTGACATTTTATATATTAAGAATTGTATTATTATAATAAAGGACAGATATTTTTGCATCAATCAGGTCTCATTGTATGGATGGATGAGTGGAAAATTGTTGTATGAATGTTTCCTGAGGAAGAAGAGAATTGATGGGCATGTTACCACGTATGTGAAACACAAGAGGGACTCATTACTGTTGGAAGGTTTATAAGAATAGAGGCTGTCCAAATAAATGGGAGAAAATATGGGATAAATGGAATGAATATCGTGGGGGATTGTGTATTTCCCCATCACTTGAAAATGGATTCTGGCCCCACCATTGATTATATACCCAAATCCTATACAATTGAAGGTGGGTGGGCACTTGTCTGAGGTGTAATTCAATTGTGCAGATATATCTATTAATAACAATGATGCAACATGTGGTGTTAATTTGCTTTTTTGTTTAAATAAAAAGATTTTTTTTAAAAAGCAAGACATGTGGAATAGAGGTATCGGGCTGGTGCTAGTACTGAGTATAGTTTCCTGATATTCATGGAAGTGCTGCAGCCCGGGACAAACCCACACTGGTCTACATGAATCAAGGAGGGAAGTTCCAGCAGGATTCTGGTTGCCAACAACTTGCTGAGAACTTTGTAGTCCGAGTTAAGTATCGAAAAGGGCCGATAAGCAGCCATGTCTATGGCCTCTCTGCCGGGCTTCAAAACCGCAGTAATCAGGGCTTCGCTGGTAAGCTGGCCATAGCAAACATGCTGTTGTAGAGCGTTGCTAGTTTCGGTGCCAACTGGGGTGAGAATTTTGTATAGAACTCAGAGGGGATCCCATCCGTGCCAGTCGTAAAGTACTCGCTTGAGTTCTTGTTCGATGATTGATGCTTCCAGAGTCATCCATCGGTGTGGCATCAAACTTGGGACTCTAACCGGCCACACAAAATTTCAATAACATCTTGGGAGGGGAAGAGGGAGCATCACACTGATAAAGGCTTAGGTTAAATTGGCAAAATGTTGTGTTAACAGGTGGTCACTGATGGACTTTGCAACCGTGTGCGCCGGGACGGGCACTAGGGTTTGAGCATTTGTGTTAATAGTCACCCTGCCTTGTCTCCTACCTTATGTGTTTTGGTGAGGTATGTTGCATAATCCAGACGTAGAAGTTTTTCCATACCTTCGGCGTGCTGTTTCCGGAGATCAGTGAGATGGTGAAGGGGTGCCAAGCAGTAGGAGAGCTTGTCTATGGAACGTGAATTTCATGTTCAATTCTGTGTATGGTATCCACCAGGGATCTACGGGTGCCAATCATGGTCTATATACAAAGTGCCCTGATAGACACTCCAAGTGTTTCCCACTCAGTTAATGGCAAAGAAGCTGTACCTTCATTTTCTAGGAAAAACTGTTCAATATGCGTTTCCATGTCATGTCGGAAGGGAACATCAGCAAACATCGCAGTTTGCATGCGCCAAGGTGGGTTAGGGGAGAGCGGCCTACCCCAACTTAAAGTTGTGTCGACCAGATTGTGGTCGGAGATAGTTTTCTGTTTATGCTCCATGGTCTGGTACAGGGCTATTATCTCTGAGAAACAGACAGTGCGCTTGAGCCAAGTGAAAATGTTGTGTTTGAGAGTAAAAAGAGTATTCACGCTATTTGGGTGAAACAAGTGGCAAACATCCAGCAGTGCCCAGCTGTCCACATTGGCATAACTCTTTGGCATGTTGCGATGGCGCTGCTTTTTGCAGCTGAGGTATGTATCCATCCAGCATCATGTTGAGAACACTATTAAAGTCTCCTCCTAAGATCCATGGGACATCGGATCATTTAGCTAGTTACCCAGTGAAGTAGTTCCAGAATTTACTCTGGTTAGTGTTTGGGGCATAGATGCTTCCCAATACCAGTTGTGTCCCATCTAGTTTACCGTAGATTAAGGTGTATCTACCATCCTGATCCAACTGGGAGTCCTCAACTACCTACGGGACCCCTGATGTCACCCATATCAAAACCCCTCTGGCTTAAGGGGAATACCCAGTGGCATACACCCCGATCTCTCCTGTAGCGGTGCAGTTTTGCCCCTTCTGCATGCATAAGGTGGGTCTCCTGCAGGAATACTATCTTTGTCCCCCATCTCAGTAGTGAAGAGTGGACTTTGTAGCGTTTAATGGCGGCATTGAGACCTCTGATATATTAGGTGATTAACTTATAATGTGCCATCTATTAATGTAATGGTAGTCTCGTCTCCAGGTCAGGAACCTGGCTACCTTAGCCTCACTTTCCTCCCGCCACCCCGTCGCCCTCGCCCACAGTCAGTGTCATGTGAGGTGCAGACAAAACAACAGTAATCAATCAACCAAAGAATCCCAGCCCAGCCCCATTAGGACAGACTCCCCCAACTGTCCGTCCATGAAACTGAAAAGCTGCAACAGGCCGGGAGACCCATCCCCTGGTATTAGGTGCCTGTAGGGGGGGCATGGCCTGCAATGGCAGCATGGCGGACGCGTATTGATTTTGCTCCGCCATTCATCCCCATAATCCGGTATATTTCTCTGCGTTATTCAGATTTTCCTGTCACGGCGCCGAGACCGAAGGTCCGGCGAAACCCTGAGTGACTGCGGAAGCGCTGATCGCGTTGTGAAAACACAGGTGTGGGTGCCGAAGTCGAGCGACGCACTGAGGCCGAGAGGGCACGGACTGAGCTAGGCCTGCGAGGCACCCTGCGCGTAGCTCCGGCCGCAGGAGATTGAAGGGGCAGGATCGCCGCAAGCTGTACGCTGCCAGATACAGGAGAAGAGCACGTCTGAGGCTGAGACCAGCGACCCCGAAAAATAGTGGAGGTAGGCGGTGCTGACTATGGGGAACTCAGACACGGCCCAGGCGGTTGGGAAACATCGGGCCGGCCCGGTCACACAATAAAGGACAAGGCTGTGAAGGCGTTGATGGGATTGTGGGTCGAAGTTGGTGGTAGGCCCCACGATATTTCTGCTAAAAGAAGGGGAGAACTCCGGGGGCCGGAAACAGATTTAAGCGGAGTGGACAAGGCCTGGGTGCGGCCTTCTACGGAGATTGGACAGCAGATCTGACTGGGGTGCGGAGCGTGGTGGGAGCAGAGACGGGCCTGCCTGACAACCGACCATCGGATAAAAGAGACTGAATACAGCAGCGCCTGGCTGAAGCACAGGCGGGGGTCACCAGATGTGGCCTCCAGGAGTGGAGGAGACCCGGCCTGGCCTACCATAACGGAACAGGAGAGGGCCGCAACAACGTGTGGTGACCCCGGTGCACGTGGGTTCGCTCTGGCTGGGGCCACGATCAATACGCTTGAGAGTTGCTTGGTAACTGCTTGGACAAGTGTCAGGAGCCGGAGCTGCGACAAGAGGTGGATGGTAGGGCATACTCTGCAAGGGGAAGCAGTCGGTGCGTGAAGGTGACAGCTGCCGGTGGGCCCTGGAGGACGCGCGGAGGCCTGTGGCCTGTGGCGATGCCAGCGATCGTCGGATAGATGGAAGGGGACCACTGGGGAGCCGCGGTGTGCAGATAGCTGACTGACGAGCGGCTCGGAGGCACTGAACTGCGGCAAAAGATCATTGGAGCCGGAGCAGTCTGATGGTGGTGAATTCACGCGTATAGCTAGTCGGACAGACAAGGAACTGCGTCACAGGTTGAGAGAAGCCCACACCGCTGTATGTACGAAACCGGAACGGCACCTGGTACAGTTGGAGATTGTGCCCAGTCCACAGCATTAGCGGGGTGGTTCATGCACCTTGAAGTAACGTGTCGACCTACCCTGTTCAGCGTGCCGAGATTCCAGCAGTAAGTCGGAGGGTTCCGTTGAACCAATGGGACGCACCAAAGGAACTGGGTCAAGGACCTCCTCGCAGGCCGCTGGCCTGAATGAAGCAGATCAAACACAACCATCAGAGATGCCGAAGTCCCCGGATGATCGATTTGACGCTATCCTGAATGCAATAGAGCGATCTAGAGCGTCGATGGAAGCCAAACTGGATAAAGTTGCATTGGATCTTAAATTATTGCACGCTGACCACCGGAGACTAAAGGTACGTGTTACAGCTGTGGAGCAAGACATAGCAGAGCTGAAGCCTGCCACTGAATTTCAGAAGAAGCAACAAAACGCACATGAGGCCAGAATGAGATACCTCGAGGAGCAGGTGGAAGACGTGGAAGGCCGCTCCAGAAGGAATAACATACGACTGATTGGGCTGCCGGAAGGAGCGGAAGGTCAGGATACGGTAACTTTCATGGAGCATTGGCTCAAGACCATATTACCTTCTACTACGTTCTCCCCGTTCTTCACCATTGAAAGAGCACACCGCGTCCCAGGCAGAAAACCAGCTCCAGGCGCAAGAGCACGACCGCTCATCTTTAAATTGCTGCACTTCAAGGATCGAGACGTGATCCTGCGGGAAACTAGGAAATTAGATGAGGTCAAGTTCGAGAATACCAAGGTCCTGTTCTTCCCCGACTACACGATGAAGGTCCAGCGACAATGAGGGTCTTTTCTGCCAGTTAAGCAAAAGCTTCGTCAATTGAACATTTCGTACTCATTGCTATTTCCCGCAAGACTCCGAGTGGTTTTTGATGGGAAGTCTAGGTTCTATGACACACCTCAAGACGCTTGGGACTGGCTTGAGACTTCGGGACAGTATTCGGGCCCACGACCTACAGGCACATCAATTGCATGGAATGGGGAAGCAAGTGGAGAAAGACCTCGACGGCGACGACCTAGGATGCGACTCCTTGGTATATCGGCGGCACCTGGGCCGGATCAGATTCGCCGGGAGCGACAGGCTGTGGTCCGCATCGCGGAACAGTTGGCAGAAAATGCGGAGCTAGACGACAAAGCTGACACTTCACTTCATTCCTAAGAAGCTGTGAGCTTGTCGGCGGCGAATTCTCGGACATGGTTTCGCTATGAATGCCCGACGTCGCGCCACAAACTGCGGATGGTATTGTATGACGTAGACTGATATTGGCGCCTGCATCAAGAACTGTCTCATGAACTGCCTTGGGTACTGTAACCTTATACTGTCATATGATATGGCGTTGTTTGCCCATAATATAGTGCACTGGGAACTACACTCCGTCCCTGTGGGTTATTCTCCGTTACACATATCTTCCTACACATGATTAGTAGTCACCTGGGGATTCACAATGGCATGCCCTTTGTGGTTACACATCCCTCCATTCCTCCCATCTATTGGGAACCAGTAGGACACACGGTTGTTTTGCTGCCTGTCAGGTTTGGGCAACACCCCATGGGTAGGGGCGTCGCTTTTTTAATGTCCTTCCCCCTTCCCTCTTGGTCTATCCCTCTTCCTTTCAATTGCAGGAGCCACTCTGGGGGGTATAAGAGATGTATCAGTGCATATCCGATTCATACTCATAGATATATGTGTAGGCCGAGATACATTTCATTTCTCACATAAAAATACTGCCAGGATGGATCACACGATAATCACATGGAATGTGGGGGTCTCCGCACGCCATCCCGCTGATATGCGGTACACTCATATCTCAAGAGGCACAATGTGCGTATAGCGATTTTACAAGAGACACAATTCAACGCGGGGAAACAGCCAGATTACAACGTAGGTGGAGGGGTAAAGTATATGCCACGGATTACTCATTATATGCACAAGGGGCCCTAATCTAGATTCACCCAGGTACGCCTTTTGCAATAGATGAGGTCATTACCGACAGAGGGTAGATATTTGTTCCTGAAGGGCAGATTAGATGGGCGCCATATTCTGATAGGAAATGTGTATGCCCCTAATATAGAGCAAGGTCAGTTTTTTAGCCTGCTGTCCCAAGAGTTGAAGAAATGGTGTGAGGTTCCATGGCTACTTGGAGGGGACTTCAATAGTGTATTGGACACGGGTGTAGATAGATCCTTCCCCCCACTTAGAGGTACGACTGCCACGGCCAATTCCACGGTGCTGAACGGATGGGCGGATGGATGGGACTTGATTGATGTCTAGAGACATCGCAACCCCGGTGTGAGGGTGTACTCCTTCTTCTCAGTGCCTCATAATTTGCATGTTCGCTTAGACAGGTTTTTTAGTTCTCTATCCCTACTTCTCTACATAACGGGCTCAGAGTATTGGGGACGTACACACTCTGATCACAATCCACACTGTGTCACACTGGCCTGGGAGAGCGGGGTCCCTACGTGGAGGTTACAATCGGCGATGCTCGAAGACTCAGTCTTTCTGGAATCGATAGGGGAGGCTATAGGTGAGTACTTTACACTCAACTCCGGGTCTGCGTCATCCTCTCTGGTGGAGTGGGCGGCCATGAAAGTCACGCTCCGAGGGAGGTGTTAGGGATTGGGCTGTGGGCTGCGTAAGCTGATTGAGTCGGACCTACTCACACTAGAACGGGAGTTGCTGGCACTAGAATCTCGAGCAATTGCGGACGCTGCAGATACTATCCCCTTGTCAGAGGCGCAAAGGAAACATGCTGAACTCTTAGGACGTCAGTGCCGTCTAAATTTTGCGGCGCACTCAGCGCCTGCACATGCTAAGGCGGATCGATCAGGACCTCTTTTGGCCTGGCTGGTCAAACAGGAACAGTCGGTCGGACCCATCACCGCTCTCCGGTCTCCAGGCGGGGGCTTAAATTTACACAGCATGAAATACATAGCGAACTGACCACACATTTCACACAATTGTATAGGTCCGCCTTGAGTGTCCCCGAAGTAGTTTTTGGACGGCCTCTCTTTTCCAGTCCTAACGCCGGAGCAGCGTACAGAACTGGATGCCCCGCTCACACTTGAATAGATCAAAGGTACAATGCGGGTTTTGCCATCTGGCAAAGTGCCAGGACCTGATGGTTTCCCCCCACGAATTTTATAAAAAGTACTTTGATCTCCTAAGCCCACAACTACTTAAGGTATATACGGAAGCGCTAGATGGCCTTTCCCTCCTGATCTCCATGACAGATGACACCTTGATCACGCTCCCCAAGCCGGGCAGGGACCCTACGCACACAAGTGCTTATCTGCCCCTGGAGCTACTGAACGGGGACTATAAAATAGTAGCAGGTGTTCTGGCTGGCAGATTGGCACCGGTCATCCCACATTTGGTCCACCAGGACTAGAACAGATTCGTACCAGCTCGCAGTACATCTCTTAATATTCGCAGGTTGTTCCGGGTGATGCGCTGTGCTGCATTGAACTGGCCAACAGCTGGCTGTGTTGTATTGGGCCTAGAGAAAGCGTTCTATACAGTGGAATGGCCATACATGTTTGAAGTACTTCGTCGCTTTGGTTTTGGGCCATACATGCTGAACTTAGTTAAATTATTTTACGGAGCACCTGCAGTTTGGGTCCGAATGGGAGCTCTGTTTTCCAGACCCATATTGATAGAGAGAGGAACTAGACAGGGATGCCCCCTTTCCCCTTTGATCTTTTCCATGGCTATAGAGCCACTGCCTATAGCGCTGCAGCAAAGAGCAACAGCCTGGGGGATACACCTCGGGGACGGTCTGCACGCGGTCTCGCTGTACGCGGATGATATTCTGCTTTATGTTAAAGATCTACAGGCAATTCCGCAGGATATCCCAGACACGCTAAAACTATTTGCTTCACTATCTGGACTTGGTGTACACTGGGGTAAGTCTTGTCTATTCCCCTTTAGCCCTGGGATAGCTGCTCCTCACATGGAGGTGGATGGGACCTTGGTGACGTGGCAACCGGTGGCGTTTCGATACTTGGCTATACGTATTTACCACAATGTTCGGGATCTCCTAGACGGCAATATATCTAGAGCAGTCACAGCTTTAAAATCCCAAATTGAATTTTGGAAAACACTTAATCTTTCAGTCATAGGCAGGGTGGAGCTGATAAAATTGGTAATGCTGCCATGCCTACTTTATTACTTCGCTAACCTCCCGATATACCTGCCAGCATCCTTCTTCCGATCACTGGAGGGTATTATAAGGGACTTTATTTGGAACAACTCGCGGTACAGGGTAGCATTAGCAAAGTTATATTTACCTCGGGTACGAGGTGGGCTGGCTCTACCCAACCTGGAGCATTACTATCTGGTGTCCCAGATACTCTGAGTGGCAAAATGGGTGGAGGAACTACACCTGGCAGACACAGCAGAACACGGGCCCCCGTATACCCTAGATAGGATTCTCTTTCTATTCCATCCATGCAATAGATCATACGAGCCGCTTACTCTTCTGATGTAGATAGCTCAGAAATGCTTTTGTATGGCATTGCGCCTTACTAGGCATGTTACACCATATGTGCCAGCCATTCCATTATTAGGTATGCCAAAAGTGAGAGGCCGATGTTGGGGTGACGGACCTCACAGATTGGCATGGTGTAGATATATCTACACTTGGGGATCTGTACATGGTGGGTGCGCTGCGGCCATTTCTCTCTCTGTCTGAAGAAGAGGGCGTCCCTCCTAGTTGGCCATGCTGAGGTGACATTGGGGAAACATCTCGCAGGAACCCCCAACACACCTCCTAATGCAGTACATACACGTGATAGGTACGGGGCGACATCTCGTAAAATAGTTTGCAGAATCAATTCGGGAACACACCATGATGGATTTAACACCATTGCGAAATAAATGGGAAACGGACATGGCACGATCATACACAGCTACAGAATGGTCCATGTAATTGGAAAGACCCAGACAGATCCCCAGAAATGCGCGTTTCAGGCTGTTCAATTTTATGTTGTACACAGAGCATACCCATCTCCGGATAAGATTAATAGATATTTTAATAGGGTAGACGCATGTTGCTCACGATGTAAATTGATAGATGCTGATCTATTGCATATGCTCTGGTCATGCCCCAAATTGCAAACATATTGGGATGAGGTGATCCGATCCCTGGATACCAGCACGGATAGAGAGCTGCCGTGGACATGGGAAGCGTGCATAATGGGGATATTCTTTCGAAGTAAAAAGCATAAAGCCTCTTCTAGATTTTTAGACCGGGGTTTGGTCGTGGCTAAAAGGCTTATCACACGCCAATGGAAGGCAGAAGATCCCCCACCGATGAAAGCATGGTTCCACTCTATGATAAACTGGGCCAAGGCCAAAGCAGTCTCATTAGTAAGGGAGGATACGTTAGGGCTTCGTAAATACCCCATTTCCATGGCATGGAACACAATATTGTGCACGCTTCAAGGGATGTTAATCTCGGATGGCCTGCCTGACATTCCTAACACTGACTAAAGTTACTCAATACAGGTGTTGTAATGCGTCTCAAAATGTGATCTGGAATGTGTAGTATGTTTCATATGCCTCAGGCCACCTTGTATTAATATTATGATGATAGAATATGCATAGGTGCGAATGTATAATCGGTAACTTTACAGTGGTCAATGACCGCTTCACCCCCCCACCCATATAGGCGTTCCTGCTTTCTCTCCTTGTCCCTCCCATTGGTGTTTTACTGTTTCAATGTTATCTATATGGTCGTTTGATCGACAAGTTGGTCGTAGTGACATGGTCGAGATGAGCTATACGCGTTGTATATATGAAGCTAATATGTACATGCACAGTACGATTGCCTTGTGTTTCAATAAGGAAATGTATCTAAATTGGAATGATTTTATTTCCATGGTAGGCCAAGGGTAAGACAAGTTACGCCTGAGAGACAGATCGATGCTGTTTATGTGTCCAAATTGTCGCTTTAATGTGTTGAATACTCTGTTTTGGAGACTGCCTACTGGTTCTTTTGAAAATGTATATGCCTATCAACTATATGACATATGTAAAAACCTAATAAACAGATCAAACAAAATGAGGTGCCTGTAGTGGGCGAGGATATGTGTGATAGTGGGACAGCTAGCTGGAAAGTTAGTTTGTGTGCTGTCCTGTGTGGTTGACTCATTTTGGGCCGTGTCCCAGCCTAAGTGCGAATGAATCACACCTCATCCTAAAGCAGTTCTCCCATAGCTCAGCAGCTCTAGACACCATCCAGGCCATACCCTCTCACCGGGTAATGATTTTGAACATGATGAAGCACAGAGCCATGCAACCTGTGATCCGGGCAGTCGCTTTGCCTTAAGGTGTATAGATTCATTGCTCCAGTGAAAGGAGCGTCAGTACACTAGGAATTATATTAAGTGATTTGCTGTTTGCAGGGTCACCACAGGAAGGAGGGGAGAGCCATAGAGATTATTGTGGTCAGTTATTGGAGTTTCGCTGGAGGATGAGGAGGAAGAACCCCGTGTTATGTGCATGACCTAGTCACGGATCGAATCCCATGCCTGTTCCAGTTCGGTGAAGTAGTGGGAGTGCTGCTCAGCCATTTTCCTCAGTGGTGGGGAATAAAAGCACATACTTGAGTCCCAGCTCCCTCAGCTTCTTCTTGACACGGAGAAAGAAGAAACTTTTATGCTGTACTGCTAATGTGGAATCGAGTAGCATCACATTTGCGCTCCTAACCAGAAATTGACCTGCACTTCTTGTAGTGTGCAACAGAGTGTCCCTATCTCTGTAATTGAGGATGTGCGCCACTATGGAACAGGTGCACTGCCCGGGTAGGGGTTGCTGGGTGGGTATTCTCTCTAGAGAGCTGAGAGCCCCAGAGAGCCCCAGAGGAGAGGCCTCCTTCTGGAGCCAGTTTTCAACATACTTTGAGGGATCGCGCCCTTCAAGTCCCTCTGGCAGGCCAATAATTCACAAATTATTGTGGCACACTCCTTCTACATCTTCAGCCCCGCCTTCTAGATGGTGCACTCAATCTGACCGGTCCAACAGGATCTTGGTGTGGTCCATGGTCTGCGGGTGGAGGGTTTGAAGGAGTATACTGTTGACCTGTACTTTTTCAGACAACTTGCATTGATTCTCACACAGTATACCCATATCCTGTACCACTGCATCGATCTTTTGCTTTAGGGTTGAGTAACTATCTGCGATTGCTTACAGTATGAGGTCTAACTTGTCCGGGTCCACTGATGATACATTTGTGTCAGTCTACTAGGTGCTTGCTGTATGCTGGAAGCTGGCAAGGGATCTGCCAGGGCCATTGTGGTTGTGCAAGCTTGTAACCCAGCAGGCTTCTGTAACCGGCCCATGTGAGACGAGTTCCTGCCTCACAGCACACCAGATGATTGGAAGGCTGGATGTGTGAGTTGTTTTGTCTGGTCGGTGCTGTTCCAATCGGGGAGCGCTAGGATCCTACCTCTGGCCTGACTCACTCACCCTCAGCCGCAGGCCTGGTGGAATGGGGATGAGGGCATGAGCAGCCACGCAGGTCCAAAACAACTGGTGCAATCAGTGATCACAGGCCTATTCAGTAAGCCTGGTGGGCCAATGGGGAGTTGAAGAAAAATAATTGCTGTGCCAGCTTATCACGCCAAATGGAACTGAAGGTTCCTTCCCCTAGCCTGCCTCACTCCCTCCCTATTACAGGCTTGGTGATGTAGGAGGGAGGGCAGGGGCAGGCCCAAGACAGCTGAAGCAACCTCCAGTGGCATGCTAGGGCTGTATGATACCGGGACCCGCTCCATGAACCTGTAGGGCCTGCGAGGAGTTAAGAGAGTAGTCACTGTGTCAAATCAACTCCACTCCACAGAGGGAGCGCATGGTACATTCCCCCAGCTCGCCTCACTCCCTCCCTGTTGTAGACTTGGTAGTGTGGAAGGGAGGGAACGAGCAGCCGGCTAACCCAAGACAGCTAGAGCCACCAGTAGTGACGGGATAGGGCTGCAAAGCACCACCGCAGGCCTATTCAGGTATCCAAGTATGACATTCAAGAAGAGGTCTGGCATCCGCACGGCCTGCCAGTGGCTTCCTGTCGCTCCACAATGCGAGTGTTTTCAGCGGCCAATTGTAGGCACCGCAACTCACCTTTGCAGCTTGTCAGTGGCTGCACAGCCCAGCCAGGCCTGTCTTCATCCACTGCTCGCAGGTGGGGTCATCAGCTCTCAAGGGGTGGGTCCAGTGACTCCCTTTGCCCAGAGGGGACCCCCCACCGAATTATGGCCACAGCAGGGTCCCGCAGTAGGTAGGGGCCCTCTGGGATCAGCTCAGGAGCCTAAGCTGACCAATGTTGATCTGGGATTATAGGCCTATCTAAAAAGGCCTCTAGGCACCGCCGCAATGCCCAGACCTTCAATGTGCCCTCCGAAGTTGTCGGGCCGCTCCCACTGTGGCACCTCAGTGTCTACGAGGTGTAGGGGACACAGCACCGAAATTAGGTGGCTGCCATGTTGCCCACTAACCACGCTCCCCTTCCACCAGAATGAATATAAATATTTTTTCTTCCTCACCATTACATTTATTTAGAGGAACTAGGTAGGAGTGTCTCTTATCACCTTTTCGTTTTTTATTAGTCATTGAACCTCTCCTTTGTCTACTTCAGAACTCCAAAGAAAATAAAGGTATTAGTGTTAAAGATATAGTACTTAAAACATCTGCCTAAACAGATGATATTCTATTGTTCATTAGTAATCCATACAGTTCTGTCCCACTCATTTTAGCATTAATAGCTATTGTAAATATTTTTGATTTTTTTCCATTAAACATGTATTGTACATCAGATATGCTTAATAATACTCACATGATTTGATGTTGACATAAAATAGATTACCTACAAATTTTGTTCTCAAATTCTATTCAGAGAACAATGGACCTCAATTGTGTGTTTAGTATTACTAAAATTAAAGAGAACATTGACAAATGGTCACCACTTCATTTAAATTGGTGGGGAAAAATTGAATCTGTTAAAATGATTATTGTTCCGCAAGTGTTATATACATTGTTTATTCTTTGTATAGTTTCCAGTGGCATTTTAGAAAAAATCAGATAAGATTATTTCTAATTTTATATGGAATAATAAAACACCAAGAATTAAATATAATAAACAAAGTTGATAAAGAGAATGGTGAAATGGGTTTAGTATATGTTTGCAAATACCATAAAGCGTGAGGGCGAGAAGAAGATGGCGGTTTGATCCCGTCGCTGACTCCCGCTCTATCCTGTGTCTCCTCGCTTACTGCCATCAGCTGAGCGGCAATCTGGAGAAAGAGTGCCAAATGCTGGATCTTAGACTTCTTCCTTCTGCTCGTGTAGATAGTCAGCACGTGCTGACATTTGGGTTTCCCTACACAGATGTTGCAGCTTTGCGGCTGGCAAATATACAGCCATTTACAATCCGCTGCAGTGCTGCAGCTCTACCTGATTAAAGCTTGCTGTCAGGAGCTTGCCATGGCCCCACAGAAGGGCAGTGCTTCCTGAGGTGGCTGCGGAGCCTGTCCGGAAGCACAAGGAGCACCGCCAGGGAGGATGAGGAATTGAACCTGGCTGGCTTTGCCACTGGAATCAAGCTAGCCTGGCTGATGAGGGCTGTTAGCCTGAAATCGGTCCCAGGATGCTTGTTTCCGGTCCAGGGAAGACATGGCTTGGCAGTTCGGGCTGGACTGTTCCCATGAGGCACAGGGCCAAGACTGATTTGCAAAATAGCTGTGTCTGAACTGGGGTGGCAAAGTGAGCTAAAGAACGATGATGGATTCAACCAAGATCTGTCACTGGGAGTGAGTGTCTGAAAAGTTTCAGCACTCCGTCCATCATCTCCTTGTGTTTGCTTTGTTCGCCCTAAGTTGGCAGGGTATGCCCAGACGTGGGACCCTTGCTCACTTTGCCACTGGAATCAAGCTAGCCTGGCTGATGAGGGCTGTTAGAAAGAAACCGGTCCCAGGATGCTTGTTTCCGGTCCAGGGAAGACATGGCTTGGCAGTTCGGGCTGGATTGTTCCCATGAGGCACAGGGCCAAGACTGATTTGCAAAATAGCTGTGTCTGAAGTGGGGTGGCGAAGTGAGCTAAAGAACGATGATGGATTCAACCCAGATCTGTGACTGGGGGTGAGTGTCTGAAAAGTTTCAGCACTCCGTCCATCATCTCCTTGTGTTTGCTATGCCCTTGGATACAGCACCCTTGCAAGTAGGACGCCCTATTTTAAAATTGCTTAAGACTGGAGCAGTGAAAGATCTGTTGGAAGCAGCATCTAAAGAGTCATTAGTACTTGGGGAGGTACCCCATTTGGCGGATGCTTTGATGGCAGCAGCAGCTACACCAACTGGTACACCGTCTGACCCCCCCCCAACCCCCCCTGTCCAGGACCGGGCCTAGGACCAAGACCTCAGCACAGGCAAGCTGACTCTGGAATCTGCAGAACCCTCCTGCCAGCTATTTGGTAAAGTCAATCCACCGTTTCCTCCTTCCGAAGTGCCCTCATCGGGGGCGGACAATGCACAAACCGTACAGGATGTTCAACTAGAGGCTTTGGGACTTACTTCAGGGCCAGCAAATGTAAGTACTGTTTCCAGTATTCTGGGGCCAGTCGGGGGGGCATGGATGACATTGGGCGGTCATGCCGTGCTGCCAATGAGGAGATAGATTATGATTTAATCTCTGAAGATAATACAGAGACGTCAAAATGCTACTTCAGTGCAGATGTACACTTAAAGATATCTAGTGATAAGGATAATTTGTCTATCTCTGCGATTCCTAAGGCTCCTGCTTTACAGTCTGATAACAATGTGTCCCATGCCTCACACCCTGACTCTATCTCTATTCAGGGAGGTGGGCGGCTCCAAGACCAGAGGATACCAAGACAGTCTAGGAAGAAGCCCAATGATCAGATCAAGATTCAGCAATTGTCTAAATCTGTAAGACTGCGTCAGTCCAGCAAGGCATGCGAAAAAGTGGCTAAGAACAGCCCATCAGGAAGTGGGTCACCTTGAAGGGAGAAGTAAAATCACTCATATCTCAACTATCTGCAACACTTCCAGGGTCAGAAGTGGTAAAACTGCATACCGAACAACCTGCTCAGCACTCTCAGCATAAATGCTCTACCCCAAATCCCGGCTTTACTTCAGACATATCCTCTGGTACTTTATCAGATCACTCCCCTCCACTCATCACCAAGGAGGGGCACATAGAGGGACACTCAGAGGAGACTATACAAGAACCATCATTAAGAACAATCTTGCACTCAGGCAAGGGCAGACAATCTGCAGATGCAAAAGTCATTGGATGAGGTCTCAGGACAGATCACTAACCTCACAACTGAGCTTGCAGATTTGCAGAAGAGAGTGGCCCACACCGAGGAGGCGGGGAGGACAACAGCCAAGGCTATTGGGAATCATGAGTACCAGCTAAAATGTCTCCAAACTAAAATCGAGGACATTGAAAAATAATCTCAGAATGTTTGGGATACCAGAAGGCAAAGAAGACTCTGATCCCTGGCAGTACATGGTGCAACTGTTTAGGAGGGCTTTTCCAGATCTAAATGACTAGGAGTGGGACTCCAATTCAACGTGCTCATTGTCTTCCTCTCAATCGTAATGCCTCTAGCAGCAGTACGACCCAGCCCCAGCCTATACTGATATATATTGGAAACTTCCTCCTGAGACAGGCCATTTCCCTTACAGCGCGTATGCTGTACGGTCAGATCTCTGTAGAGCCACAATGGATCGGAGATGGAAGTTACGTCAACATATTGACCCGTTGAAGGCCGCAGGGTTCAAGTTTTCTTGCAGGAACCAGCCCGCCTAAAAATGATTAAGGATGGGCGATCTCAGATATGCTTCTCTGAGGAGGACACTATGCATGCTCTGGCTCGACTAAGAGGGGCGAATAATAATAATAATAATAAGTAACATATAATCGCAATTTCAGGCTCCTTTCTGCTTTTTTTCTTTTCTATTTTTTTCTCCCTTGCGTGTGTTAAAGGATTGTAAGGAGGGCAATAATGATAGCTGAAATAGTGTGCGCTCTTCCCTCTTTGTCTTGGCCTTTGTCTCGTCTCTTTCCTTCTTCTTACTATAAGCTCTGCTGATGGTCGGTGGCTCGGGACGCAGGGCGGATGGAAATGGGGGCTCTCTTGGGCTGTTTCCAGTGACAGGCCCCAGGGTGGGGTGAATCCTTCTACAGAGCACAGGGTGGTTGGGTTGGGTTGCGGGGGTCGATGTGTGGTTTGGGTGGTTGTGAGAGGACTGATATGGCAGACGGCCTTATGCAGGCAAACTTGCTCACACTCATATGATTGGGGTGGCTTTGACAGAGACCCACTTGGCATATAAAGATAGGGCTCTACTTAAGCAGTTGGGTTATAATATAGTTGCCTGTACATCTCAAACTATATTGATTTGCGGGGTGGCGGTGCTTTCCTCTAAGAAATTTCACGGTCAAGTGCTAAAGACTGCGTCTGACCCCAGAGGAAGGTGGGTACTGGTACAACTGGCATTATATTCACTTAAGTTCATGTTATGTGTCGTCTACGGGCCAAACACTGATGATCCAGAAGTACTTGATACATTATCACTTGAATTACTGGACTGGGCAGGAAAACTGATTTTAATGGGTGATCTTAACTGTGTAATGAACTACAGTATCGATTCGACCAATCGCAATGCCATCCCTCGCAAACCTAGAACTAGGGCATCTCTCAATGACCTGATTAAGCTATATGGGATCTGCGACGCTTGGCAGACTCTATTCAACAGAGCCCGGCTATACGTATTATTCCTCTCCGCACAAGCACTATTCAAGGATAGATATGGTCTTTACTAAGCGCCTGCTGCTGGATAATATGGAAATGAGCATCTGTCCATGGATCGTCTCAGATCACAATCCGATTTATTTTTATTTTTCACTTTGTGCGAATTGGGATAAGCCTAATAGCTCTAAGTTTACCTTTCCTCGCCACCTACTAACTAATAGTGAGTATAAAAAATATGCTTCAGGCTTAATTAGGGAATTTTTCTCTATTAATAAAGGATCAGCCTCACCAGCAATAATATGGAACACAATGAAAGCATATGTCCGGAGTATAACACTGCAATACGTGGTTTAGCAAAATAGAGCCATTTCTGAAGAGTCCCATTCTCTATGTCAAGCTGCTCGCCAACTCAAAATACTACATGCCCTTAAAATTACCAAAGGATCAGCTGATGAACGAGAAGTGTTTTTCCAACCTTTAGAAATACGATCTCGTTTAGGATGCAGATTGAAGGAACAGGTAGCAGCCAGATATGTTAAATACAGGAAGTTGTAATACGAATTTGGTGAAAGGGTTGGTCGAGTCTTAGCCTATCAGATCACAGAGCAATGATCAAAGGGTATAATACAGGCAATTAGGGGAACAGACGGTAAGCTCTATACAAATACCACACTTATTTTGGAACAATTATCTTCTGCCAGCCGCAAGCATTTGATCAGGGTGAGTGCTCAGAATACATTCAGCAGTGTTACCTACCCTTTCTTAGGGAGGATCAGGCTTACGATTTGCAGGCAGAAATCTCTATGCTGGAAATTGAGGTAACACTAATAGTCCTATCCTCTGGCAAGGCAGCCAGTGAGGACTCCCTACTTATTGAATTTTATGAGACATTTAAAGAGCTACTGATTGTAGAATATTGTATGGTCGTTCAATTTATTTAGGCTGGGGGGATATCCCAGAAACCTGAAACACAACTAACATTGTCTTTTTAAAAAAGGATAAACTGGCTGAAGATCTGGGATCATATAGACCTATCTCGTTGGTCAATACTGATGCAAAATGGTTTGCCAAAATTCTGGACAGCCGTCTTGCTTTGGTAATCTCGGTCTTAGTATCCCCACAGCAACACGGATTCATCCCAGGTAGAGACACCACTGGGCATACTAACACTGCAATCACAGCATTTGATGTTGCTGGAAAGTACAACACCAACATGAACATGATCCTTCTTGATGCAGAGAAGGCGTTCAATTGTGTTGCTTGGGGCTGCTTATGGGTCACTCTGCGCGCCTTTGGTATAAGGCAAGATTTCATCAAACTGATTCAGGCACTATATAAGACCCCATGTGCTCGGGTTGCCCATGCGGGAGCTACTCGAATCTTTTTCGAATCTACCGGGGGACACAGCAGGGATGCCCACTCCCCCCTTGCTATTTGCCCTATATATAGAGCCTTATTTACAGTTTCTCTTCAGGAATACATTAACTCAACCTCTGGTCAACAACTGAAATTGACTGCATATGCCGACGATGTGGCGATTTTTTCCTCCAATCCAGTAACAGCAATTAGCCGGATCACCCATGAGGCATGCATTATTGGGAAATTTTCGGGCTATAACCTGAATCTATCTAAAAGTCAGGCCCTTTTAAATTTTTCCCAAATTCCTTTACTTGTTCAGGGCAATTCCATTAAGGGTCCCGGATTCTTTCTTTAGACGTCTATAGGGCGCTTTTGGAACTTTTATCTGGGGCTACAGGCGTGCAAGGCGAGCCATTCGATTTCTGAAACTCTCCTACAAGAAAGGAGGGCTCTCACTCCCAGATTGTAAGTTTTATTTTTGGGCTGCTTTCACGGGACGCTTGCGCAGTTTACTAACCGTAGACGAGCTAGCCCCAACATCATTCTGCTACCAGCACGCTCTTGGAGTAGAGGTCAGGCTCTTTTATCGGCTAGGGGATCCCAACTATTACAAAAGGGTACGCTTTAAAGTACTAAAAGATATTATCTGCATCTGGGAGGGAATTTGTAAAAATATTCTATCTGCTTTATAAATAAAGATACCCCGATATGGAGCAATCTCGCTTTTCCCCTATCTTCCGGGATCCAACGTGTAGGGTTTGGCCGCATTGAAGGATCGTAACAGTCGGCCAACAATTCGATCTGAACGGCCTTCGATCTTTCTCTGATTTGCAAGATTCCTTCCTCGCCATTCTTTCTTTAAATACCTACAAGTTAGGGACTTTATACGGACTAGTTGCGAATATATGCATGGCATTAAAGGCATTTTAAACCCGGTATTCAACCTTCCATTAGTATGACATATCAGGCGCTTTCACAGTTTGCTGCAGAAGACACATCCCGCTATTAGCGGCAAAGTGGAGCAGGCTTCTCTCGTCTGAGGTTGTGGCTGAAGACATCCAGACGTCCTTAGATCTGTTAGATCTCTCCTTACACTCTGTTAATCTTAAGTTACAACAATTGTGTACGATCTGTTTTTTAATTATACCCCAGACGTAATTTAAAAATGGGGAGCAACTGCTTCTGCAGATAGAACTAAATGTCCTAAATGGAATCTTTTTGCTGCAGATGTCCTGCATATGTTCGCACTTTGTCCTTGTCTACAAAAGTCATGGGTAGGGGTGATGAAGTTTATGTCCTTAAGTCTGGGATACCCAGTACAACTACCTATTGAAGAGCGAATGATGGGTGTTAAATATGATCTCGAGGGAGGCATTCAGAGATTAATAATAATTATGCTGGTATCTGCATTTCTAGGGCATGGGTCTCGGTGAAGAATACGGTATGGTGCACCCTTATACATCATATATATGAATCAGAGCTCGCTCTGGCCAAAGCAAAGGGCCTCTCCTCACTGCTAAAGTTTGAGACTATTTTGAATCATTTTCACCGGGATTTTATTGATGTCAATCATGATTAATCATATATGGAAATGTATCATGAATCATCAAATTTATTCGGGGAAGTCTCTGATACTTTTGATATATATATATTTTTTTTAGGATAATCTTAGCTAATTAACTATATTCATTTGGGCTGTTTTCTTCTTTCCCTTTTTTTGTTCTTTTTTTTCTTCTGATGCTCACCTTATATGAATTGTTTAAATGGGAAACATCCATTACAACGCAGTCATTACATCGCACTGCTTTTACAACGCAGCTGTTACAATGCAACTGCCTTTACATCGCATGCCATTACAACGCAGTCATTACAACGCATGTCACTACAACGCATGCCAGTACAACGCATACCATTACAACGCATGCCAGTACAACGCATTATAAGGTAAGTAATAGAGATTTTTACTTTTAGGGTGGCTATCGGTTTTGGGGTAGATGGGAATAGTAATTTTTACCCCTACACTATCCAACACTTTCCCTACTGTTGCACTCACTGGAGTGTGAATAGTAATTTTTACCCCTACACTATCCAACACTTACCCTACTGTTGCACTCACTGGAGTGGGAATAGTAATTTTTACCCCTACACTATCCAACACTTACCCTACTGTTGCCCTAAAAGTATTATGCGCTGTAATGGTATGCGTTGTAATGGTATGCGTTGTAATGGAATGCGTTGTAATGGTAGTTTTTAAAAATGCGTTGTAATGGCATGCGTTGTAAAATCCTGCGATGTAATGGTAGTTGCGATGTAAAAACCGCGTTGTAATTGTTTGCATTGTAACGTCATATATTCGTTTATATATATCTGCTACGTACTATGACCTGGAAAAATAAAAAATTAAAGCAAATACCATAAAGCTTTTATAATTGGACAGGCTTCCTTATGATTTCAGACATTTAATCCTCTGTTGTCTCCAAAATAGAATCGAATTGAGAAAAATATGATTAAACCTTTTCCAGTGCGGCCATTTATTAGCAATTTCCAGTAACAATAATCTTATTAAATCTTCACTACTGAAAGTTAGTAGATTAGCACTTCTTCAATTTGACTCTTACTTCCGCCTGAATATTGCATGTTATAAAATGTCTCTTTGTGGTATAATCCTTCCATTAACCTGCGCAGTGACATTAGCTTTTGGAACCTGGATTGATACTGGACATTTTTATTTAGGTGATTTGATTTGCTATGGGCAGCTTACTGCCCTCTACCATTTGCCAATGTGATGTTTTTGTATCCTCCACAGAATTGCAGAAAAATTTAAATTACAATCTTATAAACTTTAAATTCTATGTAATACAACTTTAAATGCTTTTTCAAATGCCTTACCTATAGCTAAAGCTTCCCAATTTGATTCAAGTTTATTTAATCCATCAGGACATACCATATCAAAAATATATATAAAAACATACATTAATGTTTTCACATTTAGCTTTAAACAATATCTGAACAATGAGCTCTCCTTATCATTGTCCTTGAAACACTGGAAAAATATTGCTTTCTAATGTTTCAGATTCACTTCCAGTTAACCATTATCAATTGAACCTATTTGTCTTATCTAATTGCTGGTGGATGCCTTGCAAATTATATAAAGCCAAACTTCTCTCGAAATTTCCTGTCTTGGCATTGTAAAAGGTCAGCTGGTTCAACAAAGCACTTATTATTTGATTTAAGATGTTTCTAGATTTCTTTATATCATCTGCTATTAAATCAGTTTTCTCTAATTGCAAAAATGCAACGTCACTTACACCACACTCCTGGTAGTCATGGATTACTTTTTCCAGAAAAGGTGATAATCTTTCTGCCAATAACCCCAAATTTATTCTACAAACTAAGCCCTGGATCTCATGTACTGATATGGATGATCCAGAATGAGGAAAATAGTTAAGGGATCCTCATAAGTTGTTTTGTTAGACCCTCACCCACTCTGGAAAGGCCATCTGCATTGACATGGCCAGTCCCAGGTCTATGTTTCATTGTAAAGTCCATACCCTGTAGGGAAATGGACCTCAGCAATTTGGGGTTCTCTCTTCTCATCTGCATCAGCCACCTGAGAGGCCTGTGGTCACTTTGAACTCAGAAGTGAGTCCCAAATAGGTAGGGTCTCAGCATCTTCAGGGGGCACACCACAGAAAAGGCTTCCCTCTCAATGGCACTCCAAAGCTGCTTTCTGGGGAGTCGCTTACTAATAAAGGCAGTTGGTTGATCCTGATCTTCGTCATTTAGCTGTGACAACACTACCCCAATCCCATGTTCAGAAGCATCAGCCTGGCAAACTCTTTGTTCAAATCAGATGCCTTCAGGACAGATGCTGAGCGCAAAGCTTATTTAGGGTGTCAAAGCCTTTTGACATTGGCCAGTTCAGATGACTTTTTTAGGCTGTTTCTTGGAGGTTATCTCTCTCAAAGGTGCCACTATGGTACCATACCTTTTAACAAATCTTCTGAGTCAGGCAAATGAATGCTCTGTCTTGGGTTTGGGTCTTAGGAACATCTTAGGGCAGAATTGTCTGGATTTTGGGCTAGAGAGGTTGTACATGGCCTCCACCAGCTGGTAGCCCAGGTACCCAACTGAGCTTTGCCCTATCTGACACTTACTTGACTTGATGGTCAGCCCTGCCATCATTTTAAATTGAAAGTTGCCTTTAGGAGTAGAAAAAGCAGACCTCTTCTTGGCTCCTGTAGCCTATATAGCAGCCCCCAGCTTGTCAATGAGCGCATCAGCTTTTAGTATGGGTCAGTCTTGGTGACTGCATTTAAGCTTCTGTAGTGCGCACAAAATCACATTTCAGATTTCCCTCCATTTGAGTGGGCAACCAACACCACTGGGCTGGCCCTTGGACTACTAGAGGGCTCCGTCACCTCCAACTCTAGCATCTTGGCAACGTTAGCTTTGATGCTAGCTTTGACCTGATCTGATAGCCTGTATATTTGACAGGCAAGCAGTCATCTGTGCCTACATAATTGGTACACCAAGGTGTCAGACCTGAGTGACTGCGGAAGCGCTGATCGCGTTGTGAAAACACTTGTGTGGGTGCCGAAGTCGAGCGATGCACTGAGGCCGAGAGGGCACGGACTGAGCTAGGCCTGCGAGGCACCCTGCGCGTAGCTCCGGCCGCAGGAGATTGAAGGGGCAGGATCGCCGCCAGCTGTACGCTGCCAGATACAGGAGAAGAGCACGTCTGAGGCTGAGACCAGCGACCCCGAAAAATAGTGGAGGTAGGCGGTGCTGACTATGGGGAACTCAGACACGGCCCAGGCGGTTGGGAAACATCGGGCCGGCCCGGTCACACGATAAAGGACAAGGCTGTGAAGGCGTTGATGGGATTGTGGGTCGAAGTTGGTGGTAGGCCCCACGATATTTCTGCTAAAAGAAGGGGAGAACTCCGGTGGCCGGAAACAGATTTAAGCGGAGTGGACAAGGCCTGGGTGCGGCCTTCTACGGAGATTGGACAGCAGATCTGACTGGGGTGCGGAGCGTGGTGGGAGCAGAGACGGGCCTGCCTGACAACCGACCATCGGATAAAAGAGACTGAATACAGCAGCGCCTGGCTGAAGCACAGGAGGGGGTCACCAGATGTGGCCTCCAGGAGTGGAGGAGACCCGGCCTGGCCTACCATAACGGAACAGGAGAGGGCCGCAACAACGTGTGGTGACCCCGGTGCACGTGGGTTCGCTCTGGCTGGGGCCACGATCAATACGCTTGAGAGTTGCTTGGTAACTGCTTGGACAAGTGTCAGGAGCCGGAGCTGCGACAAGAGGTGGATGGTAGGGCATACTCTGCAAGGGGAAGCAGTCGGTGCGTGAAGGTGACAGCTGCCGGTGGGCCCTGGAGGACGCGCGGAGGCCTGTGGCCTGTGGCGATGCCAGCGATCGTCGGATAGATGGAAGGGGACCACTGGGGAGCCGCGGTGTGCAGATAGCTGACTGACGAGCGGCTCGGAGGCACTGAACTGCGGCAAAAGATCATTGGAGCCGGAGCAGTCTGATGGTGGTGAATTCACGCGTATAGCTAGTCGGACAGACAAGGAACTGCGTCACAGGTCGAGAGAAGCCCACACCACTGTATGTACGAAACCGGAACGGCACCTGGTACCGTTGGAGATTGTGCCCAGTCCACAGCATTAGCGGGGTGGTTCATGCACCTTGAAGTAACGTGTCGACCTACCCTGTTCAGCGTGCCGAGATTCCAGCAGTAAGTCGGAGGGTTCCGTTGAACCAATGGGACGCACCAAAGGAACTGGGTCAAGGACCTCCTCGCAGGCCGCTGGCCTGAATGAAGCAGATCAAACACAACCATCAGAGATGCCGAAGTCCCCGGATGATCGATTTGACACTATCCTGAATGCAATAGAGCGATCTAGAGCGTCGATGGAAGCCAAACTGGATAAAGTTGCATTGGATCTTAAATTATTGCACGCTGACCACCGGAGACTAAAGGAACGTGTTACAGCTGTGGAGCAAGACATAGCAGAGCTGAAGCCTGCCACTGAATTTCAGGAGAAGCAACAAAACGCACATGAGGCCAGAATGAGATACCTCGAGGAGCAGGTGGAAGACGTGGAAGGCCGCTCCAGAAGGAATAACATACGACTGATTGGGCTGCCGGAAGGAGCGGAAGGTCAGGATACAGTAACTTTCATGGAGCATTGGCTCAAGACCATATTACCTTCTACCACGTTCTCCCCGTTCTTCACCATTGAAAGAGCACACCGCGTCCCAGGCAGAAAACCAGCTCCAGGCGCAAGAGCACGACCGCTCATCTTTAAATTGCTGCACTTCAAGGAACGAGACGTGATCCTGCGGGAAACTAGGAAATTAGATGAGGTCAAGTTCGAGAAAACCAAGGTCCTGTTCTTCCCCGACTACACGATGAAGGTCCAGCGACAATGAGGGTCTTTTCTGCCAGTTAAGCAAAAGCTTCGTCAATTGAACATTTCGTACTCATTGCTATTTCCCGCAAGACTCCGAGTGGTTTTTGATGGGAAGTCTAGGTTCTATGACACACCTCAAGACGCTTGGGACTGGCTTGAGACTTCGGGACAGTATTCGGGCCCACGACCTACAGGCACATCAATTGCATGGAATGGGGAAGCAAGTGGAGAAAGACCTCGACGGCGACGACCTAGGATGCGACTCCTTGGTTTATCGGCGGCACCTGGGCCGGATCAGATTCGCCGGGAGTGACAGGCTGTGGTCCGCATCGCGGAACAGTTGGCAGAAAATGCGGAGCTAGACGACAAAGCTGACACTTCACTTCATTCCTCAGAAGCTGTGAGCTTGTCAGCGGCGAATTCTCGGACATGGTTTCGCTATGAATGCCTGACGTCGCGCCACAAACTGCGGATGGTATTGTATGACGTAGACTGATATTGGCGCCTGCATCAAGAACTGTCTCATGAACTGCCTTGGGTACTGTAACCTTAAACTGTCATATGATATGGCGTTGTTTGCCCATAATATAGTGCACTGGGAACTACACTCCGTCCCTGTGGGTTATTCTCCGTTACACATATCTTCCTACACATGATTAGTAGTCACCTGGGGATTCACAATGGCATGCCCTTTGTGGTTACACATCCCTCCATTTCTCCCATCTATTGGGAACCAGTAGGACACACGGTTGTTTTGCTGCCTGTCAGGTTTGGGCAACACCCCATGGGTAGGGGGGTCGCTTTTTTAATGTCCTTCCCCCTTCCCTGTTGGTCTATCCCTCTTCCTTTCAATTGCAGGAGCCACTCTGGGGGGTATAAGAGATGTATCAGTGCATATCCGATTCATACTCATAGATATATGTGTAGGCCGAGATACATTTCATTTCTCACATAAAAATACTGCCAGGATGGATCACACGATAATCACATGGAATGTGGGGGGTCTCCGCACGCCATCCCGCTGATATGCGGTACACTCATATCTCAAGAGGCACAATGTGCGTATAGCGATTTTACAAGAGACACAATTCAACGCGGGGAAACAGCCAGATTACAACGTAGGTGGAGGGGTAAAGTATATGCCACGGATTACTCATTATATGCACAAGGGGCCCTAATCTAGATTCACCCAGGTACGCCTTTTGCAATAGATGAGGTCATTACCGACAGAGGGTAGATATTTGTTCCTGAAGGGCAGATTAGATGGGCGCCATATTCTGATAGGAAATGTGTATGCCCCTAATATAGAGCAAGGTCAGTTTTTAGCCTGCTGTCCCAAGAGTTGAAGAAATGGTGTGAGGTTCCATGGCTACTTGGAGGGGACTTCAATAGTGTATTGGACACGGGTGTAGATAGATCCTTCCCCCACTTAGAGGTACGACTGCCACGGCCAATTCCACGGTGCTGAACGGATGGGCGGATGGATGGGACTTGATTGATGTCTAGAGACATCGCAACCCCGGTGTGAGGGTGTACTCCTTCTTCTCAGTGCCTCATAATTTGCATGTTCGCTTAGACAGGTTTTTTAGTTCTCTATCCCTACTTCTCTACATAACGGGCTCAGAGTATTGGGGACGTACACACTCTGATCACAATCCACACTGTGTCACACTGGCCTGGGAGAGCGGGGTCCCTACGTGGAGGTTACAATCGGCGATGCTCGAAGACTCAGTCTTTCTGGAATCGATAGGGGAGGCTATAGGTGAGTACTTTACACTCAACTCCGGGTCTGCGTCATCCTCTCTGGTGGAGTGGGCGGCCATGAAAGTCACCTCCGAGGGAGGTGTTAGGGATTGGGCTGTGGGCTGCGTAAGCTGATTGAGTTGGACCTACTCACACTAGAACGGGAGTTGCTGGCACTAGAATCTCGAGCAATTGCGGACGCTGCAGATACTACCCCCTTGTCAGAGGCGCAAAGGAAACATGCTGAACTCTTAGGACGTCAGCGCCGTCTAAATTTTGCGGCGCACTCAGCGCCTGCACATGCTAAGGCGGATCGATCAGGACCTCTTTTGGCCTGGCTGGTCAAACAGGAACAGTCGGTCGGACCCATCACCGCTCTCCGGTCTCCAGGCGGGGGCTTAAATTTACACAGCATGAAATACATAGCGAACTGACCACACATTTCACACAATTGTATAGGTCCGCCTTGAGTGTCCCCGAAGTAGTTTTTGGACGGCCTCTCTTTTCCAGTCCTAACGCCGGAGCAGCGTACAGAACTGGATGCCCCGCTCACACTTGAAGAGATCAAAGGTACAATGCGGGTTTTGCCATCTGGCAAAGTGCCAGGACCTGATGGTTTCCCCCCACGAATTTTATAAAAAGTACTTTGATCTCCTAAGCCCACAACTACTTAAGGTATATACGGAAGCGCTAGATGGCCTTTCCCTCCTGATCTCCATGACAGATGACACCTTGATCACGCTCCCCAAGCCGGGCAGGGACCCTACGCACACAAGTGCTTATCTGCCCCTGGAGCTACTGAACGGGGACTATAAAATACTAGCAGGTGTTCTGGCTGGCAGATTCGCACCGGTCATCCCACATTTGGTCCACCAGGACTAGAACAGATTCGTACCAGCTCGCAGTACATCTCTTAATATTCGCAGGTTGTTACGGGTGATGCGCTGTGCTGCATTGAACTGGCCAACAGCTGGCTGTGTTGTATTGGGCCTAGAGAAAGCGTTCTATACAGTGGAATGGCCATACATGTTTGAAGTACTTCGTCGCTTTGGTTTTGGGCCATACATGCTGAACTTAGTTAAATTATTTTACGGAGCACCTGCAGTTTGGGTCCGAATGGGAGCTCTGTTTTCCAGACCCATATTGATAGAGAGAGGAACTAGACAGGGGTGCCCCCTTTCCCCTTTGATCTTTTCCTTGGCTATAGAGCCACTGCCTATAGCGCTGCAGCAAAGAGCAACAGCCTGGGGGATACACCTCGGGGACGGTCTGCACGCGGTCTCGCTGTACGCGGATGATATTCTGCTTTATGTTAAAGATCTACAGGCAATTCCGCAGGATATCCCAGACACGCTAAAACTATTTGCTTCACTATCTGGACTTGGTGTACACTGGGGTAAGTCTTGTCTATTCCCCTTTAGCCCTGGGATAGATGCTCCTCACTTGGAGGTGGATGGGACCTTGGTGACGTGGCAACCGGTGGCGTTTCGATACTTGGCTATACGTATTTACCACAATGTTCGGGATCTCCTAGACGGCAATATATCTAGAGCAGTCACAGCTTTAAAATCCCAAATTGAATTTTGGAAAACACTTAATCTTTCAGTCATAGGCAGGGTGGAGCTGATAAAATTGGTAATGCTGCCATGCCTACTTTATTACTTCGCTAACCTCCCGATATACCTGCCAGCATCCTTCTTCCGATCACTGGAGGGTATTATAAGGGACTTTATTTGGAACAACTCGCGGTACAGGGTAGCATTAGCAAAGTTATATTTACCTCGGGTACGAGGTGGGCTGGCTCTACCCAACCTGGAGCATTACTATCTGGTGTCCCAGATACTCTGAGTGGCAAAATGGGTGGAGGAACTACACCTGGCAGACACAGCAGAACACGGGCCCCCGTATACCCTAGATAGGATTCTCTTTCTATTCCATCCATGCAATAGATCATACGAGCCGCTTACTCTTCTGGTGCAGATAGCTCAGAAATGCTTTCGTATGGCATTGCGCCTTACTAGGCATGTTACACCATATGTGCCAGCCATTCCATTATTAGGTATGCCAAAAGTGAGAGGCCGATGTTGGGGTGACGGACCTCACAGATTGGCATGGTGTAGATATATCTACACTTGGGGATCTGTACATGGTGGGTGCGCTGCGGCCATTTCTCTCTCTGTCTGAAGAAGAGGGCGTCCCTCCTGGGCAATTCTTGAACCATGCCTCCTAGTTGGCCATGCTGAGGTGACATTGGGGAAACATCTCGCAGGAACCCCCAACACACCTCCTAATGCAGTACATACACGTGATAGGTACGGGGTGACATCTCGTAAAATAGTTTGCAGAATCAATTCGGGAACACACCATGATGGATTTAACACCATTGCGAAATAAATGGGAAACGGACATGGCACGATCATACACAGCTACAGAATGGTCCATGTAATTGGAAAGTCCCAGACAGATCCCCAGAAATGCGTGTTTCAGGCTGTTCAATTTTATGTTGTACACAGAGCATACCCATCTCCGGATAAGATTAATAGATATTTTAATAAGGTAGACGCATGTTGCTCACGATGTAAATTGATAGATGCTGATCTATTGCATATGCTCTGGTCATGCCCCAAATTGCAAACATATTAGGATGAGGTGATCCGATCCCTGGATACCAGCACGGATAGAGAGCTGCCGTGGACATGGGAAGCGTGCATAACGGGGATATTCTTTCGAAGTAAAAAGCATAAAGCCTCTTCTAGATTTTTAGACCGGGGTTTGGGCGTGGCTAAAAGGCTTATCACACGCCAATGGAAGGCAGAAGATCCCCCACCGATGAAAGCATGGTTCCACTCTATGATAAACTGGGCCAAGGCCAAAGCAGTCTCATTAGTAAGGGAGGATACGTTAGGGCTTCGTAAATACCCCATTTCCATGGCATGGAACACAATATTGTGCACGCTTCAAGGGATGTTAATCTCGGATGGCCTGCCTGACATTCCTAACACTGACTAAAGTTACTCAATACAGGTGTTGTAATGCGTCTCAAAATGTGATCTGGAATGTGTAGTATGTTTCATATGCCTCAGGCCACCTTGTATTAATATTATGATGATAGAATATGCATAGGTGCGAATGTATAATCGGTAACTTTACAGTGGTCAATGACCGCTTCACCCCCCCACCCATATAGGCGTTCCTGCTTTCTCTCCTTGTCCCTCCCATTGGTGTTTTACTGTTTCAATGTTATCTATATGGTCGTTTGATCGACAAGTTGGTCGTAGTGACATGGTCGAGATGAGCTATACGCGTTGTATATATGAAGCTAATATGTACATGCACAGTACGATTGCCTTGTGTTTCAATAAGGAAATGTATCTAAATTGGAATGATTTTATTTCCATGGTAGGCCAAGGGTAAGACAAGTTACGCCTGAGAGACAGATCGATGCTGTTTATGTGTCCAAATTGTCGCTTTAATGTGTTGAATACTCTGTTTTGGAGACTGCCTACTGGTTCTTTTGAAAATGTATATGCCTATCAACTATATGACATATGTAAAAACCTAATAAACAGATCAAACAAAATGAGGTGCCTGTAGTGGGCGAGGATATGTGTGATAGTGGGACAGCTAGCTGGAAAGTTAGTTTGTGTGCTGTCCTGTGTGGTTGACTCATTTTGGGCCGTGTCCCAGCCTAAGTGCGAATGAATCACACCTCATCCTAAAGCAGTTCTCCCATAGCTCAGCAGCTCTAGACACCATCCAGGCCATACCCTCTCACCGGGTAATGATTTTGAACATGATGAAGCACAGAGCCATGCAACCTGTGATCCGGGCAGTCGCTTTGCCTTAAGGTGTATAGATTCATTGCTCCAGTGAAAGGAGCGTCAGTACACTAGGAATTATATGAAGTGATTTGCTGTTTGCAGGGTCACCACAGGAAGGAGGGGAGAGCCATAGAGATTATTGTGGTCAGTTATTGGAGTTTCGCTGGAGGATGAGGAGGAAGAACCCCGTGTTATGTGCATGACCTAGTCACGGATCGAATCCCATGCCTGTTCCAGTTCGGTGAAGTAGTGGGAGTGCTGCTCAGCCATTTTCCTCAGTGGTGGGGAATAAAAGCACATACTTGAGTCCCAGCTACCTCAGCTTCTTCTTGACACGGAGAAAGAAGAAACTTTTATGCTGTACTGCTAATGTGGAATCGAGTAGCATCACATTTGCGCTCCTAACCAGAAATTGACCTGCACTTCTTGTAGTGTGCAACAGAGTGTCCCTATCTCTGTAATTGAGGATGTGCGCCACTATGGAACAGGTGCACTGCCCGGGTAGGGGTTGCTGGGTGGGTATTCTCTCTAGAGAGCTGAGAGCCCCAGAGAGCCCCAGAGGAGAGGCCTCCTTCTGGAGCCAGTTTTCAACATACTTTGAGGGATCGCGCCCTTCAAGTCCCTCTGGCAGGCCAATAATTCACAAATTATTGTGGCACACTCCTTCTACATCTTCAGCCCCGCCTTCTAGATGGTGCACTCAATCTGACCGGTCCAACAGGATCTTGGTGTGGTCCATGGTCTGCGGGTGGAGGGTTTGAAGGAGTATACTGTTGACCTGTACTTTTTCAGACAACTTGCATTGATTCTCACACAGTATACCCATATCCTGTACCACTGCATCGATCTTTTGCTTTAGGGTTGAGTAACTATCTGCGATTGCTTACAGTATGAGGTCTAACTTGTCCGGGTCCACTGATGATACATTTGTGTCAGTCTACTAGGTGCTTGCTGTATGCTGGAAGCTGGCAAGGGATCTGCCAGGGCCATTGTGGTTGTGCAAGCTTGTAACCCAGCAGGCTTCTGTAACCGGCCCATGTGAGACGAGTTCCTGCCTCACAGCACACCAGATGATTGGAAGGCTGGATGTGTGAGTTGTTTTGTCTGGTCGGTGCTATTCCAATCGGGGAGCGCTAGGATCCTACCTCTGGCCTGACTCACTCACCCTCAGCCGCAGGCCTGGTGGAATGGGGATGAGGGCATGAGCAGCCACGCAGGTCCAAAACAACTGGTGCAATCAGTGATCACAGGCCTATTCAGTAAGCCTGGTGGGCCAATGGGGAGTTGAAGAAAAATAATTGCTGTGCCAGCTCATCACGCCAAATGGAACTGAAGGTTCCTTCCCCTAGCCTGCCTCACTCCCTCCCTATTACAGGCTTGGTGATGTAGGAGGGAGGGCAGGGGCAGGCCCAAGACAGCTGAAGCAACCTCCAGTGGCATGCTAGGGCTGTATGATACCGGGACCCGCTCCATGAACCTGTAGAGCCTGCGAGGAGTTAAGAGATTAGTCACTGTGTCAAATCAACTCCACTCCACAGAGGGAGCGCATGGTACATTCCCCCAGCTCGCCTCACTCCCTCCCTGTTGTAGACTTGGTAGTGTGGAAGGGAGGGAACGAGCAGCCGGCTAACCCAAGACAGCTAGAGCCACCAGTAGTGACGGGATAGGGCTGCAAAGCACCACCGCAGGCCTATTCAGGTATCCAAGTATGACATTCAAGAAGAGGTCTGGCATCCGCACGGCCTGCCAGTGGCTTCCTGTCGCTCCACAATGCGAGTGTTTTCAGCGGCCAATTGTAGGCACCGCAACTCACCTTTGCAGCTTGTCAGTGGCTGCACAGCCCAGCCAGGCCTGTCTTCATCCACTGCTCGCAGGTGGGGTCATCAGCTCTCAAGGGGTGGGTCCAGTGACTCCCTTTGCCCAGAGGGGACCCCCACCGAATTATGGCCACAGCAGGGTCCCGCAGTAGGTAGGGGCCCTCTGGGATCAGCTCAGGAGCCTAAGCTGACCAATGTTGATCTGGGATTATAGGCCTATCTAAAAAGGCCTCTAGGCACCGCCGCAATGCCCAGACCTTCAATGTGCCCTCCGAAGTTGTCGGGCCGCTCCCACTGTGGCACCTCAGTGTCTACGAGGTGTAGGGGACACAGCACCGAAATTAGGTGGCTGCCATGTTGCCCACTAACCACGCTCCCCTTCCACCAGAATGAATATAAATATTTTTTCTTCCTCACCATTACATTTATTTAGAGGAACTAGGTAGGAGTGTCTCTTATCACCTTTTCGTTTTTTATTAGTCATTGAACCTCTCCTTTGTCTACTTCAGAACTCCAAAGAAAATAAAGGTATTAGTGTTAAAGATATAGTACTTAAAACATCTGCCTAAACAGATGATATTCTATTGTTCATTAGTAATCCATACAGTTCTGTCCCACTCATTTTAGCATTAATAGCTATTGTAAATATTTTTGATTTTTTTCCATTAAACATGTATTGTACATCAGATATGCTTAATAATACTCACATGATTTGATGTTGACATAAAATAGATTACCTACAAATTTTGTTCTCAAATTCTATTCGGAGAACAATGGACCTCAATTGTGTGTTTAGTATTACTAAAATTAAAGAGAACATTGACAAATGGTCACCACTTCATTTAAATTGGTGGGGAAAAATTGAATCTGTTAAAATGATTATTGTTCCGCAAGTGTTATATACATTGTTTATTCTTTGTATAGTTTCCAGTGGCATTTTAGAAAAAATCAGATAAGATTATTTCTAATTTTATATGGAATAATAAAACACCAAGAATTAAATATAATAAACAAAGTTGATAAAGAGAATGGTGAAATGGGTTTAGTATATGTTTGCAAATACCATAAAGCGTGAGGGCGAGAAGAAGATGGCGGTTTGATCCCGTCGCTGACTCCTGCTCTATCCTGTGTCTCCTCGCTTACTGCCATCAGCTGAGCGGCAATCTGGAGAAAGAGTGCCAAATGCTGGATCTTAGACTTCTTCCTTCTGCTCGTGTAGATAGTCAGCACGTGCTGACATTTGGGTTTCCCTACACAGATGTTGCAGCTTTGCAGCAGGCAAATATACAGCCATTTACAATCCGCTGCAGTGCTGCAGCTCTACCTGATTAAAGCTTGCTGTCAGGAGCTTGCCATGGCCCCACAGAAGGGCAGTGCTTCCTGAGGTGGCTGCGGAGCCTGTCCGGAAGCACAAGGAGCACCGCCAGGGAGGATGAGGAATTGAACCTGGCTGGCTTTGCCACTGGAATCAAGCTAGCCTGGCTGATGAGGGCTGTTAGCCTGAAATCGGTCCCAGGATGCTTGTTTCCGATCCAGGGAAGACATGGCTTGGCAGTTCGGGCTGGACTGTTCCCATGAGGCACAGGGCCAAGACTGATTTGCAAAATAGCTGTGTCTGAACTGGGGTGGCAAAGTGAGCTAAAGAACGATGATGGATTCAACCAAGATCTGTCACTGGGAGTGAGTGTCTGAAAAGTTTCAGCACTCCGTCCATCATCTCCTTGTGTTTGCTTTGTTCGCCCTAAGTTGGCAGGGTATGCCCAGACGTGGGACCCTTGCTCACTTTGCCACTGGAATCAAGCTAGCCTGGCTGATGAGGGCTGTTAGAAAGAAACCGGTCCCAGGATGCTTGTTTCCGGTCCAGGGAAGACATGGCTTGGCAGTTCGGGCTGGATTGTTCCCATGAGGCACAGGGCCAAGACTGATTTGCAAAATAGCTGTGTCTGAAGTGGGGTGGCGAAGTGAGCTAAAGAACGATGATGGATTCAACCCAGATCTGTGACTGGGGGTGAGTGTCTGAAAAGTTTCAGCACTCCGTCCATCATCTCCTTGTGTTTGCTATGCCCTTGGATACAGCACCCTTGCAAGTAGGACGCCCTATTTTAAAATTGCTTAAGACTGGAGCAGTGAAAGATCTGTTGGAAGCAGCATCTAAAGAGTCATTAGTACTTGGGGAGGTACCCCATTTGGCGGATGCTTTGATGGCAGCAGCAGCTACACCAACTGGTACACCGTCTGACCCCCCCCCCCAACCCCGCCTGTTCAGGACCGGGCCTAGGACCAAGACCTCAGCAGAGGCAAGCTGACTCTGGAATCTGAAGAACCCTCCTGCCAGCTATTTGGTAAAGTCAATCCACTGTTTCCTCCTTCCGAAGTGCCCTCATCGGGGGCGGACAATGCACAAACCGTACAGGATGTTCAACTAGAGGCTTTGGGACTTACTTCAGGGCCAGCAAATATAAGTACTGTTTCCAGTATTCTGGGGCCAGTCGGGGGGGGGGGCATGGATGACATTGGGCGGTCATGCCGTGCTGCCAATGAGGAGATAGATTATGATTTAATCTCTGAAGATAATACAGAGACGTCAAAATGCTACTTCAGTGCAGATGTACACTTAAAGATATCTAGTGATAAGGATAATTTGTCTATCTCTGCGATTCCTAAGGCTCCTGCTTTACAGTCTGATAACAATGTGTCCCATGCCTCACACCCTGACTCTATCTCTATTCAGGGAGGTGGGCGGCTCCAAGACCAGAGGATACCAAGACAGTCTAGGAAGAAGCCCAATGATCAGATCAAGATTCAGTCCAGCAAGGCATGCGAAAAAGTGGCTAAGAACAGCCCATCAGGAAGTGGGTCACCTTGAAGGGAGAAGTAAAATCACTCATATCTCAACTATCTGCAACACTTCCAGGGTCAGAAGTGGTAAAACAGCATACCGAACAACCTGCTCAGCACTCTCAGCATAAATGCTCTACCCCAAATCCCGGCTTTACTTCAGACATATCCTCTGGTACTTTATCAGATCACTCCCCTCCACTCATCACCAAGGAGGGGCACATAGAGGGACACTCAGAGGAGACTATACAAGAACCATCATTAAGAACAATCTTGCACTCAGGCAAGGGCAGACAATCTGCAGATGCAAAAGTCATTGAATGAGGTCTCAGGACAGATCACTAACCTCACAACTGAGCTTGCAGATTTGCAGAAGAGAGTGGCCCACACCGAGGAGGCGGCGAGGACAACAGCCAAGGCTATTGGGAATCATGAGTACCAGCTAAAATGTCTCCAAACTAAAATCGAGGACATTGAAAAATAATCTCAGAATGTTTGGGATACCAGAAGGCAAAGAAGACTCTGATCCCTGGCAGTACATGGTGCAACTGTTTAGGAGGGCTTTTCCAGATCTAAATGACTAGGAGTGGGACTCCAATTCAACGTGCTCATTGTCTTCCTCTCAATCGTAATGCCTCTAGCAGCAGTACGACCCAGCCCCAGCCTATACTGATATATATTGGAAACTTCCTCCTGAGACAGGCCATTTCCCTTACAGCGCGTATGCTGTACGGTCAGATCTCTGTAGAGCCACAATGGATCGGAGATGGAAGTTACGTCAACATATTGACCCGTTGAAGGCCGCAGGGGTTCAAGTTTTCTTGCAGGAACCAGCCCGCCTAAAAATGATTAAGGATGGGCGATCTCAGATATGCTTCTCTGAGGAGGACACTATGCAGGCTCTGGCTCGACTAAGAGGGGCGAATAATAATAATAATAAGTAACATATAAACGCAATTTCAGGCTCCTTTCTGCTTTTTTTCTTTTCTATTTTTTTCTCCCTTGCGGGTGTTAAAGGATTGTAAGGAGGGCAATAATGATAGCTGAAATAGTGTGCGCTCTTCCCTCTTTGTCTTGGCCTTTGTCTCGTCTCTTTCCTTCTTCTTACTATAAGCTCTGCTGATGGTCGGTGGCTCGGGACGCAGGGCGGATGGAAATGGGGGCTCTCTTGGGCTGTTTCCAGTGACAGGCCCCAGGGTGGGGTGAATCCTTCTACAGAGCACAGGGTGGTTGGGTTGGGTTGCGGGGGTCGATGTGTGGTTTGGGTGGTTGTGAGAGGACTGATATGGCAGACGGCCTTATGCAGGCAAACTTGCTCACACTCATATGATTGGGGTGGCTTTGACAGAGACCCACTTGGCATATAAAGATAGGGCTCTACTTAAGCAGTTGGGTTATAATATAGTTGCCTGTACATCTCAAACTATATTGATTTGCGGGGTGGCGGTGCTTTCCTTTATGAAATTTCACGGTCAAGTGCTAAATACTGCGTCTGACCCCAGAGGAAGGTGGGTACTGGTACAACTGGCATTATATTCACTTAAGTTCATGTTATGTGTCGTCTACGGGCCAAACACTGATGATCCAGAAGTACTTGATACATTATCACTTGAATTACTGGACTGGGCAGGAAAACTGATTTTAATGGGTGATCTTAACTGTGTAATGAACTACAGTATCGATTCGACCAATCGCAATGCCATCCCTCGCAAACCTAGAACTAGGGCATCTCTCAATGACCTGATTAAGCTATATGGGATCTGCGACGCTTGGCAGACTCTATTCAACAGAGCCCGGCTATACGTATTATTCCTCTCCGCACAAGCACTATTCAAGGATAGATATGGTCTTTACTAAGCGCCTGCTGCTGGATAATATGGAAATGAGCATCTGTCCATGGATCGTCTCAGATCACAATCCGATTTATTTTTATTTTTCACTTTGTGCGAATTGGGATAAGCCTAATAGCTCTAAGTTTACCTTTCCTCGCCACCTACTAACTAATAGTGAGTATAAAAAATATGCTTCAGGCTTAATTAGGGAATTTTTCTCTATTAATAAAGGATCAGCCTCACCAGCAATAATATGGAACACAATGAAAGCATATGTCCGGAGTATAACACTGCAATACGTGGTTTAGCAAAATAGAGCCATTTCTGAAGAGTACCATTCTCTATGTCAAGCTGCTCGCCAACTCAAAATACTACATGCCCTTAAAATTACCAAAGGATCAGCTGATGAACGAGAAGTGTTTTTCCAACTTTTAGAAATACGATCTCGTTTAGGATGCAGATTGAAGGAACAGGTAGCAGCCAGATATGTTAAATACAGGAAGTTGCAATACGAATTTGGTGAAAGGGTTGGTCGAGTCTTAGCCTATCAGATCACAGAGCAATGATCAAAGGGTATAATACAGGCAATTAGGGGAACAGACGGTAAGCTCTATACAAATACCACACTTATTTTGGAACAATTATCTTCTGCCAGCCGCAAGCATTTGATCAGGGTGAGTGCTCAGAATACATTCAGCGGTGTTACCTACCCTTTCTTAGGGAGGATCAGGCTTACGATTTGCAGGCAGAAATCTCTATGCTGGAAATTGAGGTAACACTAATAGTCCTATCCTCTGGCAAGGCAGCCAGTGAGGACTCCCTACTTATTGAATTTTATAAGACATTTAAAGAGCTACTGATTGTAGAATATTGTATGGTCGTTCAATTTATTTAGGCTGGGGGGATATCCCAGAAACCTGAAACACAACTAACATTGTCTTTTTAAAAAAGGATAAACTGGCTGAAGATCTGGGATCATATAGACCTATCTCGTTGGTCAATACTGATGCAAAATGGTTTGCCAAAATTCTGGACAGCCGTCTTGCTTTGGTAATCTCGGTCTTAGTATCCCCACAGCAACACGGATTCATCCCAGGTAGAGACACCACTGGGCATACTAACACTGCAATCACAGCATTTGATGTTGCTGGAAAGTACAACACCAACATGAACATGATCCTTCTTGATGCAGAGAAGGCGTTCAATTGTGTTGCTTGGGGCTGCTTATGGGTCACTCTGCGCGCCTTTGGTATAAGGCAAGATTTCATCAAACTGATTCAGGCACTATATAAGACCCCATGTGCTCGGGTTGCCCATGCGGGGAGCTACTCGAATCTTTTTCGAATCTACCGGGGGACACAGCAGGGATGCCCACTCCCCCCTTGCTATTTGCCCTATATATAGAGCCTTATTTACAGTTTCTCTTCAGGAATACATTAATTCAACCTCTGGTCAACAACTGAAATTGACTGCATATGCCGACGATGTGGCGATTTTTTCCTCCAATCCAGTAACAGCAATTAGCCGGATCACCCATGAGGCATGCATTATTGGGAAATTTTCGGGCTATAACCTGAATCTATCTAAAAGTCAGGCCCTTTTAAATTTTTCCCAAATTCCTTTACTTGTTCAGGGCAATTCCATTAAGGGTCCCGGATTCTTTCTTTAGACGTCTATAGGGCGCTTTTGGAACTTTTATCTGGGGCTACAGGCGTGCAAGGCGAGCCATTCGATTTCTGAAACTCTCCTACAAGAAAGGAGGGCTCTCACTCCCAGATTGTAAGCTTTATTTTTGGGCTGCTTTCACGGGACGCTTGCGCAGTTTACTAACCGTAGACAAGCTAGCCCCAACATCATTCTGCTACCAGCACGCTCTTGGAGTAGAGGTCAGGCTCTTTTATCGGCTAGGGGATCCCAACTATTACAAAAGGGTACGCTTTAAAGTACTAAAAGATATTATCTGCATCTGGGAGGGAATTTGTAAAAAATATTCTATCTGCTTTATAAATAAAGATACCCCGATATGGAGCAATCTCGCTTTTCCCCCTATCTTCCGGGATCCAACGTGTAGGGTTTGGCCGCATTGAAGGATCGTAACAGTCGGCCAACAATTCGATCTGAACGGCCTTCGATCTTTCTCTGATTTGCAAGATTCCTTCCTCGCCATTCTTTCTTTAAATACCTACAAGTTAGGGACTTTATACGGACTAGTTGCGAATATATGCATGGCATTAAAGGCATTTTAAACCCGGTATTCAACCTTCCATTAGTATGACATATCAGGTGCTTTCACAGTTTGCTGCAGAAGACACATCCCGCTATTAGCGGCAAAGTGGAGCAGGCTTCTCTCGTCTGAGGTTGTGGCTGAAGACATCCAGATGTCCTTAGATCTGTTAGATCTCTCCTTACACTCTGTTAATCTTAAGTTACAACAATTGTGTACGATCTGTTTTTTAATTATACCCCAGACGTAATTTAAAAATGGGGAGCAACTGCTTCTGCAGATAGAACTAAATGTCCTAAATGGAATCTTTTTGCTGCAGATGTCCTGCATATGTTCGCACTTTGTCCTTGTCTACAAAAGTCATGGGTAGGGGTGATGAAGTTTATGTCCTTAAGTCTGGGATACCCAGTACAACTACCTATTGAAGAGCGAATGATGGGTGTTAAATATGATCTCGAGGGAGGCATTCAGAGATTAATAATAATTATGCTGGTATCTGCATTTCTAGGGCATGGGTCTCGGTGAAGAATACGGTATGGTGCACCCTTATACATCATATATATGAATCAGAGCTCGCTCTGGCCAAAGCAAAGGGCCTCTCCTCACTGCTAAAGTTTGAGACTATTTTGAATCATTTTCACCGGGATTTTATTGATGTCAATCATGATTAATCATATATGGAAATGTATCATGAATCATCAAATTTATTCGGGGGAAGTCTCTGATACTTTTGATATATATATATATTTTTTTAGGATAATCTTAGCTAATTAACTATATTCATTTGGGCTGTTTTCTTCTTTCCCTTTTTTTGTTCTTTTTTTTCTTCTGATGCTCACCTTATATGAATTGTTTAAATGGGAAACATCCATTACAACGCAGTCATTACATCGCACTGCTTTTACAACGCAGCTGTTACAATGCAACTGCCTTTACATCGCATGCCATTACAACGCAGTCATTACAACGCATGTCACTACAACGCATGCCAGTACAACGCATACCATTACAACGCATGCCAGTACAACGCATTATAAGGTAAGTAATAGAGATTTTTTACTTTTAGGGTGGCTATCGGTTTTGGGGTAGATGGGAATAGTAATTTTTACCCCTACACTATCCAACACTTTCCCTACTGTTGCACTCACTGGAGTGTGAATAGTAATTTTTACGCCTACACTATCCAACACTTACCCTACTGTTGCACTCACTGGAGTGGGAATAGTAATTTTTACCCCTACACTATCCAACACTTACCCTACTGTTGCCCTAAAAGTATTATGCGCTGTAATGGTATGCGTTGTAATGGTATGCGTTGTAATGGAATGCGTTGTAATGGTAGTTTTTAAAAATGCGTTGTAATGGCATGCGTTGTAAAATCCTGCGATGTAATGGTAGTTGCGATGTAAAAACCGCGTTGTAATTGTTTGCATTGTAACGTCATATATTCGTTTATATATATCTGCTACGTACTATGACCTGCAAAAATAAAAAATTAAAGCAAATACCATAAAGCTTTTATAATTGGACAGGCTTCCTTATGATTTCAGACATTTAATCCTCTGTTGTCTCCAAAATAGAATCGAATTGAGAAAAATATGATTAAACCTTTTCCAGTGCGGCCATTTATTAGCAATTTCCAGTAACAATAATCTTATTAAATCTTCTTCACTACTGAAAGTTAGTAGATTAGCACTTCTTCAATTTGACTCTTACTTCCGCCTGAATATTGCATGTTATAAAATGTCTCTTTGTGGTATAATCCTTCCATTAACCTGCGCAGTGACATTAGCTTTTGGAACCTGGATTGATACTGGACATTTTTATTTAGGTGATTTGATTTGCTATGGGCAGCTTACTGCCCTCTACCATTTGCCAATGTGATGTTTTTGTATCCTCCACAGAATTGCAGAAAAAATTTAAATTACAATCTTATAAACTTTAAATTCTATGTAATACAACTTTAAATGCTTTTTCAAATGCCTTACCTATAGCTAAAGCTTCCCAATTTGATTCAAGTTTATTTAATCCATCAGGACATACCATATCAAAAATATATTTAAAAACATACATTAATGTTCTCACATTTAGCTTTAAACAATATCTGAACAATGAGCTCTCCTTATCATTGTCCTTGAAACACTGGAAAAATATTGCTTTCTAATGTTTCAGATTCACTTCCAGTTAACCATTATCAATTGAACCTATTTGTCTTATCTAATTGCTGGTGGATGCCTTGCAAATTATATAAAGCCAAACTTCTCTCGAAATTTCCTGTCTTGGCATTGTAAAAGGTCAGCTGGTTCAACAAAGCACTTATTATTTGATTTAAGATGTTTCTAGATTTCTTTATATCATCTGCTATTAAATCAGTTTTCTCTAATTGCAAAAATGCAACGTCACTTACACCACACTCCTGGTAGTCATGGATTACTTTTTCCAGAAAAGGTGATAATCTTTCTGCCAATAACCCCAAATTTATTCTACAAACTAAGCCCTGGATCTCATGTACTGATATGGTTGATCCAGAATGAGGAAAATAGTTAAGGGATCCTCATAAGTTGTTTTGTTAGACCCTCACCCACTCTGGAAAGGCCATCTGCATTGACATGGCCAGTCCCAGGTCTATGTTTCATTGTAAAGTCCATACCCTGTAGGGAAATGGACCTCAGCAACTTGGGGTTCTCTCTTCTCATCTGCATCAGCCACCTGAGAGGCCTGTGGTCACTTTGAACTCAGAAGTGAGTCCCAAATAGGTAGGGTCTCAGCATCTTCAGGGGGCACACCACAGAAAAGGCTTCCCTCTCAATGGCACTCCAAAGCTGCTTTCTGGGGAGTCGCTTACTAATAAAGGCAGTTGGTTGATCCTGATCTTCGTCATTTAGCTGTGACAACACTGCCCCAATCCCATGTTCAGAAGCATCAGCCTGGCAAACTCTTTGTTCAAATCAGATGCCTTCAGGACAGATGCTGAGTGCAAAGCTTATTTAGGGTGTCAAAGCCTTTTGACATTGGCCGGTTCAGATGACTTTTTTAGGCTGTTTCTTGGAGGTTATCTCTCTCAAAGGTGCCACTATGGTATCATACCTTTTGACAAATCTTCTGAGTCAGGCAAATGAATGCTCTGTCTTGGGTTTGGGTCTTAGGAACATCTTAGGGCAGAATTGTCTGGATTTTGGGCTAGAGAGGTTGTACATGGCCTCCACCAGCTGGTAGCCCAGGTACCCAACTGAGCTTTGCCCTATCTGACACTTACTTGACTTGATGGTCAGCCCTGCCATCATTTTAAATTGAAAGTTGCCTTTAGGAGTAGAAAAAGCAGACCTCTTCTTGGCTCCTGTAGCCTATATAGCAGCCCCCAGCTTGTCAATGAGCGCATCAGCTTTTAGTATGGGTCAGTCTTGGTGACTGCATTTAAGCTTCTGTAGTGCGCACAAAATCACATTTCAGATTTCCCTCCATTTGAGTGGGCAACCAACACCACTGGGCTGGCCCTTGGACTACTAGAGGGCTCAGTCACCTCCAACTCTAGCATCTTGGCAACGTTAGCTTTGATGCTAGCTTTGACCTGATCTGATAGCCTGTATATTTGACAGGCAAGCAGTCATCTGTGCCTACATAATTGGTACACCAAGGTGTCAGACCTGAGGCCAAGGAAAACAGACCAGCAAACTGACTGAGCAAGTTGTAACAATGTTTCTGCTGTTGCTCTGTTAAAGTGGAAGAGAGAACTACTCCCTCCACTGAGCCATCTTTAAAAATTGGTGGACAGTAGGTCAGGGAGAAGTTCACTTTCCTCTTCTTCCAATCCACCTGTCACTGTGAGCATTGTGATATCTGCTCTGTCATCTTGGAGCTTGTGCCTAGTCACATGGATCATCCTGTGAGGGTGTCTTGGGGGTCCCTACGTCCACCAGCTATGTTAATTTTGGTCATACCAGTGCACTTTACAAGCTCCTGGTTGGCCTCCAAATTTTTGTTTTCTTTCTTCATGTACTCAGCCATCTTGGAACGAAGGCCCAGTACATAGTCCACTATATCTTGTTTAGGTTCTTTGAGAGGTTTCTCCCAACCTTCTCTCACCAAACTCAAGGGACCTCTTACAGGATGTCTAAAGTGTAGCTCAAAGGGACTAAAGCCTACTCCCTTCTGGTCCTAATGAATCACTCAACAAGACCATTTCCTTGGAGATGGTAGGGGACAGTGAATTTGTAAGTCACACCACACTCATCTCACATGACTTTCAGATTGGAAGACAAGTAATTTGTCCCCCTGTCTGAAATGACCTCCTTAGGGAACATACCCTGGAGAAACTACTGTAGGGCTCTAGCTACTGCAGGGGCAGTAACTGTTCTATGGGATATGGCTTCTAGGTACCTCATGGCATGGGCCACTACTATCAGGATTGACCTATTGCAAGAGGCAATAGGTAGGTCTAGGGGACCAACAGTGTCAATCCCCACACTCTCGAAGGGAGCCCCCACCACAGACAGCGCCGTAAGGGGAGCCTTTGGCTTGCCTTCTTTTTTGCCACTGGCTTGACAGGTGACACAGGAGCGACAAACCTCCTTCACCTTTTCAATCATCCGAGGCCAGCTAAAGTGATTGACCAATCTTTCCCATGTTTTGGTCTGCCCCAGATGTCCAGCTAAGGGGATGTCACGGGCAAGGGTAAGGCAAAATTCTCTGTGCTGTTGAGGGACCACCACTCTCCTGATTGCCCCTGGTTTGGGGTCCCTTGCCTCACTGTACAGGATTCCCTCCTCCCAGTACACCTTATGGGTTCCAGTGACATCTCCTGCCTCCTGTTTGACAGCCATCTGTCTCAGGCCCTCAAGAGAGGGACAAGTCTTTTGCCCCGGTTCAAGTCCTCTCTGATGGGTCCTCCTGCTCCCTGGATTTTTTCCAGATCAGGCAAACCTTTCAGGGAAGCAGTCCCCCTTCAGATACCAGATCCTCCCCCTTTCGGCTTATGCTCGCTCTGGACTTTGGACTCCAGTGAAGTGGCCTTGCCATGCTTCCTGACCTTCCTCTTAGTGGTAGGGCCTTGAGTCATTTTTCTACGCTCAAAGGTCCCTTGACTCTCCCTTAAGGTTGTTTGTGCTGTAATGGAGACACATACCCACTCAGGGAGACCCACCATTACTGCATGAGCCTTCTCTCCACATCTGCCCAGGCAGACATTTTGAGGTTATTGCCCAGCAGACACTCCACTGGGATGGCAGGGGACACAGCTACTTTCTTTGGGCTAGTAACCCCTCCCCACTCAAAGTCTACCACAGCTATGGGATGTGACTTTATAACATTGTCAGAGTTTACTGTGTGGGGCACTTCATCAGGGATGATCTGCCCTGGGGAAACCAGCTTAGTCATAACCATGGTGGTGCTGGCACCTGCATCCCTCAGGGCCTGGACTTCCACCCCATTGATTCTTTGCCCCTGCCTGTATTTTTCCATACTGGCAAGCCAGTGAGCCAAGGGTTCAATTTCCTCCCCAACCATGGAGACTAATGTTGCTTCAGAGAACCCTTTACAATTCCCTGGGACAACTTCGACACCCATCCCTACACTTGCCATGCCTTTGGGATGATCACCAGTGGGTGGCTTCTTGGTGCACACAGTATCTCCCCTCTTGTGCCCTGGCTGTTTACAGTCATAGCACAACCCAGCCTTTGTAGGGTCTAAGTTCTTACCCAGGTACCCCCTCTCCTTTGAATAGGATGTGGCTCTGGGCTCCCCCCTGCGGCATCTTTTGGGGACTCTTTGGGAGACTTCTTCTTTTTATCTTTGGCCCCTTCTTTCCCCTGGGGGGACTGTCCTCCTTTCTTGTGATCACCACTTGGGACCTTTTGGGCATCCTAGTGCAAACCCATTCATCAGCCATCTTCCCCAGCTCTCTAGGGATAGATAGCTTAGAATCCACCAGATGCTGGTGTATCTCCTGTGGTACAATTTGAAGTATGTGTTCTTTTATCACTAAATTGTAGAGCCACTTATAGGTTACCTTTTATCCAGCCGTCCAGTGACTTCACAGAAGCATCTACAAAGTCTACCAATGTCTGAATTGACCCCTTAAGTGTATTTCTAAACCTCTGTCTGTATTCTTCAGGGGTTAGACCAGACAGCTCAATGAGTGTCTCCTTCATGTGTGAATATGACTGCCACATCATCTTCCAGTGTCAGTAGCCTATCCATCCCTACTGTTGGAAGTAGTTCCCACAATAAGGATCCCCAGTGGTGTACACCCACCCTTCTCATCCTGAGAGCCCTCTCCTAAGATGCTAGCCATTTGCCCATGTCTTCCCCTTCTACATACTTTGGCACAATTCCCTTGGGCAACCTATTGTTATGGGCACCCCCTGCACTTACCTCTGTGTCTTTGTTGCTGCCACCGTGTCTTTGCAACTTTAGTCCCAGCTTGACCCTTCTCTCCTCCAGGGCCATTCTCCTTTCTTCTAGTGCCAGTCTCCTCTCTTGGAGCTCCAGGAGACTATGTTGGGCCTCTAGGTCCTTGGGCCTCCTCACAGAAGTGGAACTCTTCTCACGCCCAGATGTGGAGCCATGCCTTGAACAAACTCTGGGGTCCCCACTCTTGTTGTCCCCCTCATCCTCAAGAAGGTCTCTGCCATCCTTCTCATCCCTACTGTCAGGGGAATCTCCTCTGTCAGTTGTGCATAGACTCTCCTGGATTCTTCCCAGGTACTGAGGCCTTCTCCAGGTCTTCCTTTTTGGGAGTGACACCCATGCACAGCACACTCAGGACATTGATCATGAGCATGGCCAGGGTGGCCAAGGCAATTTCCATGTTTTCCATTTATCGGGGCTCAACAAACATATTTACAAAACTTTTTGGAATTTTTTTGAACTTTTTGTTAACTTCACTGTTAGTATGTAAACTCAAGGAAAACTATGCCTTGGATATTCAGAACTTGGCTAAAACTTTTAAACTTGTTCTTCAGTGTCAATATGGTAGATTTTCAGTGGTTACCAACTTAGTAATTGTCTGGTACAGCTAAATACAAGTTCTGGATCCCACCACTAGCACCAATATGAGGATTTGTGGCATATTACATGGTGTGGTTGTGAGACCTCACCGTGTAATGCACTCACAAAACCGTCTTGGGTCCAGTCAGGCTCATTTGTAAAACCTCTTGCTCAACCCTTGGTAGTTGTGGCTTTGAGCTGCAAGGCTTAAACAAAGCAACTAGTGTAAAGCAGTTAGAAGCACCAAACAACAGAATTTGAAAGTCACACAACACAAAAGAAATCAGACACCAATTTATAAAAATAGATTATATCTTCATGAATTTTTGGGCACCAAGGTGAGCAAAATCCACCAGAGGGTTCTGGAGATATAGATTTTTAAGTAAAACGTAAATCTCAGCTTTTTTGTCCAAATCGCACACAAGCATTGGTAACCGTAAAGTTTGGAAACTTTTGAAAGGTTTTAAAGTGTTGTGTTTGATTACTTAGGCCCGGACTGAGCAACCAACAGGGAGAAGGTCAGTGGGCCAATCCAATAAGGAGTATTTGGACAGTTACCTGGTCACCAAAGTAGTTTCAAGCCCAGTTCCACACTTTACACACGGACCGCAATAGACCAGTTCCACACTTTACACACGGACCGCAATAGACTTCGATTAAGTGGTCCTGATGCTGAGGATACAGGATGCTGAAAGATGCTCTGGATACTGTATGGTCAATGGGAGTTGTCCTGGGGTTACTCCTCGGGCCACAGGTTAGATGCTGTGGCCCGACCCTTGACCTTGCCAGGTAGGTCGCTCCCCCACCACACAGCTCCGCCTGTGCTGTCCGCCCGCTGCTGCTGCTGGTAAGCTCGACCCTCTGCTTGTGGCCTCGGTGCCCGTTTTCCTTCTGTTTCCCTCGCTGCCCCCACCTCCCTTGTGTCCATTTTGCCTTCTGTCTCCCTCGCTGCCCCCACTATACTGTGCCCGTTTTTCCTCTGTTCCCTCGCTGCCCCCACCTCCCTTGTGTCCATTTTGCCTTCTGTCTCCCTCGCTGCCCCCACTGTACTGTGCCCGTTTTTCCTCTGTTTCCCTCGCTGCCCCCACCTCCCTTGTGTCCATTTTGCCTTCTGTTTCCCTCGCTGCCCCCACTGTACTGTGCCCGTTTTTCCTCTGTTCCCTCGCTGCCCCCACCTCCCTTGTGTCCATTTTGCCTTCTGTTTCCCTCGCTGCCCCCACTGTACTGTGCCTGTTTTTCCTCTGTTCCCTCGCTGCCCCCACCTCCCTTGTGTCCATTTTGCCTTCTGTTTCCCTCGCTGCCCCCACTGTACTGTGCCCGTTTTTCCTCTGTTCCCTCGCTGCCCCCACCTCCCTTGTGTCCATTTTGCCTTCTGTGCCCCTCGCTGCCCCCACTGTACTGTGCCCGTTTTTTCCTCTGTTTCCCTCGCTGCCCCCACCTCCCTTGTGTCCATTTTGCCTTCTGTTTCCCTCGCTGCCCCCACTGTACTGTGCCCGTTTTTCCTCTGTTCCCTCGCTGCCCCCACCTCCCTTGTGTCCATTTTGCCTTCTGTTTCCTCGCTGCCCCCACTGTACTGTGCCCGTTTTTCCTATGTTCCCTCGCTGCCCCCACCTCCCTTGTGTCCATTTTGCCTTCTGTTTCCCTCGCTGCCCCCACTGTACTGTGCCCGTTTTTCCTCTGTTCCCTCGCTGCCCCCACCTCCCTTGTGTCCATTTTGCCTTCTGTGCCCCTCGCTGCCTCTCTCCATTTCCGCCGCTGCGTCCCCTGCGGCCCCGCCCCTGACTGCCCATTCGCTGCCCCTGCCTCCCGCCTCCCAGCTGCTCCTCCCTCCCACCTCCCCATATATGGCGGCCGCTGCGCGTCGCGCTGGCTGGCGCGCCGAAGGCGCGCCTAAGGCAAGCCCGTCTGCGCCTGGACCGCGCCCAGCGCCAGAACCCCTGGGCCGCGCGCCCCCGCTCCAGCCTCGAGGACCGACGCCGATACGATGCCACCACACTCCACGCTCTCAACCCCGGACGGACGCACAACTGCTTCAAGGCCGCCCCGAAACGCACCCATGGTCCCTTCACCTGCCGGAACTGCAGCTACACCAGCCTCAGAGCCACCGAGGCGCCCGCCAAGAAGGACCTCAACCATCTCCGGTGCATCCTACTGAACACCCGCTCCGCACCCAAACACGCCGTCGAGCTCTGGGACCTGCTCGACACATCATCACCAGACGTCGCCTTCCTGACAGAGACCTGGATGAACGACTCCTCCGCCCCGACATCGCCATAGCCATCCCAGACGGCTATAAGATCACCCGCAGAGACCGCGTCAACGCAGTAGGAGGAGGAATCGCCATCATCCACAAGAACACCATCAGGGTCTCGACCAGCACCGACGACACTCTCAGCACCGCCGAACACATGCACTTCCAGATCCACACGGACCCCAACACCACCCTTAGAGGCACCCTTGTCTACAGACCCCCTGGGCCCCGAACCCAGTTCAGCGACTCCATCGCCGACTTCATCAGCACGCACGCCCTGACCTCTACCGACTACATCCTCCTCGGAGACCTGAACTTTCACCTGGAGAACAACAACGACAGCAACTCCACCACCCTGATCGACAACCTCGCCAACCTCGGGCTGAGCCAGCTCGTCACAACACCGACCCATTCCGCCGGCCACACGCTTGACCCCATCTTCTCCTCAAGCTCCCACGTCTCCTTCAGCCACACCACGGAACTCCTCTGGACCGACCACCGCTGCATCCATTTCACCTTCCAGAAACCCACCACACACCACCGCACCCAACAGATCCCACGCCGCTGCTGGAGCAAAGTCACCGAAGACCAACTTCGGGCAACCCTCGCTCTCAGCCCTCCCTCCGACCCATCCAACACCGACGACGCTGCCGGCAACCTCAGACGATGGATGGACGACTGTGCCAACACCCTCGCTCCGCTGAAAAAACTCACCTCCAGTGACACCACCAAAAGAGCCAGCTGGTTCACCTCGGAACTCCTAGCTTCCAAGCGTACCTGCCGGAAACTAGAGAAGAAATGGCACAGTGATAAGACACCGGACAGCCACGCAGCCCACAAAGACGCCATCCGTAACCACCACCACCTCATCAAGTCCGCCAAGAGAATCTCCTTCAAAGACCGCCTCGACAACAACGCACACAACAGCAAGGAGCTTTTCAACATCGTGAAGGAACTCTCCAACCCCAGCTCCAACACCAACGACATCCCGCCGTCGCAACCCCTGTGCGATTCCCTCGCCACCTTCTTCCACCGCAAGATCGCCGACATCCACGACAGCTTCAACACCCAGACAGCCCCAACTAAGATCGATGCACCAGACCCGCCGCACACCATCGACCACGACCCCCTGCCAGCCTGGGCCAGCGTGAACATCGAGGACACCATCAAGACCATGAGCACAATACACTCCGGCTCCCCGTCAGACCCTTTCCCGCACCACATCTTCAACAAAGCCAGCAGCTCCATCGCACCCCACCTGTGCAACGTCATCAATCTCTTCTTCGAGACCGCGACCTTCCCAGAGAGCTGGAAACACGCAGAGATCAACGCCCTACTCAAAGAACCCAAGGCGGACCCGAGAGACCTCAAGAACTTCCGACCCATCTCCCTGCTTCCGTTCTCAGCCAAGGTCATCGAGAAGATCGTCAACAAACAGCTAACCCGATACCTCGAAGAAAACAGCATCCTGGACCCATCCCAATCGGGGTTCCGCAGCAACCACAGCACTGAGACTGCCCTCATCGCCGCCACCGACGACATCAGGATCCTGCTGGACAATGGTGAGACCGCACCCCTCATCCTGCTGGACCTGTCCGCCGCCTTCGACACTGTCTGCCACCGCACTCTACGCGCACGCCTCCACGACGCAGTGATCCGAGACAAGGCCCTGGAATGGGCCTCCTCCTTCCTCGCCGGCAGAACCCAGAGAGTCCGCCTCCCACCATTCCGATCCGAAGCCTCCGAGATCATCTGCGGCGCACTCCAGGGATCGTCCCTCAGCCCAACACTGTTCAACATCTACATGGCCCCGCTCGCACGCATCGCCAGACAGCATGACCTCAACATAATCTCCTACGCCGACGACACTCAACTGATCCTCTCCCTCACCAAGGACCCCCTCGCTGCCAAATCCAACCTCTATGAAGGAATGAAGGCCGTCGCCGATTGGATGAAGATCAGCCGACTAAAACTGAACACGGAGAAGACAGAGGTCCTCACCCTCGGCTCCAACCCCTCAGCCTGGGACGACTCCTGGTGGCCAACAACGCTGGGAGCAGCCCCGACACCCACCGACCACGCACGCAACCTGGGAGTCATCCTCGACTCAACGCTCTCCATGGCCAAGCAAGTCAACGCAGTCTCATCCTCCTGCTTCAACACCCTCCGCATGCTTCGCAAGATCTACAGGTGGATCCCGACAGACACAAGAAGAACAGTCACCCAGGCCCTCGTCAGTAGCAGACTTGACTATGGGAACGCCCTCTACGCGGGAGCCCCGGCCAAGCTCATCAAGCGACTGCAACGCATACAAAACGCCTCCGCACGCCTGATCCTCGATGTACCACGCCACAGCCACATCACCCCCACCTGAGGAACCTGCACTGGCTCCCCGTCGACAGGAGAATCTCCTTCAAACTCCTCATCCACGCACACAAGGCACTCCACAAGACTGGCCCAGCCTACCTCAACAGACGACTCCTCTTCTACGTCCCCAACCGCCAACTCCGCTCCGCCGACCTCTCCCTCGCCACCGTCCCTCGCATTCGAAGAACTACCACCGGCGGCAGATCCTTCTCCCACCTCGCCGCCAAGACCTGGAACACCCTTCCACTAAGCCTACGACAGACCCAAGACCTGCTGACCTTCAGGAGGCTACTCAAGACCTGGTTGTTCGACCAGTAGCAGCACCCCCCCCCTTTTTTTCCCTAGCGCCTTGAGACCCTCGCGGGTAAGTAGTGCGCTTTACAAATTCTGTGATTGATTGATTGATTGATTGTTTGATTTTGGCCACAGTAGTCGGTGTCCCTTGATGTCCTCTTCAAGGCCAGCAGAAGTTCAGTCACGACTGGGCTACTGGTCTACGGTTACAGCAGGTCCAGCGGAATCATTTGGCGAAGGCTAGTGTCCATCTTGGGTGACCAATCTGTCCTGTGATGACTCTCCAGGGTCTGCTAGACACAGTTGCAATTTCTGAGTGCAGAGGAGTGGTCTTCTTGACTGCAGGCTGGTGGTTAGCGATGATTCGATAGAAGTGGCTATCAACCAGTCAGAGTGGTCTACTTCAGCTTTTATGGCTGTGGTGCTGGAACTGGGAGTCTGCGTACAGCTTTTGACCTGGTCCCTTGATGCACATTCTGGAAGGTGGTAGCAGAGATGGGGATCCCATCAACTTTATTGGATATTTTGATGCAGCTACACTCTGCAAATAAGGCCCAAGTTAGGTGGGGAGCAGAGGGACAACTAACAAAGCCCTTTATGATTAAATGTGGAGTTAGACAGGGGTGCGTCTTAGCACCCACCTTGTTTTCGCTTTTTATCAACGGGGTAGTAGAGTTTCTCGATAGAGATAGGTGTGACGCCTCAAAAATTGGAGAGAGTATGGCCTCTGCCCTTCTCTTTGCTGATGATACAGTATTGCTATCTAAGGGGCATATTAACAACGGCCAGCGATAATTATCGCTGGCCGTGCGTAGCGATAATTATATTATCGCTGGCTATCTGGCATTTATCGCCCTGGTAGCGCGTTATTAACAACGCGTTACTCCAGGGCGATAAAAATACCAGAGATAGCGATAGTTATCGCCTTTTTGCAGGGAACATCGCTGGTTTTCCAGCGATGTTCCCTGCAAAAGGGCGATGATACTTGCTGATACGACCCACAGGGTCGTATCAGCAGAATCCACCTCCTATGGCTAACATAGGTAAGTCGGGATTATAGCAGACGTTAGATTTTGGCGAAAACGGCCGTTTTCGCCAAAATCTAACGTCTGCTATAATCCTGTGAGCTGCCTTGTAAATATCGCGATGTGCACATCGGCGATATTTACAACGTAGCCCATCTGTGGTACGCCCAGTAACGCCCACTTTGCATCTCATTAGAGATGCAAGGATGGGCGTTGGGGGAAAGGGCGATAGTGCAAGGATTCACGCGATAGCGTGACCTTGCTGATTAGGCGATAGAATTATCGCCGCTTTCCGTCCGAAAACGGACGCTAAAGCGGCGATAATTGTCTATCGCCTCGTTGTTGATATGCCCCTAAGTTTCCCCAAGGGCTCCAACAGTTACTAAATGATTTAAAAAAATGTTGTGATGAGCGCGGTCTGGAGCTAAACGATTTAAAAACAAAATATATGATATTTTCTAAGGGTACTTCGAAGATACCTAAGAGATGTATGTATGTAGGGGACCGCACTATTGAATTGGTTTCTACTTTTGATTACATGGGGATTCGCTTAACCCCGAATCTGTGCTGGACACCTCATATAGAGAAAGCTCATCTGTCTTTAATCCAGCAGACCGCCCATATTACTAAAATCCATAGAAGAATGGTGTCTAAGAAAGTGGCTCCAGCATTAGAAATATATACGAGTAAAGTCTTAGGATCAGTTATGTATGGAGCAGAACTGGGGGAAGTGGGAAAATAGATTTCCTTTCTGTGATTGAACATCACTTTATAAGATCACTGCTTAATCTACCAGCTAGTAATGCCCTGACTCCTATTTTTCTTGATTTTGCTCAAAGAAAAATTGTTCATACGCTGGGCTATAAGCCCTTATTGTTCTGGCATCATCTATGGATGACTGAGGAGCTTGCCCATTACCGAGTGGGCGTTAGGGATCTTATGGCACTGGCCAGGGTAAATAAAAATCCCTGGTTATGCTCCCTTAGGGAATTATTAAGGAAACGGGTTGGAGGACTATTGGACTAACCAGGAGGAGATGTGCTCGATTTTGAAAAGCAGGGTTAAGGCTATTTATTGCGAGTTTGTTTTGGTGAAGAATGTGTCAAACCCCATGGGCTTACTCACTCGAGATTTAAAAGATTTTAAACCCTTCCTCCCTTTTTGAGGGTACCATTGATGAAGTTGTTCCTCCAATAGCACAGAAATTGTTCCTTCAATTTAGACACAAGACGCTCCCCACCAAACTGTTTTGTAGCAAGTGGCGTAGTCATGCTCTTTCTGATGTTACAGGTCCCGCTTGCAAAGGAAACCCTGAATCCTTAGTCCATCTGCTATTTTGTTGTCCACACTGAGAATTTGAGGGCTAACTGGATCATCCCCTTGTGTAGGCTTATTGGACTTGGCAATTATGTAGAGGTGTTTAGAATACTTAGCACAGATACTAGTAGAGTTGTGGTATTCGGCCTAGCCAAATTCCTGTCAGCTTTATGGGCTAGACACTCAAAGTGTTCTGTGCAATATATTTAGTTTATAGTATTTAATAATTTATATTTTTATACTAATGATATGTATTGTCTTATATGGTTCTTATTCTAACATGGGATTTTAAGTGCTTCTTTTTATAAAATGATGTATTTTGGGGATTTTACAATCATCATTGTGTCTGTAAAGTTTGTATGTATGTATTGTTTGTGATGGACTTTTTAAGATCTTTGTGATTGATAATAAAGTTATTATGATGGGGAAACAGGGAGTCAGCCGACTGACTATTGGATTTCACCTTTTCTGTCTGGGACTCAGGAGTGTCTTTTCCATGAGCCAGACACAGTCCTCTCTTTGCTAGCCCCACAAGCAGCAGGAGCAGTCCCACAGTTGGTGCAGCCTCTTTTGCCAGGCCCATGGGTCAGCAGGGCAGTCCTTCATCAGTCCTCTCTCCAGTTCAGATGTGAGCTGAGGCTTGGGGTGCTAGGGGTGCCATATCTATGCTCAGAAAGTGCCCTGGGGTGATAAAGCGGTTACTAGACAATGGGCTACCAGATTTCCTGTTGCCTTATGACTTCTGGCTATGTGTTGCATCCTAGCAATCCCTGAGTGCACTATTCTGCCCACTTTCAAGATGTCTGAACCCCTCGTTCGATTATGGGGAGCTTGGTTGTCCACCCTAGAGTTGTGGCTACCTGTGGGCTACACACCCATGGAAGAAAATGGTTTGAGAACTGGTTTCCCCTCTCTGTTCCCGCTGCCAGCCCATCTACCTGAACAAAGAGGCAGCCATTTGCTCATCAAAAGCGGCTTCTCCTTCAAAGCTTCCCTTTTGGGCCAACACCCTGTGTGGCTTCCTGCGATGGGGAGGTAACAACTCTCTCTGCGGCAGGCCTCTATTGTTTGAAGGCTGAGGAGTCATTCACACAACTCCCTAGGAGGGCAGAAGGCTGCCTGATGTCCAGCAACTGCGAGAGGCCACTGGAAAAGCTGGGCAACAGAATGGCAACTTTTTAAAAGTTTCCTTTCCTCAAAAATGACGATAAATATAACTTGGGCATCAAGTCAGTTTAAATGTGACAATTAATTTGTTAGCTTGCAGTACTATTTTTAGTAGTACCTCCAGAAGTTATCAGGGTGAGATGTCCGCCTGAAACCCTGTAAAGTCCAATGGGGCTGCTAGACTTTCTACAGTAAACACGACAATTTGTTTTTTTGTACTGTTAGGTCATAAGAGATATATATGTCCCATTTAAGAATATACAGCTCTGTGCCTTTGGGCTCAATAGGCCATTCTTAGGGGAGACTTATATATATCTTGTTAAGGGAAATGTGGGAGTCAAACTAGCAGTTTAAAACTGCTCCTTTCAGGCTGCAGTGGCAGGCTGGGAGCAATTTTTGTAGTTTGTTACACTCGGGGGGGGGGGAGGGGGAATAATCAGGTGGACGCTTTAACTTACAGGCCCTGGGCACCTTGGTGCCATCTACTAGGGACTTATAAGTAAGTTACCTTATGCCAATGGAGGTTAGCCAATTCAACATACATTTTGGAAAGGATGAGGACACTGGCACTGAGGTCTGGTTAGCAGCCAGCAGCATCAGTCCAAATCTTTGGGGACTTTCTTGCAAAAAGAGGCATTTCTTTACAGGTTGTCATCATTTAAATCTGTAAGGTAAATCAGAAGTCTATATATCCATTGTTGATCATTTGTAGTCATTTTTTATTGTTTTTTTGTAGTGCATAAACATCTTATGTTACTCCGATGTTTGCAAATTCTTGTCTTCACCTTCCTAGAAGTCATTCCTATATATAACACTTTACATGGACATTCAATTAAATAAATGATATTTGCAGTGCTGCAATTTGTATGGTATCTCTGTTCCCACTGTGTTTTTAGACTCGGACCTACGTGCTTCCTAACTGTTGTACAAGGGCATACTGAGCCCTGTACACAAGGGTAGTGCCCATTCACCCTAGGAGTACCCCACGGAGTAATTTGGATATTATGGTTCTCCTTTTCGGTCTGGTGTGAATCAACAGATCATTTATGCTTGTATTCCATATGAATTAAAACACAGTTTTTTCAAAAGCAAGCTTGTTTCCAGTAAGAATGTGCCAGTGTTTGTTGATAATCCTTTTAAATTGATTGGAATTACTATTGTAGGTACTGACACTTATCAGTTGTTTGGGATAATCTCCGAGTCTGTCCTCTAAGAGTGTTTCCCTGTGATTGTTAGTTGCTCTTTTATTAGCTTTTTCAATCAAATGTGTAGGATAGTGTCTATCTTTTTGTATTTTTTTTAAAATAGTTTTTCAGCTTCTGCTTTATATTCACTAAGATCGAAATTATTTTTTCTCACGCTCTGAAACTGTCCTACAGGTAGATTTTCTCTCAAGGAGCGGAGATGTGTGCTATTGCAATGTAACGGATTGTTTCTGTCTGTGGGCTTCATATACGCCTTGGTTTTTAGGCTGCCCTCTTCTGCTCTGATTAGGACACTCAGGAAAGAAATCTCCTGGTTGTCCATTGTTAAGGTAAAGTGAAGGTAGTGATTCTGTGTATTTAGCCAATCAAGGAAAATGTTTGCAGAGTGCTTTGGCATGTCACTCTTTCTTTGACTTATATTTTTCCTCACAAGCACCTAAACCAACATGCACACACTTTTCTGAGGTAAACCTCGACATGGCACAAACATTTTCTTCACCTTCAGTTGATACTGATACCGAAGAATTGTTTGACGATGATTTATTTATTTATTTAGATAGTTTTATAAAGCGCAAACATGACCCTTGCGGGTATCAGAGCGCTGTACACACGGCGAAAGCATGAATAAACTCCGTACAATAATGGTCAGCACAGTGACACCACAAGGAGTACACAATCAAGATCAGGGACCTGGTAGTGGGCCACACTAGATCCATTTCTCCTAGGGTGTAAAATATTTCCTGTAACATTCAGCGAAACAAACAAAAGTGAACTTGACATAACATAATAAAATTAAGATTATGATATACTTCATTCAGTGTCGATTTGTCTTAACTGATGTCGCCACATTGTCACCACATTGCAATGTGGGCATGTGTTGAATGTTGCTTCTGGAATTTTTTGGGGGCCATTTTGTCTTTGCGTCGTGACACCCTTACTTTTCCCTTCTCTTTGCAAACCATCACAAAATTGTTCTCCTTCCCACAGCCTTTACAAATCTGTACAAGAGCAGGGCATTTACCACGTGTGGAAACGAAAATCCACTTCTAAAACACAGCTTTTTTATATGTGCAGACATCACTTTGTGTCCTTCAGTCTTTTGTTTTGGGTTACTTTTCACACCCATGACTTGTTAATTCTGGGCACCACCAGCTTCCATGTCAGCAGCTTGTCTAGCAGCATGCTCTTCAGCTCTGGCAGCCATTAACACTCGCTCCTGATTAAGGGCCAGATTTACATCTTGGTGGACGAGTTACTGCATCACAATGGTGACGGAAAACCCATCTACCGAAATATAAATCTCATAGGATATAATGGGATTTTTATTTCGGCAGATGGGATGTCTGTCACTATTGTGATGGAGTAACCCATCTGCCAAGATCTAAAACAGGCCCTAAGAGTTTCTCTCAGTGTTCATCTTCTGAATGAATCTGACAAACGTCCGTCAATAACTCTTAGAAGCATAGCTTCTTCATCATTAGATTCATTGAACTTACAATGTCTGATGAGTATGTCGAGTCTCTCCACAAATTCATCAGTGGTTTCATCAACTTTCTGATGTTCTTGGTTGAAAATGTATCTTTCGTAATCAACATTTGGCAGTGGATCAAATTCAACGCTTGTTTAATTTGACGATATGTGACTTCTTCGTCAGTTTGCGGCATTTTCTTTATGACTTCTTTCACACCATCACCAGCAAGATTTTTGAGATACTTGATAATCTTTTTATTAGTCTTTTCAAGTGCATCAATGAAATCATCAAATGTCTCTAACCAAGCAGTCCATCTATCGCCAATATTCCACTTTTTGGTGGTATTGAATGGTGGTGGTGGTTTCAGGAAAACTGCAACGTTGTAGCCATTTATGGAAATGAAAGACATTGAGGGTGGAGCTCTCTCCGGTTCCCTCGGCTGTTCATCTCGAACCTGTTGCTGTGAACCATCTCTGAGGCCTTGGGACGTGCTGGCCTCTGGATCATCCTTGATGACTTTTGAAAAGATGACCCGATATTTGCCTCCATTGGAAAAGCAGTGTTTCACTATTCCAAAGATATCGAAGACTGTGGTGATTGCCACGCACTTGTCAAACACAACTCCTGTGCTTGATCTGGGTTGTGTGTGGCACCTGGCGCTGAGGTTGTACACACTGTTTGCTCAGGTTATGGTGAGTAAATAACTGCTTATTCTTTGGAGTCTCTGTTAACTGTCAGGCACCCGGTTGATCTCTGCCTCGCAGCACTTCTGATCACGGCATTATCTTGCAATTTGCTGTCACTATTTGCTGCTCTTTTCAAACCTGGTTGCATCTGCCTTCAGCGTTAACTCTCCAGATTACATATGACAGTATCTTACGTAGCAGAGTGGTACCTTCATGTACAGTTTGACCAGCAGGCTCTCGGTCACCGATACGTAGATTTATTTGCAATGTTTCAGTTGTTTTCAACTTCTTTACAGCGGCTGGAGTTGCTCTTTGACTCCACATGCGTTAAGTGTTGGTTCCGTACTTCGACTGCAACACACGTGGTACACACGAGCAGTTTGCTTGGGCCACTGCAAACTCGCTGGGAGAGCACTGTTGATCTTCGGGTTACTTGTCCGATAACTCGTCACCGTTACAACTGGTGACGTGCTGGCCTCAGCCTGGGTTTCCCGCTAATGAATACGCCACACACGAAGCTTAGTATTACATGTCTTTATTCGTCTGCATGTAACTGCGAACTCAACATTCTAAACAGGTCTTCATTGCATTCTGCTCTAACAATTACGTCATAGTTATGAGGAGTCTATCAGGAGCTAAAAGGGTTCCATCATTTCAAATTCGCAAGACACTATATATAGGACTTCATCTGAGTAACTAGTGGCCTTAAGAACCAAACCACATATGTGTATATGGGTTCTAGGACAGATCATACTCCCTAAACTATTGGTCGTCCCTATGGTGGGTCCATCCTTTTATTATTTTTGGCAGTGTGTAGAAACTGTGACCCAGTTTCGGATTTTGGCTGTCTCCACTAAATTAGAGATTAAGGTTAGTCATTTCTTTGTTGGGTCTGGGTGTAGTATCTTGTATATCCTTTAATCCCTCAACAGACTCATACAGACCTCATGATAGTTGTCCTTGGTTTGAATGACTAAATCTCCACCTGTGCCTGCTGGTTTTATTACAGTGTTTTGTTTTTTCTCTCCTGGAGTGCCCTTAAGAGCTTTCTGTTCTTTTGCTGGTAAGTTGTTACAATGTCTTCTTACATCCATAGCCTCATTGTCACTGCCTCTTCGAATGCTTTGACCTCAGGGGGAATCATACATGTGCGGGGATTGAGAAAAGATTTTCTTCACACCAGTATGTGTTAGATCGGTGGTGGGATCTTCAGAGCCAGACAAATAAGCCCTTACTGTGACCTTTCTAAAGAGTTCAGCCAACTTGCAATATAATTTGAATTTGTCAGTAAGATTAGTTGGAACAAAACCAAGTCCTTTATTAAGGACCAGGTTCTCATCTTCCATCAAGATCCCTGGTGTTATATTAACTACTAAATCTAGCTGTTGCCTGTCCCCGGTTGTGGTTCTTTGGTTCTGCTCCTCGCCCTCACTTCCTCCTGGTCTTTCTCTTGCCAGTGCTCTTTTCTGTCCCCTCTTTTTCCTCGCCACCCGCCTCTTGCTAAAAGAGGACAATCACCTTGGTAGAAGGGTTGCAGTGGTGAACCCATAGGACAAGGTGGTCTATATGGACCTGGCCAATAGACTATTTGGGTTGGTGCTTGTTGGACTTGGCCCTTTTTGGCAGGTTCACCCCTGAACTTTTTGCTTTGTCTGTAACCTGGTGTTGGTGATTTTAGGCCTCTGAGCACTTTCGCACTGTGGTCCAGTGGAAAGTGCGTGCGCTCTCTGTGTACTTGTGGTGAGATTGGCCTGCCCTCCCATAGGAATGCATGGGGGATAAGTGTGTCAATGGTAATTCCTGTTATGAGAGGAGCAGTATGGTCAAGTCTAGTATGTATGAATTTGTGAGAATAAATGCTGCGCAATGGTTTGCGCAGATTTATTGTGACTGGTGTAGAAATGCCACTTTTAGAAGTTGGCATTTATGTGTGCTCTGTGTCTGCCTGCCTGATGTGAATTGCATGTCTGGCTTGTGAGTGACAGGGGCTGGGAGGTGTGTGTGGCTCCAGGAGGGGCAGGGTGAGTCAGCGCTGGGCTGAATGGGGCACCTGGGCTAAGGGTAGTGGGAGGAGTAATCCCCTGACTCTGAATAGGAGTGTGCCTGCCCTGTACAATACTGGCTCCGCCCCCTGTGGTGTGTCTGAGTACCTAGCCTCCACCTGACAAAGGGAAGAGGAGCTGGGCAAAACAAAGTGCTCCAAATCCCCCCTATACCAGTTCTGACTGGTACCCCCAAGCCCTGTGCTGTGACACAAAGGGAAATGCTAGTATAAATATAGGGGCTGTGACCCCATGAAAATGTTCTTGCTCTGTTTTGATCCTGAACCTGCGGGGCGTGCTGCTGCTGGGGCCCATTGGGGGCTGCCAGGAGGGCTTGCATCCCTGGGCCCTGCATTGCCCCTTCATCTAAGGAATGGTTCTTTTACCTACAGGACCTTTTGCCTGTTCTAGCGCCTTCGGAGCGCTGGACTTTGGAGGAGAGGAGCACGAGGGCTCCGCAGCGCTGAGCTGCAATCATCCCCGAGGAGATCCCGACGTGGGGATTCCCCCTGCTGGAGGGGACAGGAGCGAATGCCCACCCCGCCTTGTGGTGCCCTTTCGCGGGTGCCCACCCCGCTTTATGCTGATCTCGATGCGGGTGCCCACTCCGGGTTGTCCGCCCTAGCGGGTGCCCACCCCGCAGTTGCCGCCGCATCGATACTATTTTGCGAAGTCGGAGCCCACCCGGCATCGCCGCATTTGTTTATTCCTGGCGGGAGCCCACCCCGCATTCTTGTCCTATCGAGCGGGTGCCCACCCCGCATGTGGTGCTATTGGATTATGGCGGGTGCCCACCCCGCTTCATGCCCTTACTAAAGCGGGTGCCTACCCCGCATGGTGCTGCCGAAGAAGACGAAGAAGCCGCCACTTCCGGGAGCGACCCGGAAGCCAGGCGGCTGTGCCTGGTTGTGGGCGGGGTGTAAGGCGGAAGCCGCCACGGGAAAGCCGTCGGGAGCCTCGCCGGCTCCACAGCAAAGTCCCGGGTCCCAGGAGGGGGCCCGGGTGAAGTGAGGCCAAGCGAGGGCCTGCTGCTGAGCGGGGCTCCCGTACACTGGGGAGAGCCCCGCGGTGCAGGCTGCCAGGAACCGAGTGCGGGACCAGCCGTGGCACGTTGTCGGTGCCGGTACCCGTCCCAGCAGCAAGTGGAGGAGGCAGAGAGCCGCTACAGAGAGCCCTGGTGAGTGGGGCTCAGAGGGGGCTGTGTCGTCTTCCTGTCAGGGGGGGGGCCCTGAAGCAGCGCTGGGTTTTACAGCGGCACCGCGAGAGCGCGGGCCGCTGCAACATTGGGCAGATTTCTGTTTATAGAGTCCCAGGATGGGGCTCATGAGGCCATATTTCTCTACAGTTGCCCCGCTTGACAGTGGGCAACTGCAATGTTGGGGCAAGTTTTATTTAGAGAGCCCCAGTGGGGCCCCGAGGGCAAAGTCGTGCCAGGGCCCATTTGCTTGGTGCACAGCTGCGCAGCACCAGCGCGGGCAGCTGCAACATTGGGCATAATTTATTCACAGGGCCCCAGTGGGGGTCCAGAGGCACAGTGGTGCCCGTGTTAATTTCTTTGGGCATAATTGTTCAGAGGGCATAGTGAGTGCCCAGGCCTTTCTTTCATTCACAGCTGTGCAGCAATTAGTGCCAGCTGCAACGTTTAGGCCACAGTTCTTTGGGGGCATGCCTTATGAGATAGGAGTGAGATGCACTCCTCTGCCCCAGTACTTTCACAGCTGCGCAGCACTTAGTGCCAGCTGCTACGTTTAGGCCTGCGCAATGGCGCACCCTTGACTTCTGCTGCATTGTGGCGCGCCCTGACATTTTGGACACAGGGCATTTGAGCCCCTTTGAGAAGGCCAGTTGGCCAGGGGGACTGTTAGGTTTATAGGGCGCCAGGCCCTAATGTGATTATGTGGTGCTAGGAAATGTGATGCATATACGGTGATTCACGCACCCTGATTGATGCCTCTACTATGGTTTTTACTGTGAGGTTATGTGCTAATGTGATATTGTGGTGCTAGGAAATGTGATTCCTATATTGTGATTTACGCACCCGGCTTTATGCCTCTAAATGTGGTTTTCTGATTATGAGATTGTGCCTACTGTGGTTAGGTTTGAGATATTCTCTACTGTGTTTTATGCCTAATGTGATTTCTGATTAGGAGGTTATTGTCTAATGCGTTTTGACTTCTGAGATGATTGCATAATGTGTTTATGCTGGTGAGGTTGGCGCAGAATGTATTCCGCGCCTAAATGTGATACTGTGCATAATGTGGTTTATGTTACAGGATGATGCTGAGTACAGTGGTTACCAGTGATTACTGGTTGTACGTTTATGATGTGTGCTACATTTATTATAAGTGCTACAGTTACTAAGTTCGCTTTGTGCTGGTTCTGACAGTGGTCCAGTTGGCCCTGTCAGGTGTAAATAATCCCTTGTAAATATGACCTAGTGCCAGGTGGCACGATGTATATTATGTGAGTACTATTCTAATGTGTTTTATGATAATACAAAGGCTATTTTTATATATAACCTTGTGTGGAGTTCCTTTTGTGGTGTGCCTAGTATGTTGTTGCTGTGTGTGTGTTGCGCAAATGCTTTACACATTGCCACCGGGATAAGCCTGACTGCTCGTGCCAAGCTACCAAGGGGGTGAGCAGGGGTTATCTTTGGCGTGTAACTCCCTCGCCCTGACTAGAGTGGTGGTCTCTGCCTGGCTTTGGCGCAAGCCTTAGCCAACCAGAGATCCCATTTCTAACAGTGCTGTTGGTTGGAAGTATCAATTGATTTGTCTTTTTCTCTTGCTGTTGCTAACGCTTCCCTTACTGCTAATGGATGATTCATTGCTGGTCTGTCCTCCCAAATCGGAGTTTGGTGACCAACTACATTGTTTTGAAATTGTTTGTGATTTTTTTTGTGTAGATTTCCTGTATGTAAGTATATACCTTCTCATGGTAGATTTTTATATAATTTTGTAATTTGTTTTTCATACTTTGTATAGGAAAATCTTAGAGATTGCTGATCTCTTTTTTTACATTTTCAAGTTTCTTTTTGAAAACGGCAAGTTGTACTTGAGTTTTCAAGTTGTTTTCATTAGTTTGAATTGCCAACTATCCAGACTGAAGTGAGGGCCTTTTTAGGTCTTACCGGGTATTACAGGAACTTTGTGGCGAACTATGGCAGTATAGTTGACCCATTGACTGCTTTGACCTCTAAGAAGCGGCCCAGGAAAGTGATATGGACATGCGTGCCAGAAAGCATTTGAGGACTGAAGAAGGTACTATGCACTGCGACTGTACTGAAGGCACCTGACTACAGTCAGCCTTTAGTGTACAGACGGATGTCTCTGGCAAAGGAATTGGAGTGGTGTTAGCTCAACTGGATGACAAAGGTAGATCCCATCAAGTAGATTTTATTAGTAGGAGATTACTAACCAGAGAAAAGAACTTGGTAACTATTGAGAATTAGTGTTATTTCATAGTGTGGGCTTTTTAAACGTTCTGCCCTTATTTGTTTGTCACTAAGTTTGTGGTACAAACGGTTCATAACTACTGAAATGGTTGGTGGCTTTGAAAGCATAGAATCCCAAGTTGTTGTGATCGTCAATTTCTTTACAAGGGTTAGACTTTGTGGTGGAACACAGAGCTGGATTGAGTCACAGAAATTTTGATGGAGTTTCCCGCCGGTTTTGCTGATCTGACCACCCAACCTATCCAGTTTAGGAGTTGGTTCAGGGTGTTCTGATCTGGGAGGGGCATCTGTTGGGACAGAAAAGTCTTCGGCATGGTAATGGACATGCACCCCTGCCCTGAGTCCCCAAATGTACTGATTTGTGGATCCCTAATGCTGATATTTGGTGTCCTTAGCAAGCACGAATCATGCATGTACACCATGAGAAAGGTCTGTCGAACAGATTGTGGCTCTGTTAGACTAGGAGGGGCGCACAAAGCCCTACCCTCCATAGTGGAAGGGTACTGCCTTCACCATGAATTAAGCAGAATGAGCACGGTGGTAGCAGCATACGTGTAGTGATCAGTAAGATTGAACAGGTCCTTTTTAACCTGTGTCACCGGCGTGAGGCCTACAGGCTTACTCATTTTTAAAGTTTCGATGCTGTGTGCTTAACCCACCCTTGGGCTATATCAGTTTTGTGTGAAGTACTGCGTAGCGCAGGAGTGGTGTATCTGCACTAGCTGTTTGTGTGCTTAGGAATGGTACAATACAGGGATACTGCAGTACTGCACAGCACTAGCATGTTAAATTGTTAAATGCATACACTGGATGTATGTGTGCCTATAAGTGGTACAGTACATGAAGGGTGTAATGCTGTGAATTGTGAGCAGGTTAAAGGCAGGTGTTGGGCGTAGGTGTACCTGTGAATGGTACATGAAGGGTACAATGGTTCCATATTAAATGCATGTGCTGGATGTGTGTGTGCCTGTGAATGGTACAGTACATGAAGGATTCAGTGTTGTGCAGTGAGTGCATGTTAAATGCAGGTGCTGGATGCATGTTTGCCTATGAGTGGTACAGTACATTGAGGATACAGTACTGTGCAGTGTGTTTATGCTGTATAGTGTGTCTGTGTGTGTCCGCGCCCCGTGCGTGCCCGTGCCCCAATACATGAAGCGCCCTGGGTTTATTTTGGGAGACCCAGGCCTCCATGGTGAAACATGGAGTGGAGATAGAAAAATCCCCCAAGCAGATTTGTGTATTGCTGCATTCCTGTAAGCTGGGTGGGACACACACACTGGGAATGGGAGAACCAGGATTCTCCTGTACACTTCAAAGGGTGCTCTTTGATTCAGTGAGAGGGCTGATAAGAGAAACATAGAGTAGTGCTGGAGTCCTGGGCTAACCTTTTGAGGCACATATCACTGTGAGTTACATCCAGGTGTGAACTCTAGCCTCCATGGCCTTTGTTGTAGAACTATCAGGTCTGGAGTGCTTCGTGCTGTGACAGACTGCTTTTCAAGAGGAAAAGAAAGCAGAGGAGTTGGTACTTCAAAAGAAGCAGACCCCCAATATAAAACTTCAAAGACTCAGACCCTAAGTCGCATCCGGTTCCGGGTTGAGAGGCGAGAGGGTCAGAGCAGTGCGAGCCATGCGAGCCGTGAGCCGGGGCTAAGGGCTTTGTCTTGCTGAGAGAGATTGGCGAGAAAGGCTGGGCGGCCGAGGTGTTAGAGCCGCGAGAGCCGCGAGAGCTGCGTTAGAGCTGTAGAAGCCACCGAAAAGCCACCGGAGCACCAGAGCAAAGTGCACTGCGGAGCACAGGAGCGGGGGCAGGAGAGCCGCGCGTAAGGACCGGAGCGGAGGTGAGCGGGGGTGAGGTGTAATTTTACCAACTACCTCCCCCCCCCTTTTCACGCTTCTTGCCCACCCTCCTCCACCACTCGTGGCCCCCCCCAGCAGCAGCCTGAAAATGCCCGGACAGTGCCTGGGCCAGAGCCTCACTTGAAGCCTCATCAGGAGATAGGGCGATTGAGGAAGGACCTCAATATAAAATACTTGTGGACATCTCTTGGATTCCTCCAGCAGCTATTAAAGGGGGGGCAGCTGCCCACAGAAGATTCTCAGCAGCCCCTGACCCCCCCCTCCCCTGATCTCCTCGACCCCCCCAAACTGAGCCCACTAGGACCCTCAATACTTTTAATACCTTCAATTCCCATGTCAGCTGCAATACCTTCAATAACAGCAGCAGCTGTGAGCAAGTGGCCACAGTGAGGGAGGGGGGCGGGGAAGTTGGTGGAGATCAGAGGTGATCAGAGGAGGAGAAGGGGGTGACAAAAAGCCCCAAGGAGCAGGACAATGCCCAGAGGTACAAGGAACAAGGCACAAGGAACAAAAGAAAAGAAAAAGCACCTTGAGAAGGCTCAGAGCAAAGCAGATCAAGCACAGCAAAATCGACAACTGCCCCTCCCCCCTCAGCGGTGAGGGGAAGAGCATTCGGAACTTGGCAGGGGCTTGAAAATCATACAAAATCATACAGGATACAATAACAAACAAAACCAACCAAATAACAAATAAAAAACCTTCAAGTCTTCAAATTTAGTCAAATCCATCACACTCAAATATAATGGAAAGTATAACGGAAAGTGGACCTGAATAAATCACCAACAACTTTTTGGAGTGTAAGGAAGGTACAAATTAAGCACCCCTAACCTCACCCCCAACTTCACCTCAAGGAAACATAAAGAGAGGAGAACAAGGCATCAGCCATCAGCCACTGGAGGAGATAAAGAAATAAGCACCCAAATAAAAATTGGGGGCGACCCCCACATTAACATAAAACAGTTGCGAAAGGAGGGACAGCAAAGAGGAAGATAGAGCCTAAGTCCATTAAACAATTAAGACATGAGATCAGGGCGTGTTCGGGGGGCCGTCCAGCCCAGACAAGTAGGGAGTAAGAGAAAGAAGTGTAAATCGGGCCCACCCACAGCCCAATCTTTCGACCAAATCTCCCTCATTTCAACAGAGGTCGACTTAATGGACACCGTGCAACCAAGGAGGGGTACCGCCTCCAACCCCAAGGTCTCTCCAACCCAGCCTAAAATGTATACAAAATTCAACTTCTTAAAAGACATTGGTGCTACTGTCTATTCAAGCAACGCGGCACTTAAAGGGCTTCAGTCCCCCCTTCAACCGGTTCAAACTCTTCACTCGCCCCAACTAACTACAGTTTTAATACACACTCAAGCCAGTGAGCCGAGCTTATCTCCAACAGTGGATCACACCAACTCAGTTTCCAACACGAATTTAACTTCAAGCGCCCCGGGGGCAGCCACCACCTTCCCCAGCTCAACAGCAGCAGCGCCTATGCCGTCTACGAATCGTCCAGCCCAAAACATCAGACTTCTGGCAACCGCCGCACACTTAATGAAGCCTTCAGAGGGTCATTCAGGGACCAAGCCAATTCAACTATTGGCAGACCAGGCCTCAGATAGTTCAGACCACTCAGCAACAGCAACGCCCCCGCCCCTAGCAGCAGGGGATGTTCAGCAAGCGCTTACACCAACAGTTCTAACGGGAACAAGTCAGCCAATACCGACGGAAAAGAGAAACCAGAAAAATCAACTGCAGACAGCTCCCCAAACAGCTCCCCCAAACCCTTCAGCGGATGAGACAAGCGGGATGCAATCTCCATCGGCACTTTATGGGAAAGGCACTTGCAGCCTGCATCCTCCTACCACTGCCGACACTACTAACATCAATATCTCGGATCTAGCCACACTAGTATCAACACGCTGACTACAACAGCTATCATTAACGAGTCCAAGCAGGAAGAAGGAAGGGCGTACTTATCCTATCTGAGCACTCAAGAATGGGACGACATGTTGGCAGCATACTCTCCAGACCGTCACATAGGCATACCTCCTGCGAAGCCGACTTCAAATCCTTCAGCTGACAGCCAGTCCCCAAGGGACATAGGGGAGCGAAAGGAGATGGGCGGGCCAAAAGAACAAGATGGAAGTGTTTGGGCCTCCATCCTAAATACCAGGCAACTGTCGGTGGAGGCGCTCCAATATCAGTCCGATAAAATGGACATACAGCTCACCCTATTAAACACCCTGGCAGTGTTCACAGCAGGCATAGACGAGAAATTGGGGGACCTCAACGGGCTAATTGGAAGAGCATAGACGGAGGCACACCTCCGATGCGGCTGTAGTCAGATTGTGGATAAACTAACAACCCTTCCAACAATGCTTACAACGGTACTAAACGAGCTGAAGAACACATCACTAGCCAACGCTGTCTGCTCTCCAGCAGGCGTCCCGATTTCTGAACCCCCAGCCCTTGAAAGCAAGGAAGGAGAATCGGGCAGCTCAACTAATCAGAACTTTAAAGGCAGCGACTCTTGCACCCAGCATAAAGAGGGGTCTCCACGCGCTACCAAGGAATGTTTTAAGACAGCTCAAACAGACTCAGCCATTACTAAAGCAAATGCCAAACAACGCTGCCAGCAGAAACGGAAGGGACGGAATCAAAAATCACTTCCCCTCAATCAAGTAGCTACCTACTCAATCTTCAGCAAACAGTGCTCCAAATCAGAGTCTGACCCCAAAGAGGGGGGCAAGCAACACATAGCTCCGGCTCAAACAAGCATCCTCCAAAACATAGTAGCATCTCCCGGGCCTTCTAACATCGAAAGGCCTCTAGCTGTTACAAATAACAGAAACTCGCCACAGGCAATGTTAGCTCTCCACAGAGGAAGTGCTAACACCGACCAAAGTGTAATTCCCATATCTTCATTACAAAAGCCATCAAACAATCCAACTTGGCCTGACGGACAAAGAGAATCTCTAATAAGCACTGATCCTGCGACAGAAGAAAACAGGGCCTCCAGAACGGACGCAATCGAGCTAACGACCATTAATCATTACGTCAACAAAGATCAGATAAAAAATAGCTTAAATGACAATATCGAAAAACTTGTTTTACTGAGTGAAGGAAAACAAATATGGAAGGCCCCAGATCAGCTACCTCAGGGCTCACTCTACCTGCAGGATTCGAGGCCACCCAGCGAACGAACACTAACAAGCAACAACGTAACCAATTACAGTCCCCCCAAAGAGGTGCAGCTACCGGAACTAAGGGAGGATGTACAACTTAACAATCAGCAAGACCGCTTATTGTACGTCGGAGAATCCACAAATCAAGCACAGGCCTCAAAAAGACTGCCAATCAGCTCGAGTCTCACATTGCTCAAACCCGAGTACACATCAAAAGGGCACCAAGACATACTATACAGGGGTAATGGCTTGAAACTATTGAAGGCCATTCCTAATCTAGCAGATCTGAATACAACTGATCTTCTTGCAATAGAGTTTCTTACACCGGAAAATCCAGCAATGCCTGAGGCACAGAGGGTGTCGTGGAAAACAGTTGCTATCGCTCAAAGAGTATTAAACGAGCACCACATTTTCGAAGCTTGGGGAATCAAGGTTACCTCTTACCAAAACCCAGCCTACCCAGCGCCTCTTCTAAACCCCAGTCCAGGCCTGGCCTCAATCGCCGGCCGAAACCCCCAATCTCCGTTCTTAGAGGGGCACTGGGATCCTGTCCTCAATCAAGGCCTTTCTTCCGGGGTTCTAACCGTGCGCCTTTTGGCAAAGAAGCTGCACCTGGAGATAGTCTTCGGTTTGCTGAGCCTATCACAAGAACTCTAACCCTCTTTCCAGCAATTCAATGACATCATAGCCAAATGGACACAGGCAACAACCAACAAAAAGGAAGTAAGTTTTGCCTTTGCTCATGCAATATCAATGGTCTAGCCTCAAAAGCTTCTGACCCAGACTTTCTGCAATACGTCAAAAGGTTTGATCTAATCCTGTTGCAGGAAACATGGCTGACAGAACCATTACAAATACACGGGTTCCACTGCTTCACCATACCAGCTACAAAAGGCGGAAAAACCGGTCACTGTTCAGGTGGGCTGGCAACTTATATATCTACAACTACCATATCTACAGCAGCTGCAGTCGACCCCGGAACAGAGGTTGCCTTAGCAACCAAACTCATTCGTTCTTTGGCGGGCTCACAAAAAGAAGTAACGATCGTCAACGCAGACATCCACCCGAAACGTTTAGCAACAGATTCGGCGAAGCTATTTGGCCAAATAATTACCTATATAGGCAGTACTGAATCATCAAATATCATACTGTCGGGGGACTTGAACCAATATTTACTGGGATCATCAGACGAATATGAAGCAAGATTTCAAACTTCATACTGCAATATACCAACACAAGGTGTCTTCACCCACGGGAAAACCAACAAGATATACAGAGGCCTCCTCGAGGATCTGGAACATTCCAATCTCAGGGCCCTCAACGGAAGATTCGCAGGCGACACTCCTCCTGTAGCCAGTTACTATACTGCAACAACTTCCTAGATTTTGGACTATACCTTCACTAGTCCTCGTTGTTTTCATTCATTATTAATTTTAGAATGGGGGACAAGGGAGATAGTGATCACCGCCCACAAGAATTAACTTTAGCCGCAACTGCTCCCTCTGGCATCCAGCCTGCCCCAGTCTCGGGCACCATCTACACATCAGACTACAAGAGAATCAAATTGACGGTAAATAACATTGAATCCCTGTCAGAATCGGCATTGAATCTCATACCCGATCAACATGGATTACATTCAAATCTGGGAACGTTTCACCAAGACACTTAGAGAACAACACGCATCGCAAATAAAAATGAAGCACACTCTGCCACTCGAGCAAGTGAAAAGGCTAACTGCAGCACAAGGCGCGCAAATTAAAAGCCTGAAAAGATCTATAAACGGCTCAATAAGATCCTTGCGTCACGACCCTGGGAACCTCTTGCTACTCTCCTCTTTGCGCCAGCAAAGAACTAATCTAAAGAAGTTGAAATGGGGCATTAATAAAAACCATGAAGATGACATCTGGGCCAAACTTCTCCAAAACATAAAACAAAACGACAGCGCCCGTTTCTGGAAAACGGTTAATACAATCATTAACCCGCAACGTGGGGGAATTTTATCGCACATACTAGAGGAAACCTGGGCCAATTATCTGTATACCCACTTCAACTACTTCACAGCGGGCTCCCTTTATCTGGACAAGAGCGGGTCAGCTCCAACTGATCGCGATGCGGCTAATCTAATAATCGATAGAGTCTCATATAAATCCTTAGACGCAAATCAACTGCTGGAGGAAACGTCAGATGAAGCTGCGCATTTGCTAATTAAGCAGCAGATCACAAAGGGAAGAAAGGAAGGGGTGCCAGGCCCGAATGGAATCCCGCCCGCTCTGTTTAAACAGAGGGCGACAGAGTGGGCAAGAATACTTCATCCAATATTCCTGGAGGTGAGACAACGGGGTGTCATCCCTGATTCATGGAAAGGCTCCACGATCGTCCCTATCCACAAAAGTGGTGACAAGACTTCGCCCGGCAATTATCGGTTAGTGGCACTAATCGATAATGAGGCCAAATACTTTGCGGGCTCATTGTTGGAAGAGCTTACAGCCTGGGCGGACACGAATTATATAATTCCACTAAATCAGACAGGCTTCCGCAAGAAAACAGGTACAACAACAAACATCTTCACATTATCCCTGCTTATAGACGCAACAATTATGAAGAAAATGCAGCTGCACCTTTGTTTTATCGATTTTAGTGCCGCCTTCGACAATGTGGACAGATCAGGACTGTGGGCGAAGCTAGCCAGCTGGGGTATCCCAAATGCTCTTTTAAAAATGATAATGCTCCTACATACCGATACCTGGGTACAGGTCAAACTTGGCACAGGGACGCATTTGACAAGGAAAGTAAAAACACCGAAGGGCCTCAAACAGGGCTGCATGCTGGCACCCATGTTATTCAACTTATTCATGGCAGACCTACCACAATTACTCAACACCAGCAATTCTCACGCACCCAGAATGGGGGGCACAACTCTGTCCAATCTCCTTTATGCTGACGACGTAATCTTGCTTAGCCACACAGCAGTTGGCCTGCAACATCTTCTTAACAGCATGCAGGATTACGCTGAAGCAAATAAGCTGTCAATCAACTTAAAGAAAACTAGAAATATGTCAATTAACAACAAACGGAAGGCAGTGAGAAGCTGGCAGCTGGGCGGTACACGAATAGACTCAGCGGGAGTCTATAAGTACCTAGGTGTATACATTGATAAAGAAGGAACATTTGCTCGACACCAAGAAGAGATTAAAAGAAAGGGGCTGGTGCTAGCATTAACCATGAAAAGCCTACCATCTAAACTACTGGGCCCAACATTGAGTCCCCTACTGAATGTAGCACAGGTTAAAATCCTACCCACAATAACTTATGGTAGTGAAGCCTTTAGAGGGAGAGATGCAAAATTATTGGATACAACTTTAGTAAAAGCATACAGAACCACGTTTAGCCTTCCAAACTATACTTTGGCCTACTGAAGCAATCATGGGCCAGATACGGCGCATACATCAACTGCTGGAACAAAATCCGACTATCGGCCCCTAAAACTCTAAATCAGCTTCTATGGCAAGATCTTCAGCAGAGGGAGGATTCTCCTGCAAGAAGCTATCTTCAGGAGGCTCTAGCATGTACTGGACTCTTGGCCCTTTGGAACACACAGACCCACCATTCAGTTTTTAAGAAATTAGTTTGGAAATCCCTGAAAAAACTGGTGCTGGTGGAGGACAAAGCAGCCTTTTTAGCAAGATCGCACGCCTGGATGACTGTGAACAATTACAAAGTCCTAGCTCCCCAAAAATACTTTAATTTGGGCTACCCGAAATCACAGAAACTAAAATTCTTAAAACTTCGCCTTGGCTTGATCCCGTGCACTCAGAACCTTCCACCATGGAAGAGGGAGCCATCTCGAACATCTTGTAGTCTGTGCAAAAATGGCCAGGGCGACATTATCCATTTATTATGCTCCTGCAAGGAGCTGACACAGGAAAGGAGACAGCTGCTAAGAGTCCCCCTAAATCAAAGGAGCATTCGCTCAAGGAGACAAGCAGTTTTGGCATGCTTTGACCCAGCAACACCTCAATTAAACTGTAGACTAGTGAGAGTCCTAGATGCAGCCGAGAAAAAAATGCCATCGAACACCTAAATTCCTTCCAGGCTAAGGGGTAGCCCGTTAGGCCACCAATTCATGCAGGTGGCCGGAATCCGAGATAACTGGGACTACTGTGTGCACTCTTTTAACAACGACACAAGACTGCCTCCAATAAGGTCGACTTGGGAAGCTTCCATATAAGCACTTGGACTGGTCTCTCAATAACGTCCCCTCTTGGTTAATAGCACTGCCCAGACAGAGTAATGAAGCCGGGTAGAACGCACAATTTATATTGAGAGCTATGTGTATGAAGAACAAAGCATTTTTAACCTGATAGTAATTTAATTGTTTTAAGTTTTTACGATACATGAATTTTGCATATGTGTAATTAATATTTCATTATGATTTTATTGTCTTATTTGAAATTTGTATTGCAATGGTTTCAAGTAACTATGCAAATGTAATAAAATTCAAATTCATTCACATTTGGTGTCTGGAAATGGACCTAAGAAAGGGCAGTTTGAGACCCCAATAATTGTCATCTGGCAAGCTGCGAGATGAGCTGTGTGAGGATGGGAATGCCCAGCAAGACTTTTACCTGTGGCCAGGACTGGGGCCAAGGTCTGCTAGTCTCCTTCCTGGGTGAGGGGACATCACCTTGGTAATCCAAGACCACCTGCCCTGGAGTCTGGAGCACCAGTGCCTGCCTGCCAAAACCAGTGTGCCCTGTGAGGGAGGGAGGACATTTGAGGGAGTGAGGTCCAGTGGGGAGCCCTGACGAGTGGACTCCCTGTGCAAGGTGTGAGAAAATGGCTGCTGTAACGATTCGGTTGTTGCCGGCGTGCAGGACAGAGTTGGTGATCCACGTCTGCCAGGAGAGGGCAGCCATGAATTGAGCCATGTGCCGTGCACTGATCAGGCCAGAGCCCTGCAAAGTGCTGAGGTGGCGACCCCATATGCCTGTGGACTGTGAGATACAGTGAACCCGTATGCCAGAAGGGGTCATCGAGAGCATCAAGAACTGCAACCTGATCTGCCACCTTATGCCGGAGTAGTGAAGACTACGGGGGAGCGCCTGAGCACCATCACCCAGGGGAGGGACCCAAGACTACATCGCCGCAGCCACCCCCCACGGGAAAGGAACCGGACACTTACCCTGCAGCAGGGAGCCTCTGGCCGCTTTGGGAGCATGCCCATGGATGAGAGACTGTGCACCCGCTGAGTGTAGACACATGGGCCGCGGGTGCTGGACTCACCTCAACTCACCTGTAGCAGCTGCCAGCACCTGTGGACAGGGTGCACTCAGGAATTCCAGATGCTTCATGCCTGCCTTTGTGGGTAAGACTGGTTTCGAGCCTGTCGCCCTGAGGAAACTTGTTGCTAAAATTAGCGCGGTTGTTCTGGAACACTATTGACTTAAATTACTGTCAAAATGGACTCTTGAGACTCAAACTACTAGTGGGGTATACCCTGAATGTTACCAATATTGAATGGGGAATAACTACTATTGCTAACACGAGGAAGGAGTGGGACAGGGAATTGTGAGTAGTAGATTAGAAGAATTGCCTGCTCCATTTCTTATGTACCTTGGAGCCCTCTAATTTAGATAAATGTGTTTCTTGTATACAAGCTCTTTCTATCAGACTGTGACGCAGGTAGGTATGTATTTTGTATCTCTTTACTGGGTGTCGTGTTCCTCTTTCATTCCACATCAATATTTTATATATGTGAGCAAGAGTCTAAGTGATAAGTTCAAGACGTTGTGACCCAGATTTTCTAACGTATCAGGCTTGTGTTACTTTTGCACCTCAAATCCGAGGACAAGTGTTAAGGTGGGATTTACTATTCAATGCAAATCTGGATTTGCATTGGGTTGTATCCCAAAGTAACGCTAAAATTGTGCGGCATCTGCCTTGCATTACTTTACGTAAAGGGGGCATTCCATAGATGGTGCATGGACATTCTACAACCACCCATGGGTTTAGACGCAAATCCCTATCTACAAAGAATCATAGAAAGGGACTTGCTCCAAAATCCTTGATTTCATTTCTCCTTGTTTTGTCTACTTTGAATGTGTGCTGTACAGCACACATCCAAAGTGGAAAAAGCCTTAAATCATAGTTTTTATATAGAAAAGAACCCTTCCAGTACAAATCTTAGTGCTGAAGTCATGCCTATGTTTAACGTCGCAGACGAGTTAGATGGAGAACTTATGTACAAAAGTGGGAAGTGTGTGCCACCCACTGGGGTACAAGAGTTGATCTTGAAGTTGGCACATAAATCTCATCCCGGTATGTCTGCTATGAAACGCTTAGTGAGAAATTTCTTTTGGTGGCTGGGTATGGACCGCAAGGTTGATCGCACGGTCAGAGAATGTGATGTAGGTATGTCAAGTGAGAAGATTTAGAAGGTTAATACCCCTCCTTTGAAAAGTGCTGAATGGCCTGATGAGCCATGGAAGAAAATTGGCATTTGACATTTCAGGTCAGTTCATGTGCTTGCCTTATGATTCGAGGTATGCATTAGTCCTTGTGTATTACCATTCAAAGTGGCCGGAGGTGAATTTCTTGGTGCACACTACAACCAATATTGTGATGGAATTCTTCAAGGAAGTGTTCGCCAGAGAGGGTTATCCGTCCATTCTAGTTACAGATAATGGTGTGCAGCTCACTTCAACGGAGATGGAGGAATTTCTTAAATGTTATGACTTTAAACATGTCACTACTTCATTATATGAACCACATGAGAATGGTCAGGTCGAGCGCTTTAACCGGGTGTTGAAGGGATATGTGTCTGATGTCATCAAGTTGGGAAGTAATTGGAAAAACCTACTAAGAGATAGGTTGTGGTTGTATCGCATCACACCACACACTGTCACTGAGGTTAGTCCTTTCAGACTTTTAAAAGGAAGAGATCCTGCGTCCAAACTGTGTCTGTGGTGGTTCAAGGAGAAGTGTAGAAGAGGAGGTGAGTTTGAGAGTATGGTGAATGGTGCCGCAGAGAAGGTGAGAACTAAACAGTTTAAGACCAAGCTGTGGTATGACAATAAGTGGAAAACTAAATCTCATGATTTTAAAGTGGGGGACTCAGTGAAAATCAGAAAACCTGGTTTGATTAATAAGTGTTCAGAAAGATTTAGTAAGGCCATGAAGATTACAAAAGTGTTCGCCAACAGTGTTATCACCCAGGATGGCAAGTTGTGGAATGTTAAACGTGTTGCAAGATGTCCCAATAGTGCCTGCACTTTTAATGTTGATTATGGGACTACAGAATATTCTTTGGTAAGGTTGGGAGATTCTGTTCACAGGTATAACCATGAGATGGCCACCAGTGCACGTTCTGAAGCAAACAATGGTACTGAGGATACTGTTGCCTCTAGAGTCAAAGATTCATGTCGCACTAGACAATCTCCCAGAAGGTTGTCAGATTTTGTTAGATAAGTTGTTCCTTCCATTTCTCTATCCTTCCCCTGTACCCCTTTTCTTGTTTTCTAGCTTTGTTTCTCATTTTATTATATAAGGGAGGTATGTTATATCCTTGCAAGCCCCTGCATGCGACCACCATCCTGTTTGTTCTATTGTGTCATACAGCTGTGCATGTTTTGATATGTGTTCCTAATCTGTCTTGGAACTTGGATGTTGAGTCAGCTTGGAGGTCAGTTGCACTGAAACCATCCTGCTGACCAGACATGTTGCTGTGCTGCTGAATAAACTTCTTTAAATCAACTACTGGATTTTCTACTTGCAATACAGGTCCTCTGTTGCTGGACTGCCATGTGCAAAAGGAACTTGTTATTCTCCCCTCTGCAAGGGCCATGTGTTCATGCCAGTTGAAACAAACTGTCCCAGTTGCTGTAATTAAATAGGCTGCCTATCAGAGGGCTGGTAGTTGCACCAGGCCTAGGGGAATCTGTGCACATGTTCCACTGTGACGAATCTAGTCTTTGGGTGCAACCTAGGTGAGCAGCCAGTCCTCCAAATACAGCTCCACGATGAGCCCCTCAATCTAATTTAGAAGTCCAATGATTTGTATGTTCAATCAATCAGTCAGGATTTATAAAGCACAGCTGTTCACCCGATAGTGTATCCAGGCGCTAGCAGGCCCTGGAGGCATATTTGAACAACTAGGTCTTGAGGGGCATTTGGAATTTCGGAAGTGAGGTGATGGTCCTGAGGTGCGTGTGGAGGCTGTTCCAGGTCTTTGTTGCGATGTGGGAAAAGGAGCGTCCTCCAATTCTGCTTCAGTAGATGCGGGGAGCATGGGCAAGTGAAAGGGAGCCGGAGCGTAGTCTTCTGGATGGTTGATGGAAGTTCAGATGGTGGCTAATATAGGCGGGTCCTTGGATGTTTACATCCTTGTGTGCTTGGGTCAGCAGCTTGAATTGGCATCTCTTATGTACGGGGAGCCAGTGGAGTTTCCTGAGGTGGGGTGTGATGTGGGTTCATCGGGGAAGGCCGAGGATGAGTCTGGCTGCTGCGTTTTGTATGGTCTGAAGTCTCTTTAGAAGGTGTGCGCCGATTCCTATGTAGAGGGCATTGCCGTAGTCCAGTTGGCTGGTGATCAGGGTTTATGTCACGGTGCGTCTTGTGTGTAGGGATAGCCACCTGAAGATCTTACGTAGCAAGCACAGAGTGAGTAAGCAGGCGGAGGAGACGGCATTGATCTGTGATTTCATGGTTAGCTTGTTGTCAATGATGATTCTAAGGTTTTTGGCGTGGTTAGAGGAAGTGGGTGCAGTTCCTAGATCTGATGACCACCAGGAGTCGTTCCATATGTTGCTGCTGTTGCCAAACATCAGTACTTCTGTCTTGTCTGTGTTCAGCTTCAGGCAGTTTTTCTTCATCCAGTCAGTGATGTTTCTCATACATCTGTGTAAGTTGGTTTTGGTGATGGTGGGGTCGTCGTTGAGTGAGAGGATGAGTTGAGTGTCATCTGCGTAGGAAATTTTGTTGTGAGCTTGGGATCTGCCGATGTTGACCAGCAAGGTCATATATGCGTTGAAGATGAGCCCGTGGAGACACTTCAGGTGTTCTCCTTGGGTTTAGAGGTGGGAGGTGGATCCTCTGGGTCCTTCCGGCGAGGAAGGAGGTGATCCATCTGAGTGCATCCCCTTGGATGCCAATGTGGCGAAGTCTTTCGATCAGTGTGTGGTGGGATACAGTGCTGAAGGAGGATCAAAGCTGTGTTTCTCCTCGGTCAAGGAGGGTTCGGATGTCGTCAGTGGGTGCGATCAGGGTGGTTTTGGTGCTGTGATTGCTGTGGAAACTGGATTGGGAGGCATCGAGTTGCTGGTTCCATGTCCGGTGTTTCATGAGTTGATTGTTGATAATCTTTTCCAGTACCTTCACTGGGAATGGGAGCAGGGAGACTGGCCGGTAGTTTTTGAGTTCGCTGGGGTCGGTGGAGGGTTTTTTGAGTAGTGGTCTGACTTCGGCATGTTTCCATTCATCGGGAAATGCTGCTGTGGTGATAGAGGTATTGAGTAGGGTCGTGAGTTCCTGGCCGATCCTTTGGTTTCCGAGGTTGAAGATGTGGTGCGAGCATGGGTCTGTGGAAGCTCCCGAGTGGATGGATTTCATGGTGAAGGTGGTGTCCTGGGTGGAGAGGATGTTTCAGGTGGTCAGTGTGTGGTTCGTGTCAGTTATGGTGGTGGCGTATCTGTCGAGGAAGTCCGTAGATGTGGGTTGCGGTTCAAAGTTTCTGTATATGGTTGCGATCTTATTGTCACACAGCTCCTGTGAGGGTTTGATGTTGCTTTCGCTGGCAGCCGGGTTGGAGAATTCCTTAACAATGTTGAAAAGTTCCTTGGTGTTGTTGGCGCTGGTTTTGATGCGTGCAGCAATGGCTGTCTCCTTCGTTGCCCTCAGCAGGAGATGGTAGAGATTGCGGGAGTTCTTGAAGGCTGCCCTATCGGAGGTGTCCTTGCTGGTGCGCATCTCTTCTTCAACTATTTGCTATCTCATTTTACTGTTCTGAGTTCTTGGGAGTACCAGCTGCCCTTTTAGAGGATTTTCACTGGATGTTGCTCTGGATTGGGACAATGCTGTCTGTGCAATTGGTGATCCAGGCGTTGAAGTTTTTCACTCCCTGTTCAAGGTTTGTGGAGGTAGCAGGGTTGCAGGTGTTGAGGGCGTTCGCCCAGCAGGTCTCTGAGATTTTATTCCACTTCCAGTGGGGGGCGTCAGTCATCTTGGGGATGGCGGTGCGGGGGCTGGTGATGCTGAAGTAGACGTTGGAGTGATTGGTCCATGTGAGTTCTGTGACATGGCTGTATTTGATGCGGTTGCTGGAGGTGAAAATTGGGTCCAGCGTGTCCTGTGGCGTGTGTAGGGTCATGGACGATCTGGGTCAATCAGAGGCTGCTCATACTGTCGAGGATGAGTGCAGTATTTTTGTCATTGAGGTCGTTGATGTGGAAATGTAGGTCGCCGATGTAGCTCTTCGTGTCTAAGTCTAGGGGCACAATGAAGTCTGCAATGGTGTTGCAGAAGCTGGAGCATGAGCCTGGGGTTCAGTATGTGAGGGTGCCTTTGAAGGTTTTCTTCTCATCTGTGTGGAGCTTAAAGTTGAGATGTTCCATGGGGGTGGTGGTGTTGTCAGTGGTGGTGGTAGACTATATGGTCTCTTTTTTTTTTTTTTTTTTTTTTAAAGATTTTTATTGCATACTTTCCAGGTCACACTGCCAATTGCCTACAACCCTGAGGCCGGCGGCTTATCTTTCTGAGTGAAAGTACACAGCTTTGTTTGCCAACAACCCGAAGGGCAGGCAGCAGATTTCGGCCAGTACGCATCCTTATTATAATCACAAACTACATCACTATCATTTACATCTATACATCTAAACCAACTTGACCCCCCTAACCCCCCCCCCTCTGCCACTCTATCCAATCATGGGGCAGGCCCCTTCAGTGTCTGTCAATCAATCTGCCATGCCTCACACCCTCTACCGGTCTTTGCATAGTTAACGGTTCATATCCTATATAGTCAGTGCACAACGGCAAGCCCATGTCCCACCTTCAATCATGTTACCAGTGGTGTCCTGCCAGAACAATCCCCGCCGCCGCCTCTCCCCTCCCAGTCCCTCTGGAGGTCTACTCCACCCATGCGCAACCAGTGAGCAAATGGTTCCCATATGTCAGATGGTCTGGATCTGCTTGGCATTAGTTCCCAAAATACAGACAATTGATCCTTGCAGTACGCCACAGCCCTAACCCAGTCAGCTATCGCAGGAGGGTTCTGTTTCTTCCAATGTATGGCCACCTGCCTTTTTGCTAACAACAGCATCATGGCCGTGAGTTTGCGGTGTTCTTTCGGAATTTCTTGTACATACCCCAATAGTGCCATCATCGGCGTTGCTGGTAGTGAAGCATTTATTATATGTCCCAGGTGTCTAAAGACGTCAGCCCAATATTGTGCTACAGTTGCGCAATTCCAAGCCAAGTGTATAAACGTGGCGCTCTGAGCACCGCATCTCCAACACCCCGCATCCGGGAGCAGGCCCATGCGGTGCAACTGGGATGGTGTGCGATATACTCTATGCAGGAAGTTAAAGTGGACTAGTCTCAGTCTATAATTTGGTGAGAGATGTTTCAGTTGGGAGCAGCAGAACTGCCATTGTTTGTCAGTAATTGTTAAATCAGCCTCTTTTTCCCATTCCATTTTTGAGGTAACACAAGTAATTGGAGACTCCCCTGTGTGATGTTGTAGATGCGTGTGATAAGTTTTCGAGATGACGAGTTCGATAATATATTCTCCAGCGCAGGCAGGGTGGGTGGCGCGTTTGGAAACTCTTTATATCTGGATCTACATGCTGCTCTACACTGGTAATATAAGAGCATGTCTGACGCGGTGGGTGTCTGTGGATCGCACATCTGCGTTAGTGTTAGAAATTCGCCATCTGGGAACAGGTCTCTTCCTTTCTCTAATTTGTGTGATTTCGCCCTCATTGCAATTGCCTTGTCTAGCATAGGGCTCAGTAATGGGTTACCTCCTATGGGCATAGATGGTGCATAGAGCTCTTCCTGTCTCGCCCTCTTCGCAATTCCTTTCCACGCCCATCTTACCGCTTCCACGGTGTCTATTTCCTGGTGTGGGCGTTTATACGGTTTATATATGGCCGTGTTAAGCGGGAGTGGTGCGGCTCTATCTATTTCTATCGCCACATGAGGTTGGAATGGTGTAGAGTGGTGCCAAAAGTGTAGATACTGCGCTTGTGCACTGTAAGCATACAGCTCGAAGTCTGGAGCGCCCAACCCACCCTGTGTGAATGGCAACGTCAATGTTTTCCATGAAACTCGGGGTTGTTTGCCCGCCCACACTAATTCCAATATGTTGGACCGTAGCCGTTTAAAAAAATGGACGTTTAGCGGCATTGGTATGTTCACAAATAAATACAGAAATTTAGGCAGTATTACCATTTTTGTGATAGCTATGCGTCCTGTCAAAGATAAAGGCAGTCCTTTCCATCTTGGTATCTTGCTCTCAAGCCAGTCCATTGCTCTACCATAGTTGGCCGTCCATATCTCCTGCAATGACCTACTTATTCGGATGCCTAAATATCTCGTCTCCCCGTCTGTCCATTGTATCGGGAATTCGGAGTCAAACTGGGCTGTGGTGTCAGTAAGTGGCAGCATCACCGATTTTTCCCAGTTTATCTGGATTCCGGTCAGTCCGCCATACCGTATCAATTCCCTCATTACTGTATCAAAGTTGTCCCTAGGGTTAGTCAGGTATATAGTCATGTCGTCTGCATACATTGATATCAAAAGTCCCCTGGACGTAAATCCAATGCTTCTATGTGTATGGTGTTGTCGGAGCCTGGCCGCCAGCGGCTCTGTGGCTATAGCAAACAGTAATGGCGACAGTGGGCAGCCCTGTCTTGTTCCTCTAGTAATGTTGAAGGGTTCCGATATCTGCCCGTTTATTCTAACCCTCGCTACCGGTTTCGCATATAGTATTTGGATCTGTCTAATGAATATGGGGCTGAGACCCAGGCGTGTCAATAAGGTAAAGAGAAATTTCCATTCCAGCGAATCGAACGCTTTAGTGGCGTCCAAAAGTGCCGCCGCGGCCTGCACGTGGGGAGCCAGATAATGGAGCACGCCAAAGATCGTCCGCAGGTTATGGGCAGTGGATCGGCCTTGTACGAATCCCGACTGGTCTGGCAGAGCTATCTGTGGAATCATAGGCTGCAGTCTATTTGCTATCAACTTGGCATATATTTTGGCGTCTAAGTTTATCAGCGATAACGGACGGTAAGAGTCCGGGCTGGTCGGGTCTTTGTCCGGTTTCAGTATGGTTATGATAGTGGCTTCACGAAGCGTTGGAGGGAGTGTACCAGTTTCCATTGCTTCCAGGTATACCTGCAGTAATTTAGGGGCTAGTATATCTGCATATTCCTTATAAAATGCTGCCGTTAGGCCGTCCGCTCCTGGGGCTTTGTCTGTTGGCATACTATTTATTACGTGCTTTACGTCCTCTGTAGTGATTGGTAACTCCATGTACTCTCGGGCACTATTATTAAACCAGGCTAGGGCTATGTCATCTAGGTATTCATCTATGTCCATCTGCGGCGGGTCCGTGTGGGAGGTATATAGTCGTTTATAAAACAAGGACATTTCACCCAGTATGTCAGGTGGTGTTCTGACTATGTCCCCACTCTCCGTACGGAGTTCAGTTATGTAAGTCGCCCCTCTAGGTGTGCTGAGTAACCCTGCTAATGTTTTCCCGGGTCTCTCACTTTCCCCGTAGCGCCTCGCCTGAGCGTGCTTAGTCAAATACGCCGTCTCCCTCTCTGCTGCGTCCTGGAATTCTGTTAGTTTAGACCTTATTTTTGCTGTGATCTCTGGGGATTGGCCGAAGAGTTGCGACTGCTCCAGCCCTCTTATTTCTCGCTCTAGCCTGCTAAGTGTATTGCGTATGTCTTTTAGGACGCCCGTTTTGAGTGCTATACAATCACCTCTCGTGACCGCCTTAAAGGCTTCCCAAAGGGTTCCCGGTGAATCCACCGTGCCTTCATTTATCTCAAAATATTCTGTGATTTTATTACGCAATTCCTCACGAAATACCAGGTCCAGTAGGGCCCTAGACGGGAATCTCCAGGCAAACGGCTGGACGTATGCTAAAGGTATGCACATTCGTATCTGGGCAGGCGCATGATCTGAAAAAGTGCGGGGGTGGTGTGTAGCCTCTGTTAGCCAGGTGTGAAGGTCTTTAGAGACCAGCCAGAAGTCCAGGCGTGACCACGCATTTCGATGGTGTGTAACGCAAGTGCCTGCTCTGACTGAGGGGTGTATAGCCCTCCAGGAGTCTACTAACTGGAGATCCTCTATAATGTCATGAAGCATTGCTGCTGCCTTCGGGTGATGTACTCTAGATGTGCCTTGTCTGTCTGACTGTGTTGACAGGACTACGTTAAAATCTCCCCCCATAGTACCGCAGTATGTCCCAGGGCTTGTATTTTCTGCCATATATGTTGAAAAATTCTGGGCTATCTGTGTTCGGGCCATATATGTTAACCAGTGCTATCGGGGTGTTATACAGCTCTCCCTGCAATATTATGTATCTACCTTCCCTGTCTGCGGTCGTGTTATGGGTTCGCCAATGTAGTCCCCTGCGTATGAGTATTGCCACTCCCCTGGAATAGCTGGAATATCCAGCCTCCACTACCACCTCCCATCTCCTGCTCTTAAGCATTCCCGCTGATATACTCGTTAGGTGTGTTTCCTGTAAAAACATATATCCACCCTATGCCTTGTGAGATAAGAGTGGATCAGTCTCGTCTTTCTGCGATCATTTAGGCCTCTAACGTTCCACGTAAGGCATATCAGAGAGTTCATGTTAGTTATCAGTGACATATCTGTTTGTAGAGATCTAAACCGGTCCCACACTGGCTGTGAGGGTGTGTACCGCTGAGTGTCGTCAACGTGTGCGGAGGCAACCGAGTGTCATCCCCTTGCAAGTAGGGGAACATCGCAGTGTGTGACAGATCTTCATTGTGCGTGTAAATTTGTAAATTTCGTGGCAGTTCTATAATACTAAAAAAACAACTATCCCTCTCCCACCCACACCAACCCCCAATCAGGTTGTGCATCTCCCCCACCCTTAACCCAAAACAAAAAACAATCTAAAATTAATAACCAGCAAAGGGGAATCATCCCTTAGGGTACGTGAGGTTGCCGGCAAACTCCCTGCACTTGTGGCAGGGTGGCCGAGCTTTAAACACCACGCTCCAACGCTCAGGAACCTCCCAACAATAACAGACTGCTCATTTACCAGGGATGCCATTATTGTACATAGGGCAACACAGTCCCTCCACATGAGAGCAGAGCTCCTATCTTACCAGTTATCCGCATTGCTTAGAGTCCCATCACCCCAAGTGTTCTGCACCGCTTAGCGGTATGTATTCTAGTCTCTGTAGCTTCAATCGTTATCGCTGAGTCTGTCCTCTGATTGTCCATCACTCGAGGCCTTCTGCTGCTTGTGTTCCTTTGCCATTTGTTTCGCATGTGCCAGTGCTGCTTTAGCGTCTGTGAAAAAGGTTGGCTTGCCATGTCCCTGAATACGCAGCTTAGCCGGGTATATCAGCGCATATTTGGTCCCAATTTGTTGAAATATTTTCTTTGCAGGGAGAAATTCTCTACGGGCAGCTTGTACTTGCAGTGTAAAGTCAGGGTATAATGCAAGACCGTTCCCTTGATATTGAATGGCGCCCTTTTCCCTAGCTAGGCGGAGTATCGTATCTCGGTCCCTGTAGTTGAGTACTCTCGCCAATATCGGCCTCGCTGGCGCTCCCGGTCGTGGTCTAGGGCCCAGGGATCTGTGCGCTCTTTCAATGAGGAACATCTGGGACAGGTCAGGTCCGAATAGGTCTTTCATCATTGTCTCTACATATTGCTCCATGTTTTGAATGTTCGTTGTTTCAGCAATTCCCGTTATCCTTATGTTATTCCTTCTCGATCTCGCTTCCAAATCCTCGTTCTTTTGTTGTATTACAGCCAACACTTTGTCCATACCTCTTATTTTCTTCTCCGTTTCGGTCTGTCCCTCCTCAGCTTCCGTCACTCTCGTCTCTAGGACGCTCACACGTCCCTCATGCTTGTCCATCCGTTGGGTGAGTCTATCCATACGTTCCGCAAGCGTATCCATTTTGGAATCTATTCCCTGCAGACTGGTTTTTAAGTCTTGGAACATCGATCTGATGTCATCATCTGGCGGCTGACTAGCCGCCGCGTCCTCCGCGGGGTCCCGACTTCCCACGTCATTATCCGTCGGTTTGGTGGACTTTTTTTCAAAGTTGATCCTAGGTTGTCTCGTGTCCGGCTTCCCCATGCTCGTACTGGCTGGCGTCCCGCGCCGGGCGCCCTTGTGAGGTGTGTTCCGGGCCAGCGGTTCTAGGCACTTACGGCGAGATCTTTCTCCGCAGTCTTCAAACTCGGCCAGTTTCTACTCACCGCAGCAGCCCAATGCGTCCGTCTCCGCAGCCCAGCACGGCGCACCCCTTCCAGCAATAACCACTAAGGATGTTCTTCGCCGTTGTGTTGTCCTGGGCCCGTGGGGCCTTCCACAGCCCCAAGCAACTCCCAGGTCCTCAGGATTCCTGCCTCAGAGGCCGCATACAGCAGGTTTCAGACAGCTGGCCAGCGCCCGGCGCCCCGATAAGGTCCGCCTCATTCGCCACAAAGTTCTTCGCTGATTCATGCACTTGCGCCTGTTCCAATGTGATATCGAGCGGCACCAATTGCCCCGCAATCGCTTCCCAGCCGGGCACTCGTGCAGCTAAGCGGCCGCTATTCTCCCCGCGCAACCGCCGGTGTCCCCACTCACTGCGTACTTTTATGTTCTGGAAGGCTGGTAGCTGGTCCGATTCCCAACCGATGCATCTCTCACGGTTGTGGCGGCTCACCAGTCACTTCTCCAGGCTGCTGTATCTCGACACAAAATGGCGGTCCTGCCAGTAGTATGTGCTCCGTTCGCGTCCCCCAGGAGCAGGGCAGCCGCACCCCCCGCTCTAGCGGGCACCAGGGCGCAGAGGCCGCCAGCCGTCACCGACGTCGAATCCCCGCGGCAGCGACTCCAGGCCCCGTTCTCTGCCCCGGTTATCGGGCGCGCCCGCCGGCGGTATCGGGCCCGGCCGCCCCCAATCTCAGGCAGGCGCGGCGCGATCCGCAGCCGTCCCCGAGGCCCCCACTGCAGCTGCGACACGCCTCGCCGCCTTGTCTGTGGCCGTCTCCGCCTCTCGGGAGGGCAGCCCAACAGCTCTGCCAGTTGCGCCCGCTGCTCCGGTCCCCACTACTGGGTCAGCCGCTACGTGAGGCCCCGGTCTCAGCAGTCGCGTATAGGCCCTCCGCCGGCTTAGCACGTCCAACAGCAATGTCCCCGGTCTCCGTGGGGTCCCAGCCGTCGAACATGCACCGATGCAGCTAGATTCGGTCCCTGGTCTTATCGCCGTGTTCGGTTCTCTGCTTTGGGCGTTATATTCGGATTTATGCCGGATTTTTTCGCTCGGCCGGCGGAGCCGCGTTAACTTGCGGCCATTTCGCTGCACAGCGAAGCCACGCCCCCCTATATGGTCTCTTTGAGTGTGATGGCTGTTCTTCCTCCCGGCTTGTTGGTGCATTCCTGGTGAGTGATTTTATACCCGTCGGGGATTACTGTGGCAATGTCTGGGGTGAATGTGGGGTGTGAGCCAGGTCTCAGTGTCCGGTCCAAGGGTGGCAATGAGGTGCCATAATTCAGTGGAATGCTCTCATAGTGAGCGTGTGTTGAGAAGGGTGCATGCGAGCTGATGTTTTTGTTCAGATGGTGTGCTCGGGGAGGGGCTGGTGTGTGTGCAGTGGCAGGTGAAGTGGCAGTGGGTTCAGGTGAAAGGTTCTACCGTGGAGAATGGGTCGGCGTGGTGGCAGTGTTTGTTGCGACGTCCGGGGTCGAGGGTGTAGAGCTCAGCGATGGCGTATCTGCGGGGGCGGGAGGGCCAGGGGTCATGGCGCTGGGTGTGGTCCAGGTGCAGACGGGCTTGTCTTTGGCACGCCAGCAGCACGGTCACACTGTGGCCTGCATTGAGTAGGTCCTGGGGTGGGCGAGGCTTCTGTTGGCGGGAAGAACAGTGAGTGGGAAAACTCGGTCAGGAAAACCTCCAGTGAGAAAACCCAGGCAGCTCGGTGTCACTGGATCAGCCTGGAACAAGCAGGTACTGAAGGCCACAGGCAAGTGGTAAGCTAGGTGTCCAGGTGCCTACTGATATAGTCGCGCTGTGGCCTGCATTAAGTAGGTCCTAGGGTGGGAAGGCTTCTGTTGGTGGGAAGAAGGGTGAGTGCGAAATCCCAGTCTGGAAAATCCGGGCAGCTGCGGTGTCACTGGATCAGTCTAGAACAAGCAGGAACTGGATGCCACAGGCAAGTGGCAAGCTAGGTGTCCAGGTGCATATGTTGTTTCTTCATGAGAGCCCCTCAGAATCTTCGACCTTTTTATTTAAGATATTTTACTGCTGGACATCTACAACCAGCTCTGCCACCAAGGGGTATAGAGCAGCCAAATTTGACTCCTTTTTGGTTATTCTTTCGAATTACTTGGCCTAGTCTGCCCAAAGCAGCGAGAATGTTGTCAATGTTCTACAACAGGAGCCAAACATCCAGTTTCTTTAGCTGCATCAGAGTCCCTTCTCCTTACCTGGACCTGGGTGGCAGCTCATTCCATGCCAGCCCCTATATTAAGGGGCACCAGCACTGGTAGGCCACTCCACACCACGAGCTACCTCAGCCCAAAACAGCCCCCATACCACTATGCAGCTGCCTAGCCCACTCCACCCAATTACAGGCCTCCTCCTGCACAAAATATTGACTATTGGTAACTCCAACAGCCTTCCGATACAACAGGATTTGACCTGGGGCACTCCAGCTATCCATCTCGCTTGACCCCCTCCCCAACTTTCCTATGGTAGTTAAAATGGGAAAACACATTTCTCTGCTGATCTCCCCTTAACGTTTTCCTCTGCACAGAACTGAATAATAATAGCCATGGCAGACCTTTGCTGAGTACCCTGAGAGTAGTAAATTCACACTTTTTCAATCAAATTCACTAATTCAAACATCTGTTGCTGGTACAAGGTCATGACTTTCTTCTCTGTAACACCTTACAGCGAATATGGACAGACGTTGTGCTTCGTGATGCACTGAAAATGTGTAAAATGTTTGTTACAAAGCTTGGCCTAAAATATTACAATGAAAGATAATCTGCATAGGGTATGCAGTATTAATAAGACCCAAACATACACTACAATTTTAAGAGTGTACTTTTGAAGATGAAATTATCTTTTTTCAAATTTCTTTATTGAATTTTCATAATACAAAAGGAAACATTGCAAGCAACAAATACAAATATTAGTAATACCATTACTAATCTTGTTCTTCCTTTTGTTATAGACTTAATCATCAGATCTTGTATGACCTCAGTTGTATCGCGTCTTAGTACTATAATACGGCTCAACCTCTGTCGCATGAACATAACACAGATGACGTTAAAGGAAGAAGGAAAAGAGAAATAGAAAGATAAATGCAATAAGAAAATAATGAAAGGAAAAAGAACAGAAAAGAACTAAATGATGCTACAAGAGTCAAATCTCTAATCAGACAAACCACTTATCTAATACTTGGTTGAGTGATCAATGCGTTGTTCAAAGCATTGTACCTATAATTTTTCAACATGTACAGATTAATACGGTATATCTGAATCCACAGTCTTTGTTTCACTCTGGGACAACCATACTCATGGGGGTGGGGGATTCACCTGTTGGATGCAGTCATCACGTTTAGCTCAACTATGGCCTGAGTTTTTTTGATCTCTATTAAATAAGGAATGATACAATGTATCACATTTCCTCATATGACAAATCCACAGCCCACCAAGTGTGAGATGACAAATTTGCACAGCTTTTATAGTTACACATAGTCGATTTTACCACAACAATTATCAATTAGTCCACAAGTTGCATTTAATTTTTCCCTAGGCAGATGTTATCTGAGTCAGAGAACACTCCAAAACATGGTCATTTTTCTGTGAAAGTGAATTTCCAAATATTAAATGTATTTCATGTATTACTTGAAATCAATGGTTTGGACCAATCTACAGTTTTATTAGAAAAATAGGAAGCGACCCCACTGACCAAGAGACAGGGTACCACTGGTAAATATAAAAGTATTTTCTTGGACATGTACAGAAATACACCTTGTACCGGGTTGAAGGTGTATTTCTGTACATGTCCAATCTACAGTTTGCCAGCATATGAGTTAAAGTACCCTGCACTTCACCACAATGCCAGCATTTCCCAAAATTACACAGATCACATCAAAACATTTTAGGAGCGGTCCAAAACCAATTGTGTATCAAGTAATATCTTTATTGACTGAACACGATTGAAACCTTTGCCTGAGCTATAAACTTACAAATGTTTGTCCATATATCTTCTTTACCCTTTTGTTAACTATCAATGTATCCCATTTACACTTAATAGCAGTAAATATTGATATATTCGATTCCTCAAATTCCCTATAGGTCATTGATGCTGTATGTGATGTACCTGAGAATTTACCATAAATTTTTTTTATGTCCGGTGTTTCTTCGTTCAAGCTGAGCTTTTTTAATTTGCTTTTCAATGTTAGGAATACATAATTCTCGATATCAGGGATTTGTGATTTTATTTGGAGTTTTCTAAATGAAGGTTTATCACCATCCACTAGATCTTCAACCATCGCTTGCATCCCTCAAAATTTTCAAATCTACAACTTCATTAAGTTTGATTTTTCCATTCTGCCATAGGGTATGTGAAATATTGGGTTGATTGTATTCTTCCCTGTAAGTTGCTCAATAATTATGCCGTGTCCTCAAATTACTTGCTAGCATGAAGCCGACATTGCATATCTCTGAGCCCCCCTTGCTGCGCTTGTTAAAAAATCTCAGTCACATCATCTCTCTTGTATGGACCAAAATCTTCAACTCCTCCCTTTCGAGTGGATCCATGACAGCCCCCTCAAGCTTGGCCAAGTCAACCCCCTCATAAAAAAAACAGACGCCGACATAACGAACTTCCCCCTCCTTGCCAAAACCATCGAAAAATGTGTGTTTGCACAACTCAACAACCACATTGAAAAATACAACTTGCACGACACCTTCCAATCTGTGTTCAGGAAAGGCAGCAGTGCAGACTGCAATACTGGACATCATAGACAACATGCACAGATCTCTGGATGATGGCTAGGCCTGCCTCCTAGTCCTCCTGGACCTCTCGGTGGCCTTTTATACGGTCAACCATGACATCCTCCGAAAAACACCCTCTTGCAGCGTGCAGGCATCATTGGTACTGTCCTTCTGAAATTGCCTCGTTCCTGAACCAATTCTCACAGCTAATTAAACTAAACAACTGGATCTCAAAAGCAACGCCAGTCTCACAAGGAGTCCCGCAAGGGTCAATCCAGTCTACTGCCCTATTCAACCTCTATATGGAACCCCTTGCAATGATCCTGAAGCAAGCTAGAATTGCCTATCATCTCTGTGCAGATGACAACCAACTCTACATGAAATTCTCGTCAGTCAAAGACGTCCAGCACCTTCATTGCATTCTCTACACGGTTCAGTCCTGGCTGACCAGCAACCATCTTAAGCTCAAACCCAACAAAACAAAACTTCTTTTCATACAACCTAAAGAAAAATCCTTTCCCGTAGATATCTGACTCGACAACCTTACTGCATTAAACTGTAAACTGTCCATCTCCAACTCTGTTAAATCCTTGGGGATTACACTTGACAGTCACTTGAGCATGAAAGAGCATATTAATGCAGCTGCAAAAAGTGATTTCTACACACTGAAAACACCTTAAAGTCAAACCCTTCATCCCCATCGAAGAACTAATGAGTGTGGTGCAATACTAAGTCCTCCTCAAGCTGGACTTCGGTAACGCAACAATTACGGGCGCCCCAAAAACACACCTAGCACCTTTGTAAGCTACACTACACGCAGCGGCTAGACTACTATCAGGGGAGAGTCGCTTCGACCACATCACTCCCATGCTCAAACAGCTCAACTGGCTTCCAATCGAGGCAAGAGCTATACTTAAAACTGCTTACATAACTCACAAAGCTCTCTAAACGGAAAAACCAGTCTAGCTTGCAAATAGATTATCAAAAGCTGGTCAAAAGAGAACTCTTCGAAGCCCTAAAAGACTACTCCTGATTCCGCCAAAATTCAAGAAAGATAAATCTTGCACCCGTTCCTTCTCTGGGAACGGTCCTAGAGTCTGGAACTCGCTGCCCCAGGACTTACAGGACAATCAATCATTCCATCACTTCAAGAAGAAACTGAAACTGAAACATCTTCTCTCCAACAAATATCTAAACCCTTCTCTTTAAACCATCTGACTGGTCTTTTGCTCCCTCCCAGCACCCACTAAATAAATAAATAAATAAATAAATATGAGCAACACTACCTAGGAGAAAACTCTGCCTCTACTCTCTCCACCGTCCACAAGACACTATCCTAGTTACCTCAGAACTATAGCGTCCATCTATACTACTGTCCATCGTAATTTTCCTTCATATATTGTTACTATTTTTTTATCCCAAGATGCACCAGTGTTGTAATAAATGTCCATACATATGGTGCGATATTTATTTAACTGCATTGCGTCCATAACACCATAGTCAGGTTTGTAATATGTTATCAGTGCATCTTGTCTACTTCAAATAAAGTGCTCACGTGCGTGTCGATAAAATGGCAAAGGCACATTATCATGATAAAAAATCCGAAACTGTCCGAGAGGACATTATATACTGTATCTACCTCAAATCTTTATCGTTAACTTATCTTAATGTTTTTCGTAGACTTTGTTTACATACGGTCACTATGTATTTATATTTACTCCAAATTTAACTCATGTAATTGCTGCCATGCAAACTCTGTGAAGCGCTCTGATGCCTTCAGGTCAAGTTTGCGCTATACAAAACTCGATAAATATAAATAAATAAAAATTATTTATGATATTGTTTAAAAGATTTTCCAAGTACTAGAGTAAACAGGAAGGACTCAGTACACAGTAAATCTCTTTCTATTTGAAGCCATTAGGGTTCGGGTACCCCTTCTTTAGGAGGTCTAAACCAGTATGCAGCTTTTGCTATCACGAATGCCTTTTGATAATGGTTAAAATCCGCCCATCACACACCTCGTCGTCTTTTCGTAATCTCAACTTCTTAGTAGTAATTTTAAGGTTCTTATTGGCCGAAATAAATGCTGATAATAATGAATCTGCTTTCTTAAAGAAGGATGATGATAACCTCAGCAGGAACATGATATAGCCATGAAGCCTGATTTAGAATTTGTTGGAAAAGGGACTCCATCACGAACTTGAAGGATATCCTGTTGGCCTCATTACAAGTGAATTATATTCTAAAGAACTTGCAGTTTGGCAGTTGCGATATCCGTCAGGTTTGTGACGGACTACCCATTCTCCAAACTCTAAATCAGCCCTGAAATTAATAATAGGGCCATAGCCCTCTTTACTGCTTCTATTCAACACCACCAGCTCAAATATTTTTATACCAACTCCTTGTCAAATTTTTTAAATTATATTTTCTTTGTTTATAGGACCATACTTGGAAATTAACTGTTAACAATATGCCTAGGTATTTCACATTGCCAGTGTTACATTTAAGTTCTGTTTCATCAATCATGGGTTTATTTCAGTGCGTCAAATAAGGAACGTATCAGAGTAATTAGAAATCTGTAAAAAGACATCAAGGGACTCAAACATTCCCACATTAAATCAACCAGTCAGGTAGACTTTATTAGTATCTAAGTATTATTATTTTAATAAGGTAAAATCCTTTCCAAAAATGCAGGGTTCCTAATTCAAAGTGAAAAAGCCAGAATGATATATGGTGTTAACAGAATGGGTAAAATCTTAGATAATTATTTAAGGGCTAGAGTATTCAGTCTTATATTAAGGCACTAAAAAATATAAAAGATGATATTGTCACAAAAGATGAATTTTTTTGTAATTCTTAAAGAGTATTATAATGATCTATGTACCTCAACAGTTGCAATTAACCAGTCAAAAATTAACACATTTCTTGATCGCATTAAACTCCTAAAATTGGCGGAAGAGAGATTGCAGTTGGGGATCCACATCACTGTACAACAGATAATAAATGCCATGCATTCACTTCCAGTGGAGAAAACACTTGGTCCTAATGGCCTATATAACAATTTCTATAAAAAATTAGTTCAACTCTGAACATAATCTTGAAAAGCTATTTTGCAAATTCTCAGAAAATTGACAAATCAAGGGCATGGCAGCAGAGACTTAAATTCTTTTACCAGCTAGTTATAGATCAATATCTTTAATGAATGTTGATTGTAAAATGTACGCTCATCTTCTCACTAACAGATTTCAAAAAGAAATTTGTAAACTCATTCTCACTTTACAATCTTGGGTAGTTAAACATATATTATCTAGTGACAACACCAGACATCTGGGCCTTATATTGAATTTGGACAGTATCCTTTAACTTTCCAGCAGATTTATTACTGTTAGACAAGGAAACAGTATTTGATAACATGTCCTGCAATTTTCTTAGCTCTACGCTTAGTAGAGCTAATTGGGGGATGAGTTTGTTAAAAAGGCATGGCTTTATATCATAGACTTAGTGCCGTGGAAAAATCAAATGGTTTAACTTCAGAATACTTGAATTTGAGACATGGTACAAGACAAGGATGTCCTTTATCCCTAGTGTTACTTATTTTACCCTTGGAAGTTATCTTTAATTTCAGTGTTAGGCTACAAGCCTCAGATATAGTGGTTCATTCATTACAAGGTTCATCACCCTACTTCCGACAGTGGAACCCTCATTCGAGAGCAGACGGTAGGTAAAAGCCCATATTTAGGACACCTTAGTGTGGGTGCTCATGAAATACAAAGGGGTTCTATGTCATGGTAAATGTCACAAATGACAGTGTCAATCAACTTTTGCACGCAAAAGGGTTTTTTTGGGCTGAAAGATGACGCGAGCACAGTGCTGGAAGAGCATTTCATTGTTAAGTGGGAACTCCATGATGATCTATGTAATGTGGGCAGAACAGTACAGCGGGGGGGAAAAACAGGATTCCATGCAAAGTCAGTTCAAGTTAAGCGTGTCCTTGATTTTTGTGGAGTCTTATACCCAAATGAAACCAGGGGTACACATGATGCTTTCAAGTGTAATTTCGGCAGAGTTATACATTTTACAAGGCATTAGTCTTTGCATTTAAATTTGTACTGGAGGTTGTTCCTTGGGTATAAATGCTACTCAACATACCTCTCGCTCACCTTTGTGATGTGGTGCACTTTCTCCTGATTGCACAGCACTGTGCATTGTCATTCTGAGCTGCCCGATTTGAGGAAATCTGGCCACAGTGTTACAATAAACAAATCTCTGGAGTAATTGTAATTCTGATTTTCGTAACATAAATTATTGGGTATTGCTTCAAAGCGACTCTCCTCTCCATCTGTATTTTAAAGGGACAATATAAAACTATTGCGTAAAAACCTAAATTGGAATTCTTATTTTGCTGCATTTACATTTAATTAAAAGATGCACTGATAACCAAATGCCATAATTAATTCTAATGAAAACGGAAAAAAACTAAAAATTATTCGGAGGCTGAAGTTGTTTTACTATGAAAAAGAAAATCGGCAATACGCTTTTATTTACATTTAATAAAACGTTGTAAGCATGAATGGGACATTAATCAGAAAAGTTAAACATTTCACTGCATCAAAATTGCTCGGGACAAAAGGCTTTCTTGCGTTAAATGATCAATGAAATCAAGTGCGTGATTTTATTTGTGTTTAGTGAACTTTCATTAAGAAGATACAATTGTGAATATGTAATGCAATTACACATATAGAAACGGAATTGAAGAAACTAATAATGAAGTAATAAGAAAGCCTAATGAGAGAAAGGGCGATTATTAATTTACCTTTTTTTGTATTCAGCTGAAAATAAAAATGAGGCTTAAATTGCGTGATTAAAGAGAAGAAATGTAAATTCATGGTGGAAAGTATTCAATGAAAGTGAAATGTGAAGTTGAACTAATAAAAAACAAAAAAGTAAAATGTATTTTGTTTTACTGGTTAACCAACACCTGAAATAACCATCAGCAAGAAAGACATGAAAAAATATTCAAGTTTTCAATATATTTTATTTGCATTAGATTTCTTACTAACTGTATCACCCCATGTTGTAAAGGTTTTATGGTGCAATACAGAAATCCTTGAGTAGGCCCACAATCACAAAACTAAACTTTCTTTAGTTTAGTTACTTGAACTTTATGACACCGTGTTTCTAAACTAAAACAATAATTAATATATAAAACCAGGACCCCAAAAGCACTAATCTCCATCATACATTCATTATTTTTCAACCAAAAATGTCATAACCAAACCAAATGTACTTCTTTTTATCGACTCTAGGTATTGAATTATACCCCCAGTCCGATGTTGTTTGAATAGTGTGTTTTCTGTCATTTCTGGTTGGGAATTTGGACTCCTTGTTCTCCAAAACTACCACCAGGTGGCACTCGATATACAAGAATCGGTGAAATCCCCAGTAGTCTTTAAAGTTCCAAATGGTACAGTATAACTTGTACCTATTCAGCAGTCCGAACATTCTAGCACCTAAGTGAGAAACGCGATGATCTCCAAATACCTGCAAGCACTGTGCTTCTGACCTGAACCTGCAGTCGTTTTCCTAGAAGCAGCGATGAACACAATGTTAAATTGAGCTGACAGAGTAAATTTACTTGTAGTAATGTAATTCATTTCAAAGCATTGCTAGGGCTGATGTCATGCGTTTACCTGGTCATGTCCCCGACTAAATTTGAGGAAACAGCAGGTGGAACTAAAAAGCTCATCGACCAAAGCTCGACGTGTCTCTTGGCGCTCTTAACAGGAAATAGGTATTTAATATTAGCCAACTCAATGGTATGGACAACTATGACTATTTCTATAGTGATGACTACCCCTGATTGGGCGCAGGAGCGCTTTAAGGGTAGCACGCTGATCTGCAGGAAGCCAGCATTTGTGGTTTAGTCATGAAGAAGGATTACAGTTTTCCACGCAGTTGTCACGCAGCTAGTAATAGTCTTCTCATGCATATTTAAATTTACAACTACTCCTATGTGGACATTATTAATTGTCATGCATTTGAAGTTATGTGGGATGCTGCACCCCATTAGTGACCTCGTCATCCATACTGAGAATACAATTGTCATGCTGATTGGCTCGTGGTAGTCATGTTCTTAAAAAAAAAAATCATCACTCTAATTGTGGGAAGTTTATATTCTCATTTTATCGATCTTGGAAGAATGAAAGGCAGACTAGACCCACCGGGATTCCAACATGTCTAGCTGCTTTCATCCTGGTGACTATATAATGACAATGCACTGCCAGTAATTTACAGACAAGCGGTTACGCGGTTTCAAAACTGCACCTCATTGAATTTTTAAACTGTATAGTACTGAATTCTGTATTTAGGTTTACCTTTTATTTAATTTGCACCGTCCCAGCTTTTCGGTCCACTGCGGTTTCCGTGGAGAAAGCTTTAATATTGTAGTTACCTCACTTCCGGTTTGCCATTTTAGGGCCCGATGTCGGACGGACCTGAGTCCGTGCAACATCGATTCGGTACTGGGACCGACCGACCTCCTGTCGGCGATCCCAACCCAGGGATCAACAGGGGGCACCGGCCTCCTACCAGAGGCTGTGAACCCATGGGGCCCTCAAAGTCGACTTCTTACAGCCTTTCTGTGTCGAAAGGCCGGCACAGAAAGGCTGCCAGAATCCGACATTGTAATCCCTCGGGCGGAAAGAGCCGTCCTTGGGATTACTGAAGGCCTTCCGAATGGCAGACGAGCTCTCAGAGCCCATCGGAAGCCATTCGGAAATCCAGTTCGGATTCCTTTCCGACCGACTCCATCCAAATGGGTCAGTCGGAAATGAATACGAACAGCTGATTAAGATGCCGTAGGAACGGCTCCGACCGAGGGTCGGAGCCATTTACTACAGCATCGTAATCGGCACCCTAGTTTTAGCTGCTTAGATCCTGTTGACTATTTAATGCCGACGCGCACAGGACACGTCCAGCGGCCGCACCGACCCCTGCCTCTTTAACATCTAAAGTCAGGTACCCTGCCAGATTTACTTACTCTTTTGAAAAGTTATTTAAAATCAACAATCTGCATAGAGCTGACACTCCTCCTGGCACCCTATGCAGGGGCTCCTTTATACCTATACTTGAAGGCCCTGTTATAACCTGCTTACAGAAATTGCCAATTTCACTGCCTCCATAATACTTGGAGAGACACTCGCGTATCTATATTGCTGGTTAACAATCATATACACAGCTCCCCTTCACTGCCCAAGTCCCAGCCTCCTCTCTTTTTGGACAGCATTCTTTGTAACTCTAAGTTTCTACCAAAGATTGCCACTGAACTTTGGGATTTGTTCTCCTCATTGTCACCGGACGTTGGTTTCCTAACCGAAACCTGGCTGAGCCCCACCACTCTCCCAGTTATTGCGCTGGCTCTCCTGGAAAACTACTGCATACTTAGATTGGACAGAGACGGTAGGACAGGTGGTGGAATAGCCATCGTTTTCAAACATGCTCTCAAATTCTCACTCATAGATACTCTCCACGCTGACTGGGCTGAGATTTGTATTTTCAAGTTTGAACTCTCTCCCAAAGATTGATGGAAAGGAGCCCTGTTGGATCTCCCTCCAGGGCCCAAAAAATGTCAATCAGTGCCTTACAGAACATATTGCTACCCATGTTTTGGCATCCCAACAATTTCTTCTGCTTGGTGATTTTAATTTTCATGGGGAGGACTCCTTAAATGCGGAGGTTGTGCAATTAACTTTGGATTTAGCCACGCTTGGTCTATATCAGAAAGTCAATGAACCCACTCATACGGTGGGGCTTATTGAAGGAAGACACCGGAAAAGGGCCACCCGGGTCACGCACGACCACTTTCTCTGCCTTCCTACAAATGAAGAGTCGGTCAGAGAGTAGAGAATACAAACCAGATATTTATTGTGATTACACTGCAGTGGAGCCCAGTCTGACCAGCCTCTTAGAATGACTGTCGAGGGACTGAAGCCCGTAACCATACAATTACATTATGTACGTTTGCAAAGTCCACAAAGGCACGCCTACTATGGAAAAATACTAATACAATGGGGGTACAGAGCATAAGTTTCGATTCTGCAGCTGGGCACAGGCTATCTACTGCCCAAGGTCATCTGGCCTATCCTCCCTACCAGACGGGTGGGAGAAAGACTCCATCTAACAAGAAAGGTATGCACTAACGAGGATACTTGCAATTATAGAAGAAAAAGCTCAACCTTGGGAAACGAAATTTACCAAGGACCGTTTCTCGAAAATAACTAAGCAGCAGTTTAGATTATAATACAAAATGGCGTCCAGATTGCAAGATGGTGTCGCGAATGCTAAAATATATGGACAGAAGGGCTTTCCAATACTAACAAACCCTCCTGTTAGCATGAGCTAACCATCTATAATCGAAAATCAAAGCAGAAACATAAAGGAATAATAAAGCACATAGCATTCTATACACATGTCATGTTATCAATAGTGGGAGTATATTCCAAGAGAAGGGAGGACGTTTCGAAGACGCCCTCGTCTATGGCCATGATGTCATCTATTTCTTTCTGTAACATTATTGCAGCATTGGCATCATGAATCAATATCTTTTTCTTCGGAACCAATACAGAGATACAGTATGTGCAGCACATTGGGAGACATTGAATAAGAAAACAGCAACATATCAATATACCAATGAAATATATCGCTTTCTCTATTAGCCACCCCCATGTTCCAATTACCTGATTCCATACCTTTGACATTTTCAATAATATCCAGGATATGCTTGGTGATATTTTTTTCCATATTTGTTATGCCCACTACACACTGATCGCCAATAACTGCGCATGCACCATCATTCTTTGCTAAAATAAAATCCACTGCATATCTAGTCTGTTCAGAATAAATCCTCATACTTTCTAATTGAATGGTGATGTCATGTAATGCTGCTACTGTGGTATTTGACAATATCTGTAATTTGCAGCCAAAATATTCCCGAGCCTTTTCAGTCCTACTCATGGCCATTCCCCCTAATGTGAAAATGGCGGACAGGATATAACCAAAAGTAATACCATTATTGTAGCTATTGATCTCAATATCTGTTACTCCTTCACAAAATTCCTTTGTAAGTGTTCTCTTTACCCATTTTATTTGTCTGTGAGCATATTTGCAAGGGACCCCCAAGGGCAGCACCATCCCAAGAGCTATATCATTGGTACCGTTATGAACATTTGAGTACGTTCCATTTGTGAGAAAGAAGAACCCGGGGTGGGCAAATATCGGCCTATCATAATCCACAGCTGCATAACGAGAATTACCTGTCACTGTTGGAACCTTTCAAATCTTTCAAAGGGAATGTCCGTTTGAATATGATCACCCCGGAACAGTTGATATACAAAGTAGTATCAGTATTATTTATGATGGGACAACAAGCAGGGTAATAGCCAGCTTTTCGGGGGAACCGTCACTTCTTTATAATGCCAACCCACTAATATAATATTTTGCTCTTTAAAATAAAAGTTATCACAGTACGTATTATTGTCACAACCGGGGTATCCTATTCCAGAGGGTTGACGATGATACAAGCATGGTTCTGGGTAGCCAAAACCAAACTCCCCTTTTACCTCAACACAATTTGTCAGCTTAGAATATGTATAATTTATCAAAGACAGAGGGTAAGCGGTCCATAGGCTAGTGACAGATTCAGTAGGTTAACAAGCAACACCATTAACAAAAATCTCTTATGAGTATCTAGAAAAACATTATTAGAAAACATTCTTTTCCGTCTCGGTGTGGAAGCGATATCATTGTCAGAAGTAGGCAAATTACTTGCATTCTCTAACGCCCAAAGAACTCCACAAAGAATAATCATCAGCAGAATAGCAAATAGAAGGAATTGCACTCTCCGCTGTTTCACCCATGCAACAAAACCTAATGGCTGTTCTTCATCAATCATTGGCCTGCCAAAAAGAGGCATGATAGCGTAATAAAGAGGTACTATTGATCTATTCGTAATAAAACTAAACAAACAATCTTCTTTCCAGCGTTTGTTTGTCTTCTCCTGTGAGCCTTGCTGGCAGGCTTTTATTGTTCATCCACGGTGGTGCTATCCAGCACTTCTCGTTGGAGCTACACAATTGCAGCCCTTGCTGAAGAAAATCCACTTCTTTCAGGATAGGGTACTCTCCCTCCTGGGAAAACACCCCAAACTTATCCTGTCCAGTGTCTCGAACAATGCTCCAATCTCTCTGTCCCTACTCCATTTCCCTATTCTTCATCCATTAAGTCCATCCCTACTAGTCTGACTTTTCCTTTGGTGCACTGTTACTTCGCTGAGGACACAAATTGTACTTAACAACTCCAGGAACAGAGGGATCAAGAAACAAACATTCACTTTCAGCTGCTTGGACTGATTCAGATTCAAACACAGAAGGGCCAGCTGACTGGAGCTCTTGGCTGGCCTTAACCTCAGGTGGCACTGCTTCATTTAGGACTGCATCACTCTCCTCCTCGGAAGGTGCCCACGTTATTCTGGCATTGGAGAAAGGGATGAAACGAGGAACCTTTTCCGTCTCAGAGTCCCCTATACCATCGATCCTCCACTGGTCGTACGGCAGGGGAAGTGGCACCCTCTTAGTATGCGTGCAGTGTATCCAATTTTTCCGGCCGTCCACTTTAACAGCAGTGCGGGTGGCGAGAAGGACCTGATAAGGCCCCTTCCAACAGGGCTCCAAGCTGCCTTTTCGCTGAAAGTGCTTTACAAGGACATAGTCACCAGGCCGAAGGTCGTGGACGGGTCCCTGTGTAGCGGATGGCAAGGCCTCTAGAATCTGCTGATGAATAGAACGCAAATTTTTAGTTAACTCATATAGATTATCTATCAACAAGGGGTACTCTATCTCAGAAAAGTGGCGGGGTCTTGAAACTCACCAGACATTAGCGGGCCTACCAAAGACAATTTCATAAGGGGACAACTCTGTTCTCGTATGGGCTGTAACTCTCGTTGACAACAAAGCCAATGGTAAAGCATCTGACCACTTCAATCCTGTACTCTCCTGAATTTTGGCCATTTTTAGTTTGAGAGTACCATTGTACTTCTCAACCAAACCTGCTGACTGGGGGTGATTCGCAGCATGAAATGTTTTCTTAATGTGCAAGCCATTGCACACTAACTGGATGACTTTAGAATTAAAATGACTGCCGTTGTCACTCCAAATCAAACGGGGCAAACCGAAGCGAGGGAAAAACTCCTTCAAAAGAGCCTTCACCGTCGCTAGGGCTGTATTTTCCTTGGTAGGATAAGCTTCAACCCATTTACTGAATGCGCAAACCACCACCAACACATATTTCAGATTGTTCATCCGTTCCATCTCAATGAAGTCAATTTTCAGGACTTTGAAAGGGAAAGAAGGGGGTGCAAAATTACCCGGAGGTGTAGGGGTCTCCTTCTCTGTGTTGTACAGCATGCACACCATGCAATATTTTACCAGGTGGGCAGCCATCTTTGGAATATTATCATTCTGCCGCACCGGATCGAGCAACTTGCAGATACCCCTTACACTAATGTGAGCTGGTCCATGAGCCATAGTAACTACAGGGAGAACATATGCATCTGGCAACATCCATCTCTGTTTCCCTGATTTGTCTGTCCAACACCCATCATCATCTAATTGTGCTGAACTCTCTTTCCATATTGCGAATTCCTCAATCGTCGCCTCGTTCTGGATTCCTTTCACACTATCTAGTGTGTCCTCAAACATCGTGACTTCCGGGACCCATCTAGCAGGACCTGCTACAAACATCTTTTTCATCTTAGATCGGGCCGTCTCTTTAGCTCTTTGATCCGCAAAAGCAATTCCCCTCCCCACATCATCAGTAATTGCTTTGTGAGTGCTGCACTTCACTATTGCCAGTTTCTTGGGCAGGGTCAATGCCGACAAAAGTCTATTTATCAAAGGGCCGTGCTGAATCTTTGAACCATGGGAGGTAAGGAATCCCCTCTCTTTCCAGAGCTGCCCAAAATTATGAGCGACTCCAAAAGCGTACTGGCTGTCAGTGTAAATATTAACCACTAGTCCCTGAGTCAACTCACATGCTTGAATTAGAGCTGCCAGCTCTGCAGCCTGGGCAGACTGATAGGGAACTCGTGATGTCTCAACTATCGTGCGCAGTGTTTGGATCGCATAAGCAGCAGTTGTGGTGCCATCTGGTAATTTAAAACAAGAGCCATCGACGTATAGTTCCCCTTGGGGGTCAGATAAGGGAACATCAGTCAAGTCTACCCGTCCCTTTGTCTCCTCTTCAGTGCGAAACATACAATCATGTATGTCTATCTCCTCACTCTCCAAAGGGAGGGGTAGTAACGTGGCAGGATTCAGAGTGGCACAGCGTTTAATCGTAATATGTGGTGCAAAAAGGGTTAGCTCATAGCCAGTCAGACGTGCACTGGTAAGGTGCTGTGTCTTTGTTCTGTTCAAAAGCGTATCCACAGCATGGGGTACCATAACCGTGAGATCAGTATCAAGAACAAGCCCTGCCGATTGTCGAATAGAGACGGCCACTGCCGCTGTTGCTCTTAAACAACTCGGGAGACCTTTCGCGACAGGGTCAAGCACAGCAGAACAATACGCACACGGCCTCTGCTTACCTCCAAAAGCCTGTGTTAAGACAGAAAGCGCACAATCGGCCGACTCGTGAACATACAACACAAACGGCTTGTTATAATCAGGTGTCCGAAGCACAGGAGCCGAGCAAAGCGCAACCTTCAATTGCTCAAAAGCTTGTTGACATTCAGGCGTCCAAGGCAAAGGCTCATGCACATCTTTAGTTGTTAGGTAAAGAAGAGGCTTTGTTAATAAAGCAAAATTGGGTATCCAATGACGACAATAGGAAGTGATACCAATAAAGGCTTGCACATCCCTTTGAGTCCTTGGAACAGGCATGTTAATTATAGCGTTAATACGCTCAGGAGTTAGTTTCCGACCCTCCTTCGACAGGTGACCTAAATAGGTGACCTCCTGTCGACAATATTGGAATTTGGAAAGGGACACTTTATGTCCATGCTGAGCTAAATGCAGCAACAATTTGACTGTAGCTGCTTTACATCCTTCTTCAGTATCGGACGCAATCAAAAGATCGTCCACATACTGCAGTAATACATTACCTGGAGGAAGGGTAAGGGAGTCCAATTGACCCTTCAGAGCTTGGCTATATATACTAGGACTTTCAGTATAGCCCTGAGGAACCCTACAAAATCTAAAACTACGACCTGCTAGGGAGAACCCGAACAGGTGCCTGCTTTTGGGATGAACATGGATGCTAAAGAAAGCGTTTTTCAAATCAATGACAGAAAAGAATTTGGCAGATGAAGGAATCATAGTTAGAAGAGCAGTAATGTCAGGGACCACAGGGAACTGAGGGACTACTATCTTATTTATTTCGCGCAAATCAATCACAAAACGATAGACATCAGCAACATCATCAGGAGAACCCGGAGGTGGCCTCTTGAGGACAGGAAGGATGGGGCTATTGCACACATTTGCCGCCATCTCTTCAACAACTCCTGACTGAATCAAATCTTGTATTATGTGTAACAATGCCTGTTCTCCTGCATGCAATATTTTATACTGAGGAATACGAGGAAGTATCGCATTTTCTTTAACCTGAATAGAAATTGGAGGCAAAAGTCCCACATCTGTATCACTTGTAGCCCACAGCGTAGATGGAACATCTTTAAACTCAACTGGAAGGGGGGCATCTTTAGACAAGCATTGTAACCACACTCGGACTCATTGTTAAATGGACACCGTCTGGGGGACAGTAAATAGTAGCATGGAGCTTTTTTAACAGATCCAATCCCAACAGATTCTCTCCACAATTTGATGTTAATAAAAATGTCGAATCAACGGTAAAAGGACCTATAGTCAGGGCAAGGGCTTTGTAGATGGGGCTTACTACCGGCATACTAGAAAAACCGACCGAAACATTGTTATGGCCAGACAGGGCTGCCCCAGAGACCAGTGACCTTGCAACAGAACTGTTCATTGCTCCTGTATCCACCAAAAATTTCTTCTCCGAGCCCTGCAAATCCACACTAATATAAGGTCCATGCTGATCTACAGGTATCGGAACTGGTCCCTTACCCTGTCCTTGGCTGTCCTAGCTGTAAGACGACCCAGTCACATCCTCCAAATAATTATCATCATAATAATACTGTCGGCCCCGAACGTCATCAAAGTAATTCTGATCAGTATGGCCCGATGACGTTCCAGTAGCCTGGTCCCCATCCTGACTGGCTGCTCCCCGTCCTCGCCCTCTCTCTCCCCATCCCCTAGGAGCCGCAACCTTTTGTAGCAAGACTGGACACTCGCTACGCCAGTGCCCTTCCTCCTTACAATACGCACATTGATTGGGGCCCACAGGCACAGCACTCCGACTCGTACGAGGAAGCTGCCTGGCCGGTCCAATGCCTCGACCCCGTCCCTGCCCCCTGAATGCCTGCTGCATCAGTACCTTAGTCTTCAACTCCTTTGTTTTCTTTTCAACCTTTTCCTTCTCCTCATTCTCTCTATGTTCATAATACTGAGCCATACTCAATATTACCGAAGGGGTAGAAGTAGTCCACGTGCTCTCAGCAGCCTGCAACCGGGTTGCAATCTCCGGGAGCAAATTCGTGACAAACCTGTTGACAAATAATCGGATACCCCCTTCCACAGACAAATCCTGGCCACTAAAATCCCAAAACACACCTTCAAACCGAGTAAAAAAAGCAGACACACTCTCGTCTTTCTTCTGACGACATGCGGCTAGCTTATCCCAATCCACCTTCCGGGTTGGAATAAGAGAGTGCATATAAGTAATGATGCGATCTGGCAAAGCCAAGATCTCAGCCTTAGGCTTATCACCAGGCTTCCTCTCCTTATCCCACGCCTTAATCTCATCCCATGTACCACCCAATTCTAGGGCATGGTTCTGAGTGTTCACCTGTCGCCAGACATCCACTGGCACCAATAAGCCAAAAAATATTTCAATATCTGCCGTCATTATCGTTGATGCAGCAGCCTCTGTCAATTCCTTATATTAGGCAGTCGGATTTTTCCTGGGGTCGGGCAACTGAGCCTTAATTGCGAGGACTTCACTCCTCTTCCATGGAGTATAAACCCATTGTTCTTGGAAACGGGCCCCTACTCGTGCTCTAATCACTTGATTATGTTGATCACGTAATTCTGGTATCTCCGGGTGAAAAACGGGATGAACTGCCCTCATCGGGAACTGAGATATTACCGTCGGGGATTTGTGCTGCAATCTACCACGATACCCAATCAGTGTAGTAACGTTAGCAAAAACCTCATTGGGGGCCATGCCTGCAGCGTATACTTGATCCCTAATATCGTAAATAATCTGGGGTGCAACACCTTTAAAACACTGTTCCCATAGTCCAATCAAAGTGGCCGACATATGCTTAAGGGCATTTTGCTGGACAAATGGCTCATAATCCTTTAACACACTCCAAACATCCTCAACACCATAAATAGGACTACGGGCCTACTGGGCAGCCTGATTGGCCACCATATTCTTCTCCATATCTCCCACATCAGACCGAATCAACACCCGTCCTAATCGCTCTTTTACAATGGCCCCAGCTCCATCGTCCTGACCACGCACCGGTGTCTCGACATCTAACAAGGGGGTAGGAGAAAAAACAGGGGCAAACCTACTGGTCGGGGACGGGGGCATCAAGGTCAACATCGGCTGAGTAATAGGTGTCTGTGAAAGAGAAAGTGACATCGTAACAACAGGGGTAGCAGGAAGACCGGCAGTCGCAGTGACTGTGGGGGACGGAGCCACAGAAGAGACTGATGATGCCGAAACCAAAGCGCTTTGATCAATACTAGATACAACGGGAACAGGGGGGTAGGGGGGCAGAGGCAGATGACGAGGGCTGTGGAACAACAGGGTATATTCTATTCGGGGCATAAGGGGGAGGCGGTCTGTCTTCCAGTAGCTCTTCCATAAAAGTGTCTGTTTCCTCTCTAGTAACATAAGACTTATCACATTGTAATCGAAACTTCCTATCAGCACATTCTATACCCTTCTCCACTTTTTCCTTATCATGTGCCACCGCTTTCTGAGTCAATGTCTGCGTTTTCTCCCTCCGTGCCTCCCTTTCCGTCCCTCCCTTTCCGTCCTCAGCCGTCTCTGCTTAGCTTCCTTCCGCCACACCTGAAGGTAATCAAACATAGACTGCCTACTACGTTTAGCAAACAGTTTTTCCTCCAAATAATTCAATTTCTGTTCATCAAAGGTGCCTGTTGACGGCCATTGCAATTCAGCGTTGTCCCTGCTATATTTGTGCCATAATGTACTAAATATAATAGGGCCAAGGCCGTGCTTAATATACATATCATAATTCGATGTGCCCTCTGTGGGCGCAGGTTGCTTCTCTTCCAATCGAGCATCAGCAGAACAAAAACGGCGTCCCACACAGCACAACTTGCTAAAACAAGGCATTCTTAACTACACACGCGTACACACACACACACACACACACACAGCGCGCTCAACCAGATATCTCACAGACAGCTCTTCCAAAGCAGGTCAACAGACCCCTTCCCACAAACTATTGGTACCAAATACAAAAGTTCAAATATTCTAAGCGCCTAGTCCAAAACGATCCTCGGATCATACCAAAGTCAAACAAACAGTGCACCATGTTCACAAAGAACCCAAACAAATTCAAGCACTTACTCCAAAAACAGTCCACAGACTGCACCAAAGAGAGATAGGCTCAAGCCCCGGACATTTTCAAAAGTAAGCCAAATTCACTCAGTTGCCTGGCAGGGTATCCGCAGACACCCTATATCTCTAAACGGTCCGCAGACCTACCAAGTTCAAACAACTAAGATGGCGCCATATTTACCAAGAATCAAGACAAACTCACCTGGTGCACACAGGTCAAACAAAGTTATTCTCCACTGCCGACTCTTCGGACCAAGCGGTCAGATCCAAGGGTTTCGCCATTCAGGACCCCAGTCGGGATGACCACTGGGCAGGGCACCGTCCGATCAGACAGACGGGGCAGCTGCGAGTGCGAAACTCTATCGTGCAGGGGTCCCCCGATCCGCCTATCCGACCCAACGCGGCCCCGTCCTCCTCACCCGTCCGCGGGTGAGGATGACTTCACCTGATGGAGTCCCTGTTCGGGCGCCAACTGAAGGAAATGACCCGAAAAGGGCCATCTGGGTCACTCACGACCGCCTTCTCTGCCTTCCTACAAATGAAGAGTCGGTCAGACAGTAGAGAATACAAGTGTTCCTCCAGACTACGTGTGTCTCCTACAATGGTGGAAAGCACACAGCTTTGTTTAAATACCCCTCACCCACCAAAAGGACCCTTGGTGGCATGCTTCATCATCGGGGTCTTCCCGCTGTGGGACGGGGCGTGCTATGACCTACGACTACGTGGGAGCACTGGTTATGAAAAACAATACTATGTGTGGTGTAGGAGTGTGAGTGGAAGGGTCAGTAGTGAGTGAATGGTGAAAAATTAAAAAATACCTGGCTCAGTGGAAAAATAAATTTTAATGTTCCTTTGAGCTGGTATCATTAAAAGTGGGGAATGAGATGGAGATACTATGCTTTAATGAGCAGTGTCTCCTGTGTCGACATGTTTCGAAGCCCCCTGGCTTCTCATCAGGACCTAGAAGAGATCCCTTCTACACTCAAATCAAAACAACTGTGTATTTACATATAATCCTAACTAAGTGGTGCACATAAATTTAACATGCACAGTATACTGTACCCCAGTAGGTATATTGCTGAATGGGTTCTGGAAGAATAAAAACAGAGTTAAAATAACAAAACACATCCAAACTGCACCATATGTGGTGTTGACCTGTAAAGAAAAGTGATATATTTATCTTATCTTTATCCGTTATAATTGGTAATCAGTGCTGTGTTATGCCAGCGAGATGGGACAATACAAAAACATACACACACAAAACATAAAACACACACTCTATATCTAAGGACCGCGTGGTGTGCGTATCCATATGATAAGTATAACTGAGAGTATCTGTTAAATATATCTCTCCTTCAAAAAACAGTTTAGTGACAGATAAAGAAGCCTCCAAAGTTTAGGCTGTTCACGTACTCTTATATCGCCCAGATAATGCCCCATGAGCCTTCAAAACGGGAGGGAAGGGGTACCTATAGTCACACACAGTTAAAAGAAATTGAAAAAAAAGAAAGAAAAGGAAAACTGTTGGTTTTGAGATCCTTCCTAAATGAACAGCGTTTCACTGTTGCAAATCGGCTGTGCCGTACTTACAATATCAAGGTTACCTCCTCACCAGGACACTGCCTCGCCGCGGCTCCGTGGAACATTGAGCCAGTGTGGGCAGTGTCCTTAAATACTGAGCATAATTGGTAGTCTTGCCGCCAAAAAAACTGCACTAATTGGTACACACACTAGACCGTCAGAAAATCCAAGATGGTGACCTAGAATGGCACCTCCGGCTGAATGTGTTTGTTCCTCACTTCCTGTTGCTCAAGGGTGTTTGTTCCTCACTTCCTGTTGCTCAAGAGTGCCTGTTGTATAGCCCTAGGAGCGAAAAAAGACTAGTGCGCTAACTAAAAGGACACTACCTCTTCCTAACTCTCTAAACTATCCGAGCGTAAAATGTGGACCAGCCGGATAATGAAAAAAATAATAATAATATTAAAAATAAAGTAAACCAGGTCTGGGCAAGTGTTTACTAATGGTACATGTAATCGCATTTATGGTAGACATTGTACCAAGGGAGTGTGCAGCCAGACATGCGGGTTACTCCGAACGTGTGGCAGGACATTAAATTCCACAGGGTAATGTACAGGCCACATTATTTCAGGGGTGTTTTTCTGTTGGCCCCGTTTTCCCACTCCTATTCACTTTTGCCATCTTGAGCTCACCCTTCTGTAGAGAGGTGTCATTACCACTATATGTCCTCTACATAAAAATCTTTTGAAGCAACTTTTTGTTGTGCATATTATGAAACATGGAAAAAACACTTCGGAGTAACCCGCATGTCTGGCTGGGGTTCTTGGAAACCAGGCAGGGGCTACACCACCTGCATAATATCTACTTACACGGTTCATCCCATACGTCATCCTCAAATCCAACACTGGCTAATACAAGAAACAAGGGACAAAGAAACCCTAGATACTTTTTGTATAAATACAGCACATCTTGCTAGGGTTGGTAGAGGGAACCGAGACTTCCAGGCCGACACACTGACCAGAGACACTGAGGCTCCTGCATGCAGACGCTCCAGCTGACAGTGGTCTAATACATCCCTTGCGGGGTGTCCAACTCGAGACCAGGACGGGGTCCCACACTCTCTCACTTCAGGTAATGGGGTTAGACTAAATCCTAGAGGGATTCTTGGCTTCACACCTACTCACATGCTAGGTACACTTGGGTACATCTAGATAGGCATCGTAGGAGTACGCGCATTTTTATCATGCATTTTATATTCATGTATGTATTCATGACTATTGCAAGATGGTAGAATTATACTATCCTTTTATTTTCACTGCGCTGCTAATCATATATATCTGCTACTGTCTAATGGTTGTTGCAGCACATATATTTTACACTAGAAGAACAACTGTGCAATAAATTCTTATTGTAACACGCCCGACTGTTTCTTCTGTGTAACTCTCTGAGACCGAATAGATGAGCACGAGTGACTGAGCGAAAAGTAGTATATTGTTTCCACGATTCTGAGGGATCAGGGTTGTCATGTTCTGAGTTTGCCAGAAACTATTCTCTCCCCGATAAGAGGAGACACTAGTGGCACTGTGAGCTAGCTAATGCAAAAAGGCTAACATTTTCGGTGGGGGTGCTCAGAGTCAGTCTGCCACCAAGCCCACAGTTCATGTTATCCGAACGCGCAGATTCTGTTTAGGTTATATATAGGAACTACACGACATGGCGCCGCCAACGTTGGTTGGGTACTTATTTTACAGTAGAATCTGAGTAGTTTAGTCGTGCTAATTCTCAGAGACCCCTACTCACAAAACGCCAGAGACGTCTGGAGTGGGTGGGCACAAATCTCCGCCACAGCTGAGTAGGTGAAAAATCCTATTTATTAGCTGTTGGTTAATCAAGCTTGAGGGACACAGTGTTCCTAAAAGAATTGTGCACATAACACCTTATCTTAGTTCCCTTGAACAAACTTCTTCTTTACAAAATGACTGAGACAGGAGATGACCCAGTAGTAAATCTACACATCTCAGACGGAGAAGAAGATTTAAACGCAATTCAAATTGCACCTAAATTCAGACGTACGATCACCCTGAACCTATTAGAAAATGGTTTACCAGCTAGGGGTGGCATAGTAGCTTTCGTGATTGAGGCCCACGAATCAAATAAAACAGAGGTATTTTATTCATGGGTTACATTCCCAGCAGCAGATGCGAGAACACAGACATTTCACTACTATACAGAAGGAGATGCACCAGTGGAATATGGTCCGTTCGAGGACATAGAGGTTCCACTCACGTACCAGGAACACTTATACTGGTTTAAAGGCGCCCTACCCTACATAAGAAGAAGAGTAAGATTAGGCCCGCTCGGAGGAGAGGGGGCGACATGGCCGATATTAGCGGCCTACACACCACATCCTGACATTGACACAATGCCACAGGTAGACTTACTCATACAACACAAAGATTTAATTAAAATCTACAGAAACTTGACACAATTTGTCATGAGGACTTTCACAGTCCAACCAGCAACAGTTGCAACAAATGGTACTCAATCTCAGGGTACAGCAACTAAAATCACACCACAAACATTACACGCGGTAATGGGTAAAATGCCCACAAAACGTGAACAAATACCATTCTGGGTAGCTCAGAAAATAACACAGCTAGAGGCAGTATTCCCGAATACTACCCTGTATGAAAAACACAGAATGCAAACAATCTGTTTGCCCTTGGGGATAACACCACAATTAGAGGATTGTACCACTTGGGGTACAGTCGTTGCTGCCATTTATACCAGAACTCATGGTATCCCGTCATTAGCAGTAGTACCTCATGTATTGAGACAAATACAAAACGAGTACGGAGCAGAGCCTGCCCTAAACTTAGGGATGAAGTTACTAGGTAACTATGACCAGGTATCAGCCATAATACTAGCTAATATTAAAGGGGAAGCAGCTTCAGTGGCAATCCGCCAACGCCTACGGGAGTTCAGTCCTATAGATCAACAACACGAACTACCCAAAATAATTGAAACTGCATATGCAGAATTAGGCAGAGACAGTTTAGGTGGGAAAGCTTTAAAACCACAACTGATGGGCAGTTTTGAAAAGGACACTACCAAGCAGACACCTGCTTCTTCTAAAAAGAAGTGGGATAATAAAAAAGAACAAAAATTTAAAGGAAACAGATCTCAATCCGAGGCAGATCTTCCCCACAGGAGCCCTCTGAAAAGAGGTATAACCTCAGGAATAGGGATAATATTAGGAAACCTGACAGGTATCAGGATACTGATACACGTTCCTCTTGTTCCTTTCAGGGCTCGACGAAAAACTCTGAGAGAGAAGGACGGTCAGAACACAAAGAAGAGCGTACAAAGTCCAGGGACAAGCAGCACGCTCAAGACTATACTTCCAAAAAAGAAGAAAAGCTAAAATCAAAACCTCAGTTTAAGAAGAAGAAAGTTGCAGGTCTAAAGATCAGACATGCCCAGAATTCTGAGGACACAACTTCTGAACGGGGAATGGGCTCAGACGATGCTAGACAGCGCGGCAGAAGTAACAATAGCTCGCCAGAACCTGATGGAATTTCTGTTGACAGCGGACTTGAATGATTACATCACCGTGGAAACACCAGATACAAGGGTGAGCGTTCCACATAAGTTACACGAAATAACACTCCAAATGGAGGGGGACAAGCCCAGGAAAGTTAAAGGTCTCTTTTGGAAAAACCTATCATCTGGTTATGGCATCCTATTAGCTGAACAAGATTGGCCGCCAGCATTCGTTATGGAGTGCCCTAGGGGAGAAACGACAATTTTTCCAGCATTTTCCGACCTCGTTCCCATTCATCTTAAACTTGCATATGCACAGGAGTGGGCAGTTGACCTAGCTCCAGCATTGTACAAAAATCATGCAGGATGGGATGAAGATTCAACCCACCACGTGATCCCGTTAAAAGTTTCACCAAATGCACAGAGACAATATCCAATAAAGCAAGAAGCTCAAAAACAGGTCAGGGAGATCTTAGATCAACTTGAATACCAAGGGGTGATTGAAACATGCACCTCACCAATGAACAATCCTTTGTTTCCTGTATCAAAACCGGACAACTCATACCGTCTAATTTTAGATTACAGACATTTAAACACTTGCACTAAGACGTTTGCTGTCCAAAATGCACACAGTGCCGCATTAATGAATAACATTGTGCGGAAAAATACAAAACTACACTTGATATCTCAAATGGATTTTTCTGCCAAAATATAGCGCCTGAAAACAGGTATTTGACCGCATTCTCAGCGTTGGGGTCCCAACGACAATTTTGTCATCTCCCTCAAGGGTATAAGAATAGCCCGGGGTATTTTCAGCAAGAGTAACTGAGTTACTCCAAAATTTTGATGAGGAAGCATTGTCCTATGTAGATGATATTTATCTGACGGACAATGACTTAAAAAGGCACTTGACAAGGGTGAGCACCATAATTATGGGATTCGCCTCTGAGGGCTACAAATTTAATTTAAAAAAATCACAAATCGCCCACCTCAATGTCCTTTTTTAGGATATGAGCTTTCAAGTGAAGGGAAAAGTCTGGCAGCTAACTTTTTAGAAAAGTGTGCGCTGCTCCAACCTCCAAAATTATTTAAAAAATTTACAATCAATACTGGGATTCCTAAAATTTTGGCAGAACATACATTTTGGATTACGCAGAAAGAGTAAAACCTTTCTACGACTTATTTAGACCTGTTTATTCAGTTAGACCATAGGTCTTCAAAGTGTGGGGCGCGCCCCCCAGGGGGGGCGCGGTATCACCTCAGGGGGGGCGCGCACTCCACTCCACCATTTCACCTTCCGTTGTTGCTTCCCACGTTGGAAGTTCGTTTCCTGCCTGTGTGCAGACCCCATCTCGAGTTAGGGCTCGCTCTGATTGGAGCATCCAAAACAGCCAATCAGCATGTAGTTCCTGAAGCCCTGACGTCGACACTGACGTTCCTCCATAGAAAGGGACAGCAGTACAGATGCCAGGCAGTGCCGCGAATTTTGCATACATAAAGCTGCAAAATACTTCTACTTTGCTGATAAAGCAGCGCTTCATCACTGCTGCCTTTAGCCTCCTGATTGCTTACTTTCATATCGGGTTGCTGACCTTCGCCTCGCCTTTGAAAGCCTTCCCTCGAGGTTATCATGGTTTGTAACCTCGCAGCGACTGCCTTTTACTCCAAGGATTTGACAACGGATGCATTCTTCCCGAGGATTCCCTTCACTAGCAGGTAAGTGTGAAGAGTTTTTTATTTTTGAAAGTCTCCCTCCTGTGCCTTTTTTCCCAACACTAGTGGGAACGTTGGGTGTTTTGAAGAGAAGAGGATGCGTCATTAATGCCAGAGCTGGTGACTTTGGTTTTGGGGACCCAGGTTTGAGTCCTGCCATCAGCTCTACATCATGTGATCCTCGGCAAAATCCCTTGATTTACCCGTGACATATGGAAAATAAATGTGACCTTGATTAAAGTCGCTGGTGCTCATTTAAAGTGTTCAAATACTTTAGAGCTGAGTACACAAGCCTGAAATAGCAAATATCATTAAATATGCCATCTGTCTTTCGTAGGGCAAATATAAATGCTTTCTTATGACATGTTTCTGCTTCTTTGGAAGCCTATCTTCTTTATAAGCCAGTTATGTTAACAACTGAATGGCTCTTAATGCTGCTAGAGAAGAAAGGTATATATCCTCTTGAATCACTGATATCGCATATGGGTGTGAGGTAGATGTCCCCTAGGCCTTTTGAAAAACTGTGGATGCCTTCTACTGGCGACACCTGGCCATACTCCACATAATCACTGATTTTTCAATTGTGTCATAAACATGTTTTACGGGACCCCTTTTCCTGATATCTTATCTAGGGGCAATGTTGTGGCGCAACAGCCAGAGCTACTGACTTTGGAGCTGGGGAACCAGGTTCAGTTCTCAGCATCTGCTCAACGTCCTGTGATTCTGGGCAAATCACTTAATCTCCCCATGCTTTCAAAAAATGAATGTGTCCTTGTGTAATGTGAAAGATGCTCCTGTAAAGCGCTCCAATACCTTTGGGTCATGTTTGTGCTATATAAAATTGCAAAAAATATATTACAAAATTTTGTGAGCGCTCTGGTTTCTAAGTACCACTCAAAACTGGGGTCCTCATTTACAAGGAAGTGCTGCAGCGTGGCACTGCAAGCCCTTTGGCTGCGCCACGCTGTGGCACTTTGAAAGCACCGGGATGTGTCATATCTACAAGGATATGACGGATCCCTTTGCTCTCTCCTGCAGTGGCGCACATTTTACTGCCATGCGCCGATACAGGCACACTTGTACTATGGTGCAAGGATGCCTGCGTCACGGGGATGATTATTTATGTGCAGGAAGGTGTCCCTTCCTGCACATAAACAATCTGAAATGGCATTTTTCAACTTCTATGTGTGCTGCATTAGCACACATAGAACTTGCAAACCGTAATTTTTTTGATTGTTTATGTGCAGGAAGGACACCTTCCTGCACATAAACAATCACCAGAGGTGATTTCCTCGTTCTTGTGTGCTGCAAAATGCAGCATGCATAGAAAGAGGGAAAAACTAGGAGAAATAAATACATTTCTCCTCGTTACGCCTCCCCTGGGGAGGAGTAGCATTCAGACACATTTCCAGGTTTACGGTTTCTCGTAAATCTGGAACTGTGTCAGGTTCCATGGGTGTTGCGCCGGAACACCCACTGCAACGCCCATGCAATGCCCCTTTCACGCAAAGTGCTGCGTGTAAAGGGGCTGTATTTCCAAGGACAGGAAAAGCCACGCAGGGTGGCTTTTCCGTCCTTGTAACTATGGAGCACTAAAATGCGCCACCGGTGCGTCACAAAAAGTGACGCACTGAGCGTAGCAAGGGGCTTTTAAATAAGCCCCTGGAAGTGGAACACAACCTCAGGATTGCAGTAGCAAGAATCCATCCACACATTGACTGTCTCTATGGAGAAAAACAGGCACACCTGTCACAGTTTTGAAATTTTGTTTATTGATCTATGCAAAATTTTGTTTTATGTGAAAAAGAAAGCACCATTGTAATTTTTTTGTGCAAACTTTTCTTGGAGACTTTTCATTTGAAGTTTGTAATAAGCATCTGTCACTTAACCACAGGCAGTATAAAAACTTCAGCTTACTAAACACTCTCACTTTAATATTATTTGCCATATACGACCTGAACTCTGCAGGTGGGAATGGCTAGAGATGATGCAGAGTACCAGCTTCAGAATTTGTTGTCAAGTGGTGATGGGAGAGGGGGGGCTCGACGTCCCAAAAAGTTTAGATGGGGGGCCCTGGCCTAAAAAAGTTTGAAGACCTCTGAGTTAGACAATGGACACAGGAACACACATACATCCTACGTTCACTACAAGAAGGCATGATAGCTTCAAAACACTTACAGATGAGAGTAAACGTACGCAACCTAGTGATCCGTGTAATAGCGGGTCAATGCGGGTACACCTACTTAACCTTCAATGAAGGCGAAACAGTACCAATCGCTTACAAATCACACCTGTACACAAACGCAGAGATGCGTTTCACTTCAACAGAAAAAATCCTGACAGCAGTTCAGACCGCTGTAGCAAGAGAAAGAGCACTGGCTCAGGGAAAACGCATAATTGTCGTAACACCAGTACCGGCTTTAGAAGCTGTTACAAAGGCTAGCATTCCAAATGCAAAAGCCTTACATCCAAGATGGATACAATGGGCTAATTCTCTTACTGCAACGGATGTTGAATACAGATTTGATCCAAGTCTAAAACCACAAGCATTTCTGCAATACGAACAAGAATATCCTCTGCCAAATGAAATCTTGCCTCTAGATCAGTATGAATATATTATTTACACTGACGGATCTGCTCAACCGGCCATAGGGAGTAAGCAACAATACAGCGCAGCATGTGCTATCGTTAAAGGTCGCATGCGGGATAGCGGTTCCATCCAAGTTGTACCAAAACGCAATCTCTAGGAGACTGCACGGCTCAGTTGGCAGAGTTAAAAGCACTGATACTGGCACTTGTGAATACGGATCACGAATTCCCCACACTAATAGTGTGTGATTCTTTTTACTGTGTGCAATCATACAATGAATATTTACATCATTGGGAACTAAACGGGTTCAAAGACGCAAAAGGTGGCACAATTAAGCATAAAATGCTATGGGAACAGGTGGTTGAGTTGAGAAACGAACTACCACGGGCTCACGTGATACATACACTGAGTCATCAACGTGATGGCGTTCACGTTGAAGGGAATTCATTGGCTGATGAAGCCATGAAGGGGGCTGTAAGCACAGCGTCCGTAGCTGCAATCACTCCTTCAAAAACGAGGATAGACGGTGAGATTATGGTGGCTGTTATTGCTTCAAGCAAAAACAGCGGAGCAGTAGCAAAGAAATTTCCACTCAAGTACTCCTACAAGTTAGATGCAAACAACATTCCATATGCTCAGATTCCTGGAGTGGGGGACAGAGTAATACCAAATATGGATCGTAGGCAAGGTTTGATTATTGCAGCACACGAGGGTTTGGGCTCTGCGCATACAGGCGTTACAGCGGCTATTTCATTGTTGAAACAGCGCTACTGGTGGCCAGGTCTGACAAAACAAACTAAAGACTATGGGGCCGATTCCGATCCGGGCCGGAAAACGTACCGACCGACTCGGAGCCGGAATAAATACCGACCGACACGTACCGGTGCAGCCCGACCCACAAAGTACGATGAGAAGCGTGCTAAATCCGACCGACTCGTACGGAACACAAGCCGAACGACCGAGCCGCGCGGAAAACAGCCATCCGGCCGGAAAAGCACGCAAATCGAACCGACCGACACGCACCAGGAAGAATCCCGAATGAAACGTACCCGCGATCTCCGACCCGCCAAGTACGATGCAACGCGTGGAAAACACGACCGAGTCGCACGGAGCCCAAGCCGCACGACCGACACACATTCAAAACTGCGAGCCGAAGCAACCCAAAACCCCGCGACCTATGCGTACGCAGCACAGAAAACAGCACAAACACAGCGTGAACGAATCTGAGAGGCTCGCACGAGACAACTGGAGGGTCCGACTCGGTCACAAGAACGTCTCCTACATGCACAAAAAGAACCAAGGAAAAAAAAGGCCAAACAAGCTATCACAAAGCAAATATATACTGGGGGGGGGGGAAACAGGGAACAAAGACACACCCACAACTCCACCCATATAAAGGACACAAATCCCTACCATGATACCTTGCAAATTCAAATTACCTGCCAGCACTCAACACCAACAGACAGCAACCACACACACACTCACAGCTCATCCATCACACAAGCCACACACCAGCAGCACCACAACAAATAGCACCCTCACATACACCCAGCAAAACACACACTCACACACCCTCACTTGCACACCAACACACACATCACACACCAGCACCACCCAACACCATGCCCCCAAAGAAGAATCACAAGTTCCTAGATAGTGAATTGGAAGTCCTGGTAGATGAGATCCTCAGGGTAGAACCACAGCTGTTTGGCACATTGGTCCAACAGACACCCATGGCGCAGAAAACCAAGATGTGGGAGAGGATCGTCGACAGGGTGAACGCACAATCACCATGTTTGCGCACAAAGGTAGACATCCAGAACAGGTGGTATGACGTGCGCAGAAGGGTCAAGGAGCTGTTGAAGAAGGACTACATCTTGAGCCAACACACCGGCAGTGGCCCTCCTGCCAAACCAGTATACCTCAGGCCCTGGGAGGAGAAGGTGCGGGCCATCCTACCACCAGTGAGCGTCTATGGACTAGAAAACATCCCAGAGCCTGGTGAGTACACAACAAATGTACACAATATTGTGCCACAATACACACACATCACTGTCAAGGGAGAGTCAAACCATGCACCCTTAGCAAATACACACCAACCAAAACAGATCATCCCAAAATGTGTATGTCAGCCAGATAAACACAATACATGCCAGCTCATAGTGAAATGTAACTGTGTCATGACATGTACAAACCTAACAACAAATAGAGCTAGGCAGTGGCACAAATATAACCAACAAACACAGTCAGACATGTAGCCACCACCACAACACCACCTCACAGGGAAGCTCACTGAAAGGAAGGAATACTGTGTATGCTGGGCAAGTCAGTGTAGCCAATAGCATCATGGGAGTCGTAGTCACAGAAATTGCCCACCCTCACAATGCGCACATCAACACCACCATGAACCATGCACACATCACAGGCAGTGCAAAACAACTGACAAGATGGCTGACACTGGCTACTGCTGTGGGGAGCACAAGGCCCTGCTGGCAACTGTGCACCAACCAACAGCAGGACACCACTGACTGACATCCTGAAAGACAACTTGCACTCCCTGCAATGGAAGCACGTTCCATGGTGGGATATCTGGCTGGGTGGGAAGGAGGACTCACAGCACTGACCATAGTCACCAGCAGCTCCACCCACACACACCCCTAACACAAACTACACACAACTCACCTGGGAGAAAGCATTGCCTCACACACCAATCAAATATCCCACAAAGAACCACAACCCTGGGTCATGCAGTGTGAAGCACAGGGACACACATGGGACTTGTAGCAAAACAAACCCCAGGATAACACTGTCAGCCATCTTGTCAGCACAGGCACACAACCCCACAGGGAAGCTGAGTCAAAAGGAAGGAAGCATGGGCATGCTGGGAAGGGGGTGGAGGCAAAAGCATGATGGGAGTGGTAGTCACAGCCCAACATCCCCCACCCACATGGCCCAGCAAGAACACACCCAAGCATACACACCTCACAGGGAGTCAAAAGCCACTTCAAAGATGTCTGACACTGGTGCTCTGTTGTGGGGAGCACAAGGCCATGCTGGGAACTGGCCAACAACCAACAGCAGGACACCACTGTCAGCCATCTTGCCATTGCTGTCACACCCACACACAGTGAAGTACACTCAAAAGGAAGGAAGTATGGGCATGCTGGGAAGGGGGTGGAGGCAATAGCATGATGGGAGTGGTAGTCACAGCTCAACACCCCCCCACACATGGCCCAGCAAGCTCACACTGAAGCATGCACACCTCACAGAGAGTGGAAAGCCCCATCAAAGATGTCTGACACTGCTGATCTGTTGTGGGGAGCACAAGGCCATGCTGGGAACTGGCCAACAACCAACAGCAGGACACCACTGTCAGCCATCTTGCCATTGCTGTCGCACCCACACACAGTGAAGTACACTCAAAAGGAAGGAAGTATGGGCATGCTGGGAAGGGGGGTGGAGGCAATAGCATGATGGGAGTGGTAGTCTGGGCCCAACATCCCCCCCCACACATGGCCCAGCAAGCTCACACTGAAGCATGCACACCTCACAGAGAGTGGAAAGCCCCATCAAAGATGTCTGACACTGCTGCTCTGTTGTGGGGAGCACAAGGCCATGCTGGGAACTGGACAACAACCAACAGCAGGACACCACTGTCAGCCATCTTGCCATTGCTGTCACACCCACACACAGTGAAGTACACTCAAAAGGAAGGAAGTATGGGCATGCTGGGAAGGGGGTGGAGGCAATAGCATGATGGGAGTGGTAGTCACAGATATTGGTCAGCCTCACAATTGGCCCATCAACACCACCCTGAACCATGCACACATCAGAAGGAGTGGAAAACAACTGACAAGATGGCTGACACTGGCTACTGCTGTGGGGAGCACAAGGCCCTGCTGGCAACTGTGCACCAACCAACAGCAGGACACCACTGACTGACATCCTGAAAGACAAATTGCACTCCCTGCAATGGAAGCAAGTTCCATGGTGGGATATCTGGCTGGGTGGGAAGGAGGGCCGGATGTCAACCAAATACAACCAATGCAGACCATGTACACACCCCAACATTCACATGGAAATGCCCAAATAATGCAGGACAATGTGCTACACCAATATCAACCCCTGACTGTGACAACTTAGGACAATGCAATGTACAGGCCCGCATCCAGAGGCACAGTCACAACTGTCAGGTGTGTCAACCATTGATGCCTGCAGAAGCATAACATACATTGTGTGTGTCTCCCAAAAACAGGTGATGATGGGGACACAGCAGCATACGCTGAGGAGTCCCCGTCCCAGGCTCAAGAGGATACGGAGCTCACTGGTGTGGAACAGCCTCTGCCCTCCTCGGATGAAGAAGACCAACCTGGCACCTCCGGAGCAAGTCATCATGCAGCACCAGCAGGACCACCAGCTGCACCCCTGCACCCACCCCTCCAACGACTGTCAACACACATACCACCCCTGCCGACATGGAAAGACCAAGGAGCACCACCACCGCCAGCACAGGGACCCTGGACCAACGTGGGGCCATGGACACCAACACCACCAACAACCCCCAAGGGGGCCCAGGGTCACCTGTGCGTGCCACCTCAGGTACTGCACGTGTCGCCAGGGGTGGTGGGAGGGGTGGGAGACACAGGTCACTGATCGCAGAGGGGTCTGGACTGCATGATGACCCACAACTGGCACGCATAGCCGATGCGTACCAGTCCAGCACCGGAGAGCTCAGCCAGGTAGTGGGGCTCCTCAGGGACATTAAACAGCAGCAGGCTGCCCATCATGCCCGCTTGGACTCACACATGTCCCGCGTGGAGTCCAAGTGGGACACACTGCAACAGATGACGGCGGTGCATAGGGACATATTACAATGCCTCCGCCAGATGAGCAGCAACCAGTCAACACCTCCCTGTGTGCCCACAACATCTGGTGCTGAAACAACTGCAACTGCCACAGGGAGGGAGGATGACTCTGGCGGAGAGTCCCCTGCACCGCAGCAGCCTGCACCTGAGGGTCCCCCCCCAAAGAAGAGGGGCCGTCCGAGGAGGGGCAAGTGAGAGGCCGATGGCCATGTGCAACTCCCAGGAAGCCAAAACCTGTTCTGGATAATCACCTTTGTGCGCAAACTGTTCACCCTGTTGACTGCAACACAACTCTCCCACATGACATGGGGAGCTCAAGTTGGACCAATGTCTCAGATGACTGTGGACTTTACTCTGGACATTTCTGCTACCAGGACTTCCAAATCATCTAGGAACTTTGGATTACAATCACAATGTACAGCACCCACCATCCTGTGCACTATACTCACACATGTATGTCAATAAACTCACTAATACACCATACTTGCCTCTGTTGTGATTCCTACGTTGTCTCTGAAGTGGCGATGATGATCTGGGAAATGACACTGTGCATGCTAACTGCTACAGCAAGTACAACAGCAGCATGTGAGTCATGGCGACGTCACACATATGAGGGAGGCACACCACCAGGGCTACACAACACATACACACCATGGCCATCTGACTCATCGCCTACACTGATGTTGTCAGGAAATACGTTGCATTGCACAGACCCAACACCTATTCACAGTCTGTGTTAACTAGCCCACTGGTGCAGTAAGCAAATGTCAGTCAGATGTGTGACCACAGACAACGCACATCACAAAGTGAAGCACAGGTTTATTACACATTTGCAACATGTTGTAACCACCACAGATGCAAGGTAATCCCACCTGGCAGCGGGCACACAGTCAACAAGTGTAGAAGGAATGAAGTCCATGGGTGTGGTGCACATCACCTGTAGGGACATGACAGCTACCACCCTGGAAGTCGAATCACGGTGTCGGGGATCACAGTTGACCAAACGACTCTGAAAGTACCCTGTGAAGGACAGAAATGACACACAGTCAAAAGCACTGAAGAACAGGACAGAACTGCAATACTCATGCCCAATACATGTCACAAGATACCCACCCAGAACCAAGTTAGCATGTCAACACTGTTGGGGAGTACAGACTACCTGTAAGGACACATCGCTACACGCATACAGTCATGTAGCACATGCACACACTCAAACAGCACCAGAGCACCACCAACACATATCATGCAAACTCACATCAGTTACATGACATCTCTGGATACTTACATTCAGCTGAAGAAGTTGGTGATGAGCTGTGTGCGGACATCACCATCATCATCATCATCATCACTGGCATCGTGGTCCAGGCCAGGATCCTCCACAGGTGGCGGACGTTGGTCATCGTCATCCAGGATGAGAGGCAACTCCTTCCGCACTGCCAGGTTGTGTTACATGCAGCAGACGATGACAATCTTGCACACCTTTGCCGGGGCATATGGGAGGGACCCTCCTGTCTTGTCCAGGCAGTGGAAGCGGCTCTTCAGGAGACCAAATATCCGCTCAATAACTCTCCTCGTCCGACCATGTGCCTCATTGTAGCGCATCTGGGCTGGTGTCACAGGGTTCCTGAGGGGCGTCAGCAACCACGGCATGTTGGGATATCCGGAGTCACCTACACACAGACAATTGCACATTAGCTGAGTTGGAAAAGAGGGTGGAACACTACATTGCAGAACACACACAATGGTACAAAGTCAGTACACACCAACAAGCCAGGCACGCTGGTTCCGCATCTGTGACATCATCCTCGGGATGCGACTACTCCTCATCACGTAGGCATCGTGTGCAGAACCGGGGAAACGGGCACACACGTGTGAGATGGTCATATCTGCAAGACAGACCACCAGTGCATTGACCGAGTGGTAGTGCTTGCAGTTCCTGTATGCCTGCTCCTGGGCCTGTGGTGGTACCAAAGCCACATGTGTCCCATCAATGGAGCCAATGACATGCGGCATCCTCCCCAGGGCATAGAAGTCACTCTTCACGCCAGTCAGTTGCTGGAGTCTAGGGAAATAGATGTACTGGTTCAGGTATATCAACATAGCCTCCAATACATCGCGGAGCACACGACTGAACATGGTCTGTGACATCCCACCAGCAGTCGCCAGAGTGTGTTGAAAGGTACCGGTGGCAAAGAAGTGTAGGGCTGCCATCACCTTCACCTTGGGGGTCAGCGCTGTAGGGTACGGCCGGCCAGGTTGCAGGTGTGGTGCCAAGCGCACTGCCAAATCATCAATCAGCTGCCTGGTGAAGCGGTACCTTCGGATGCTGTCACGTTCCACCATCGTTGCCAGGTCAGGGAATGGTCTATGGACAGCTGGTGCCCTGCAGTGCATAGGTGAACAAAGAAAGATTGTCACTCACCCCACATATGTGGCATTGTACACACTCAATATCACACGATACATCATTATGAGGCACAAGTACATGATGTGTGCAGTTCCGTAAGGACATGTATGGCACATACATGGCCAACATCCAACATCACAGTTCAACAAGTGGCATCAATAAGTCCCAGGTTGTGCCATTGGGTATCATGAGGACGTGTCACATTTCCCATCTCCTGCTGCCACGTTACAAACACACCCCACAGTGACATGTGAGGACAGATGTGCCCCAGGCATCACAGCCCAACGACAGGTAGATTCCCAGGGACCCTGTATTGCCACATGGACACTGGCATGACATGGCGTATCATGTATACACCACAGCAAAACAACCATGACCCCCACAGGTAGTGGTCCCTGTTGCCTCGGCAGGACAGACATGGACGTCTGTGACACACACACGCACAACATCAAAGTCCATGCACAAACAACGTGGATGTGGAGACTGTCTCCCATTGTGCACATGAAATCAGAGACATTGTAAACACAACATGCACACAGACTGCGGAGGACCATCACTATTGTGCCAATGGGTCAGCCTGGGTTAAACATACCGTCCCACATGGGACTCAGGGGGCATGTGACATGACATACACATACACCACCGTGAAATGTGACCATGCCACATGCTCAGATATGAACAGTTGCACATCACAGTGGTCATGTACACGAAACACCAAGGATACTGTCCCCATGAACATGTGCACAGCCTTGGGGTGGCTGCCCCAAGTGACACCCACAGAACAACATGTTCACCCCCATACACGGAATAGGTAATGCAGCCTTACATGCCTTAGGATACAGTTTGGACAGGCTGTGGTGTTGTAGGTGTGCCCCTCACTCCCTGGGAAGTATATGTGGCTGGTATATGTTCACCTGTGACAGGCATGGTGACATATGCCAGTGACATGTACAGGGACGCGTTGGACAGCAATGGACCGATCGGTGCGCACACATTGGCCATTGCATTCAATGTGTGCTGGTACGCGTTGTATTCGCAATACGCGTTGGACAGCAATGGACCGATCGGTGCGCACACATTGGCCATTGCATTCAATGTGTGCGGGTACGCGTTGTATCCCGGGTACGCGTTGAACAGCAATGGACCGATCGGTGTGCCCGGCCGGCCCATTGCATTCAATGTGTGCGGGTACGTGTTGCATCCCGGGTACGCGTTGAACAGCAATGGACCGATCGGTGTGCCCGGCCGGCCCATTGCATTCAATGTGTGCGGGTACGCGTTGTATCCCGGGTACACGTTGAACAGCAATGGACCGATCGGTGTGCCCGGCCGGCCCATTGCATTCAATGTGTGCGGGTACGCATTGTATCCTAGGTACACGTTGAACAGCAATGGACCGATCGGTGTGCCCGGCTGGCCCATTGCATTCAATGTGTGCGGGTACGCGTTGTATCCCGGGTACGCGTTGAACAGCAATGGACCGATCGGTGTGCCCGGCCGGCCCATTGCATTCAATGTGTGCGGGTACGCGTTGTATCCTAGGTACGCGTTGAACAGCAATGGACCGATCGGTGTGCCCGGCCGGCCCATTGCATTCAATGTGTGCGGGTACGCGTTGTATCCCGGGTACGCGTTGAACAGCAATGGACCGATCGGTGTGCCCGGCCGGCCCATTGCATTCAATGTGTGCGGGTACGCGTTGTATCCCGGGTACGCGTTGAACAGCAATGGACCGATCGGTGTGCCCGGCCGGCCCATTGCATTCAATGTGTGCGGGTACGCGTTGTATCCTAGGTACGCATTGAACAGCAATGGACCGATCGGTGTGCCCGGCCGGCCCATTGCATTCAATGTGTGTGGGTACGCGTTGTATCCCGGGTACGCGTTGAACAGCAATGGACCGATCGGTGTGCCCGGCCGGCCCATTGCATACAATGTGTGCGGGTACGCGTTGTATCCCAGGTACGCGTTGAACAGCAATGGACCGATCGGTGTGCCCGGCCGGCCCATTGCATTCAATGTGTGCGGGTACGCGTTGTATCCCGGGTACACGTTGAACAGCAATGGACCGATCGGTGTGCCCGGCCGGCCCATTGCATTCAATGTGTGCGGGTACGCATTGTATCCTAGGTACGCGTTGAACAGCAATGGACCGATCGGTGTGCCCGGCTGGCCCATTGCATTCAATGTGTGCGGGTACGCGTTGTATCCCGGGTACGCGTTGAACAGCAATGGACCGATCGGTGTGCCCGGCCGGCCCATTGCATTCAATGTGTGTGGGTACGCGTTGTATCCCGGGTACGCGTTGAACAGCAATGGACCGATCGGTGTGCCCGGCCGGCCCATTGCATACAATGTGTGCGGGTACGCGTTGTATCCCGGGTACGCGTTGAACAGCAATGGACCGATCGGTGTGCCCGGCCGGCCCATTGCATTCAATGTGTGCGGGTACGCGTTGTATCCCGGGTACGCTTTGAACAGCAATGGACCGATCGGTGTGCCCGGCCGGCCCATTGCATTCAATGTGTGCGGGTACGCGTTGTATCCTAGGTACGCGTTGAACAGCAATGGACCGATCGGTGTGCACCCATTGGCTATGGCCTGGCCTGGCAACGGACGCGTTTTCAAATTTTGAACGAGTCTGATGCTGGAAATTCAGTTGGTCACCCACAACAATGTTGCAAATTCATGGGTGTCATGAAGTTGAACTTTTGAAGGATGCTGTGGGCGTGTGTAAGTGGTGCAATTCCATGGATTGGCCAGATTCAGAAGATGCTAACGACTTGGACCTATCACTTTGGACACATGGGACAGTAACTGCCTCTGCAGCACACATATAATGCTGGCTGTTCCCCTGAGAGCTCACTTGCCTGCACTACATGCTCCAGGACGACATCTGCCACCACCACTGCTGCTGTATCTGCACCCTCTGGACCCTGCAATGGCACATACTGTGGAGAGAGCCCCAGCCTTCAGCACTGAGGAGAACCAGGCCCTGCTGGACAGCCTCCTTCCACAGTACAGCAAGCTGTATGGGAAAGCAGGGGAGCAGGTGAGTGTTCTGTCCACTGCCTTCCTAAATGTGCATGTTGTCTGACTAGCAAGGCTAACAGTCTACACGCCACTGGCTAGCAGGCTCACTGAGTAGTTGTCACCCCCCATAGTGTGTAGTTACATGCACTGGACAGGTATAGTGCAGTGACAGTGCATTTAAACAAGGTTTTACTTCCCAGGCAATGATACCATGTAGTTACTGCTGGCATACTGTCCATGGCCATCGTTGCACTGCCTGTGTACATCATGTGCCCCTGTGATTGAGACATGTATACACAACTGTGTAATGCACGGATATGTTGCATGTGTAGTAATAGCATTCTCACTTTGTCATCCTCACAGGTTGATGCCCACCAGAAGCAGAAGATATGGCTGACCATCGTCCGGGCAGTGAGATCCGTGGGGGACTACAAGCGCCGGATCCGCAACTGCCAGAAGAGGTGGCAGGACCTTCGGGGCTGGACACGGAGGATCGCACGGGTCGAGCTGAAGCTGTCGCCTCCTCGCAGGAGGGGCAGACACCGGACCCTGACCCCCCACATGCTCAGGATCATGGCGGTGGTCTTCCCTGATCTGGATGGGCAGCTGAAGGCCAGGGAGCAGCACGGAGGGGGTGAGTCCATGACTGCATTGTGTACTCTGTCTGCCATGCTATGTGCCCTCCTCTGGCCTGGTTAAACTTCCACAGCACATCAGTCATGTGGTCCAGGACCCATGTCCCTCGATTGTGCACTGCCCACTCCTCATCTGATACCCAGGTGTGGCCCTTGCAGTCAGGGAATTGTGTCACTTGCGTACTGTGTCCTTGCAGTTTGCTTGACTCAAGGTGGGGGACAGCATCTGTTCCCCTAACTGTGGTGGGCATCATGGGTGGGTCCATTGCTTACACAATGACTGTGTTCTGACATGTAATCTGCGTGTTACTTTGATCTGTGGTCCAATTGCTGAGCTGATCCACCACATGTGCCTGGGGTAACTGGCACACACCCAAGCTGCGGGTGGAAACAATGTTTGGGCCCCAGGAGTGTGTATATTACGTGTGTCACACATACTTAGCCAGCTGCCTACTGTCCAGGGTTCATCCCTCATTCATGCGGGACAGGACAGTCATGCCTACTCCAGGCCATGCAATGCACTCTGTACTCCCACTCCCGTGTATCAGCTGACACGTTGTGCTCAGTGATATGTCCCCTCAGGTGTCAGCCTCTGTGTCAGTGTGCTGTGGCTTCGATGTCAGGACTGCTGGGGTGTTTATCGGTTGGGGCTCAGCATGCCACCGGAGATGTGACCATAGGAGACGATACTTGTGTGACACATAGGTGTTTGAACACCTGACCGTGCAGACTGGGGTATGCGAATGTGAGGTCCATGCAGCTGTTTCCCATTCACAGCAGATTGTGAGGTGCTCAGGTTCAGAGGCTTGTGTTACAGGTCACCCATATGTCCAATCAGTATGACCTGGACAGATAAGGGTTCAGATGATGTGGTGTGTGGGGGATGTACATATGCACTTGTTCAGCTCCAGGACTTGCATTCCCCATGACCTACTATTGTGACACAGTACAGACTGTTGTTGTGTGGCTGCCCTGCCCATGTGACTGGAGACAGTGATGTATGACTTAGCAGGCATGCCTGTGCCATGGCATGTGACTTCCTATGAGTGATCCTGCAGGGGAGTGACATGTGCTACATGCACACCATAGTGGCAATGGCTATCAGCACATGGGTGCATCGTGGTGTCTGTCGCTGGTATGCATCACATGCATTTCATATATCTGACTCTGGGCATCACTTTCATCCGGGCACCTGTACTGACTCAGTGGCAAGAGTTGTGATGTGTGCATGTTCACATGCTTCACCGTGTTCTCTGCACCGTCCAACTACTGTGTAGGTGGTGCATGTGTCCACAATGGGGTATTGCCAGCCAACGGACGCCAGACAGATGGGTGCAAGGCCAGGTGGGATGTGAGTGCCATGGTTGACGATCAGACTGACAATTGGCTTCTCCTATTCTGTTTGGGCAATTTTAGCAATGTTCAACTAAGGATGCCAGGCCTTGCTCTGTATTGTGCTGTACTTACTGTGGTGTGTGCGTTTGGTGCAGGTGACTGATGTCTGTCTGTTTCCCTATTGTTTGCAGATACATCCACGGCCACAGGAGGGGACAGCTCCACGGACCAGGAGGAGCCGCAGAGCCAGAGTGGGTCAACAGCCGAGGAGTGGTCGGAGGGACCCAGTGGCACGGAGGGCGAGGGGAGCCACACTGAGGAGTCTTCCGCACCATCAACCTCAGCTGAGGACCACAGCAGCTCGGAGGATGACTCCCTTATGGAGGCGGGTGTCAGCAGCCACCACACCCCAGCTAGTGTTGCTGTCCCCGCCACCACCACCACCACCGCCCTCCCATCGGCTCCCATTTCCGAGGTCCATGGAGGCTCCCATGTTCGGGAGCATGTCTCCTTTGGGCCAGGCACCGCACCCCCTGCCCCTGTGTCCCCTGCTGCCCTGAGTGAGGAGTCTGTGTACCTCCTTTGCCAGCTCCATGTAGGGCAGACAGCGATGCTGAGTGTCCTCCCTGCACACACCACTCTGTTGACTCAGCTGGTGTCGTTCATGGAGGGCATCTCATCGGGCATGTCTGCCCTACAGAGGGGCAATAGGTCCATGGACTCCTCCCTGACGGCAGCAGTGTCCCTCCTCCAACAGTCCCTCACCCCTCCTGTCTCTGCCCCATCCACACTCCCCAGCACCTTACCTGTCCCAAGCACACACACACCGGCACAGGCACACACCAGCACAGACACGAGCAGCACACACACACACACGCCACAGACAAGACGCACACGCACGCACAGTCAGGGGACTGAAACCACACTCACAGGGGATGGGGCCCAGTCACACAAACACGCATCCACGAGCACTGCGCAGTCCACAGTTGCCTCTCCCTCCAAAGCCCCCTCCGTTGCTTTACCTGCAACCCCAAAGACCCAGCGGCTCTTCCTCAGTGACCTCGGCCTCTTCCCCTCCGATCCAGCTGATACAGCATTCAGGGGGAAGAGGACACCCACACGGAGCGGAGTGCCCCTCACCACCGGACACCCTCCCCCAGGCGCAGACCGACTGACGCCCCCATCCGCAAGTCCCCCCGGACCCGGAAGGGCAAGACCCTGCCGCCACCCTGCAGCTCAGGCACCAAGTCTCCTTCCTCCATCCCACAGGCCCCCACTCCACAGGTGCCCCCACCACACCCTGCCCCAGGTTCCCCCACTCACAGATACACCATCCCCAAAAGGATCAGGCCTTCTCCCCCTGCCACTTGCTCTTCCGGGCCCACACCCCCCGCTGCGCTTGTCTGTGCCACTGGTGTGGAGACGGTGTCCTCCCCCTCTGTCCTGCCCACCTTACCTGATCCCCATTCTCCTCCCCTGGAGGTAGGCACTGCAGTGGAGTCCACTACCACCCTGTCTGACTTGGGCACTGCAGTGGGGAACCTGTCCACTCCATCTGCACGGTCCCCTGCAGTCTTGCCGGCACCCACACCATCAGAGTCATGCCCCCCAGTTGTGCCGGCACACACCATGTCAGACACCTCCACTGCAGTTGTTAGTGGCTCTCCAGCACCCACCACCCCTTCCCTGCCTCCTTCTGGTGAGCCATGATCCTGTCCCTGCGGTGCCTGGCCTGCCCCCGTATGCCCCTCCGAGGGGATTGTCCCTGGCTTTCATCAGTGCAGGCATGCGTAGGGTGACATCTGCCACTGTCACCCTGTTTTGACTTTCATGTTGGACTGGCCATTGGCCTTTGTTAATTTTTTGCTGGACATCAACTGTTAGACCCACATATGCTGAATAAAGCACCTTTCTGTTCTCTAGTGCTTTTGCTTCTGATGTACATGTTGTTGAAGATGCTAACCATGCCCTTGCTGCAGTGATGGTGATATTTGGTCTCATGATAATGAAGTGTTACTGTGCAGGAACACATGTGGTCCAGGGGGAATGTGTCCTATCCTGTGGTGTATCCATGTCATCCTTAGCAGCATCTGAGGGTGTCATGTGTTCAATATTTGGCAATGGGATTTCCTACTTACATTAGCAATTTCACATCTGTGGCTTCCACCCCTGCACATCTGTTGTGCCTGCCATTGTTCAATTCGTCTACTTCCCTGACCGTGTGGCCATCTCCACTGGACATGCAGGTTTGGCAATCAATGGGGAAGGACTCATCTGTGTTGTCAGTGCAACATTGCTATACAAGTGTGTTGGATCTGTGCTGATGATTTCGTTGGCACTCCCATGACCAGGCTGATGTGACGGGAGCATTCATTTGGTGCTAATTGTTGACTGTGTGACCAAGTGCTCAGCTGACATGATGGAGCCCTACTGAGGCAACATATGGCATAGCTTTCCTCACACAGGAGTGGAGTCCCCTCATGGCAGTGTGTACTCCTGTGACATTGCCTGCGCCCAAGGTGGGTGTTATATGAGCATGTCTGTGTGTTCACTTCCGTTTTGCTGTGCATGCTGGGATCCCTAGTGTTGTACCTGTTTGTGATGCTTGCTGAGTTGACCTATGTTCCCCCCAAGTCTTCTCCCTGGATTCTCTGTGATGTGGGTGCATAGCACATTACTGGTCATCAGGGTGTCACCCATAGGTGTGTTTGCTGTCAGGGCTGAGTTTGTGTGCAGACGCAGATGGGTCACAGTCAGGATTCCCTTTGGCACTTGTTGTTTACACCTGTCATGTGATTTCCAGTTTGTGTTATCTTTCAGTGATTGTGACACGTTGTGTGTGTGACTGCTGGCACTCCTCAGGGTCCGGGCTGCAATGTTGGTAGTTGTCTATGTGTGTTCTTTGTGGGTGTCCTTGGCTTCTTCATTGGTGTGTGACTGTGGCTGGGATCCCATTGGTTGGTGTGGTATTGCCGTCATGTCCATGTACAGCGTAGTGTGCAGTGTGTCAGACATTCAGGAGTCTTGTTGAGTGGCCATGTGTGATGTGTTTCTGCACCTTGGTTCCCACCCACCAGCCTGGGATTGTCATGGGTGCATGTGCAATGTCACCAGTGCATGTGTGCTTCACAGCTGCACATTGTTGGAGGTCGAGGTGTGTGGTGTTGAGTGTGTGCAGATGAGAGTTGTTGCCCGGCTAGACCCCTGCCTCCATGTTGGCCTTGGCTTACTGGCCGTGCTGATTGATTTGTGCTTGTGTAGGTGTGATGGTAGTTTGTTGCTCAGGACACATGACTGTGGTTCACAGTGTGAACGACATTTAGCTTTGTCATCACAGTGGGATTGTAATGCAGCCCAGGGTCACCACATTGTGGGGGCCCTGGGGGTAGTGCTGTGGTGTGTCTGTGTCTTGCTGTGTCAGTTGCTGTTCCTACATGCTTGTGTGACATGTGTGATTTGTGCTCCTTCTCATCTGACAATGCCTGATTGCCCACATAGGGGATTTGGATCCATGAGTTACCTTTGTGTGGCACTGTATGCACATCTGTGTAATTGGTATTCAGCCCTCCTCATGTGTTGTGTGGTTGCCTGGGGACACTGGCACCCCCCCCTCACCTGTTGTGTTTGATGTGCAGTGTGTGTCTGTCTGTTTGTGTTTGTGCATCTGCACCACTGCATTGGCATATCTTTGGTGTGCCATTGGCTGTATGTTGTTTGGTGGGTTTCCCCTGCTGTCCCTGGGACTCCTAGGTCATCGGTCAGCACAATGATCATGGTTTGTGTGTCCCATTGCTGCCATGGTATGGTATCTGTTCACCTCACATCTACAGTCTCCACAGGGTATCTGCATTTGTGTGCCCATTGGTGCAAATATGTGGGTCTGCATTCTGATGGTCACTTCTGTCATTGTGTCATTGATGAATGTTGACAGTGTCAGCCCCCATGGGTGTTGTTTGTCTGCACATGGCCAAAGGTATGTCTTATTTGCACTGCAGTATTTGCCTCCCCCAATCTATGTTGCAATGGGACACAAGCACTACTTTGCCACTGATGTGTTTTATGTTCTGTGACCAGGAATCATCCATGCAGTTTGGCAGTTGCAGCTTTTTCTTTGTCAACACTTGCATTTTGGTCACTGTGATGATGGGGGTTTAGGCCCCATTGCCACAATGTTCAAAATGTGCTTCAGCTATGGAACCCACACTTACCTTTTGGTCACTGTGATGATGGGGGTTTAGGCCCCATTGCCACAATGTTCAAAATGTGCTTCAGCTATGGACCCCACACTTACCTTTTGGTCACTGTGATGATGGGGGTTTAGACCCCATTGCCACAATGTTCTGAATGTGCTTCAGCTATGGGCCCCCACACTTACATTTTGCTCACTGTGATGATGGGGGTTTGGACCCCATTGCCACAATGTTCAAGATGTGCTTCAGCTATGGACCCCACACTTACCTTTTGGTCACTGTGATGATGGGGGTTTAGACCCCATTGCCACAATGTTCTGAATGTGCTTCAGCTATGGACCCCACACTAACATTTTGGTCACTGTGATGATGGGGTTTTGGACCCCATTGCCACAATGGTCATGGCCTGCTTGCATTGTGGGGGCCACACACATATATGTGTGGCACATGTGATAGGGGGTCACATTGTATGTTCAAAGTCATGTTCAGTGTTGTAGGCATTTGACACAGTCTACACATGCTTGTCATGGTGTTGGGGGATGTCTTTTTCTTGCATTCCCTAGGTTGTGGTGTGCTGGTTGTGTCATGCATTGTCCATCCTATGAGTGGGGGTGGTGTTGGTGGTAGGCATCCAGCCCCCCATGGGTAGAGGTGGTAGTAGTGACAGGCATCCAGCCCCCATGGGTAGAGGTGGTAGTAGTGGTAGGCACCTGGCACCTCCTGGGTAAGGGTGGTAGTAGTGGTAGGCATCTGGCACCCCTGGGTAAGGGTGGTAGTAGTGGTAGGCATCTGGCACCCCTGGGTAAGGGTGGTAGTAGTGACAGGCATCCATCCCCCCATGGGTAGAGGTGGTAGTAGTGGTAGGCATCTGGCACCCCTGGGTAAGGGTGGTAGTAGTGACAGGCATCCAGCCCCCCATGGGTAGAGGTGGTAGGAGTGGTAGGCATCTGGCACCCCCTGGGTAAGGGTGGTAGTAGTGACAGGCATCCAGCCCCCCATGGGTAGAGGTGGTAGTAGTGGTAGGCATCTGGCACCCCTGGGTAAGGGTGGTAGTAGTGACAGGCATCCAGCCCCCATGGGTAGAGGTGGTAGTAGTGGTAGGCATCTGGCACCCCCTGGGTAAGGGTGGTAGTAGTGGTAGGCATCTGGCACCCCCTGGGTAAGGGTGGTAGTAGTGGTAGGCATCTGGCACCCCCTGGGTAAGGGTGGTAGTAGTGGTAGGCATCTGGCACCCCCTGGGTAAGGGTGGTAGTAGTGACAGGCATCCAGCCCCCCATGGGTAGAGGTGGTAGTAGTGGTAGGCATCTGGCACCCCCTGGATAAGGGTGGTAGTAGTGACAGGCATCCAGCCCCCCATGGGTAGAGGTGGTAGTAGTGGTAGGCATCTGGCACCCCGTGGGTAAGGGTGGTAGTAGTGACAGGCATCCAGCCCCCCCATGGGTAGAGGTGGTTGTAGTGGTAGGCATCTGGCACCCCCTGGGTAAGGGTGGTAGTAGTGACAGGCATCCAGCCCCCCATGGGTAGAGGTGGTAGTAGTGGTAGGCATCTGGCACCCCCTGGGTAAGGGTGGTAGTAGTGACAGACATCCAGCCCCCCATGGGTAGATGTGGTAGTAGTGGTAGGCATCTGGCACCCCCTGGGTAAGGGTGGTAGTAGTGGTAGGCATCTGGCACCCCGTGGGTAAGGGTGGTAGTAGTGGTAGGCATCCAGCCCCCCATGGGTAGAGGTGGTAGTAGTGGTTGGCATCTGGCACCCCCTGGGTAAGGGTGGCAGTAGTGACAGGCATCCAGCCCCCATGGGTAGAGGTGGTAGTAGTGGTAGGCACCTGGCACCCCCTGGGTAAGGGTGGTAGTAGTGATAGGCATCCAGCCCCCATGGGTAGAGGTGGTAGTAGTGGTAGGCATCTGGCACCCCCTGGGTAAGGGTGGTAGTAGTGGTAGGCATCTGGCACCCCTGGGTAAGGGTGGTAGTAGTGGTAGGCATCTGGCACCCCCTGGGTAAGGGTGGTAGTAGTGACAGGCATCCAGCCCCCATGGGTAGAGGTGGTAGTAGTGGTAGGCATCTGGCACCCCCTGGGTAAGGGTGGTAGTAGTGGAAGGCATCTGGCACCCCCTGGGTAAGGGTGGTAGTAGTGACAGGCATCCAGCCCCCCATGGGTAGAGGTGGTAGTAGTGGTAGGCATCTGGCACCCCCTGGGTAAGGGTGGTAGTAGTGGTAGGCATCTGGCACCCCCTGGTTAAGGGTGGTAGTAGTGACAGGCATCCAGCCCCCATGGGAAGAGGTGGTAGTAGTGGTAGGCATCTGGCACCCCTGGGTAAGGGTGGTAGTAGTGGTAGGCATCTGGCACCCCTGGGTAAGGGTGGTAGTAGTGACAGGCATCCAGCCCCCCATGGGTAGAGGTGGTAGTAGTGGTAGGCATCTGGCACCCCCTGGGTAAGGGTGGTAGTAGTGGTAGGCATCTGGCACCCCTGGGTAAGGGTGGTAGTAGTGGTAGGCATCTGGCACCCCCTGGGTAAGGGTGGTAGTAGTGACAGGCATCCAGCCCCCATGGGTAGAGGTGGTAGTAGTGGTAGGCATCTGGCACCCCCTGGGTAAGGGTGGTAGTAGTGGTAGGCATCTGGCACGCCTGGGTAAGGGTGGTAGTAGTGGTAGGCTTCTGGCACCCCCTGGGTAAGGGTGGTAGTAGTGGTAGGCATCTGGCACCCCGTGGTTAAGGGTGGTAGTAGTGGTAGGCATCTGGCACCCCCTGGGTAAGGGTGGTAGCAGTGGTAGGCATCTGGCACCCCCTGGGTAAGGGTGGTAGTAGTGACAGGCATCCAGCCCCCCATGGGTAGAGGTGGTAGTAGTGGCAGGCATCCAGCACCCCATGGGTAGGGCTGGCAGTAGTGGTAGGCATACAGGCCCCTATGTGTATGTGTGGCATTGGTGAGGGCCATCACGCCCCTATGGTGCTGGTGTAGGTATTTCTGCATCCCTCTGTCTGTGATGTGTTTGGTACGTGTAGTTTGTTTTTGTTGTTGGTGTCTGACTTACCTTCTGCGCCGTACGCGTCCATGCCTGTTCCGGTAATAGAGGTAGAATATTGGTAGGATCGGCACGAAGGGATTCATGGTTGGTTCGTCTCGTTCGTCTTTCTCTTTGCTTCGCCTCGTCCTCGTCGCTGGCGTGTTCGTCTCGTAGCCGTGGATCGTGTTGTGGCGCGAATCGGAGCTTATGTGCGCCTCGACCGGATGCTTTGACGTGCCGTGCGTAGCGACGGGTTCGGCGTGTACGGGAAGCGCATCGTACTTGTCCGGCCGGACGGGGCTGCATTTTTGCTTCCGTGCGGCTCGATTCTACGATTCCGGATCCGGCTCGGTCGGGGAACAGGACCTGGATTGGGTGAGTACGACTGGGTCGGAATCTATGCTGTTGTGCGCATCGTACTTGCTCATTTGGAATAATGTGCGGATCGGTCGGGAAACAGGCATTCGCATGGCTTTTTTCCCGACCGAATGGTGTTAGGTGCGCCTCCGACCGAGATCGGAATCGGCCCCTATGTCTTGAAATGTGACATCTGCCAGCAGATGAAAGGCTCCACCATAGCACGCCCGGCACAGACTCCGTTATTAAAATCAGACAGACCACTCGCTGGTGTATATCTGGACCACTGCGGCCCCTTACAATCAGATGGGGCTTACAAGTATATCATGGTTGCAGTGGAATCATGCTCAAGATTCCTATGGGTTTGGCCTCAGCGCTCGGCTGACGCTCGAACTGTTATAAAAGATTTGCGAGTCTTTATCGGGACATAAGCAGTTGGCACGTTACATTCTGACCGTGGCCCGGCGTTTAGCTCTCGGGCTTACAAAGAGGCCATGGAAAGTATGGGCGTAGCATTGAGGTACTCCTCTCCGTACCATCCTGAGGGAAATTTGGTTGTGGAGAGGAAGAACCGGGACCTAAAGCAATCTTTAACAGCTAGGGTATTAGGCAAGGGCGGTAGTTGGGTCAATCACATATATGGGGTACAGCGAGCTCTCAATAACCAGCCAAGAACTTCTCTAGGGGGTGTCACTCCTTACGAGGTCCTATTTGGGACAAGAATGTGGGTACCTGATCTTGATAGTGAAGGCACAGTGGCGGATGAGAAACCATTCGATATCCATGATCGTTTGGCTGTTTTACAGGATCTAAATGAATCCAGGACACAACAAAGTAACGTCCTCCAGAAACAGACCGCCACTGGGGAAGTCAAGGCAAACACGGCAAGACCTGTCTGGATCCCAGACGTCGGGGATCTAGTCAGAGAAAAAATAGTGGACAAAAAAGAATTTGGACCATTATACAGAAAGCCTGTACCTGTCCTAGCAGTTCAAGGAACAAGAACTGTACTTTTGCCACCTCTTGCCGGAAAAAAGGAAAAAAGATTTGTCTCAATCGACTTAATCAAACCACACTGTGGCCGATACTGAACAGTAGGCCTCGTGGACTCCACAGTAGCAGACGCCTTCCTCTAGCTACCATCCAAGAAGTTCAAACAGAAAGACTCATCACCTTCAAAGAGCCTCCTGCACGGAATGAAGGACTATGCAACAATGCTATGGAACTCGTTCCCCTTGAACCAAAAGTTCATCTTCAAAATTCAATTCAAAATAACACACAGGTTGCAATTAGACCAAATACGGACGTCTACGTCAACATGCCTCAACAAGAGCAAAATGCGATTTCAACAAATCCCGATGCAATTCCTACAATTGATCGAACTGCTTCTGGCTACTTCATGAACTTTGATACGTTTTCTTTGGATCCAAGTGAACCTGAAATGACGCTAGCCCAAAAATCACGCAAACAACAAGCTAAAGACTTTCTGAACTTTCTCAAAAAGACTTACCTGGTATTGCCTTGGGTAGAACTCTGGGTAATTACTGGGATACTGTTCTTTCTTTTCTGGCTAGGCTTAGTTATAACTTTTAGCATGCTTATTAATGGACGATACCTTCAACAAAGACCTGAAGCAGAGAAAGTGAATTTGATTCTAAAACCACATCAAACCTCTCATCGTGAACAAAGAGACTTGTCATCAGTGAACATTACAGCAGGTCCTATACCGGACGGTATAGTTTGGGACAAGGTTGATTTTAATATATTCGGTCCTACTGAACTTTTAAAAATTTCACATATATTTAAAATTTCATTGAATGATATCATTACCTCAAGTACATTCTCTGATGATTGGGACTCTGAAACTGTTAATGATATGTTGTCTGATTTAGAGAAAACTGCCGCATTTCCGAACACTGAAATGTTAGAAGGTATATCAGACTATGACACTTTGTACTGTTACCAACATTATGGTCATCATTTCTTCACAAATCTATATCACCTAGAAATTTTTTGTGTACCACCAGTGGGAACATTGCCCTACACCACCAAAAGGTAGTTTGCATACATTTGTGCAGAAGATTTAATATTTTTCAGGGTTTAACACCACTGACCCGACCTCATATTATTACAAGGTTGCACCGACATCAGCACTGAAAATTATGTTGACAAACACCAAACAAATATACTCTGCTTCCTTTATCACCCAATTGTCTGAACAGGGTTTTGACCTATGGAAGGACACAATAGACTTAAAATCAGTCTGGGGTTCTAAAGACTGGCAAGTCCAGGGAACAGAGGCGCTATTTAGAGCATGCCTCATTCCACAGCAGATGATATTCCTAAATGACACTGTGCAACAGACATCCTGTCTTGGACTAGCCAAGAACAAGGACCTGAACACACCTCGGTTTCCAACACCATCACAGATGGAGGGGTGGCAAAATTCTACTTCACAAGAAGGGGCAACAGTAGATGACATTTTACAGTACAATAGATCAGACCCTAATTGGAAGAAATGGGTGGTTTGGCCCTTAGACACGAACACATGTCAGAAAAGATTCTGGGGTATAACAGAAGGGTTCAGTACCCATAGGCCATACCCACGCTATGTACAAAGAGAACACACAGGGGAAGTGACATCCTACAGTGTTGGGAAGTTGTGCCTTGATTGGCTAGAGACCTCAACACTGACAGAGGTGAAACAACACTTATCCTTACTCACACATGACATGGATCTTAGGGATTTTTTGCTAGGTCCCTGGAAATCATGTCAGAAACGTTTCATATATGCTGGCCTTTATGCTGTCTACAATGAAAATTGGAAAATTTCCCAACAAGAGGCCGCAGAAAGAATACGGGAAATAGACCGTATTCACTTAGAGAAGGCCTTAGCAGTAGTGGATAATGGGTTAACAACTTTGACCTCCAGGATCTATTCCTTAGGCAACATTGTATCTTCTGCATTAGACATACTGGAACAAGATTTGGCCATATTACAACACGGGCAATCTCAGTTACGTTCTATTATGTCGTTAAGCTGGACACTGCAATCTTTGCGTGAAGGCTATGTGCCTTGGCGTTTTATCAACAGTACGTCTCTGTTTTCTGAATATAATCTAACAAATAAACAGGTAGAAATGGCACAAGGGGGAGCAAAATATACAATGGTGCGTATTGAGAAACTGGATAGATTACCATTTACGGTAGCGGAATCACCATCCACAGAATGGCTAATCCATGGACACATCACTCTACCGGTCACGACTTTTCAGTTTCAGTATTGCCTTGAACAAAAACAGGCAGGCAAATATGAAAAATTGGGTAAGGCATACATTAAGGAATCTTGGGAATTACCATACAGATATCGATGCCAGAGTGGGGATCGAGAAGTTTTTCTAAGCGGTACAAACTGCAAGAACGCTTTAAGCGGTTCTCTCATGCGCCAGGATATTTCCCTGCACGGAGCTTGTAATGGTTCAGTAGCGAACTTGTCCTGCCACATGAAAGGGACTCCAGCGGCCATGATTACTCCGGTATTCAGGCTACTCTCGAATGGGAGTTACTTGATGCTGAACGATGAAGGTTGCTGTGGGATGCTTCCGGGCATTGCCTATCTGGTCACTGTGAACTCCAGGGTTACTTGCTGTATGCAAGTATTGTTTCCCCCAGTAAATACAGGCAGGGAGGCGCCGTTATGGCCTTCGTTGAATGTTTCCTTTATACAGTTTGATACTTTGAGCAGACTGAAAGCCATGCTTTTACAGCAAACCGTACCCTTAACCTCCGCTCGAGAGACCTTTGATCTTCAAATTGCAAGGACCTCGACTGAGATACAGGCACTTATACGTACAAACTGCCCCTTTCATTTCGCAGAAATGGTGGGTCGTATCTTTAATATGTCTGATACGAGTGGTATTGTACACCTATTTAAGACCATAAGGTCAGGATTTCTAAGCACCTTTCAGACAATCCTCGGAGTTATTCCAAATTTTAAACACTCCGTATTGGGAAGCGTTTTTGGAGGTCTTCCGCTGATCCTGCTTTCTGTCGCAGGAATCCTGATTGTCATTTTTCTGCTCCGCAATGGACGGCCCAATCACCAACGAAATGGAAAAAGTGCTCCTGGAGCGTAAGTACCGTGAGCGCATGGTACAACATCTGGGCACACCTCGCCTATGGGAACTGAGTGCCTCTTGGTTCCTATCGTTTAGACCAGTCTGGATGGACTGCATCTTACCTGTTCTTCGATGCCTGTTTTGCGGTGAAGAATGTGTGTTGGATCTCTGTCTGACACTTGCATCGGACACGCCTGCGGACTTGAATACCAGGCTGGAACACCTGAGGGCCCATGCTCGGCATTGTCCCCTGCGTATTCCCATCTTGATGGCTGCATTCCTCGAGAATCCACAGGTGCCTTTTACAACTGGGTTGAGCATCAGCTCTTCCACTAGCACTCAGGTTTCGACAACAGCACCGGCTGCCTCTACACCAGTTGTTGGCAGCTCTGAATACCATTTGTGCTCCATTGACATACTCAGCGAGGTGTTACAGGGACCGTCCCCTGCAGTGGAAAGCAACAACGATGTTGCGTCTCCCAGCCAGGACACTTGATCTATAATTGGCTCATTGTGTGCTGGGAAAGAATTCGGAATTTTTCATTTTACAAAATACTCAACTAAATTTGGAACACTTCCTAAAATTGACACTTTTGCTGGAAAAGCATGGCCTTCTGACGCTTGTAGTGGTTCGGCTTATATAAACGAACTCAACTAGGACTTTGGCTTAAAGTGACATTTCCAATTTTAGCTTTCGAGAATAATTTTCTACACCCTGATTAGACTGTTTTTAAATGGTTTTAATGACAATATTTTATGAAGCTCACTGATAGTTTTATGAGCTGCTACCTAGTAAAATCAGTAGTTCGCTTGCATTTTTATCATTGTTGACTGTTCGGAAGATGGGTGTTATGTTTCATATAGGCACCCTAATATAGGCCCGGGTAATATCATACACCTTCACCTACATTATCCCCCTTACATTACACAGTAACGAGCCTTTAGGATTGAACCTTTACCTAGTTCTAGTCCTGGGCGCAGAAGGAGGGTTTTCACTGAACAATAGCGTCCTAGAACTCCATCAATGGACTCATACAGTATGAATGAATATTCATGAGGGTTCTTGGAAACCAGGCAGGGGCTACACCACCTGCATAGTATCTACGTACACAGTTTATCCCATACGTCATCCTCAAATCCAACACTGGCTAATACAAGAAACAAGGGACAAAGAAACCAGAGATACTTTTTGTATAAATACAGCACATCTTGCTAGGGTTGGTAGAGGGAACCGAGACTTCCAGGCCGACACACTGACCAGAGACGCTGAGGCTCCTGTATGCAGACGTTCCAGCTGACAGTGGTCTAACACATCCCTCGCGGGGTGTCCAACTCGAGACCAGGACGGAGTCCCACTCTCTCTCACTTCAGGTAATGGGGTTAGACTAAATCCTAGAGAGATTCTTGGCTTCACACCTACTCACATGCTAGGTACACTTAGGTACATCTAGATAGGCATCGTAGGAGTACGCGCATTTTTATCATGCATTTTATATTCATGTATGTATTCATGACTATTGCAAGATGTTAGAATTATACTATCCTTCTATTTTCACTGTACTGCTAATCATATATATCTGCTACTGTCTAATGGTTGTTGCAGCACATATATTTTACACTAGAAGAACAACTGTGCAATAAATTCTTATTGTAACACGCCCAACTGTTTCTTCTGTGTAACTCTCTGAGACCGAATAGATGAGCACGAGTGACTGAGCGAAAAGTAGTATATTGTTTCCACGATTCTGAGGGATCAGAGTTGTCATGTTCTGAGGTTGCCAGAAACTATTCTCTCCCCGATAAGAGGAGACACTAGTGGCACTGTGAGCTAGCTAATGCAAAAAGGCTAACATTTTCGGTGGGGGTGCTCAGAGTCAGTCTGCCACGAAGCCCACAGTTCATGTTATCCGAACGCGCAGATTCTGTATAGGTTATATATAGGAACTACACGACAATCCCTGAGCCTATGACTACTTCTCAACCACTGACGTCTTCTCCATGAGTTATCTATCAGGCTAAGAGAAAGCAAATAGGTCTCTTCTTCACTAGGGGTTTCTCACATGGGCGGACACATGGGCAGACCTCACTCTTTCAACACTCTTAAGCCTCTGGCATTCCCTCTACTGTCTTCCCAGTTTGCCTCTTTGTCTAGATTCATCGGAATACAGTTAGGGCCAGATTTACAAACATTTTGTGCTATATTTACATCACAAAAATGATGCAAAGCAGCACAAAATGTTCTTTTTTGTTATTTACTTTCCAGCATAAAGCCTTTTTGCGCTGCAAAGTTACATGAAGGTAACGCAAAGCACCGCTTTGCTTTACTTAGCGTCAAGGGGGCATTTAATGGGTGGTACATGGGCATTCCCATGCAAGCACCCATGTTTTTTGATGCAAAATCCTATCTACTAAAAATAGAAGACAGGGTTGTCTCTCAAAAACTCAACACACCACTTGAAAGCAGGCATTACAAGGAGAAATTATTTTGTTTCTCCTTTCTTTTGTGATTTTGCATGTTTGCTGCACTGTACAGCACACATACAAAGTAGAAAACATTTTAAAAGTTGTATAGGCATAGCATTTTGTACTGGAAGGGAAGCTTTCCAGGACAAAATCTATGCTAGACTCAGGCACACACCCTTGCACTATGGCACAAAGGTGTGTGCATGCCGCTTGGTAGCAAAATTCTGCACCGGCGCTTGGGAGAGGGAAAGAGAGTGCTACAGCTCTGTAGATATGGCGCTCTCCTGCTCCTCCCTGTCACTGACAGCAGCATTTTTGGCTGCTCCACTGCTTTGGGTGACACTTTAGTAAATCTGGCTCTTAGTAGATTGAGAATTCGACACCTTCAAGAATATTGCCCTAAAATAAATTATCATGCAACATTTGGAGGTGTTATATAAAGGGCTGATTACAAATACTTATGTCTTCTACTATTATTATTATTATTATTTGAAGCTTATTAAGAGCTTCAAATCACCCTGAAAGGGTCTCAAGGCGCTGATGCAAATCTTCTGGCGGGAGCAAGAAAAGGATATTAGCAGTAAAATAAGACAGGTCAAAACATCCATTTTGTAAGAGCTTTTTGACATGTCTGTGATCAGTACTGACATGGAGATGTTAGGGGAGCTGGTCCATTACTGGGGGCTAAATATGAAAATGATCTTCCCCCATTTCTGGCAGTACGAATCCGATGGGGATGTAACAGATGTTTCCCGCAGGACCGTAGGTTCCTATTCGGAGCATACCAGTTAAGTTTTCTCTGTAGATACAGGGGACCATTTCCATATAGCGATTTGTGGGCCAGGCAGAGAAGTTTAAATCTTGCACACCTTTTTATTGGCAGCCAGTGTAGGCTTCTTAGGATGGGAGATGGCATACTACACGTGCTGCAGTGTTTTGGACCACCTGAAGTTTTGTAAACAGTCCTTCATTCATGGAGGCCATTAGCGCGTTTCCATAGTCTAGGTGACTAATAATATGGGCCTGGACTAGGGATTTTCTCGATCGAAGTGGGATCCATTTAAATACTTTCTGAAAGAGCGCGCATAGTGCCAAAACATGCGCCTGTGATGTGGTTTACATGTTCCTTCATTGACAATTTCTCATCTACTATTATATCTAGGTTTCTTACCGTTGCATTTGGAATGAGAACGGAGCCTAGACTTATAGGCCACCAGTCATCTGACCAGAACTGATTAGCTTTCCCAAACATTATGACCTCTGTTTTACTTGCATTAAGCTGCAGACAATTCTGCTGCATCCAAGTGGCAATATGATTCATGCAGACTCGTAATCTTTCTTTAGTATCTTCCGGCTTTGGTCCCATTGTGATGACAAGCTGAGTGTCATCACACAGTTTAAAACTCAGTAATGTTTTAGATTGTGGAAACTGACGGTTTCCAAAAGGCAGCAAAGCACCTGGCTGAGGTGTGCAAGTGGCTAGACAAGACGCAGACTCCACTACTATGTATCAGTCTGTATCAGTCTGCATTCTGCAGAAGTGCATTCTGTCCAGCTGAGGGTGCAGAGCTATCTCAGAATGCAGACCCACGAACAATAGAGAAAGTGTAATAAGGTCAGCAGGACAACTTGCTAGAAAACACTTCACCGCGCCTCATTCTAGCAACAAAGATGATGAAGGTTCAACCACCTCTGCTCCTGATACCCTTCTCTCATTGAGAGCTACCCTTCGGCCATTTCCATGAAGAATTGCTGAGTGTGTTTGAAGTGTATAGACCGATTTGGGCGGATGTGAATCAATTGTTGCTTTTGGTAGTTCCAGTGAAGTGAGAGATCGGTTGGTAGAAAAGTCAGCATGGCCGAGGCAGGACCCCAATAAATGAGGAGTCCCTAAAGACTGCAAAGGATGCATTGTTAAATGTTGTGGATGTGTGCCTAGTGAAAACTGATTGGACCAGGATTTTGAATTACAAACAAAATAAGGGTGAGTCGCCCACAGATTATGTAGATAGGCAAATGTTTGAAAGATACTCGGACATTGCCTGTCTGACAGAATTATCCCAGGAAGCTGTAGGTCTTGCTTTTGTGCAGGGATTTCTAGAGAATGTGAGAAGAAGCTTATGAAGATATGTATTGGGTGGACGAAATTAGCTGAATTAGTTACATCTCAAACCATTGTGTGGCTTCACAAGAAAGATAGAAGGAGAATGTTGAGTGCAAATGAATGTCTGAAGCTGCAGAACATGAAAGAGAGAGAATAGTGAGCCCCTTTAAGGTAGGAATAAATGGGAAATTCGAGAGGGGGACACGGGTCCAGGGGAGTGGCAAAGGCAATGGGGGGTGCAGAGGAGAATCATGTTTTGTCAGTTGAAAAGGGACTGCCTTAATGCTGCTTCAAGTGTCCTATGTATGGTGGACTTGCATACATTTAATTAAGTTACACGGAATTCCTAACCTGAGTTTTAGGACAGCCCAAGAGCCTCTGACTGTGCCTTGAATACCCTCATTACAGTAGATCAGAAAGGTTCCTATGTTAATTTCTTTATCAAGGGTAAATGCACCATTTGCCTTAATGACACCGGTGATAGCCGCTCTGCTCTGATAACCTCTTAGTTTCTCTTATTACCTCTCTCGAGCTTGCCGATAGACACAGTGAGTATTTCTAACCAAAGTGTTCCCCATCACATCTCTGACCCGTCTCTATCTCCTTAGGATCCATTACCAATAATCATACTTACATAATCATGTCTTTCACACCAGCCAATCGTTTGGGGCAGGGCATCTTGTGCAGGCTTAATTCAATGGTGTTCTGCACCCCTAATGTAGCCTACTTGAATATACCGCAGCACTGCAAGAATGAGTTGCTAGCCTGGATCTATGAGAATATCAATTTTCAACCTGCTGTGAATAAACTGAATTAACTCCTGATTTAACTGATTTGCTTTTTCAGGTGACTTCCAAGTAGTGGTTTACACAAGCAAATGATAGGGGATTTATTGTCTCAACGGAATCTGTGAAGATCAAGATCAGCCCACAAAAGAAGTTGCCTTGAATCCCTCAGTATCCTCTCAAATCCGAGGCAGAGACAGGTATTTGTTTTGTTTAAACAGGGAATTTTCCTTTCAGTTGTAAATCTATGCAATACTTGATTTTACCTATGAAGAAAGCAGAAAAACACTAAAGTATATAGATTTGTGCAAGGTTTGCGTGCCATTAATAATGTGGTTATTCTTAGCTACCCTGTGATCTCTAACTCTGCCACCATCCTTTTTTTTTGCATCCCCACAAGCTCGTAGGGGCATATTAGCAACGAGGCGATAAACAATTATCGCCGCTTTGCGTCCGTTTTCGGACGAAAGCGGCGATAATTTTATCGCCTAATCAGCAAGGTCACGCTATCGCGTGAATCCTTGCATTATCGCCCTTTCCCCAACGCCCATCTTTGCATCTCTAATGAGATGCAAAGTGGGCGTACTCGGATGGACTACGTTGCAAATATCGCTGATGTTCACATCGCTATATTTACAAGGCAGCCCACATAATTTTAGCAGAGGTTAGATTTCGGCGAAAACGGCCGTTTTCACCAAAATCTAACGTCTGCTAAAATCCTGACTTAGCCATCCCTAACATAGGGGGTGGATTCTGCTGATACGACCACAGGGTCGTATCAGCAGGTTATCGCCGTTTGCAGGGAACATCGCTGGAAAACCAGCGATGTTCCCTGCAAAACGGCGATAACCTCGCTATCTCTGGAATTTTTATCGCCCTGGAGAAGCGCGTTGTTAATAACGCGCTACCAGGGCGATAAATTCCAGAGATAGCCTGCGATAGGGAATCTGTCGCTAAGCACGGCCAGCGATAATTATCGCTGGCCGTTGATAATATGCCCCCAAATGACTTATTGCAGTGGACCTTTGTCTTCCTTCTCCTTCATTCATATACAGGAAGATAGCCAGTTCCTCTTCACCTTCTCATTCAGGTGGTTTCAACTTTTATGGCAGAGGCTATCACAAGGATTTTCGGAGTCTCTGTCAATCTTTTCCCAAGCTTTAGAAAAAGATATGGATACTCTAGTCTTTCCCCAGTGGGTATATGATTGTGCAGTACTTAGATGGCTTACTTCTGACATCTGTTACTTTAAATCACTGCAAGGATGATTTACTCCATCTTCTCATTAAATTGGATAAGATGGGGCACAACAATTTAAAGGAGAAACTGCAGTTTTGCCTCCCCTAGTACGATACCTTGGTCACGAAATCTCAGCCGGCAAATGCCACCTGTTACCCCAGTGAATTGAAGCTATTTGTAAGTTGCCTAGTGCAGTGACCATCTCCCTGGTACAAACGTTCTTGGGTATGGCTGGGTAGTGTAGAAAACTGAGTGTGGGTTATGCAAGTATGGGAAATCATTGCAGAAATATGTGAGAAAAGACACCCTTGAGCCTTTCCAGCGGTCTAAAGAGACCGAAAATGCATTTACACAAATAAAACAAGCATTGACTTCTGCGCTCGCTCTGGGGCTCCCAGATTATGCTAAACCTTTTATTCGCTATTGTCATCAATTGAAGGTTTTCCCCCTAGGCTACTGGTCCAAGACCATGGATCAGAAAAAGCTTTTAGCCTATTATTCCTCAGCTTTGAACCCAGTTGTGGCTAGGGTCCGACAATGTCTACTCTCTGTAGCCATTGCTGCCCATCTTGTTGAAGCCTCAGAAAACATTGATGTGAGCAACACTCTTGTTGCCTTGCTCCATGCTGTTTTTGACCTTCTCACTGCCAAAAATCTACACTTTTCTACTGCCATGTTGTTCAGATATGAAATACTGTTAATGTCTGCTTCTCACATTATTTTTGTCCACTGTCCCACTTAGAACTCCACATCTCTGATGCCCACCCTTGAAGAGGGAGAACTACATGATTGTCTGAGTGTAACTGCTCATGCCACCAAGCCCTGTATTGATATTCCCATATCGGAGTGTTAATTTATTTTCAGGATGGCCCATGTCTCATAAATGTTGGTGTCCTGGTCGCAGGTTCCGCTGTATGTACTGTATACCAAATTGTTGATAGATGCTGCTTGCCCAATTTTAAGTATGCTCAAGTTGCTAAGCTCATTGCTCTTACTCCTGCCTGGATCCTGGCCAAGAAAAAGATTGCAACCATGTACATAAACTCAAAGTATGTGTTTGTAGTGACGCTTGATTTTGGGCTCCTCCTGAGGCAGTAAGGATATTTGGCATCTGCTGTTACACCAATAAAGTATGTTCAATAGGTACAGAATGTATTGAATGCTCTAGTATTGCCCCAACAAGCTGCCATATCAAGACCAGCTGATGCTGCCATGTATATTGTACACAATGATCTGTCTGCTGTACCTTTCCTAAAAGATTTGTCTCTGTCGTAGAAGTGAGCCTCTGAGAATGAGAAACAGTAGTTGATCAAGCAGAAGTGCACAAGGGACTCTGAGAGTGTGTGGAGAATACTCACCAACCTAGCACAGTTGTATCAAGGAGCGGCCCATGTCCATAGGGATGGAATGATACGTGCTGCAGCAACCTACTGGTATGCAACCTTCTTTCCTTCCATGGCCTAAAATCACTGCACTCCTGTGTCACTTGTTAGCTCCATGATGCTGGGAAGGGGATCAAGATCACCCTTGTTACTCGCTCTTCCCCTTCGCTCACCTCCAGATGGGCTTTATCCAGATATCTAGGTGCGCTTCATACTCAAATGCGATGTTGGTAGTCTATATGTTCCCTATATGGGTAGAAGCTTACCCCTGCACAAGAGTAGTCGCCATTAAAGTTGCAAAGCACTTACTTAGAGAATTTATTTCACAGTTTGGAATCCATAGTCGAGAAACACACGTCATCTCATCTGTAGTGCAGGAGATTTGCAAAGCCTAAGCAATAGATCAACACTTCCACCCTGCTCCCACTGCGCCCCCCAAATCAGCAGGCAAGGTAGAGCAGAACAATGACTCCCTCAAAAATAAGATAGCAGAGGTATTTTCTGAGACTCAGTTGAAATGGCCTGATGCCCTATCCCTAACTTTATTGTCCGTTAGGGCTATACCATCACAGAACAAAAAGCCGAGCCGATCTAAGATAGTTATGGGATGCCCCTTGATGTTACCCTTGAACCCTCTCTTCTATGCTGCAAAGTTAGACTTACAATTGAATGATGATGCAGGCCTACAATATTGCAGAAAGCTTATTGCAGAAATATTATATGTTGTCTTTGTAGTTTCCGTTCTAAGGTTCAAACTGCCGGAGTGTCAGACTGAAGTCTGCCATTCCTTCCAGCCTGTGAATGGATCTTCATATGGAATCATCATAGGAAGACATCTCTGCAGCCCTGCTGGCGCGGCCCTGACCAAGTTCTCATCACCAGCACAGCCATTAAGTGTTGTGGTCTAGTGACTGATCAAGCATGAAGCTCCGGTCCATTGAAACAGCAATTTCCTTTCTTATTTTGAATGTTTGCTTGCTATTTTTACATTAAACGCATGCTAGAATGCTGTGCACTTTCCTGAGTGTCTGTATTTTCTTTTATAACTCCCTTTGTGTCTTTTTTTATTTATAAAGTGCACTTACACCTGTGGGCATCCTGGTGCTAGACAGCTAGGAGGCTCAGGTAAAGTGAAAGGGGAAGGGAGCAGGCTACTAGAACAAAAAGGTCTTCAACTCTTTTGTTGGGCAGTTTTCAGGGCAGGGCATTTCAAAGAGAGGGACCCCGAACGCTAAAAGATCTTCCACCAAGACATTCTCAACTATATTGGGAGACCAGAAAAAGCATCAAAGATCCAGATCGAAGAGGACCGGGTGTGTGTGCTTCTGTGTGGGTTCATCACTAACAAGGAAATCTGCTTTGTTCTGATGTTGTAGAAGGCCCAACAGATCAGGCAACGCTCTTTGAGTCCTCTGTTTCACTGCCAGCCAACAGAGGGCACTCCAAATAGCTAAAATCGTTTTGATCCCAATGGTAAGTAAAAGGTCCAAAAGATATCGGTACCATATGTTCATGGTGTGGGTGGATGTGCTAGCAAACTGACCTAAGGAGACAATGGCATGGTCTAATGTAAGTTCCAAGTTGAATATTTTATTCAAAGTCTTTCAATATGTGACCAAAATGGTTTGCTGTGTTGACAGTAAAAGATTAGGTGATCTAAATCACCTGTCCAAACACCACAATGCAAACATAAGTCAGACTCAGCCCGTCCCAATTTGTGTAGTCGTGTAGGGACCCAGAAGGATCTATGTATGATCTCATATTTGCATCAATATTGAAGGGGAGAAAATTCATATCTTAAGAAGGAATCAAAGATTTCATCTCATGTGGAGGGTGAGTGGGGGGGGGGAGATATGATCGCTTGAGCAGGTTTCCATCCATTTTCTCTAGATATTTTTGTTATTCGGTATGGATTTCTTTTGCAGAGTTTTGTATATAATGGATGCTGTGTGAGGTTTCTTCATCAGTGACTCAAGAAATTTAAGGTAGTCTGCTGGGCAGGTATAGTCAAGTTTCCTCAGGGCAGCTTTTAACTTCAAGAATTGTGCTAGTCATAAGGTTTTTGGTGGAATCTCCTGGATAATATACCGAAAGAAAGCAGGTTATGGTTATCACCAAGATCTTTAATATAAAGAATGCCAAGGGCAGCTCATCCTTCGCAGAAGAACGTAGCAAAGTCCAATTTAAGACATGGGTTGAGCCACACGGAAGCTAAAGAGATATCTGTATTTTGTGTTCAAAGCAGGAGTCTAAAGTCTTGATAGCGAACAGTGTGTCTTTATGAATCGTAAAGGAGTGAGGAACATTAATTTTCTTAATTGTAAGAATACTGATTAGGGAGAGGGGAGTAACTAGTTCAACTTCAATGCCAACCCAGGTAGGACGAGAAGGTGGGTCGGGGTTTAGCCACCAAATGGCTTGTCTAGCCAGGAAGGCGGTTTCGTAGTGGGTAACATTTGGGAGGCCCAGGCCTCCTTTAAACTTGTGTTCTAGGCGAAGCAATGAAATTCTTTCACATTTATTGCACCAAAGAAAGGTTAACAGATTTGTAGAATAAATTGAGAAGTTTCATAGGAAACATACTAAGGATGAAATTAATTTGTGGGGTGAACGTCATCATGATAGTCTCCACACATCCCCAGCAGGTCATATATATATAGTGGCCTGTACAAGAAGGAATTCTTTGGATAGTTGGCCATTAATTTTTATGAGGGCTGACGGTTTAAAGTAAAGGAACATTGCCATACGGCAAACCTTTAACCTAAGTTACATTTTTGGAGCACTGCATTAAGGAAAGGACACGATACCGTATCAAAACCTTCTCTACGTCTAGTGCAATGCCCACGGACAGAGAAGGGATCAATTTAACTTTTTCCAAGATATGGCAAAAGGTGTGGATGTTATTCGTCGGAAGTCTCCCCTTGACAAATCCTGTCTCAGAGGGTGTATTAGAAAGGGAAGATTTTTTTTTATCTTAGTGCCAGTATTTTCATGTACATTTTGTAATCCATATTGAGTGGAGATATTGGTCTGAAATTAAGGAGCTTTTCCTTCTTTGGGGATCACTACAATGTGTGCTTCTGAGGCTGTACCTGTTAGTTCCCCAGATGATTAAAATTTACAAAAAAGAGGTCCATAATGTGTGGTAATAGGATATCTTGATAGCATTCATAAAAAGAGGTTGGGAAACCATCCAGTCCCAGAGCCTTTTTGGATCTAAGGACTTTGCTCGCCAATATAATCTCTTCCTTCTCAATCTTGTTAAAATCTGGCGTAATTTCATCTTTTAAGTGAGTTAACAACAACCTGTTTAAATATGTTTGGCACCTTTCATAGCTATCATTAGTTTTGTTGCAGAATTCGAGTAGAAAGCGTGAAGGGACTAATATCTTGTCTTGATCAAGCTGGAGGTTTCTCTATTTATCTCTAATGGCTGAAATATGGGTCGTGTTACTAGAATTTCTGAGCGTTGACGTTAGTAGCATGCCTACCGTGTTACGTTCTATGAGGTTTCTAGCTTTGATTTTATTAGAGCACACCTGAGCTCTTTCACTCAAAATGTTATTAAATTCATACTTAAGTTGTTTTATTTGATCAATAATGTTGTGGTTCATTTACTGGAAGCTTTCAGTTTTCTATTGTTTTATTTCTGATTCTAAGAACTTCAATCTCATGTTCAGATTTTTATATTTAGGTCCCATAATGTTCACTTTTTCCCCTCCAATGGTTGCTTTCATTGCGTCCCAAATCATTTCAACTGACATATGTAGAGTCTTATTTATTTGAAAGAATAGGATAATGGATTGTGATTTTTTTTTCTGTCACCTCTTGCAGCAAGAGACTTTATTTTATTTCTTACCCAATGACAGGAACGGTGATTTTATAAAACATTTTTAAACCATTTTATTGGGTTTTCCATTCAGTAGTTGCATTCAACATGAGTGTCATATTAGAGTTTCTTGCGCTATGTTACATTACATCTCAAGAGATTTTAAAAGGGGATTACCGATAAGGAAGAGTAAACAATTGATTGTATTGTAAGAGTTGAGGTGTTCTGGAGAGAAGCATGTTTTCCCCCCTGGGGAGGTGGATCTACCTGTGATGTCATCGGTAGGTGGAAAGTTGGGGGTGGCTGTCTAACTTGGAATTGTACTAGGGGTGAGTGGTTGGGGGTGGGAGTGTGCGAGTCTATCATTGGTGGCTATGCTGCGGGGTGTGTTTATTTTGTTATTATGAAGGGTAAATTTGTTTCATCCGGGGGTCTACCGGGGCATCCGTGTGTGTAGTGCTGGGGGGGGGGTCTGCAGAGGTGGGTGCTCATTTGTATCCGCGCCTGTGGGCTCCTCGTCTGGCGCCCCAGTTAAGGTTGGTGGATGGGTTGCTGTCATCTGCTGTCAGAAGCTCTGGAGGAGTGTGGCCCATTCTGTGGAGATACGACGGTGGCGTATCCTTCATACCTCCTTGTATCTTATTGAGTTCTCCTCCGCCATACCCCATTTGTTTACCGCTTCTGTCCAGGCTGCTAATAGGGGCCCTGTAGGCACGCGCCAGTGCATCACAATACCTTGTTTTGCTAGCAGGAGGGCTAGTGATGCAAACCGTGTTTCCACTTTACTGTGCTTCCGGCGTCTGGTCACTCCTAGCGTGCTTGTTTCCCAGGTGGCCATGTCGGTGACCCCTGTGATCTCTCGTAATGTGTTGTGGACTGTACCCCAATAGGGCTGTAAAGTAGGGCAATTCCAGAACATATGCTGGAATGTTGCGTTGAGGAGCTGGCATCGTGGGCAGAGGAACTGTGTCTCAGGGTAGAAGTGTTGGAGTTGTGCTGGTGTTAAGTATGCGAGGATGCACTTTTTTTTTTTTAAACCGTGGATTTCGGGATAATATCTTGGGATATTCTAAGGCCTATTGCCACTTTTTGTCATGCAGTGGGTGCCCAAATTTTTCTTCCCATTTCTGTCTGAGTTGGGTGAGTGGTGCGGCTGTGAGTTCTTGGATGGCCATGTGATTAAGTGGCGTCCTGGGCCCATGGTTAGGATGGTATGAAGTACCGGGTGTGTGGCGGATTCCCCATTGGACAAGTCCAGCATCTGTCGACAATCCGAGACAATTTGTCTGTGTATGAGGAGTTGTCCACGTGGGAGTCCACTTTCTTCCGTTATGTGGTCAAATGTGAGGAGTTGGCCGCCTGCGAACAGGGATTCAGTCTTAAGGAGTAAGTGATCTGTCCATACCCGCATGGTCTGAGCGGTATAGTGACCGCTGCCTCGAGTCTAGCCTGTCAGTGACGGCAGGGGGGCATATAGCAGTGTTCCACGGGATAGGCTGTGGATCCGTAGCATGCAGGATCTGGCTACTGCTACCTGTATGGTGTAGGAGAGTAGGATCTGCTTCACATGGGTACCCCCACTTTTTGCTGATGCTTCACTGTTTTTCGACATTAGTCTGGCTGGGGCCCTGCTAATCAGAACCCCAGCCTAGCTGCTTCCTCTCTAAAATGGTTTCCATGTGCCTTAGGCACATCACTGATTGGGATCTGGAGTGCCCTTATAAGTCCCTAGTATATGGTATACTATGTACCAAGGGCATAGGTACCTCAGAGGCCTGCCAGGGGCTGCAGCATGTATTATGCCACCCCTGGAAGGCCATCCAAACTGACACCACAGGTCTGCTACTGCAGCCTGGGTAAGGTGGTGCATGCACCCCTTACTGTGATATAGGTTACCTATATCACGAAATACATACACACATATAAACCTATAAGTCACTCCTAAGGCAGGCCTTATCAATCCTAAAGGCAGAGTGCATGGTTCCTATGTGAGAGGGTGCCCCTGCATGAGCAGGGCCCCTCTGCAGCGTTCGGAGACCATCTCTGATGCTGTTTGTAGTGCAGCCTGACCATATACTCTTAAGCGCATTATATCCTCGCGGTAAAATGCTAACTTTGGAATGGCTGCACCTAAACATGTCGTGTTTGGTGTCAAACATCTTGGAATACTACCCCCCGCCAATCCTGGCGGCGGGGGTAGCATTCCACCCTTCTAGAGGGAAAGACATGTTAACTCTGACTAGTCCGGTAACTTCTTTCCAGAGCCCTGGCATCACAAAATGGATGCTGCTGCCACAGACACGAGTCTGGCCTCCTGCTGCTGGACGAAACTCCGGCAGGGGAGGCCTGGACAATAGGTTTCCTGTCCCAGGGAGGTGTGACCACCTCCCCAGACAGGATAATGTGTATTGGGGCTGGGCGGGAGCACTTTCGGGTGCTTTGAAGTCCTGCACTGGGGGCACATTTGGTGTCCCTGTGCATACCCCAGTTCAAACCGGATCAGGGGCTTGCAGCCCCTGCTTTGGCGCGAACTGGACAAAGGGAAAGGGGTGTAGCCACCCCTCTGCCCTGACCCACCCATAGGTGGGGCCACAGAGTAGTCCAACCCCTATTTTTAGAATAAAGGTAGGAACCCAGTCCTTAGGACTTTAGATTATACCTGGACGAAACTCTGAAACTGAATCCTGGACCTTCGATGCTCTACGACAAGATTAGAGGACTGAAGAATCTCCATTGGGGTCAAGGAGTGACTCCCCTGCTTGGCAGGCACCAAAGAAGCATCTGTCCGGTTCACATTTCTGAAGCTCCCGTCGGACGCCGAAGTCATCGCATCACCAGAGGTGGATTCTCAGACTTCCCCGAGGCTACCCTGAGTCCCCAGCAAAGCTGAGGCCCGTGGCTATCGTGGGTGACTTGAGACCGTGACCCCTGGACACCGAGCACATTTGCAAGTGCATCATCTTCTGGGTCTCCCAAGAAGTCGTGCTTTGGGCTCCGAGTAGCCCTAGCCTCCAGCACCACCTGCACCGAAGATCACTGGCCCCCACTCCACGAGTGTCCTGTAAGCCAGATCCACGTGCGGCGTCACGAGGCTCCTTCGCGGTCGCTAGCCTGTTGGCTAGTAGCCCTTAACGAAGGCCAATCCTTTTCTTACTTGGCATCCTGGTTGCTCCAGGCCTGCCCTCACTTACCCTCGCTGGGTGAGTTCCACAGACCTTGCTGGTCTGCACCATCGACGATCTACATCTTAATCGAGACTTGCCGTTGCCAAGGCTTGTTGGGTCCAATCCGGTCGCCGACACCTCAGCACTCGACAGACATCGTGTACCAGCCCGAATCCTGCTCCTGGTCGCCGACAACGCCTCCCGGACCTCGTGGCTGAAGAGTCAAGACGACCGTCAATGCACCTGAAGCACTCGACATCGGTGGGCATCTGTCCATCGCCTTCCTGGTCACTGGCTAGTGACCCAGACTCTGTCCCCTCTGCTTTCAGGTTCACCAGAACTCCGATCCACTCTTGGATCCACCCGGACACTTTTCTCTTGGCCGCCAGCAGCACTTTGCAGCAGATCGCCATTCGAATCGACGACGAAACCCGACCCCGAAAGGCACCTATGCACCCGGCTTCCCTGGGTGAGGTAACACGAGTACTCCGGTGCTCCCGTGGGTAGAGACTCTTCAAAGTCCTAGATCTCAAAGGGTTTTGTCCTAGTCCTCTTTTAAGTGTCCCTTTCCTCTATTTTCCCGATCCCGACTTTCTCCATAGAAGTTAACGGCGTATCGCGGTTGTGTATTTACACTGCACGCGTCTCCCGTGGGTCCCCTGTGTCACTACCTTGGGTGGTTCCTTGTGGTCCAAGCACTTCTAGAGGCTCTAGGCCTAGTGTCTAGTTCAGTCGTGGTTCGCATACCACTTTATTGGTATATGGTTTGGTACGCCCCTAGGGCCCAAACGTGTATTTGTGCTATTACTGTGATTTAATAACTTATAACTTATGTACTTCGAACTCTAGCCTCATAAAGAGACTAGAGGGGTGTGTTTAGCAATAAATACATATATTTTGAATATATACCTGGTGTGGTGCTCTTTCATTTGGTCACTCAAGAGATTATAGACTGGTAAAACAAGCTGCTTTACATTCCTTCAAGACTTAGCCTGAAGGCTGCTCTCCATAGCTACCACTAGGATAGCTTTCAATAAGGTTGTCTTTAACCTATCTCCAATAAGGGGTTGTTTGGACTGGTGCAAGGTGCCCACTATAATTAGTGGACAGCATATGCCAGGCCAACTTCTCACATTGGTGTGCAGCGTGTGGGATTCCAGCTTGCTATTGTTTTACCAGATAATCTCAATTGAATTGATCAACTGAAAACCACTAAAGGTACCTAAGGTACATATAATTTAAGCTTAGAATAACAGTAAGTTCTACTGAACTTAGAGTTGTGTGTTAAGGGATAGCACAACCCTTTCTACAACTCAAGAGAGTTTAGTAGGCCACACTAGAGTAGGTAGTGCATACACCACACCACACTAGTAATGTCTTTAAGGGCAGGATCCAAAGAATCCTTGCAGGAAGCCATTGAGCTTCCACCCTCCAAGTATGATACACTCCCATTCTTGGAATTGAGAGCTTTATGTAACTTGAGAAAAATAAGGACAGGCCAAAGCCCCACCACCCAACACCTCAAGGAGTTGTTGGTGGCTTATGACCTTAGTAAGCCTGTAGGGACTGAAGGGGTAGGAGCTGAGGGTGGGGCAGGAGAAGAGGAGGACGCCAGGGGTACCAATACCCCCAGCCCCCCTCTGAAACTGGCCAGGAGGGTGACAATGACCCTGACCTGGAAAACCCAATCCCTCCTGTGGATGATGATGAGGATGATCAAGATGATGCCCTCTTTGTCCCCCAGGAAGGATTAAGAGTGTGCCCAGGAAGTCTAGATCTCCTTCTCAGGAGTCTAACCACTCTGGCACCTCTATAGGGAGCTCTGTCTCATCTCACAGGAGGGAATCCTCTCATGAGAGGAGAACCAGACTGGTACAGTATGAGGAAACTCAGCTGGAGATCAGAAAAAAGCAATTGGCTTTAGATAGGGAATCCCTAGATCTCCTTAGAGAGAGAAGAAAGTTGGGACTAGAGTCCCATGGTGGCAGCCATGTCCCTAGAGACAGGGAAAGGTCCTATGACCATAGGAACCTGAGCAAGATTGTCCCTCCCTACCAGAGTGGGGATGATATCCACAAATGGATAACTGCTTTAGAGAGGGCCTGTAAAGTACAGAAGGTCCCTCAGGAGCAGTGGGCAGCAATCTTGTGGCTCTCCTTTGCTGACAAAGGTAGAGATAAGCTCCTCACTGTTAGAGAGGAGGATGCTGATAATTACAAGGTCTTGAAGAGTGCTCTTATTGATGGGTTTGGCCTAACCACTGAACAGTACAGGTTGAAGTTCAGAGACACCCAAAAGCACAGACTCAAGACTGGGTAGACTATGTGGATTGTTCTGCCAAGGCTCTGGAAGGCTGGTTGATGGGCAGTAAGGTGTGTGACTTCTCAGGATTGTATAATCTGATAATGAGGGAGCAGATTCTTAATAACTGTCAAAATCAGCTGTTGCATCAATACCTGGTAGACTCTGATCTGACCTCTCCCCAAGAATTGGGAAAGAAGGCAGACAAATGGGTCAGAACCAGGGTGAAGCAGAAGGTACAGAACCAAGGTGGGGAAACCAAGAAGCAAGATGCTAAGAACTCTGACAAGGGTGGGGAGAAGGGTAAAGATCAAAAGTCTTCATCAGGCCCCCAAAAATCTTCTTCTGGTGGGGATTCCCAGTCTACCAAAGGTAAAGGCCAAAGAAAACCATGGTGCAAGGTCTGTAAGCAAAAGACCCACTGGACCAGTGATTGCACCAAGTCCAAAGACTCCAGTCCAGCACCCACCAATGCCCCTAAGGCACCTGTTCCCCCTAGTACAGTTGGTGGAAGTGCTCCAGCAAAGGGTTTAGTAGGGTTCACCCTGGGAACTGAGTTGGGCTCTGACTTAGTCAGAGAACTGACTCAGGCTGTGTTAGTCTGTGATGGAGGCATGGATGTGACCTCCACTGTGAGTCCCAGTAATCTGGGCAAGTACAGACAACAGCCTTTAATTAATGGACGTGAGGCTTTGGCATTTAGGGACACAGGGGCAAGTGTCACAATGGTGACACAAGACCTTGTGCTACCTGGGCAAGTTATGCTTGGTGAGATGTACCAAGTGACCAATGCTAGCAATGTCAGAACAGACCATACTCTGGCAGTTGTTAACTTCTCCTGGGGAGGGGTAACTGGCCTTAAGAAGGTTGTGGTAAGTGCAAACCTACCAGTCGAATGCTTGCTTGGCAATGACTTAGAGACTTCTGCTTGGGCAGAAGTGGAGCTCAGGACCCATGCAGAAATGCTGGGGATCCCTGCAGATGTGTTTGCTGTGACCAGGTCACAAGCCAAAATGTCTAGCACTGAACAGGCCTTGGATTCTGGAAGAATGGACCAAGTGCCTTCCAAGAGGAGGAGTAGTAGGGTTAAGGCAGTGCCTTCCCCTTGGCTCAGGAGGAAGATCAGTCCCTTGAGGGGGATGATCTCAGCCCTGAAGAAGGAACTGTCCCAGAGGAACTTGAACCTGACCAGGTTGAGTTCTTGGGGACAGGGGGACCTTCTAGGGCAGATCTGAGCCAGGAGCAGCAGAGCTGCCCCTCCCTTGAACCCCTCAGACAGCAAGCTGCTGCTGAGGCTGCTGGGAAAGCTAGTGGTCCCCATACAGTGTATTGGGATGATGGACTCCTGTACTCAGAGAGTAGAGACCCCAAGCCTGGTGCTACCAGGAGGTTGGTAATACCTTTGAAGTTCAGGGGCTTCCTATTGACCCTAGCCCATGATATTCCCTTAGCAGGTCACCTGGGCCAGAACAAGACTTGGGACAGAATTGTCCCTCACTTTCACTGGCCCCACATGTCTGAAGACAGTAAGGAGTTTTGTCGCTCCTGTGTAACCTGCCAAGCCAGTGGCAAAGCAGGTGGCACTACAAAGGCCCCCTGATACCACTACCTGTGGTGGGGGTGCCCTTTGAAAGGGTAGGGATTGACATTGTTGGTCCCATGGATCCCCAAACAGCCTCTGGGCACAGGTTTATCCTGGTGGTAGTGGATCATGCCACCAGGTACCCAGAAGCTATTCCCCTCAGGACCACTACAGCACCTGTGGTGGCAAGGGCCCTCCTGGGAATCTTCTCAAGAGTGGGCTTTCCTAAGGAGGTAGTATCAGACAGGGGTGCTAACTTCATGTCTGGGTACTTAAAAGCAATGTGGAAGGAGTGTGGAGTGACTTATAAGTTCACCACACCCTATCACCCACAATGCAATGGTTTAGTTGAGAGATTCAACAAAACCTTGAAGGGCATGATTAAAGGGCTCCCAGAAAAGCTTAGGCGTAGATGGGACATACTCTTGCCCTGCCTTTTATTCGCATATAGGGAGGTGCCTCAGAAGGGGGTTGGTTACAGCCCTTTTGAACTTCTGTTTGGCCACCCTGTGAGGGTCCACTGTGCTTGGTGAAGGAAGGATGGGAGTTACCTCTCAAGCCCCCAAAGCAAGATATAGTGGACTATGTACTTGGTCTCCGCTCCAGGATGGCTGAGTACATGAAAAAGGCAACCAAAAACCTTGAGGCTAGCCAGGAACTTCAGAAGGCCTGGCATGACCAAAGAGCTGTTCTGACTGTTTACCAGCCAGGACAGAAGGTGTGGGTGTTGGAGCCAGTGGCCCCAGCAGCTCTCCAAGATAAATGGAGTGGACCCCACACTATTGTTGAGCAGAAGGGTGAGGTCACTTATTTAGTGGACCTAGGAACACCCAGGAGTCCCCACAGGGTTCTCCATGTCAACAGGTTAAAACCATATGTGGACAGGGCAGACATGGGCTTGCTCATGGCTACTGATGAAGGGCAGGAGGAAGAGAGTGACCCACTCCCTGACCTGCTCTCACAGAACCCTGACGATGGGTCAGTTGATGGTGTAGCCTTGGCAGGCAGCCTCACTACCCAGCAACAAACTGATTGCAGGCAAGTCCTCAATCAGTTTCGACATATGTTTTCACTGACACCCAGTCAGACCACCTGGTGCACTCATGAAGTGGACACTGGGGACAGTCTGCCTATTAAAAACAAGATTTATAGGCAACCTGACCATGTCAGGGACTGTATCAGGACTGAAGTCCAGAAAATGTTGGAATTGGGAGTAATTGAACCCTCAGATAGCCCTTGGGCTAGTCCAGTAGTCCTAGTACCGAAACCTCACACCAGTGGTGGAAAAGAGAGATGAGGTTTTGTGTAGACTACAGGGGTCTCAATGCAGTCACTAGGACTGATGCCCATCCAATACCCAGGGCAGATGAGCTCATAGATACTTTGGCCTCTGCCAAATATCTCAGCACATTTGACCTAACAGCTGGCTACTGGCAGATCAGACTAGCTGATACTGCAAAGCCCAAAACAGCATTTTCAACCCCTAGTGGGCATTATCAATTTGTGGTAATGCCCTTTGGTCTGAAGAATGCACCTGCCACTTTCCAGAGGTTGGTGAATACAGTTCTCACAGGACTGGAAGCCTATAGTGCAGCTTATCTAGATGATATTGCTGTCTTTAGCTCCACCTGGGAGGATCACCTGGTCCACCTCAGGAATGTTTTACAGGCCCTGCAAAGGCAGGCCTGACTATCAAGGCCACTAAGTGCCAGATAGGGCAGAGTCAGGTTGTGTACCTGGGCCACCTTGTGGGTGGAGGCCAGGTTCAACCTTTGCAGAGCAAGATCCAGACCATCATGGACTGGACTGCTCCCACTACCCAGACTCAGGTGAGAGCCTTCTTAGGCCTGACTGGGTACTATAGGAGATTTGTCAAGGGGTATGGATCAATAGTGACACCCTTGAATGACTTAACTTCTAAGAAAATGCCCAAAAAGGTTCAGTGGACAGTTAGCTGTCAAAAGGCATTTGATGACCTCAAGCAGGCCATGTGCACTGCTCCAATTCTGCAGAGTCCTGATTACTCCAAGAAGTTCATTGTTCAAACTGATGCATCTGAATTGGGGGTAGGGGCTGTACTGTCACAATTGAATGAAGAAGGTCAGGATCAGCCAGAAGCTTTTATTAGCAGAAGGGTGACCCCTAGAGAGAAACGTTGGTCAGCCATAGAGAGGAGGCCTTTGCTGTGGTCTGGGCTCTGAAGAAGTTGAGGCCATACTTGTTTGGTACACACTTCCTGGTTCAGACAGACCATAAGCCCCTCTTATGGCTAAAACAAATGAAGGGTGAAAACCCCAAACTGCTTAGGTGGTCCATTTCCCTACAGGGGATGGACTTTACAGTGGAACATAGGCCTGGGAGTAACCATGCGAATGCAGATGGACTCTCTAGGTATTTCCACTTAGAACATGAAGACTTAACTGGGCAAGGTTAGTTTAATGTCCCTACGTTTGGGGGGGTTGTGTAGGAGAGTAGGATCTGCTTCACATGGGTACCCCCACTTTTTGCTGATGCTTCACTGTTTTTCGACATTAGTCTGGCTGGGGCCCTGCTAATCAGAACCCCAGCCTAGCTGCTTCCTCTCTAAAATGGTTTCCATGTGCCTTAGGCACATCACTGATTGGGATCTGGAGTGCCCTTATAAGTCCCTAGTATATGGTATACTATGTACCAAGGGCATAGGTACCTCAGAGGCCTGCCAGGGGCTGCAGCATGTATTATGCCACCCCTGGAAGGCCATCCAAACTGACACCACAGGTCTGCTACTGCAGCCTGGGTAAGGTGGTGCATGCACCCCTTACTGTGATATAGGTTACCTATATCACGAAATACATACACACATATAAACCTATAAGTCACTCCTAAGGCAGGCCTTATCAATCCTAAAGGCAGAGTGCATGGTTCCTATGTGAGAGGGTGCCCCTGCATGAGCAGGGCCCCTCTGCAGCGTTCGGAGACCATCTCTGATGCTGTTTGTAGTGCAGCCTGACCATATACTCTTAAGCGCATTATATCCTCGCGGTAAAATGCTAACTTTGGAATGGCTGCACCTAAACATGTTGTGTTTGGTGTCAAACATCTTGGAATACTACCCCCCGCCAATCCTGGCGGCGGGGGTAGCATTCCACCCTTCTAGAGGGAAAGACATGTTAACTCTGACTAGTCCGGTAACTTCTTTCCAGAGCCCTGGCATCACAAAATGGATGCTGCTGCCACAGACACGAGTCTGGCCTCCTGCTGCTGGACGAAACTCCGGCAGGGAGGCCTGGACAATAGGTTTCCTGTCCCAGGGAGGTGTGACCACCTCCCCAGACAGGATAATGTGTATTGGGGCTGGGCGGGAGCACTTTCGGGTGCTTTGAAGTCCTGCACTGGGGGCACATTTGGTGTCCCTGTGCATACCCCAGTTCAAACCGGATCAGGGGCTTGCAGCCCCTGCTTTGGCGCGAACTGGACAAAGGGAAAGGGGTGTAGCCACCCCTCTGCCCTGACCCACCCATAGGTGGGGCCACAGAGTAGTCCAACCCCTATTTTTAGAATAAAGGTAGGAACCCAGTCCTTAGGACTTTAGATTACACCTGGACGAAACTCTGACACTGAATCCTGGACCTTCAACGCTCTACGACAAGATTAGAGGACTGAAGAATCTCCCTTGGGGTCAAGGAGTGACTCCCCTGCTTGGCAGGCACCAAAGAAGCATCTGTCCGGTTCGCATTTCTGAAGCTCCCGTCGGACGCCGAAGTCATCGCATCACCAGAGGTGGATTCTCAGACTTCCCCGAGGCTACCCTGAGTCCCCAGCAAAGCTGAGGCCCGTGGCTATCGTGGGTGACTTGAGACCGTGACCCCTGGACACCGAGCACATTTGCAAGTGCATCATCTTCTGGGTCTCCCAAGAAGTCGTGCTTTGGGCTCCGAGTAGCCCTAGCCTCCAGCACCACCTGCACCGAAGATCACTGGCCCCCACTCCACGAGTGTCCTGTAAGCCAGATCCACGTGCGGCGTCACGAGGCTCCTTCGCGGTCGCTAGCCCGTTGGCTAGTAGCCCTTAACGAAGGCCAATCCTTTTCTTACTTGGCATCCTGGTTGCTCCAGGCCTGCCCTCACTTACCCTCACTGGGTGAGTTCCACAGACCTTGCTGGTCTGCACCATCGACGATCTACATCTTAATCGAGACTTGCCGTTGCCAAGGCTTGTTGGGTCCAATCCGGTCGCCGACACCTCAGCACTCGACAGACATCGTGTACCAGCCCGAATCCTGCTCCTGGTTGCCGACAACGCCTCCCGGACCTCGTGGCTGAAGAGTCAAGACGACCGTCAACACACCTGAAGCACTCGACATCGGTGGGCATCTGTCCATCGCCTTCCTGGTCACTGGCTAGTGACCCAGACTCTGTCCCCTCTGCTTTCAGGTTCACCAGAACTCCGATCCACTCTTGGATCCACCCGGACACTTTTCTCTTGGCCGCCAGCAGCACTTTGCAGCAGATCGCCATTCGAATCGACGACGAAACCCGACCCCGAAAGGCACCTATGCACCCGGCTTCCCTGGGTGAGGTAACACGAGTACTCCGGTGCTCCCGTGGGTAGAGACTCTTCAAAGTCCTAGATCTCAAAGGGTTTTGTCCTAGTCCTCTTTTAAGTGTCCCTTTCCTCTATTTTCCCGATCCCGACTTTCTCCATAGAAGTTAACGGCGTATCGCGGTTGTGTATTTACACTGCACGCGTCTCCCGTGGGTCCCCTGTGTCACTACCTTGGGTGGTTCCTTGTGGTCCAAGCACTTCTAGGGGCTCTAGGCCTAGTGTCTAGTTCAGTCGTGGTTCGCATACCACTTTATTGGTATATGGTTGGTACGCCCCTAGGGCCCAAACGTGTATTTGTGCTATTACTGTGATTTAATAACTTATAACTTATGTACTTCGAACTCTAGCCTCATAAAGAGACTAGAGGGGTGTGTTTAGCAATAAATACATATATTTTGAATATATACCTGGTGTGGTGCTCTTTCATTTGGTCACTCAAGAGATTATAGACTGGTAAAACAAGCTGCTTTACATTCCTTCAAGACTTAGCCTGAAGGCTGCTCTCCATAGCTACCACTAGGATAGCTTTCAATAAGGTTGTCTTTAACCCATCTCCAATAAGGGGTTGTTTGGACTGGTGTAAGGGGCCCACTATAATTAGTGGACAGCATATGCCAGGCCAACTTCTCACATGTGGGATGTGTCAACACTAGTCAGGGGCCTGGTAGGAGTAGGCAATGTAGTGCTGGTATCGACAGGGGCCCTGTATCTGAGCCCGTCTCTTCCAGATGGTGTCCCGCTGTCCAGCGTGATAGCCACTGGAGCTCAGCTGCTAGAAAGTATGCTTCGAAGGATGGGGCTCCTAGCCCACCGTGATCCGTTGGTAGCTGTAGCGTTGTTAGGGCTACTCTCCGATGACTGTTTCCCCATATCAGGAAATTTAGTAGGGAGTCAAGTTCCCTGAAGAAGAATCGTGGGGGCATAACTGGCAAATTTGCAAAATGGTAGAGGAGACTGGGTACTATGACCATTTTCGCCAAGGCTATTCTGCCAATGGGGGCTAGAGGTAGGGTCTGCCAAAAGCCAACTTGGGCACGTAAGCCTGCCAGCACCCTGCGAAGGTTGCCTTCATAGAGATCATTGGGCGTATGGTAGAGTCTGACCCCCAAATAACGAGGAGCCCTCGCACTCCAGGTGAGCCTGGCATTACCAACACCTATCTCTCTCTGGGAAAGATCAGGGTGAAGGGAGTATATGGTGGATTTTGCCCAGTTGACTTTCAACCTCGCCGTGACCGCTAAGTTGGTAAGTGTTGCGACAGGGGCGTGAGATTCATCGTGATGTGCCGTACGTATAGCAGTAGGTCATCGGCAGATAGGGACACACTGTGGGTGGTGCCCGCCAGTGGGATGCCCCATTCCTTTCTCCCCTCTCGGAGGCGAATCGCTAGGAGCTTCATTGCTAGGGCAAAGAGGAGGGGGGGAGAGCGGGCATCCCAGATGTGTGCTGCGCGCCACCTGAAAGGGGGTCGAAATGTGGCTGCCGAGGCGAATCTGGGATATGAATTTCGTATATAGTAACCGCGTGTACGCCATAAGTGTGGGGCCTAAGCCCACGCGCCGGAGCACCGCAAACAGATATGGCCATGTCAGGGTATCGAATGCCTTCTTCAGATCCAGGATCAGGCAAGTCATTTTGGGAAATCGGTCCTGTAGCCTATCCTGAATGTGGAACAGCCTGCGGATATTTTGCGTATGTTTCTGCCTGTTACAAACCCACACTGATCTGGGCGTACCAGTGCTGGGAGGATACCGGTGTATCGATCCACTAGGATCTTGCAGTCAGCCTATAACAGTGTGATTGGCCGATATGAAGTCAATAGTAAAGGGTCACGGTCCGGCTTTAGGAACGACACTAGAATAGATTTGCTTTGTCTGTGTTGGGGACGCTGTACCGGCATCCTCAGCCTTAGTCAGAGTCGCCAGCTTATTTTCTGTCACCCGTATGGTGCGATCTAGTGTCACACGGACCCCTACTATTTGTCAAATTAATGCCCCCCTGATGACTACCTTGAAGGCGTCCCATTCTAGCATCCTGGAGAATGCTGTATGTGCATTTTCTGCAAAATATTTCTATATGCCATTTCCTTGTTTGTGGCGAAATACTGGATCCTCGAGGCAGTCTTGAGGTAATCGCCATGTTAGAACCGGGGGTAGGGGTGGGCGCCGATTGAGAGTCATGTTGTGTGCATCGTGATCGGAAAGAACTCTGCCTAGGTAGTCTGTACTATGGATCATAGAAATGACTGCTGGTGTGCACAGGAATCGATCGAGTCATACCCGCAGGTTTTGGGGGATAGAGTGGAAGGGTTAGAGCTTAGTCGTTGGGTGTCGGTGTCTCCAGGCATCCATGAGTGACCAGTGGTTCGCCCACGTGTGATAGCGTTCAGTCCGCATGTTTGCCAGGGAAGTGGGGAGGAGGGGATATGACCTGTCCATGGAAAGGTCCAGTGGGCAATTGTAATCTACTCCTAGGACCCATGGTGAAGTTGTGACTTGGGCTAGGACGCTCAATAGAGAATCCCAGAATTTCCCCTGCTCAATGTTTGGTGCGTATATGCTTCCTATTAGTATCTGTTGGCCATCTAGAAGTCCTTCTAGGAATGTGTATCGTCCCTCCGTGTTTCCTGGAAGGCACCCCTGGTCTAAGCCATATCAGCGCCCCTCGTGCGTATGCTGAATATGTGGTGGCGCAAAAGGTGCCCCGCCAGCGCCTACAGAGCCGATCTAGTTCTCCGGCAATGAGGTGCATTTCCTGAAGTAATACTATCTGCGCTTGCTGGCGTTTGATATATGAGTAAACTGCATACCGCTTCTGTGCTGTGTGCATTCCCCGGATATTTTGGGTGAAGAACTTAAAATCCATTGTGGGGGTCATTGGGGGTGTTAGTGGCATTGGGGGGGCGTGGTTGGGGATGCCGTGTAGACGCTGCCCCTGCTCCATGAATAGCCGATAAGGTTTGTTAGTAGCCCACTGCCTGAGACTGAGTAGGGAATTGGGATGGGGCTGGGGGAAAGGTGAAAACTGTAACAGGGCAGAATCCCAATACTGGGGACCTGCTGCAACAGGCAGCACGTCCAAACATAGCATGGTGTGAACGCACTAGTCAATCAATCAATCAATCAAATAGCTTTATTTCGATAACAAGTATCATAAAAGCAAGATCATTCATACATACAAAACAAGAATGAAAGATACGAGTTATCATAAAAACAATGATCAGAGCAGATATGTACATTCCATCCATAAAAACACAGGTATTAAAAATAGGTATATACATTCCATTCGATTATTTTATACAAGGGGTTAATCGTTTTGTTAATAATTATAGAACGTACATCAATTCAGCTAATTGATGACAGTCAGAAAAGTCTTTTTCCTTAAAAATACATTCACAGTATAAACTCATACCTCCCTGCGTAAAAATTTAGACCTAACGGACCAAATACAGCCGAGATACTTTGCCACCCCACAGGCAAAGAGGACTCTTGAATCTGATTTCAAAATCCGCAAAGCAACGCGGTGATCCAAGGTACCCAGCTGTCTACAGATTGGTTTTATCCTTCTTGCTCTGGCCCGTGAGTATGCTGGGCATACGAACATAATGTGGGCCACACTCTCTTTTGGGGCTTCACAACAAGGGCAATCCGCAATTGTCTGCCGGGGAGGACTCCATTTTGCAGTTAACTCACGAACTAAGAGCGAGCCAACCCTGAACTGTATATAAAGTGCTCTGTCTCTTGGGATCTGAATAAAATCTAAATATGGTTCTAAAAATATATGCAACTTAAACTGATAAAAATCATCTACCATCCTGCCTGCTCTTGGTTTACTAAGTTCCTGTGTATCAACCCAGGCCCAATATGCTTTTTAAGGTCGTCCTTACAGGGTGGATTCTGATCTGCCCAAGAGTCTTTAAAACCTAAAGCAAAAACTGGTTTCTTAACGTTGTTGATCCAGCTCACCCTGTGGCTGCAGTCTAAACTGATTACTTCTTTAAATGCAGCAGCATAATTTGTAAGTTCAGCAGTATGTAGCAATCGGGCCCAGTAAAACAGTGGTCTAGATCTGGCAATGTCTCTATAGGAGCGTCTTCCCATATCACTCATCAGAGGCTTTAGTGGGACATTTCGGGGAAGGCTCACTAACTCTCGCAAGAACTTATGTTCAGATGCACAGATTTCTTGCACATTGTTGAACCCCCACAGTTCCGCGCCATAAAGGGCCGAGCTTACTGCCTTTGCAGCATAGATCGTGAGTGCTGGGGCAACAGGTCTACTCTGTGAGGAGCGATGTTCTCTGCCTATTGCGCCAGCTGCTCGTTTATGATTCAAGAGCATCTTATTAATGTGGGGATTCCAGTGCATTGTCTCGGAGAGTCGAATGCCTAGATAATCGAAAGTCTGGACTCTCTCCAATTGTATTCCACCCAGAGTAAAAGTGTATCTAAAGGGCTTGTAGGGGTTGAATGTCATCAGTTTGGTCTTTGTGGTGTTGATGATCAGCCCCCTTAAAGTACAGAAATCCTGAAACCTATCCAAGAGTTTCTGTAGCCCAACCGGGGTCTTTGAAATCAAGAGTGTATCATCTGCGAACAGAAGTGTAGGTACCCTATCTCCTGCCAGGGCCGGGGCGTCAGCTGGAATTTCCCGAAGGAAGCTAACCACCCCGTTCACGTATAAGGAGAACAGGGTAGGCGCCATGACACAGCCCTGGCGAACCCCTCTGTTCACCGAAATCCTATCAGTTTTTTGCTCTTGTGACCCCCACCTTACTTGGGCATAGTTGCCCTCGTGCAGTCGGACAAGCATGTTAAGAATAAGCGAGGGAATGCCCATCTCACCCAAGACTTTCCATAATTGGCCCCTAGGGACCAGATCAAAGGCAGTCTTCAAATCAATGAAGGCGAGATAGAGGCTGCCTCCACCTAACACAACCACCTTCCAATAAAGGAGAAGCAGCCTGAATGCCTGATCAACTGTCCCTGTTCTAGTCCTGAAGCCCGCCTGATATTGGGAGAGGATATTCTCGTCCTCAACCCAGGATTGAATTCGCTGCAACAACACCCTACCGACTACTTTTTGAATGGCATTGATTAAACTAATCGGTCGGTAGTTGGCAGGATCCTCCCTTGCTCCTTTTTTAAAAATAGGCACTACTTCTGCGCCCTTCCACGAGTCAGGTATAGGGCACCCATTAGAAATGGAATTAATTAGGAGCGTAATATATTTCGCCCAATTACTAGGGTTCGCAAGGAGTAGATCCCCCGGAAGACCGTCCGGTCCAGGGGCCTTTGCTGGCACTATTCTTTTAATTGCCCCTTCGACTTCTTTTAAGGTGAAGTGGTCGCTGGCGTTTAAGGTAGGGCAGAGAATTAGCTGGTCAGACACCCTCTCTGGATGAGTTGTGTCTGTCCCCGTGTATAGTTTGCTAAAGTGGTCAAACCAATCTTGGCTCGATATGTGGTTGGGGATTAAGTCAGGGTCTTTCCAATTTGCCCCCTGACTAGATTCCAAAATCGGTTGGAATCTTTTGCTAGACTAGCATCCCTTAAATCTTGCCAGTGGGATTCTTCCCACTGTAGCTTTGCACGATGCAGCGCTTCTTTATACTCTTTCCTGGCTAGTTGGACTCGAGAACAATTTTTACTTTTAATAGCTAGGGCTAGGGTGTCATGGTTGCGATAGGTTCCGTGAAATCACGAGCAACAAATGCATCGTACTCCATGATTTCGCGGAACAGACTTGCCTCACTTCCGCCAAACAAAGGTCCGTGGTCTAGTCCTGGGCACCGGAAGCCACTGCCACGCCACTCAGCACTTCCGCTAAGAGCCGCTTAAAACCTCTGCGGTTCCGCCAGGTCAGCGCTTCGTATTCAAAGCCCTAACCGCCATCGGACGCCAGCCCTTCCCGGACGCCAATTTCAGATTCTCGGAACGCCTCACTGGAAGCTGCCGAGCCGCAGGTAACGGACCGCGCTAATGCGCCTTGCTGATTTTGGCTGTTTATTTTTGGTTTCTGTCTCCCGCGCTGGAGCGCCTTGCTTCTTGTTGTCTGTTTTGTTTGTGCCTTATTCCGCGCTGGAGCGCTTTGCTGATTTTGCCTTCTATTTTGTTTGTGCCTTGAACCGCGCTGGAGCGCCTTGCTGATTTTGCTTTCTGTTCTGTTTGTGCCTGAAACCGCGCTGGAGCGCCTTGCTGATTTTGCCTTCTATTTTGTTTGTGCCTTGAACCGCGCTGGAGCGCCTTGCTGATTTTGCTTTCTGTTTGTTTGTGCCTTGAACCGCGCTGGAGCGCCTTGCTGATTTTGCTTTCTGTTTGTTAGTGCCTGAAACCGCGCTGGAGCGCCTTGATGATTTTTTCTTTAGTGTGTGACTCAACCGCGCTAGGGCGCCTTGCTGATACTTCCCTTCTGGTGTACCGGAATTCAAACTAGTTCCTGGCCGGTGTTACTTTCTACCAAATTGGAGGTGTATGTATACAAGGTGATCTATTGTACCTCAAAAACTGCTGTACTAGGGAATGGGGGTTTTGCGTGTGCCCATGTAATGGGGTTTCCCTTATCTCCCTTCATTAGACGGTACACCAGACCATCTTACTGAACTACGGATGATATCCTCTTTGTCGTCTGGACACCAACTCCATCACCTCTAGCCTCCTTCCCCGTTCCCAACGCCATCCTAGCTAGATTACGCGTTCTACTGGGATAAGGTGGGTACGGTGGCGGTGGGTCATGTCGTCTCTGCAAGACCGCTTCACAAGCATAAGGTAAGTCTTGTGGGGTGTCTGACAGAATACGAAGCCCAAGCATAAACGTCTTGCCCGGACGACATGAGCAACCCCGAGATCACCCTGCAAGATATAGCGGCCATGCTCACCAGTATACAGGCCGAAAACCTCAGCCTGCGCCAGGACATGACAACCTTACAAGGCCAAATGGCTGCTGGTGTGACGGGACCCTGGGGTCAAACACCCACATCTAGAGCGAGGCAGGAAGGGCTATTGCGGCCACCGACGTTTACCTTTGGGGGTCCCTCTTCCTCCCAGGACACCTCCATACAAGTAATAGCTCCACACACCGTGCAACTGGCACCTCCTGAACGCTTTTATGGCGAAAGTGCCAAATATAGCGTCTTCTTGCATCAGTGCCATCTACATTTCATGGCTCGAGCAACTGCCTTCCCGGATGACGCAGCCAAGGTCGCCTTTATCCTTTCCTACATGGGGGCGATGCCGCCCAATGGTCCATTTCGTTAGTAGAAAACGATGATCCGATGTTGTACAACTTGTCGGTATTCAAGGAAACCATGAGAAGGATGTTCGCCCGCCACACCTTTGTCCAAGCCGCTGACAATGAACTACTCAGTCTGAAACAAGGCAGCGATGACCTACTCCATTACATCACCACATTCAACAGACTCGTCATCGAAGCTCGCTGGCCAGAAACCAAGAAGATATCCGTGTTCTACAGGGGTTTACGTGACGAGCTGAAAGACCTGGTGTCACAGATGCCCGAACCTCCAGAAGAAATAGGGCCGTTCATTGATTTAGTAGTCAAAATGAACTACCGGATACAGGAGCGAAGAACCGAGAAAACCAAGACGGGCGACAGTCGGTTCTTGGCCTTCAGGGAAAAAACCAAAAGCGAACCAGACCAGTCTAGCGAAGCATCGGAACCAATGCAAATAGGCAGCACCCGGGGCCCTCTTACCAAAGAAGAAAGGGAGAGAAGACGGAGTCAGAATCAATGTTTGTACTGTGGCAAGAACGGCCACTTCGTTAGGGACTGCCCAGTAAAACCTACCCGTACTAGAGGGAAAAAACCGTTTGCCTTTTCTATTTCCAAAGGAAACAAGTCGGGAAACGAAGAAACCCAGTAGATAGTGGGGTCCAGCTACTGGGTTCGTCGTTCAACAAGAGAATGACCCCTGCCTGTGTTGGTAACACTCAACACTTAGGAGTGACAGTATCCTTACAAGCACGGACAGGCCAGACATGGCAGATATCTGCCCTGCTCGATTCCGGGGCCACAGGCAACTTCATAGACACCCAGTATCTGGTGAACCTGGGTATGGCCACCATACCAAAGGCTAAACCAGAAACCGTAAAAGCCGTGGATGGTACAGACCTTACCTCCGGTCTTATTCGCTTCCAAACCGAGGACATGGAGATGACTTTCGACAACAATCACACTGAAACCATCGCCTTCGATGTCATCGATGCACCCCAGTTCCGGGTGATATTGGGTCTCCCATGGCTAGTGCGTCACAATCCACGGATAGACTGGGCATCCAGACTGATGGTCCTGGATTCGGTCGGTTGTACCGCTTCCTGTTATCCTCAGACGGCCATTTCCGGTATCAAAGCCGTGCAAGTCCTCACCCTACCCTTGACAGGAACTGGTGTGACTACACAAAGTGCGGTGCCAGAAGCATATCGGGACCTCGTCGCAGTATTCGACAAAAAAGGCGCCAATACACTGCCTCCTCATCGTCCCTTTGACTGCAGAATAGACTTGATCCCTGGTTCAACGCTTCCCTGTAGCCGGGTCTATTCCCTCACAGAAAAAGAGAACGACCACCTCCGCTCTTATCTGGATGAGTTCTTGCGCAACGGGTTCATCCGCCACTCCAGGTCTCCAGTGTCATCGCCTCTTTTCTTTGTGGCCAAAAAGAAGGGGACCTTAGGACCTGCATCGACTACAGGGCAATAAATGCCATCACCATAAAGAATAGATACCCCCTTCCTTTAATATCAAACCTGTTGGACCAGGTCAAGGACGCCTCCATATATACCAAGCTGGACCTGCGGGGGCCTATCATCTCGTCAGAGTCCGGAAGGGCGGCGAGTGGAAGACCGCATTTCGGACCAGGTTTGGTCTCTTTGAATACCTGGTCATGCCTTTTGGACTCTGTAACGCTCCCGCGGCCTTTCAGTTCTTCATCGATGAAGTGTTGAGGGAATTCATCGACCTTTTCTGTATTGTGTATATTGACGATATACTGATCTTCTCACAAACCCCTGCAGAACACGTCCGACATGTACGAATCGTCCTGCAACGACTGGAACAAAACGGTTTGTACGTCAAACTAGAGAAAAGCGTTTTCCACACTACAACTGTCGAGTTCCTGGGTCATCTCCTTTCCCTGCGGGTGTTGAAATGGACAAAAGAAAGTGGAAGCCATACTGCACTGGCCATCTCCGAACTCCGTGAAACACGTCCAGAGGTTCTTAGGGTTCGCAAATTACTACCGGCGTTTTATCACAGGTTTTTCCGGGTTAGCCACCCCCATCACCAAACTGCTGCGCAAAGGTGCCTTGTTCCACTGGGATTCTGTGGCTGAACACGCCTTCCAGGAATTGAAGAAAAGGTTCGTCACGGCCCCCATCCTGATACACCCCAACTCAGAACGGCCTTTTATAGTGGAAGCTGACGCCTCACAAGACGCTCTAGGAGGTGTGCTGTCACAAAGAGATATTGACACAGGTCTGTTGCAACCCGTGGCCTTCTATTCCCGTAAACTGCAACCTGCCGAACGCAATTACGCCATATCGGACCGTGAACTACTCGCTATCAAGGCCACGTTCGAGGAATGGCGCCATTACTTGAAGGACGCCAAACATCCTGTGACCATTTACACGGATCACCGGAATCTGCAATTCCTCCGCTCAGCTCGTGCCCTTACATCTAGACAATTGCGTTGGACTCTGTTCTTTAACGAGTACGATTTTCGCATCACGTACCGACCCGGCAGAGAAAATGCCAAGGCCGACGCATTATCACGCCTAGAAGGAACAGAGGACACCGTAACCACAGCTGAGCCGGTGTCTATCCTACCTGAACGTTGTTTCCAGGGAGTGGTTCTTTCCTCCGCCTTTTGACCCAACTACAAAACGACGTCAACCAGATCGACCAGGTTGCCTTGATAAAGAACCATAAAGGGGTTTCATCACAGAACGGATTCATGTACAAAGAGGGCAGGTATGTCCTACCCTTGGTGGCTCGCCAACAACAGGCATTGTACATGTGTCACGACCACGTACTGTCCGGACACCCTGGATATCATAAAACCATGGACCTGTTACAACGACGTTTCTGGTGGCCTACGCTGGCGGCAGACGCACACACATACGTAGCTCGCTGTGCGGTCTGTGCTCGAGGAAAGAATATGCCGGGATCCACGGTGGGTTTATTGCATCCTATTCCGATTCCTCCCTATCCTTGGCACACCATCTCCATGGATTTCGTTGTGGACTTGCCCGCCACCAGAGCGGGATACACCACTATTCTTACCATCGTAGACCACCTCACCAAAATGGCTCATTTTGTACCACTGAAAAAACTACCCTCTGCGGCGGAGCTGACAGTTATCTTCCTGCAACACGTAGTACGCCTTCATGGCATTCCTTCTGTGGTGATAACCGATCGAGGGTCCCAGTTCGTGTCCAAATTCTGGGGTGAAGTGTGCGCAGCCATGGATCTGGATGTACGCTTATCGTCTGCTTATCACCCCCAGACCGACGGGCAGGCGGAGAGGACGAATCATACCATGGAACAATACCTTCGCTGCTTATTGATAACGGTGGAGAAGGAATGGGCGGACGTGTTGTGGATGGTGGAATACGCCTATAACAACAACCAACACTCAGCCATTGGTATGTCTCCTTTTTTTGCCTCCAGGGTCGGCATCCACGGACGGAGGCCTGGGAGGAACAACGGGACAGTCCCTTGCCCACGGTTCAGGAATATCACACCATGCTTCGTGATCTGTGGCAGCGGGCCCGGTTCGAACTGGCCAAGGCTAAGGAAACCTATAAACAGTACGCTGACGAGCACAGGGTCATCGAACCCGCCTACAAAAAGGGGGATAGGGTATGGCTCTCCATACGGAACCTTAATGTACATGGCCCTAAGAAGCTGCTACCTCGCTTCGTTGGTCCCTACACCATTGACAAAGTAATCAACCGCGTTTCCATGAGACTTGCTCTGCCCCCACGGATGAAAGTACACCCTGTGTTCCATGTGTCCCTTCTTCGTCCTGTTCATCCTGAGAGTTCTCTCTCATCTCCTCCTTCTCCAGTTCTTATTGACGATCACGTGGAATATGAGGTCAGGGCTATTCTTCAATCCCGTCGTACCCGGGGTCGGCTCTTCTACCTGGTGGACTGGAAGGGGTATGGTCCGGAGGACAGGTCCTGGGAGCCCTTGTCTCATGTCCGTCATGCTCCCCGATTGGTACGTGCCTTCCACGTCGGTCACCCTCTCAGCCCTCGTCCTGCCACCCCTGTGTGAGCTGCTGGATGTTGGCTGGGAGGGGGCTCTGTTTTGGTTGGGGGTGCTGTCATGGTTGCGATAGGTTCCGTGAAATCACGAGCAACAAATGCATCGTACTCCATGATTTCGCGGAACAGACTTGCCTCACTTCCGCCAAACAAAGGTCCGTGGTCTAGTCCTGGGCACCGGAAGCCACTGCCACGCCACTCAGCACTTCCGCTAAGAGCCGCTTAAAACCTCTGCGGTTCCGCCAGGTCAGCGCTTCGTATTCAAAGCCCTAACCGCCATCGGACGCCAGCCCTTCCCGGACGCCAATTTCAGATTCTCGGAACGCCTCACTGGAAGCTGCCGAGCCGCAGGTAACGGACCGCGCTAATGCGCCTTGCTGATTCTGGCTGTTTATTTTTGGTTTCTGTCTCCCGCGCTGGAGCGCCTTGCTTCTTGTTGTCTGTTTTGTTTGTGCCTTATTCCGCGCTGGAGCGCTTTGCTGATTTTGCCTTCTATTTTGTTTGTGCCTTGAACCGCGCTGGAGCGCCTTGCTGATTTTGCTTTCTGTTCTGTTTGTGCCTGAAACCGCGCTGGAGCGCCTTGCTGATTTTGCCTTCTATTTTGTTTGTGCCTTGAACCGCGCTGGAGCGCCTTGCTGATTTTGCTTTCTGTTTGTTTGTGCCTTGAACCGCGCTGGAGCGCCTTGCTGATTTTGCTTTCTGTTTGTTAGTGCCTGAAACCGCGCTGGAGCGCCTTGATGATTTTTGTCTTTAGTGTGTGACTCAACCGCGCTAGGGCGCCTTGCTGATATCTTCCCTTCTGGTGTACCGGAATTCAAACTAGTTCCTGGCCGGTGTTACTTTCTACCAAATTGGAGGTGTATGTATACAAGGTGATCTATTGTACCTCAAAAACTGCTGTACTAGGGAATGGGGGTTTTGCGTGTGCCCATGTAATGGGGTTTCCCTTATCTCCCTTCATTAGACGGTACACCAGACCATCTTACTGAACTACGGATGATATCCTCTTTGTCGTCTGGACACCAACTCCATCACCTCTAGCCTCCTTCCCCGTTCCCAACGCCATCCTAGCTAGATTACGCGTTCTACTGGGATAAGGTGGGTACGGTGGCGGTGGGTCATGTCGTCTCTGCAAGACCGCTTCACAAGCATAAGGTAAGTCTTGTGGGGTGTCTGACATAGGGCTTTTCTTTTTTGTCTACAGTCTTTAGTAAACCATGCCTGCCTACCTTTTGGGCATCCTTTGTGGGTGTTGGAACCAACAGCTACTTTAAAAAAGGACCCCATCTGCTCTACAGTTCTCATATAAATATCCAAAGCCTTCTCTGGGGCATCGGGATTAAGGGATGCCTCTTGGAGATCAGCTATATTTTCTGCCAGGACTCGATTAATTCCAACCATTTTTGATTCATTAACAGCGACTTTGGGCCATTTAAGATATCTTCTGCAATTAGAAGGGCCACTTCCTTAGTCGCTAAATTAGTAGTTGCAGCAGGGGCATGGCCAAGAGAGGGCCAGAGGGCCTTCATAGTCAGACAAAGTGTGTTATGGTCACTGTCATTAGTAGGGGCTATTACCATGTCAATCATACTACTCCACAGTCTTACGTCTATCAAGATGTAGTCGATGCGGGACGGACAACTAATTCTATTATACGTGCAGGCCCCTTCGACGTCTGACTCTGTTCTGCCGTTTGCAGCCCTCAACCCAAATTCCAGAGCAAGTGCGTTCAACTGGACTGCAACTCGTGACCATCTTTTGATGGGGGGGATGCTTAGGGGTGGGATACCCCATCTCGCATCGTCTTCCTCTAACCCCAGCATGTCATTCACGCCAAGGGGCTCGAATGTGCAATTAAAGTCTCCCGCGATCACAAGTTGTGAGGCAGGATGGCAGCTGGATAGCTCTTGCTCCAAGGATGAAACAATGGCTGAGGAGACTCCCCCTCTTGTCCCCCTTACGTATACGTTAAACAACTCAAGAGTTAGAGCTCCTTTATTTCCATGAATGGTAAGCCTCATTATGTCTGGGTTTGTGCAATTACGTTCAGTAATTTTACAACCCAAAGCAATGTTAATCCAGACAATCAGACCTCCCGAAGGGCGCCCTCTCCCTGTGGTAACAGCTGGTACAAAGAAGCAGGTATAAGCAGATTTGTAAAGAGCAACTAAGCTCCAAGTTTCCTGGAAGAGGCAGATGTCCTGGCCTTCTATTAGTTTATTCCAGTCGGGCAATAGCAATTTACTGCTAAATCCGGCCACATTCCAGGAAATAATATTAAGTTGGGAGCAAGGGGCCAAAACAGGAGCTGACACTCGTAGAGGGGTAGCATGGGGCCGAGATGATAGGGCAGGGGAAACACCTATGGCCACCCTATCTGTAATCATGTTTGTGGCTACAATCCGATCCCTCGGCTTATTGGTGCAGGGTTTAGTATGGGTAATATGATCAGTGAGGCTTGAGTTTGTTGGTGGTTGATCAAGAGCGATTGAGAGTTGTATGCTTGGGAGGGTACTTAGGTTGCTATTGGGAGCAGTATCCTGAGGCTCCTGATGTAAGGTGGAGGCAGTTCTCAGTCAATCATTGGCATCTAATGTTGTCCCCCTTCTGTGCCCGGTTCTGGTGTATTGCCCTGCGCCCCTGTATCATCAATTAATAGAGAGCGTCTAAACTGAATGGCTGAAGACCCAGGTGGACATGTCCGATATTCTAGTGCTAGCAAATTTTCAGCCAGTTCATGTTTGGCCAGAGTAAGTTCGATATAATCTGAAGGTTGATTATGAGGCGTACATCTCCGTGCCCTAACTATATCATCCCGTATCAATGACCGGCAGCCCCTGACATGGCGAATCCAATGTATAGCCTTGTTTTTTAAAGAATCTTCATTTTCTCGGTCACCATGCGAAACGAGCTTAGGGACATTGACCATAAGGACTATACGTGTTTGCGCAAGTAAAGGGGTTGGAGGTTTTTCTAAATGGCCAGAACCTATTGGGCGCGAGCAAGAATTTGCTAATAAGTTAAAAGGTCTAATATACTTTGGGTTGGTTAACAGAGAGAATTGTTTTACCAGGTTACTAGGGGCAGGGGCTTGGGAAGAGACCACCCGTTTATGATTAAATTCCTTGTGGGCCTGGTCCGTACGCGCATTGAGGGGTGGGAGAGGACCTTTGTGTGTAGAAACTCCTTCTTTGTGTGTATTTGTGGTTGCTCGTTGAGAATGGGAATTAAATGGCAGGCTAGCTGCTGGTTGATGTAGCATGCTTCCCCGGGGTATTAGTTTAACTATGGCCACTAGCTCCTCTATCATCGTCCTCATCGCGCCTACTTCTGACCTGAGCGCGATAACAATCTGCATAAGATCTTCTGGTGTAGGGGCACCTGAACTTACTAACTCGGGTGATCTTTCCGTAGGGCTTGAATTTGGAGTTAGGCATTGAGGTACAAGCTCCCCCGAACTTCAGGGGCCTCAGCCAGCGCCGCAAAACGATTAGAGCAAATGATGACAGAAGATTCTAAGTGATTCGGAGCATCGTTGGACAGTGAGTTGTCATACTGGGTGGGAGTAGTTTCCCATTGCCCTGTCGCCGGGTGGTCAATCTCACTACTACTTAAGGTGCGATTATGGGGGGGTTTGTGGAACATGGAAGGTATTGTAGTTGAGCGAGGTTGTCTACAACTCTTTTCAAGGGGAGCTTTGATGACACCAGTAATCGCCGGCATCTCAGCTACCAATATCCCTTCACATTCTGTGATTAAGGTCTCAATTCTGTCAATCACACAGTTATTAGCAGTATACTTACTGGTTTTCCTTGCCTTTTTCACCTTACCTACCCCACCAGGTACTCCATTTGCCCCCCCGTTCCTTCCATGGTTTTCCTTTTCCCCCTGATTACGCTAAGAGTGGTCTAGAAAGGCACAGTGGGGGATCAGAAGAAATAAGGGAACAGAGCCACAAGGCAAAGGTGCAGCGCGAGCTGAACCGAGTGGCGAGAGTATAAGTGTCTTTAAAAGCCCAGTTTTCACTATGAGGAATAATACGTTATCGCAGAGCGACACAGTACCTTGTTTGGTGTCCCGCAGCTCCTCTGGAGTCAATAAGCAACGTAAAAGGGGGGTGGCACTGCCCTGCCTCTTCCTGGCGATGACGGGCGCAGGACGGACCCGCCCTTGGCCCGGGCTTCGCCCGGGCACAGCCCGCGCGCGTCCCGCGCCGCGGGGGCAAGAGCAGCACTTTATGCGCAGAATGGACCTAGCGCCTCCCCCTCATCAGCAGCAGCTGCAGGTAGCACTGTGCACCCTGGGCTTGGTGGTCCACTGCTCAGGTCGGTTGGAAATAAAACCTGCAGTGCACTGGCGGCGTAGATGGATTTCTTCCGGTTCTCCAGCACCCTGTTAGTCCCTTGAGTGAAGCAGGCAGCAGCAGACGGAGGCAGAAGATGATGGTGCGTGTGTTAAACAGCGCACTACAACGCACTTGTGTACTATGGGGGTGGCATACGTCTAAGGCTGGGGCCTATATTGTGTGTGTCCCATGAAACCAAACTGGGTGCCCGGTGAGGGCCAGGGTTGTCAGAGGTTGAGTTAAAATGTGTTTGTGTGCGGTTTGGGTCTCACACATTGGGGTGTCGATGTGCATGGAGGCGCGGTGAAAGATGTAAAGGTCCGTGCAAGTGTCTTTCAAATAAGTGTGTCCGCTGTTTGTGGGGTGACCAGAGGTGGGGTCATTGAGTCTGTGCAGGAGGTGCTCGAGTCGCATGGGGCCTTCCTCGGGCGTGAAGATGTGAGGACCGCCTTCCACATCTGAGACCATGGTGCTGGACCCCGCTCTGCTGCTTGGAGGGCCTTTCTTCGTTCAGCAATGATTTGTTCCAGATCTGGGGATCCCATGATAGTTCAGCGTGGTTGAGACCTGGGGTATTGTTTAGAGTTCTTCCCGCTGCGGATTTTGTTCCGAGGTTCTCGTGTCTCGGTTTTCTGGGCATTCTCCGAGTTTGGGGTGAACTGTAGGTGTACTTCCATCCAGTCGAGTGCCTCTTTCGGGTCCGTGAAGAAGTTTGTGGTCTCGCCGTGTATTTTGAGGCGTGCCAGAAACAGCAGGAAGTATTGTACTAGACTCACAAAATTGTATCCAGACTCAAAACAGGCTCTTTAAACTACTTAAATCCTTACGTGGTGTATACCGCAAAATGCGGGAAGGAAGCAAATCCTTTTTGTTATTTAACCCTCACACACCCTATTGGTGTCATGCTTCATCATCGGGTTCACCCTGACTCCTAAAGGTCAGGGTGGGCTCGACCGTATTTCAGGGAGCTCTTAAGAGATGTAGGCCAGGGGACTTGAAGATAAAAATCCTACTACAACCCCAGGTATCCCTTTTATTCACGGGGATGTAGTGGACGTTAAAAAGATTAAGAAGGGTCTTCTTGGAGGTTATGGTCCTATGACCCTAATAGACTGCCAACATGTTTCAGCCCAAAAATGAGTGGCCAGAAAAGGTCCTGGGCTTTCGTCAGGGCACGACAGATATCCCTCCCTGGTGTTGACCAAAGTTTAGCCTATATATTAGTGTTGAAGGTACAGAAAGCTGTAACCTTTGTGACAATAGTAATAATAACAAAAATGGGGAGAATACTTAACTCCCTTCTTTTGTACACGAAAAAATTCTGCCCAATTAGAGGGGAACTGTCATTTCTCATGGATCACGGGAGGGGAGCCTTGTAGTCAAACGTACTTCAAAGGTTCTGTCCCATGGTGCACCTATTCGGTCTCCGTGTATCCTGGCATTAGCCTAGAGTATTGTACTCCCTTTTGGTGGAGGTGCCGTTTTATCTCCAAAAAGGACGACCGTTGGCGCTGCACTGCCTGGGAGTAGTCGGGGAAGAGCATGACATGTTTGTCTGCCACTATGATGGGTCCAATCAGTCTCTCAGCTCGTCGTACTACATCCCTGTCCCAGAAGTGGAGGAGTTTTGCTAATAATGGCAGTGGAGGAGATCCTGGATTTGGCCATCGCGCAGGTACGCAATGCGCTCTCTCCACGGAGAAGAAGGCAGTCAGTTCTGAGGCTAGTGTAAACAATTTAAGCAAGGTTTCTAGATTTTTAATGGGGTCTGACCCCTCCACCCCCTCTGGCAAGTTCAGCACTCAGATGTAACTCCTTTTGGAGCGCCCTTCCAGATCGTCTGCTCTCCCTTCCAATTGTAAGACTCTGGTTTGGAGGTCTCGTTGGTTCCCTGTGGTGCTTTTGCCAGGGGCTGTAGTGTGGCGACAGCTTTCTCCCCATCAGCGACTTTGTCGGTTAGTTTACGATGGTCTTCTCTTAATAAATTGAGGTCTGTGGCTAGGGCTCCGAAGCAATCTTCCATGGTGACCCTCAAGTGTTCGATTGAAGCCCATACCCTGTCCAGTTTGTCGGACATGGAGGCGGTAGTAGAGGTTTCCGTTACAGCGTGGTGGTCTTCGGCTGTTGGGGATGGGTTCTGCGTTGGATTTGATGTCTGTGGCCCCACATTTGATCGTAGTCTCTCCATGTTTTGCAGAGGGTAAGGAGGAAAATTATTCACCAGTGCTCAACTGTTTTACTCGGTATGTTTCCTCTCCCCGGGATGTGCCCCGTCCCGTCTGTTGCTTTTGCATATGTCAGGTTCACAGTTTGTGCGCTGGTCCCAGTTTGTGGGGTAAGTGTTTTTCTCTGTGTCTCTTCTCTGTGCTGGATTGCGAGTGTCTAGTCCTTTTGGGTCCAAGCCGTGTGTGTTAGGCGTTTCGTGGTATTAATGGGGATGCACCGTCTCCAATACTTTATTATTGGTATGCACGTAGTGGAGCCCCTGTTCTCATGTGTGAGGGTCCGGGTCTAGCCCTTCTCACGGGCCAGTTCAGGGGGGCTCTCAAGGACCCCGGCCTCTAGGCAAGGATCTGCTGGGGGCCACACGCGTCGGCACGTATTTCCATGTAGACTTCTCCTCGCGCTGGGGGAGGGGGGTGGAAGACTTGTTGGTTCTCTTTTGATGGTTCCCTTCTGCTTCAGGAGTTTCCGTTTCCCTGTCCCCGTACGTGGTCAGTAGGTTGTGGGGTTCTATGCCCGTTCACGGGGGGACGAGGGGTTCTCTCCTCACGTCACACCCATCCCGTCTCGTGCCACGGAGATGGCACCGATCCAGGGCTGGGGGGTTCCTCCCTACACTCACTCGGGGACTTTGGTTCCAGCATCAGTAGGGCTTCTGGTGTATAGGGGTAGAGAGACCAGGAAACCGTGGGTCTAATGTCTTGTTTTTTGCGTCTACCAGGTCCTCTGTAGTTGTTATTGGAAGCCACTTAGCCTCTGCCTCCGTCTTCCGGCCCCGTGTCGGGGCGTGGCTTCCAATCCCTGGCTCGATGGCTCGCACCGCTTTTGGCGCAGTGGGCTGGTGCGGTTGTGTCTCTCTGCCCAGAGAGGGGAAGAGAGGGGCTCTCTCTTTCATTTTGCTCCCCTCGGCTTCTGACTTAACTGCAATCACAGTCAAGGGTCCAGGGGGGGAAGGTCCCTTATCGGTGAGTGCCTGGGCCCCACTCCTCTGTGTGTGGCAGGATCGTTGGGTGTTGGTAGTGGTTAGAAGGGTTTTTCCGGGGCTCCCGCGTCTTGTCCCCCACAAGGCTCTTATGTTCCAGCTGCTGTTTCTGGGGTGGGGGTCCTGCAGATTCCTCCCCCAGCAGGTCCCGTGGCCAGGTGTCCAGCCCTGGGGTTAGGGGTGTTTGGCTCACCGTTCTCTACCAGTCGCAGTGTTTCGTCGGTGACGGCGGTCCGTGTCCCAGTTCTTCAGGCAGGGGGTCCCGTTGCTTCTGGTTCCTGGTCTATGTTGTCCCAGCAGCGGTCTCCTCTCCGGGATAGGCCGCCGCGAGGCTCACATTGGAGGTGGCGAGCTGTGGGAGTGGAACGGCCAGTCTCAAGGTGCTCAGTTCAGCTCTGTCTTCCTCAACGTGCCGCTCTGTTCTAGCGTGAATGGGGCCCTTTTTACCTCTGCTGTCAGAATGCCGCTGCAGGGCCTCCGCAGCCGACCCGCCTTGGGCCTGGGTCACACGTTCCTGGGGCTCCTCTTGGCGGGGCAGATGGGAGCTCCATTTTGGTCCCAGTTTCATCTGTGCTATTTCGGCAGGGTATCCCCTTAACTTCGAGGGCCCCCTGGCCTAGTGGTGGGGGTGGTCTGGATTACAGCTGTACCTCGGGTGCAGGTTTGTAGTTGCCAGGTGCCGCCATGTTGGGAGGGGCCGCTTTAGTTTCTGTTAACGCCTTTCGTCATGGTATAGCTTGGGAAACTCGCTCTGACAGTGCTGGTACAGCTGCCGGTGTGTTGGTAATGATCTATGACCATCCCGTCGTTTTTGCAAAGCCTCACCAGTACGGATGGATTGCGATGGTCGGGCTAACACACGGAGCCTCAGGCAAACGTGTGCGCCATTGTGGCTGGCTCAGCCACGCCCCCTGGATAATAGATTGTGGTAGATGCTCTTTGGAAGGAGGGCCATCTAGAATGGTGTCATTCATTCTCCATGACGCATTTTTGGGCCTTGGTTTAGAAACATTTAGAGCCAGAGTGATGCAGGCATGATCAGTCAGGATAATAGGCTTGATGTTGAGGCTGGTAGCCAAATGAACCAGGTTTTTACTGGATAATATGTAGTCTATTCTGGACCTGGTATTGTTAGGATGGGAGTAGACAGTGAAATCGCTTCCTGATGGGTTATGAAGTCTCCAAATATCAGTTAAACCAATCTCCTCACATAATTTGGCATTTGAAAATGAGAACTATTCAACCTATTAGGGCAGTGCGATAATCTATCTAACGTTGTGTTGTAAGAAAGATTAAAGTCCCCACACAAAATAATATTGCTATCATTAGGTAATTTGCTTAATTTGTGGTGTAGGGTGGTCCAGAAAGAGGGGTCATCAGCACTGGGGGCATATATGTTGACCAAAAAAAACATACTTCTATCTTTAATAGTTTTTGTGATAAGCTACCTGCCTCATCATCTCGGTTCACCGAATCAACAGCGCAGTTAGCGTTTTTTGATATGAGGGTGAACATTCCATTTTTCTTATCTTTCTCAGGTGAACAGGCATAGCTGTGAATCCAGGAGTGTTGCATACTGAGTGCTTCTGTGTCTTCTACCATCATTTCTTGAAGGAGGATAATGTTGCCTTTTAACTTAAGGCAATAACTTTAAGCGGGTGGTTGGGGCCTTTAGCATTGAGAGATAGAACCTTGTATTGTAATTGTATCTTGGTACTTATAGAGCGTGCAGCTACTCAACTAGAGTGTCCCGGCACTGTAAGACCTCAAGACAGACACTGACGGTATAACTACCATAGACTCGGCTCATAGCCTATTGCTGGAATAACCATGTTTTCAGTTGCTTCCTGAAGGTAAGTAGATCCTGCACCTGTCTAAGTGCCAATGGCAGGCAGTTCCACAGACGGGAGGCCTGCACCTGGAAGGAGCGGCCTCCTATGCGGGCGCGGGAGAACTTGGGGGTGAGCGCCTGCTGCTGCGAAAGTTCGGTGCGGAATATAGTACTGGACTCTTTTCCTGATATAGGAGGCACCCGTGTCATGGAGAGCTCTGAAGGCCAGGACCAAAGCTTTGAACCGGATCCTCTTACGGATCAGTAGCCAATGAAGGGATTTCAAATGGGCGGACATCCACGTTCTAGGACCTAGCATGAGTATCGCCTAGCCGCTGCGTTCTGGACCACCTGAAGGCGTGTCAATAAATATACCGGTAGACCAAGGTACAGGACGTTCACGTAGTCCAGCCTTGATACTATCAAAGCCTGGACCACCGTTTTCCTGTGTGCAACCGGAAGTAGGGGAAGAAACTGTTTTAGCATTTTTAGCAGGCCGAAGCAGGACCCAGCTACTGCTTGGATCTGCAAAAAGAACTCTAGCGCTCCGTCCATCATCCCCTTTGGTATCGCTTTGCTCGCCCTAAGTTGGCAGGGTATGCCCAGACGTGGGTCCCTTGCTCACTTTGCCACTGGATTCAAGATAGCCTGGCTGATGAGGGTTTTGAACCCGAAACCGGTCCCAGGATGCTTGTTTCTGGTCCAGGGAAGACATGGCTTGGCAGTTCGGGCTGGACTGTTCCCATGAGGCACAGGTTCAGACTGATTTGCATATGGCCATGTCTGAACTGGGGTGGTGGAGTGAGCTAAAGAATGATGATGGATTAAACCCAGATCAGTTGACTGGGGGTGAGTGTTTGATTTGCTCTAGCGCTCCGTCCATCATCCCCTTTGGTATCGCACTGCTTGGATCTGGGCCTTCATAGATAAATTATCCTCCAGCTTGACCCCCAAGTTCTTGACTGTCTTTACCGAGGTTGTAGGAGGGGACATGTCCGAGGGCCACCATTGGCGCCACACATCGCACGGGGGAAGGCCAAAGAAAATGATCTCCGATTTCTCGGAGTTACACTTTAGTTGGTTCAATTGTAGCCAGGAGAACACCTCTGATAGGCAGGTGTTAATCACATCCCCTCTAAAATCAGTGCCGTTGTCACAGGTAAAGAGCAGTTGCGTATCATCCGCGTATGATACTATGGTCGCTCCAAAGGCCTCGGCCAAGTGCGCAAGGGGGACCATATATAGATTAAAAAGTGTCGGGCTCAGAATCGAGCCCTGAGGAACCCCTACCTTCATGGGGGGAATGGGGCAGCAAAGGGCAGGGACCAAATCGTTTGCTGACGGCCTTTCAGAAAGGAGGAAAACCTCTTAAGTACCGCGCCACCAAGGCCGCACTCCTGGAGTCTCTGCAGGAGCCGGTCATGGGGCACGGTATCAAAGGCCGCAGATAGGTCCAACAATATCAACACAGCCTTGCCTCCCTTGCTAAAGTCCCCTTAATGACCTCAGAAACTTCCAGTAGCGCTGTTTCAGTGCTAAAGTTTGCTCTGAAACCGGACTGGCTCTAGTGTAGCAACTGGTTGGCTTCCACATATTCAGTGGTGACGAGGTTCACATATTGCTTCAGTACTTTGGAAAAAAAGGGAGCAAAGATACTGGCCTGTAATTAGAGGCTATCGCGGGATCAGATAAAGGCTTTTTTAATAGGGGGAGAATTTTTGCATTCTTCCATCTGTCAGGTACCAGCCCATTCTGCAGTGAAGCATTGAGAATCAAATTCACAGCTGGGTTGATAATCCCAGCAATGGAAGCCAATACTTTGGCAGGGCAAGTGTCAGAGGGTGAGCCTGATATGAGGGCTCTCATAATTTCCATGGATTTTTCCAGTGGAATAGGAGGAAACTGCAAGAGAGACGGTCCCTTCACATAGGTGGAAGGGGACAATGGCCCCGAGCACCCTCCCTTGACCAGGGGCTGATCCAGAAAAGCATCTTGAATATTTTTAATTTTGTCATGGAAGTAAGAGGCCAAATGGCTCATCCATGCATCGGTGGGGGTGAATGGCCTGACAACCGCACTCGGCGATGAGAACTCTCTTACTATTTTAAACATTTCTTTGCTTTTGTTTCCTGCCAATTACATTTTAGAGGAGAAAAACAGTTTCTTCTCCTCATAAATTTTATTATAATGAACCTTCAGCGCCTGTTTGTAAATTATTTTGTCATCAAGATTAAAGTTCTTCCATCACGCCCTCTCCAAACGTTTACAGGCACTCTTACTCTTTCTGAGGGCTTCTGTAAACCAAGGAGCAGAGGCTCGAGCTGACTTTGCTGAGCGAGAGGTGGGGGTGCAAGCTCCCACGCGCGAAGCTGTAGCCAGTTCTCCAAACAGACTACATCATTCTCAAGATTACCACTAAAGGGATTCGGATGATTACTGAGGGCAGCGCTCAGGGTGTCTGACGTGATTTGGTGAAAAGGTCTGAAACTGGTGGGGCAGGACTACCCATAGAATTTGGGGCAGTTAGGTTCTCTACTAACTTTAAAACCGAAAAGAAAGTGATCAGACCACACAAGGGGAAAGGGTACGGCTGTTTCTATTGTTACATTAGAGAAAAGCTGATCCAAAATATGTCCCTTCTTATGAGTGGGAAGATGGACATATGGGATCATCTTAAAGATATCCAAGGATTCCCGTAGTCTAATGGACTCCTGCTCAGCTGGTTTGTCCATGTGGATGTTAAAATCTCCTAGCACCAAGCAATGTTTATATTTGGCGACAAGGGGAGAAATCACGTTGCTGACAGACTCGAGGAATGTACCGGCCGGGCCAGGGGGTCTATAAATTAGAATGCCCGCAAGAGATTGATGCGCAGACACCCCAACATGGAAACCAAGGCTTTCGGCTCCCACTACCTCTTCTGTAGGTACTATAATACAGGAGAAAATGTTTTTAAAAATTATCGCAACACCTCCACCCGTACCCACTGTCCGGTCCTTCCTAATGATCTGGTAGCCGGGAGGAATGGCACTTGCAATTGTAGGATTCGAGCCTTCACTAAGCCATGTTTCCGTCAAAAACAAAAAATCAGGGCTACTGTCTAAGTGTCCTAGTCAACACCAGGGAGATAAAGGAAAACTTGATTAAAGTACATACTATAGAAAGCGGGTGAAGAGAAATGTTCACAAAGATGTTCCAAATAGAATTTCCGGTTTGAAGATGTATCTAAACAGTGGTGGAAGGCATGCATCATCAGGAGCAAGCCACTAAGACAGCGTGAAGAACAGATATAAATAAGAAATCTGGATATTGAAAAAAGGAGAAGAGAAAGAGGTATGGAATGTCTAAACCATGTAGCCAGCAGGGTATAGCTTCAAAAAACATTTTCCCTCTAAAACCCACCCTAAACCCTCCCACCATCCCTAACAACAATTAAAGGAGCCATGTAGGCCTCGACAGGCCACTTAGACAGAGAGCAAGGAGCAAACTTGTGCAGAGAGCAATAGGGGAGAATTCATAGAAACTCATAAAAAATTGTGAGGCCCTTTACACCATCTTCCTCCTGTAACTTCGTGCTTCTTTACAGACTTCCACCTAGCAAGGCAACATTCCCAGACGCACTTCTAGACACGGTTTCAAACCTGATAACACTACACTCCAACCTATGCGTTCTGGGTGACCTCAACATTTGGTTTGACAAACCAAATATGTCCCATCCGAAAACAATCATCGCTGGCCAGAAGCATTGAACCTGCATCAGATATTCCACGAACCCACACACATCGCTGGACACATCCTAGATGTCATTTTTGCTAATACAGAACTAGTTACCTTTCAAACAATGACTCCGGTCACATGGTCAGACCAACATAAAACAACACTAAGCGACGCACCTAAAACCACCTTACATGCATCTACCTATGGGCAATGGAACAAACTCAATTTGGAGCACTTAGAAACACAACTAACATCCAGTAGAGATCTAGAAACAATAAATTATGTTCAAAAACTATATTAGTGGCTACAGGAAGCTTTTGATATCCTGATACCACTAAAAACCACACAACAGAACAAAAGAAAACACGCACCTTGGAGAAATACAGAGATAAAAGAGATAAAACAACAAATTAGAAAGCTGCAACGTGCCTGGTTCAAAACAAACGTCAACCAAGACAAACTTCGCCTACAGAAAATAAACAGATTATACAAGTCAGCTATCAAAAAAACAAAGAAAAAATACTATTCAGACAGAATTAAAAATGCAAAATGTGCAAATAAAGAATTCTATAAAATTCTCAATGAATTTCGTAAACCAAATTGCCTAGAAGCAGCTCATTCCTTTACTCAAAAGTTCACTGAAAAACTGGCAAATCATTACACGGACAAAGCAGACACGTTGTACTTGTATATAAAACAGAGACGAAGCATCAGCACTAACCCTTTTACAAAGCTACAATCCAAGAATACTATAACCCAGCCTCTCTGTTCCTTACAACACATTTCACACAATGAATTTATGGACCTGGTCACAGCAAGCAGGCCTGCCGGCAGCCCGTCTGACCCATGTCCACCGCAAAACTTCAAGACAATTCTTCTAACAACCTCTGCTGCCACTCCAGTAAGTAGAATCATCAACAACTCCTTAACTACCGGAAAAGTCATACATATGCCCATTACTGAAGAAAACAAACTTGGACCCGCTGAACCCTGACAACTACAGACCGATTTCAAATGGACCTTTCATGGGCAAACTGATAGAAAGAGCAGCTTTCGCCCAGATGTCACAGTTCATTGAAGAAAATGACATACTTTCAGATTTCCAAACAGGATTCCGTCCAGGAAGAGAACACAGAATCTGCCCTCCTTGCCATCTGGGATGACCTGGAGAACACAGTTGACTGCAACGTGGTTGCTGCACTACTTCTCTTGGACCTCTCAGCTGCCTTGCCTTTGACATGGTTGACCATGACACTCGGATACAAAGACTCTACGAAGCCGGCATAGAGGGGACTGCTCTAGACTGGATCATGTCCTACCTTCGCAACAGAACTAATGTCATCCATACCCCACCTTTCTCGTCCAAACCGTACTTCACAAAAGCAGGGGTCCATCAAGGCTCTATTATCTCGCCCATGCTTTTCAACATCTACATGAAATCATTACCAGCACTGATCAATCAATTTCAACTCACGTGCTATAACTATCCAGATAACAGGCAAATACTCCTTCTATTGGAATGCCCCAAAGACATTGGAAACTCGCCAATTTTCAGTTGTACCAGAGCCGTGGATCAATGGATGACGTGCAGCCATCTCAAATTGAATGCTTCCAAAACAGAAATACTCACGTGTGGTGATTGGAAACATTATGACCCGCTCGCCACATGGCCTGATAATCTGGGAACACCGCCTAAAATATCGAAGGAAGTAAGAAACCTCGGAATGACCATGGACTCCAAGCTATCGATGAATGCCCAAGTGGACAAACTAGCAAGATCAAGCTTTGTTACTATAAAAACTCTACGATGAATTTTCCCCTCTTTGGGATTTCCACACAAGGTCCAGGCTACCATCTTCCTTGTTTTGTCCAAACTAGATTACGCCAATAGCCTCTACCACGGATCACCTTTAACGACCATGAAAAGACTACAACGGATTCAGAACTCGGCTGCCAGACTACTCTTACATATACGACCGCAAGACCACATCTCCCCTGCCTTGAAAGCCCTGCATTGGTTACCGGTTGCTAGAAGATCCATGTTCAAGCTGCTTTGTATCACTCACAAAGCGATACATGGAACAGGACCGCTCTTCATCAGGAATAAAATCACCGAACACATTCAACAGGGAACCTCCGCTCTAGAGTGGCACCTCGCCTCAAAATCCCAAGATACAAGAAAAAAACAATGGGTGGCACATCATTCTCTGTTCAAGCAGCCAAACTATGGAACTCTTTACCCCCAACATAAGATCCACGGATAACCACCTTATCTTCAGAAAGCTACTCAAGAATTGGCTCTTCCCCACATTACCACCATACGCAAACAGATAGAAATATACAGTATACCTCTCTGTATATAAGCATTTATTTGTACTACAGATATGTACCTATATATGTGTATTGCTTTGTATAAACGTGTTGAATAATTATGTTTAAAAAAAAATTATATATAGATATTCATTAGTTCTGCTTAACAAATGTACATATTACTGATAGTTACATTATTCAATGTTTTTAACATGTATATAAGTGGCTGCATAAATAAGTACATCTTTTTATCATAACTATTCATCTACCATTGCTTCACTATTGATCTACAAAAAATATATATATAAATAAATAAAATTAATTTAAATTTCAAAAACACTTGAAAGCCAGAGTTTATTTAATGCATCTTTAATCTACATATACTACCTTCCTTTATGCCGCTATATACCTTCCATGTACTTATGGATCTATATATTTATTACTTTTGGATCTATATATTTATTACTTTTACTTATTTATTACTTTTCTTCTAATTCAGCATATCCAATGCACTACCCTATTTTTCACCCTATACTGCAGTCAATAAATCCTCTATCCTCAACTCTGACTCATCTCAAACCTCTTTCTACTACTCTTTCCAATGCACTATCCTATTTCTCACCCTATACCTCTATCAATATATCCACTACCTCCACTCTCTCATTCATCCCAAACACCATACCACTACTATGATCCCCAAAATAACCCTTTCGAGACTCTTCCCTGCTCTACCCCTCCATGCATTAACTCATACCTCTTTTTACTATTCCAATCCCCCAAAACAAGCCTTTCTAAACCCTCCCTCTGACTCTTTCCCCTCCACCTCCCTTTTACTCATCCCCCTCCACCTCCCGTTTACTCATCCCAAGCCTCCTCCTACTGTTATGAGCTCCAAAACAAACAAACAAACAAAAAAAGAAATTCTAAATCCTTCCCTCTTCTATCCCTCCACTATCCTTTTCAATCCAAATAACAGACTAACATGTCCACCACTCAAATGAATTTAATATTTAACTATACTAATTCACCACTAATCCTTTATGGGTCCCGGAGTAGGGTACTACTCGCCGAAAAAGCGATTCAACACCTCGCCAGGGGTAGTAATGGCTATATAATTACAATTACATAGTTTGGGCATAGTCAGTAAACCCCATACAGTAGGTATATTAATAAGGTAACAGAGATATGCAAGTTGAGTACAAGTACAAATTACCTAAGCTGTAACAGAAATATGATCGAGAACCAGAGTTAACATAGTCGTCCAGAAAGGGAAACCCAATCAGAAGGTGTATTTACCAACATCTCATGAAACAAAGTTGTTTATAGTAATGCAAAACTGCATAGAAAAACTAAAACCTTTACTATTAGTTGGACCCTGAACGACTCTTCTTGGTAGGAGAGTTACACCAAGTAATATAAAAAGCACAAACGGGCCATGATAAGACAAATGCTACGTAGTGCCACACAAAATGATGTATCTAATGATGCACATCTATCTTTTAAATGGCCTAAGGGCTCTAGTAACTTGCATCAATAGACCGCACTAGGTTCAAATATAGAGATAAGTGTACAGAACAAGAAAACATAATATAAAGCGTTACATCATTGGTAAATACCCATCTTAGTGCACCGGGACAGACATGGTGGGGTGTAGCATACAGTTCTGGCCTAACGGGTCATTTGTGAGTCCAGCAAGCTGTAACAAAGTTCTCTAGGTTCTTAGGGTCTTCACAGATTGTGGTGTGACCCTCATGTGTTATTTTCATTTTTACCGGTCAAACAAAGGAGAAAAGGATTAAAAGGATCAATCAATCAATCAGGATTCTTATAAAGCGCGACTACTCACCCGTGAGGGTCTCAAGGCACTGATTTTTAGGAGGGGGGGGTGAATCTGCGGTTAATTGAAGGACCAGGTCTTGAGGTCCTTCCTGAATTGAGGCAGCGATGGTGATTGAGGTGCAGAAGCAGGGAGTTTCAGGACTTCACAGCGGGGTAGGAGAAGGATCTTCCTCCTCCCATGGTCTTGCGGACCCATGGGATGATGGCCAGGGCCAGTTGGGCGGAGCGGAGATGTCTGGCAGGAGTGTAGAAGGAGAGGCGGTGGTTGAGGTATGCAGGTCCGGCGTTGTGGAGGGCTTTGTAGGCGTGCATGAGGAGCTTGAAGGTAATTCTTTTGTTGATAGGTAGCCAGTGAAGGATGTTTAAAGATCTTAGATATGCCCTGAGGGCCAAGAATTGCTTTCTTCGAGTCACTGAAGGTTTAGCGTAGTCCTGTGAGACCCGAATTTATGACCATTCTAGACCAGGATATTGATGATCCTCATTCGCTCCAGTATAAGTTCCACGTGTTGATATCTCAGAGGTCTAATGATGTGAGGTCTTGGCTTCGTGAGGTGTAGGTGTTTCTCAACAAGATTCTGGGGGCTCTCTCACTCTCAAAATCCTTTTGGGAAGAGATCTCCACCAGCTGGGGGATCCAGTTTTCATGAAAAGCCACCCACGACTGGGCCTCTGCTTTCTTAGGAAGGCCAAAAATTCTCAGATTGCCTCTTCTATTTCTGTCTTCCAATTAAGTTATAGCGCGTTCCAGCGACTCCAGTTTACGTGATATGAACTCAGTTATTTTCATCAGTAGATTCTGAATATTTTCTGTTTTACTAATCCTCGACTCTGCCTCTTCAAGTTTATTTGAATGCCTTAACATCTTGCCTCAAATCTGATATTTCAATTTGTAGGCACCTTGCATTCGCTTTTGTACTCTGCGAAATATCGTGTAACGAGTTGAGACGTTGTAGAATGATATCCATCCTGCAATAAGTGTCTTGTTTGCCCTTAATAGGGGAATCTTGGTGAGGAGTATCCGGTTTGGAGTGGTTTTGGCCCACTTTGTGGTCTCTCGGTTCCTTAGCTCCTTTTTGATCTTTGTCCTAGGTGTCCGCCATCGACACAGCACTGTGAGCCGAGCAGTAGAGCTTTAACTGAGTAGAAGGGAATTAGCAATACAGCTTTAGACAACACTAGAGATGTACACTCCCCAGCTACATGTGAGCCAAAGAGGAGGTATAAATCAACTCCAAAATAAAGGAGATTAACGTGCTGCCAAAAGGTAGTTCAGGATGCACTGCACATCGAGTCTAATTTGGTTGGCACGTGTTGAAAACCAGGAGAGGTTGGTGTTATTAACAGTTGCGTTTTAGCACTGAGTACCTATAAAACACTGCAGAAGTTATTCGTGTGTTCACACAATGGGAAGCTGATGTGTAACCAAACAAAATGAATCAAGACTCACCTTGGTAGGCGTTGACTGATGCGTGTGTTGAGAGTCACAGGTAATCTGCACAGCATGGTTAATCGGCTGCAGTAATGTAGAGCTTATGAGGAACAAAAGAGAGGGCGATTATGATGGCTGGGTGAAGCTGCTTTGGGTGCCAAGGTCATTCTTCATGCATGGTGCCATTTTGTGTGTAACCGCAGAATGAGCAGAAGAAACCAGAGATTGCAGATGGAGTCCTCAGTTCTCGCCAGAGAGTTTTTCTCTGTTGCTTCAGGGTCTCATAATTGGAGTCTGTGTGACAGTCTTGCTCTCCGGTCACAATGCAATTGTTTAATCCCTATTTCCGGCTGGCCTGCAGCGGGGCGACTCTCTCAGACAGCCATTCTCGTTGGGAGTTATCCATACCCCCTTACCCCCAAGCACCTGCCTCTTTAAGCAATGATGTGACAATAGCCTTTTAACAAAAATCAATGGCTATTTGTGTGCTCAAGGACCACTTGACAAGGCAAGGATGGGGGCCAAGAATCTCAAAATGGCTGGTGGACATGGGTCATTTGGAGAGCCAGATTTCAGCTTGTTTAGGGCTATGAATACCTCATTTTGTGACACAAGAGTAAGCCTGGCCACAATGGCTGGCAGAGAAGCATCAGAATTAATGGTGGGTACAGTACTCTTAAAGTGTGCCAGACTAATTTCATCATAGATACTTTTGATCTTATCACAGAAGAAAGACGCCAGGTCATTGTACAATGCATGTGAATGTGTGGTAGGCATTGTTAAACAGTTGGGAGCCGAGAAGCATTTAACCACCATGAAGAGATCCTGGGACCAATTAGTAGAAGATGCCAAGAGGGATCTGATAAATGAGGCCTTAGCAGCATGTAAATGCATTATGTAGTAGCTCGATTGACAATTTAAAGATGCTGATTTGTCAGGGGAGTAGTTATGTCTCCAGTGTCTTTCAGCTTGCTTAATCAGACGTTGTAGACGACCATCTGTGGGCATATTTGCTTGATAACATGGCTATTGGCTTTTTAACTGAGGGGGTGGAGCACCTAGATAGACTGTCATCTAGCTGGAAAAGGGGCAGATTGAAATAGCGGTTATGAACTACGAAGGAGAAGCTTGTGAGGTTCTCAGCAGCCTCATTGATGTTAAATTGCTTCCTTTTCTAAATGTGCCCCTCTGAGGCTGGTATGCCGTGAGACGTTTGTGGTTTTGTGGGTGGGCATGTTGGCCTCAACGTGGGTAGAACCCTCACCTACAAGGGTTCTATAGAATGCATTTATGGTGTGGTGATTCTACTCTCGCCAGTTGAGCTGCGACTGGTGGATCACGGTTTGTTTTGGTTTTGTAATAATGAACCTGTTCAAAAGAATCCACGTCTTCTTCACCACACTTTTTGGCGACAGCGGGCGCCAGTCATGGCTGTGGTGAAGCCTTAAGATGGGATCAGGACCTGCGGCAATCAGCCCGAAATGAAGTGGGACACGCCGGCTGGGTAGCGTGTCGATTTTATGAGGAGTCAGCGTAGGCGCTGTCGGCAGGAGGCAAGCTACTCACTGGGGTCTTTTGTGAACTGTTAGTAAAACTCAACTTTAAGTTATCAGAGGCTGGCAGCGCGACCGTTACTCTCCGCGCGCTCAGTGTTGCTGTCACACCGCCAAGCCTACTGCGCATGAGCCTGCACGTGATCCGATCATGCCTCTCCATCTGCATTCTAAAGGGCCGGTGATCTGTCCTCCGCTGGACTGCTCTTTGTGACGTGCTGCGCGGTGTGCCCAATGTGACGCATGTCAATGGTCTTTTGTGTTGGACGCTCCGCTTGCTCAAGCCTGGTGTTCGACTGTCTCAGCAAAGTTCTCAGCCTGCACAGTGGCCTTTGTTATCAGCGCGCACAGCACAGCGCTCACCTTCTGCACTTGTCTCCTTCCTGTTGAGTGCAGTGTTCGTCTCCACATCATGTGACACAGGCTATACCCGGCTGAGGTTAGAGTAAGATACCTTGGCAGTGACTTTCTTGGTGATGTTAAAGGAAGGGAAAATATTCTGGTTTTGTCTCTTTCTCAAACACTAGTGCAGTTTAAAGTTTCTTACCTTTGCTTTGTAAAAGTTAGTTTTTGGGGGGGGGGGACCTCAGGATCACAAGTCTTCATCCAGGATGGCTTCTTCATCCATAGTAATAACTCCTCACTTTCTCCGACACCATGGTCAACCGTCTATTCATTGGGAGGAATGGATAGATTTGTTAGAGAACTATTTAATTACACTTGATGGCCAAGCGTTTTCAGCTGGAAGAAAGCAAGCTTTGTTGTTGGAGACTATAGGCAGAAAAGGCCATCATGTATTCAAATATCTTCCGGAAGTGCATGACAATGATGGACAAGTGGTGCAGGATATGTACAAGGAGGCAAAAATGCTCTTAGGACGTAGGTTTGTGAAAGAGGAGAAAGTTGTGATGTCAAGATACAAGTTCTACACCCGGCCGCAAAAAACAGGAGACTCTTTAGAGGATTTTGTTTCAGGGCTACGTGAGCTGGCTGTTAAATGCAAGTTTGGAGCAATGACGGAAGAACTCATTAGGGACCAGCTCATAGTCCAGTCCAAAAGCAGGAAGATGCAAGAGCGGCTCTGGGCTGCCAAGAATTACTCATTAGCGGATGCAATATCCATTGCAAAGACAGTGGAAGATTCCAAACAGTTTATGAGAGAGTTAGGAAAAAATGTATATGGCTCTGGTGTGGATGTGGACGTTGCTGAGAAAAAGAGTGATTCTTAAGACCACATAGGGGCAGTCAATTCTGGCAACAAACAGGTCAGTAAGGCAATGAGAGGCCCTAATCTAAATCTTGTACGAGATGTGGTAGCATCCATCACTCAAGTGACTCTAAGATGTGCTTTGCGGTTAGCAAAGTCTGTAGAAAATGTGGTTGTAAAGGGTACTAAGCCCGCATGTGTCAAGTCTCGTGTGGGCATTGTGGAAGAGACAGCTTTGGAAGATGAGAATAGTGATCGGGTATTGTTGGTGTGCCCTGGAACAAGCAAAGATGGGAGAAGATCCTGGCCAAAAGCTTCTTTTGTTGTCTCTGGCAAAACTGTTGAACTAATGGTGGATTCCGGCTCATTATTCACCATTGTACTAAATAAGATGTGGGAAAGGGAGTGGCCCCAAATGTCACTGTCACCTAGAGATATCAATCTGAGGGGCTTTCAGGGTGAAAAAATAGAGGTCTTGGGTGTTTTCGTAGCCACGATTGAATTTGAGGCGAGATGGGTTCAGGGGAAGGTGTATGTTGCTGAAGATGGTCCGCCAAATTTGGGTCGGTGGCCTCCATATTGTGATACATTCCACATGCTACCAAACAAGTCATGGCTGTGGATGATGATGAGGTGGAAGAGATCCTGTGTGAGTTGGAAGATGTGTTCAAGGAGGAGTTGGGATAAATGAAGGGGTACGTGCACAAAATTGTGTTGAAGAAAGGAACCATACCTGTAAAACATAAGTTGCGGAGAGTACCCGTGGTTGTGAGAGGGGAGGTGAAGGAAATGTTGGGAGATCAGAGATGGGGTCATAGAAACGGTTGAGGCCACTAATTGGGTTTCCCCTGTTATCACTAAAAAAGAGTGACGGCATATCCAGATTTTACACAGACCTCCGGAGTCTCAATCAATATGTGGTCCTGACACATTCCCCCTGCCAAATATTAATGAGTTACTCTTACTGTTTAAAGGAGCGAGGTATTTCTCAAATCTTGATCTCGAGTGCTTACCACCAGAGCACGAGGAGTGCAAAGAGTTGACAGCATTTGTCACCATGGAGAGCACGTTCCAGTTCATGAGGATGCCCTTCGGGCTCTACTCTGCTGCGAGTGTGTTCCAGGGTATGATGGACGTTTTAAAGGGTCTGGACCAAGTAATTCTTTTCCAGGATGACATCTTGGTATTTGGGGTGTCAAGGCAGGATCATAATGTTGTACTGAGGGCTGTTTTAAGAAGATTGTACGAGTCAGGGCTTACCCTTAGAAAGGACAAGTGCAGGTTTTTGGTCAAAGAAATTGAGTACTTAGGCCATACTATTTCAGGGGAGGGAGTTTAGCCCAAATGTGATCTCCTCAAGGCAATAGGGGAAGCTCCAGTTCCACAGGTCAAGGATCAGTTGTGCTCTTTCATGGGACCGATTGAATACTATTCTAGGTTTGTTGCCAGCTTTGCAGCTAAAACCAAAAATTTGAGAAAGTTGTTGTGGAAGGGGTGCACATTCAAATGGGAAGTGGAGCAACAAGAAACATTTGATGTGGTGAGGAAGGATGTGGGTGAGGGGGCATCTTAGTTCCCTTTGATACCAGGAAGAAGTCTATCTTGACTGTAGATGCCAGTGCCAGTAGAATAGGGGCTGTCCTGTCACAATTGCATAGGGCAGGAAAAAGAACTGTGGCCTTCACTTCACGCTCGTTGACTGATTGTGATCGTAATTACTCCGTCATTGAGCATGAAGCTTTGGCTACTGCATGGAGTGTTGAACATTTCAGGACTTTCCTTTGGGGTTTGGAGTTTTGTATCCGTACGGATCACAAACCTTTGGTGAAGGTGTTGACCCCAGGTGGCGCAGGTAAGGGTCTGCCAGGTTGGCTAGGCTCGCCTCAAGATTGCAAGAGTATAGGTATAAGCTTGAGCATATTCTGGGGTGGAAGCATATCCAGGCTGACTGTTTCTCTTGGTTGTCTTTAGAATAGTCGAGGGTCGATGGCCAGGATATTTTGGCTAAAGAACAAGCGGGAGCTGTGGCCTGTGTAACTGAAGTTGAAGACATGCATGTGGAGCCTTTACTGCTGCTGAGTGGTTTAAGTGCATGCATGGAAGAAGATCATGTTCTAGAGGGTGTGAAGAAATTGGTGGTAGGCGGTGAGAGGAGGGAGAGCATCGTTGCTCCTCCTTTGAGACGGTTTGTGAAGGTGTTGGATGAACTGTCATTGTACAGTGAGCATATGATTGCCCGAAATGAGAAATTTGTGCCACCACAGGGTTTGAAGGAGAGGATTATCGGTGTTGGCACCTGAGGGGCATCTGTGGCAAACCTTGACTAAAAAACACACATGACACATGAGAACTTTTGGTGGCCAGGGATGGATGAGCAAGTCACGCAGTGGGTAGAACAGTGTGAGATCTGTATGGAGAGTGAGAAGAGACTCAAAACAGGAGTTCGGGCAGTACAGGGCCATATAAGTGATCCAGGGAAAACATGGATCACCGTTTGTATGGATTTATTAGGACCTATGTGTGCACAGAGGGTGGATGTGATTGTGAAGTTTGTTTCAGAAGTGACTACAAAAACCACCATCAGAACATTACGTAAAGTTTTTTTTTTTAGAGGAGGGGTATCCCCGTCTCTTGATCACTGACAACAGGACACTGTTGTATTCCGCTTTAGGTGTCCGTATATAGGTTTTCCTGAAACATATCCTTATATAGGCACAATTCGCATTGCCCTTATATAGGCATAAGATCCCAGTCCTTATTTAGGCATTAGCCATGCTATCCAAATACAGGCATGGTCACTTACATCCGTCCACCCTAACGTCACAACGAGTTCTTAGAAACCAGACCCTTAACCCCTTCGCTGCTAGGCCTTTTCCCCTCCTGTGCTAAGCCTTTTTTTGGCTATTTGGGGTAGTGCGCGCTTAGGCCCCTGTAACTTTTTGACCACATAAGGTATCCATGCCAAATTTGCGTCCTTTTTTTCTAACATCATGGGGATTGTAAAGGTACCCAGGGTTTATGGATTCCCCTGGAGGGGACCCAGAAATTAGTCAAAATACAGCTAAATTTTGTTTTTTTTGGAAAAATGCGAAAAAGGGCTACAGATGAAAGCGTCTTGATTTTTCCCTGCAAATGGCATCAAAAAGGGGTGTGGTGCTGAAATCACCATCTTCCCAGCTTTCAGGGACAAGCAGACTTTTGTCAGAAAACCAACTTTTTTACACAGTTTTGGCATTTTTCTGGGACATAGCCTATTTTTGCTATTTTTTGTGCTTTCAACCTTCTTCCAGTTAATGGTAGAAATGGGTATGAAACCAATAATGGATCCTGGAAAGCCATGCATTTCTGAAAAGTAGACAAAATTCTGAATTCAGCAAGGGGTCATTTGTGTAGATCCTTAAAGTTTTCCTTATAGAAACTAACAGTTAAATAAAGGAAAAATTGAAAATTAGTTGAAAAAAACAGCCATTTGTGTCAACGTTTTCACCTGTAACTTCTTCTAATTATGACAGCTATTTGAAGGCAATATACCGTTATATCCGCTGGACCTTTCTGGTTGTGGGGATATATAGGACTTGTAGGTTCACCAAGAACCCGACGAACCCAGAGCCAATAATTGAGCAGCATCTTGCAATGGTTTTTTATTATGTACCGGGTCTATAGCAATTATTTTGGGAAAATGTATACATGGAAAAATTGTTATGAAAGACACCTATGTATTTCTGAAATGGGAACAAAATGTAGATTTTAGAAACAGTAGATATTTGCACATTTCCGAAATTGGGAGTACCCATACTAGCATGAGAATTATAGGTCATTTTTCAAAATGACTTATTTTTTACACATTGTCTTTCATTTGGAAGGCAGAAATGCATCGAAAGACAATAGGTAATAACAGTTGCTCTACAATTCTGTGTTACCCTAAGTCTCCCGATAAAAATGGTACCTCACTTGTGTGGGTAGCCCTTGTGCCCACAACAGGAAATGGCTCAAAATGCAACGTGGACGTACCACATTTTCTCAATGAAAAATTACCCTTTTTTTGCAAAGTGCCTAGGTGTAGTTTTTGAACCCTAGCTCTGCCGGCACCTAGGGAAACCTAGCAAACCTATACATTTTTGAAAACTAGACACCCAGGGAATCCAGGATGGGGTGACTTGACTGCCTCCCACCAGGTTCTGTTACCCAGACTCCCTTGCAAACATAAACAATTGTCAAAAAAACCACATTTCCCCACATTTCTGTGGTGGAAAGTTCTGGAATCTGCGTGGATCCACAAATTTCCACCCACCCCGCGTTCCCCAAAGTCTTACGAGAAAAATGGTACCTCACTTGTGTGGGTCGGCCTAGTGCCTGCGACAGGAAACGGCGCAAAACGCAACGTGGTCACACCTCAATTTCGCAGTGAAAAATGACCCTTTTTTGGCAAAGTGCCTAGCTGTAGTTTTTAACCCTAGCTCTGCCGGCACCTAGGGAAACCTAGCAAACCTATACATTTTTGAAAACTAGACACCCAGGGGAATCCAGGATGGGGTGACTTGACTGCCTCCCACCAGGTTCTGTTACCCAGAATCCCTTGCAAACATAAAAAATTGTCAAAAAAACACATTTTCCCCACATTTCTGTGGTGGAAAGTTCTGGAATCTGCGTGGATCCACAAATTTCCACCCACCCCGCGTTCCCCAAAGCCTTACGAGAAAAATGGTACCTCACTTGTGTGGGTCGGCCTAGTGCCTGCGACAGGAAACGGCGCAAAACGCAACGTGGTCACACCTCAATTTCGCAGTGAAAAATGACCCTTTTTGGCAAAGTGCCTAGCTGTAGTTTTTGAACCCTAGCTCTGCCGGCACCTAGGGAAACCTAGCAAACCTATACATTTTTGAAAACTAGACACCCAGGGGAATCCAGGATGGGGTGACTTGACTGCCTCCCACCAGGTTCTGTTACCCAGAATCCCTTGCAAACATAAAAAATTGTCAAAAAACCCACATTTTCCCCACATTTCTGTGGTGGAAAGTTCTGGAATCTGCGTGGATCCACAAATTTCCATCCACCCCGCGTTCCCCAAAGTCTTACGAGAAAAATGGTACCTCACTTGTGTGGGTCGGCCTAGTGCCTGCGACAGGAAACTGCGCAAAACGCAACGTGGTCACACCTCAATTTCGCAGTGAAAAATGACCCTTTTTGGCAAAGTGCCTAGCTGTAGTTTTTGAACCCTAGCTCTGCCGGCACCTAGGGAAACCTAGCAAACCTATACATTTTTGAAAACTAGACACCCAGGGGAATCCAGGATGGGGTGACTGGACTGCCTCCCACCAGGTTCTGTTACCCAGAATCCCTTGCAAACCTAAAAAATTATCACAAAAACACATTTTCCCCATATTTCTGTGGTGGAAAGTTCTGGAATCTGCGTGGATCCACAAATTTCCACCCACCCCGCGTTCCCCAAAGTCTTCTGAGAAAAATGGTACCTCACTTGTGTGGGTCGGCCTAGTGCCCGCGACAGGAAACGGCGCAAAACGCAACGTGGTCACACCTCAATTTCGCAGTGAAAAATGACCCTTTTTTTGCAAAGTGCCTAGCTGTGGTTTTTTAACCCTACCTCTGCCGGCACCTAGGGAAACCTAGCAAACCTATACATTTGTGAAAACTAGACAACCAGGGGAATCCAGGATGGGGTGACTTGACTGCCTCCCACCAGGTTCTGTTACCCAGAATCCCTTGCAAACATAATAAATTGTCCAAAAAAACACATTTTCCCCACATTTCTGTGGTGGAAAGTTCTGGAATCTGCGTGGATCCACAAATTTCCACCCACCCCGCGTTCCCCAAAGTCTTACGAGAAAAATGGTACATCACTTGTGTGGGTCGGCCTAGTGCCTGCGACAGAAAACGGCGCAAAACGCAACGTGGTCACACCTCAATTTCGCAGTGAAAAATGACCCTTTTTTGGCAAAGTGCCTAGCTGTAGTTTTTGAACCCTACCTCTGCCGGCACCTAGGGAAACCTAGCAAACCTATACATTTTTGAAAACTAGACACCCAGGGGAATCCAGGATGGGGTGACTGGACTGCCTCCCACCAGGTTCTGTTACCCAGAATCCCTTGCAAACATAAAAATTGTCAAAAAAACCACATTTTCCCCACATTTCTGTGGTGGAAAGTTCTGGAATCTGCGTGGATCCACAAATTTCCCCCCACCCCGCGTTCCCCAAAGTCTTACGAGAAAAATTGTACCTCACTTGTGTGGGTCGGCCTAGTGCCTGCGACAGGAAATGGCGCAAAACGCAACGTGGTCACACCTCAATTTCGCAGTGAAAAATGACTCTTTTTTCCCAAAGTGCCTAGCTGTAGTTTTTTAACCCTACCTCTGCCGGCACCTAGGGAAACCTAGCAAACCTATACATTTTGAAAACTAGACACCCAGGGGAATCCAGGATGGGGTGACTTGACTGCCTCCCACCAGGTTCTGTTACCCAGAATCCCTTGCAAACATAAAAAATTGTCAAAAAAAAACACATTTTCCCCACATTTCTGTGGTGGAAAGTTCTGGAATCTGCGTGGATCCACAAATTTCCACCCACCCCGCGTTCCCCAAAGTCTTACAAGAAAAATGGTACCTCACTTGTGTGGGTCGGCCTAGTGCCTGCGACAGGAAACGGCGCAAAACGCAACGTGGGCACACCTCAATTTCGCAGTGAAAAATGACCCTTTTTTGGCAAAGTGCCTAGCTGTAGTTTTTGAACCCTAGCTCTGACGGCACCTAGGGAAACCTAGCAAACCTATACATTTTTGAAAACTAGACACCCAGGGGAATCCAGGATGGGGTGACTGGACTGCCTCCCACCAGGTTCTGTTACCCAGAATCCCTTGCAAACCTAAAAAATTGTCAAAAAAACCACATTTTCCCCACATTTCTGTGGTGGAAAGTTCTGGAATCAGCGTGGATCCACAAATTTCCACCCACCCCGCGTTCCCCAAAGTCTAACGAGAAAAATGGTACCTCATTTGTGTGGGTCGGCCTAGTGCCTGCGACAGGAAACGGCGCAAAACGCAACGTGGTCACACCTCAATTTCGCAGTGAAAAATGACCCTTTTTTGGCAAAGTGCCTAGCTGTAGTTTGTGAACCCTAGCTCTGCCGGCACCTAGGGAAACCTACCAAACACACACTTTTCTGAAAAGTAGACACCCAGGGGCTTCCAGGGAGGTATGGCTTGCGTGGATCCCCCAACGTTTCCTTACCCAGAATCCCCTGCAAACCTCAATTTTAGCTGAAAAAATCACTTTTTTCACACATTTTTGTGTGGGAAAGTGTGGCATCACTGGCCTCACACAAATTTCCTACCACCCAGCGTTCCCCCAGGTCTCCCAATAAAAATGGTGCCTCACTTGTGTGGGAGGCCCAAGTACCCGTGACAGGCAAGGGCCCACAACGTAGTGAGGCGACCTCAAAATGGCCTTTCACAAAACCACCTGGTTTTGCAAGGGGGTCACCTGGGTTTTGGCCCGTGCTCGGCGGCCATCTAGGGAAACCTACCAAACCCACACATTTCTGAAAAGTAGACACCCGGGGGCTTCCAGGAGGTATGGCTTGCGTGGATCCCCCAACGTTTCCTTACCCAGAATCCCCTGCAAACCTCAATTTTAGCTGAAAAAATCACTTTTTTCACACATTTTTGTGTGGGAAAGTGTGGCATCACTGGCCTCACACAAATTTCCTACCACCCAGCGTCCCCCAGGTCTCCCGATAAAAATGGTGCCTCACTTGTGTGGGAGGCCCAAGTACCCGCGACAGGCAAGGGCCCACAACGTAGTGAGGCGACCTCAAAATGGCCTTTCACAAAACCACCTGGTTTTGCAAGGGGGGTCACCTGAGTTTTTGGCCCCGTGCTCGGCGGCCATCTAGGGAAACCTACCAAACCCACACATTTCTGAAAAGTAGACACCCGGGGGCTTCCAGGGAGGTATGGCATGCGTGGATCCACCAACGTTTCCTTACCCAGAATCCCCTGCAAACCTCAATTTTAGCTGAAAAAATCACTTTTTTCACACATTTTTGTGTGGGAAAGTGTGGCATCACTGGCCTCACACAAATTTCCTACCACCCAGCGTTCCCCCAGGCCTCCCGATAAAAATGGTGCCTCACTTGTGTGGGAGGTCAAGTACCCGCGACAGGCAAGGGCCCACAACGTAGTGAGGCGACCTCAAAATGGCCTTTCACAAAACCACCTGGTTTTGCAAGGAAGTCACCTGGGTTTTGGCCCCGTGCTCGGCGGCCATCTAGGAAACCTACCAAACCCACACATTTCTGAAAAGTAGACACCCGGGGCTTCCAGGGAGGTATGGCTTGCATGGATCCCCCACGTTTCCTTACCCAGAATCCCCTGCAAACCTCAATTTTAGCTGAAAAAAATCACTTTTTTCACACATTTTTGTGTGGGAAAGTGTGGCATCACTGGCCTCACACAAATTTCCTACCACCCAGCGTTCCCCCAGGTCTCCCGATAAAAATGGTGCCTCACTTGTGTGGGAGTCCCAAGTACCCGCGACAGGCAGGGCCCACAACGTAGTGAGGCGACCTCAAAATGGCCTTTCACAAAACCACCTGGTTTTGCAAGGGGGTCACCTGGGTTTTGGCCCCGTGCTCGGCGGCCATCTAGGAAACCTACCAAACCCACACATTTCTGAAAAGTAGACACCCGGGGGCTTCCAGGGAGGTATGGCTTGCGTGGATCCCCCAACGTTTCCTTACCCAGAATCCCCTGCAAACCTCAATTCTAGCTGAAAAAATCACTTTTTCACACATTTTTGTGTGGGAAGGTGTGGCATCACTGGCCTCACACAAATTTCCTACCACCCAGCGTTCCCCCAGGTCTCCCGATAAAAATGGTGCCTCACTTGTGTGGGAGGCCCAAGTACCCACGACAGGCAAGGGCCCACAGCGTAGTGAGGCGACCTCAAAATGGCCTTTCACAAAACCACCTGGTTTTGCAAGGGAGTCACCTGGGTTTTGGCCCGTGCTCGGCGGCCATCTAGGGAAACCTACCAAACCCACACATTTCTGAAAAGTAGACACCCGGGGCTTCCAGGGAGGTATGGCTTGCGTGGATCCCCCAACGTTTCCTACCCAGAATCCCCTGCAAACCTCAATTTTAGCTGAAAAAATCACTTTTTTCACACATTTTTGTGTGGGAAAGTGTGGCATCACTGGCCTCACACAAATTTCGTACCACCCAGCGTTCCCCCAGGTCTCCCGATAAAAATGGTGCCTCACTTGTGTGGGAGGCCCAAGTACCCGCGACAGGCAAGGGCCCAAAACATTTTTGATAGGCAATGTTGATGTTGCCTCAAAACGTTTTGTGTCCTTGCATGTCGCGGGTACTTGGGCCTCCCACACAAGTGAGGCACCATTTTTATCGGGAGACCTGGGGAACGCTGGGTGGTAGGAAATTTGTGTGAGGCCAGTGATGCCACACTTTCCCACACAAAATGTGTGAAAAAGTAATTTATTCAGCTAAAATTGAGGTTTGCAGGGATTCTGGGTAGGAAACGTTGGGGGATCCACGCAAGCCATACCTCCTGGAAGCCCCAGGTGTCTACTTTTCAGAAATGTGTGGGTTTGGTAGGTTTCCTAGATGGCCACCGAGCACGGGCCAAAACCCAGGTGACCCCTTGCAAAACCAGGTGGTTTTGAGATAGGCAATTTTGAGGTCGCCTCACAACGTTGTGGGCCCTTGCCTGTCAGCGAGTACTTGGGCCTCCCACACAAGTGAGGCACCATTTTGATTGGGAGACCTGGGGGAACGCTGGGTGGTAGGAAATTTGTGTGAGGCCAGTGATGCCACACTTTCCCACACAAAAATGTGTGAAAAAAGTGATTTTTCAGCTAAAATTGAGGTTTGCAGGGATTCTGGGTAGGAAACGTTGGGGGATCCACGCAAGCCATACCTCCCTGGAAGCCCCGAGTGTCTACTTTTCAGAAATGTGTGGGTTTGGTAGGTTTCCCTAGATGGCCGCCGAGCACGGGCCAAAACCCAGGTGACCCCCTTGCAAAACCAGGTGGTTTTGAGATAGGCAATTTTGAGGTCGCCTCACTACGTTGTGGGCCCTTGCCTGTCGTCGGTACTTGGGCCTCCCACACAAGTGAGGCACCATTTTTATCGGGAGACCTGGGGAACGCTGGGTGGTAGGAAATTTGTGTGAGGCCAGTGATGCCACACTTTCCCACACAAAAATGTGTGAAAAAGTGATTTTTTAGCTAAAAGTGAGGTTTGCAGGGATTCTGGGTAAGGAAACGTTGGGGATCCACGCAAGCCATACCTCCTGGAAGCCCCGGGTGTCTACTTTTCAGAAATGTGTGGGTTTGGTAGGTTTCCTAGATGGCCGCCGAGCATAGGGCCAAAACCCAGGTGACCCCTTGCAAAACCAGGTGGTTTTGAGATAGGCCATTTTGAGGTCGCCTCACTACGTTGTGGGCCCTTGCCTGTCGCGGGTACTTGGGCCTCCCACACAAGTGAGGCACCATTTTATCGGGAGACCTGGGGAACGCTGGGTGGTAGGAAATTTGTGTGAGGCCAGTGATGCCACACTTTCCCACACAAAATGTGTGAAAAAGTGATTTTCAGCTAAAATTGAGGTTTGCAGGGGATTCTGGGAATGGAAACGTTGGGGATCCACGCAAGCCATACCTCCTGGAAGCCCCAGGTGTCTACTTTTCAGAAATGTGTGGGTTTGGTAGGTTTCCTAGATGGCCGCCGAGCACGGGCCAAAACCCAGATGACCCCTTGCAAAACCAGGTGGTTTTGAGATAGGCAATTTTGAGGTCGCCTCACTACGTTGTGGGCCCTTGCCTGTCGGGTACTTGGGCCTCCCACACAAGTGAGGCACCATTTTATCGGGAGACCTGGGGAACGCTGGGTGGTAGGAAATTTGTGTGAGGCCAGTGATGCCACACTTTCCCACACAAAAATGTGTGAAAAAGTGATTTTTCAGCTAAAATTGAGGTTTGCAGGGATTCTGGGTAAGGAAACGTTGGGGGATCCACGCAAGCCATACCTCCCTGGAAGCCCCAGGTGTCTACTTTTCAGAAATGTGTGGGTTTGGTAGGTTTCCCTAGATGGCCGCCGAGCACGGGCCAAAACCCAGGTGACTCCCTTGCAAAACCAGGTGGTTTTGAGATGGGCAATTTTGAGGTCGCCTCACTACGTTGTGGGCCCTTGCCTGTCGCGGGTACTTGGGCCTCCCACACAAGTGAGGCACCATTTTTATCGGGAGACCTGGGGAACGCTGGGTGGTAGGAAATTTGTGTGAGGCCAGTGATGCCACACTTTCCCACACAAAATGTGTGAAAAAGTGATTTTTCAGCTAAAATTGAGGTTTGCAGGGGATTCTGGGTAAGAAACGTTGGGGGATCCACGCAAGCCATACCTCCCTGGAAGCCCCAGGTGTCTACTTTTCAGAAATGTGTGGGTTTGGTAGGTTTCCCTAGATGGCCGCCGAGCACGGGGCCAAAACCCAGGTGACCCCCTTGCAAAACCAGGTGGTTTTGAGATAGGCAATTTTGAGGTCGCCTCACTACGTTGTGGGCCCTTGCCTGTCGCGGGTACTTGGGCCTCCCACACAAGTGAGGCACCATTTTTATCGGGAGACCTGGGGGAACGCTGGGTGGTAGGAAATTTGTGTGAGGCCAGTGATGCCACACTTTCCCACACAAAAATATGTGAAAAAAGTGATTTTTCAGCTAAAATTGACGTTTGCAGGGGATTCTGGGTAAGGAAACGTTGGGGGATCCACGCAAGCCATACCTCCCTGGAAGCCCCCGGGTGTCTACTTTTCAGAAATGTGTGGGTTTGGTAGGTTTCCTAGATGGCCGCCGAGCACTGGGCCAAAAACCCAGGTGACTCCCTTGCAAAACCAGGTGGTTTTGAGATAGGCAATTTTGAGGTTGCCTCACTACGTTGTGGGCCCTTGCCTTTCACGGGTACTTGGGCCTCCCACACAAGTGAGGCACCATTTTTATCGGGAGACCTGGGGGAACGCTGGGTGGTAGGAAATTTGTGTGAGGCCAGTGATGCCACACTTTCCCACACAAAAATGTGTGAAAAAAGTGATTTTTTCAGCTAAAATTGAGGTTTGCAGGGGATTCTGGGTAAGGAAACGTTGGGGGATCCACGCAAGCCATACCTCCCTGGAAGCCCCGGGTGTCTACTTTTCAGAAATGTGTGAGTTTGGTAGGTTTCCCTAGATGGCCGCCGAGCACGGGGCCAAAAACCCAGGTGACCCCCTTGCAAAACCAGGTGGTTTTGTGAAAGGCCATTTTGAGGTCGCCTCAATACGTTGTGGGCCCTTGCCTGTCGCGGGTACTTGGGCCTCCCACACAAGTGAGGCACCATTTTTATCGGGAGACCTGGGGGAACGCTGGGTGGTAGGAAATTTGTGTGAGGCCAGTGATGCCACACTTTCCCACACAAAAATGTGTGAAAAAAGTGATTTTTTCAGCTAAAATTGAGGTTTGCAGGGGATTCTGGGTAAGGAAACGTTGGGGGATCCACGCAAGCCATACCTCCCTGGAAGCCCCGGGTGTCTACTTTTCAGAAATGTGTGAGTTTGGTAGGTTTCCCTAGATGGCCGCCGAGCACGGGGCCAAAAACCCAGGTGACCCCCTTGCAAAACCAGGTGGTTTTGTGAAAGGCCATTTTGAGGTCGCCTCAATACGTTGTGGGCCCTTGCCTGTCGCGGGTACTTGGGCCTCCCACACAAGTGAGGCACCATTTTTATCGGGAGACCTGGGGGAACGCTGGGTGGTAGGAAATTTGTGTGAGGCCAGTGATGCCACACTTTCCCACACAAAAATGTGTGAAAAAAGTGATTTTTTCAGCTAAAATTGAGGTTTGCAGGGGATTCTGGGTAAGAAACGTTGGGGGATCCACGCAAGCCATACCTCCCTGGAAGCCCCCGGGTGTCTACTTTTCAGAAATGTGTGGGTTTGGTAGGTTTCCCTATGTGGCCGCCGAGCCCCGGGCCAAAAACCCAGGTGACCCCCCTTGCAAAACCAGGTCATTTTGAGATAATGTGTTGTTTATTTCTGCAGCGTGAAAATTTTGGCACAATATTGCAAGGAAAATGTGACAGACATTTTGAGGTTTGCAGGACATTGTGGGTACCATAACTTGTTGGGATCCACAAGAGAGATATCACCATGTACTCCCATGGGTGTTTCGTTTACGACAATATCTACAGTTGGTAGGTTATTCTTAGACGGAATGTACACCTTGGCAGACAGACTAAAAAGACAAAGATTACTGCACAGCCATCTATTCCTCAAGCACACACACATACTGGTTGGATTTGGCACGAGGGCAAGTGATGGTTCAGTATATACAATTTTAATTAACAAGAGATTTCACAAAAATGAAATGCACTGTCAATAATTGAAAGGACAAAAAACGGAACCAGTGACTCGCAGCTCGTGAGCTGTAAAGCCACGTCAAGGCCCCAACCGCTTTACAGGCCATTCACACACCTTTCATACGTGATACACACAAGACCATTCACACCCCCAGGCACGAAACAAACACATTACAACATTCACAAAAAGGGAAAAGGTACACCCTGCTTGAGAAAGACAAAAAAAAAATATTACTGCACAGCCATCTAATCCTCAAGCACACACACACATACTGGTTGGATTTGGCACGAGGGTGAGTGATGGTTCAGTATATACAATTGTATTAACAAGTGATTTCACAAAAATGAAATGCACTGTTAATAATTGAAAGGACGAGAAACTGAACCATTGACTCACAGCTCGTGAGCTGTAAAGCCACGACAAGGCACCAACCTCTTTACAGGCCATTCATACACCTTTCATACGTGTGACAAATACAAAACCATTCACACCACCAGCCGCGGGCCCATCACATTACAACACTCACACCAGCAGACAGCGCCATTCAAGGGCCCATCACTTTCACACGCCCACATTCCTAACACAGCAACCACACAAGCTGATGGATTGCGTGGAGTGTCGCTCGGCTAGCAGTGTGTGTAGTGACCAGCAGCAAGTCACTACTCACACACTGCCAGCCGAGCGCCAGTCCACGCACACCGCCAGCCAAGCGCCACTCCACGCACACCGCCAGCCAAGCGCCACTCCACGCACACCGCCAGCCAAGTGCCACTCCACGCACACCGCCAGCCTAGCGCCACTCCACGCACACCGCCAGCCTAGCGCCACTACACGCACACCGCCAGCCTAGCGCCACTCCACGCACACCGCCAGCCTAGCGCCACTCCACGCACACCGCCAGCCAAGCACCACTCCACGCACACCACCAGCCAAGAGCCACTCCCCGCACACCGCCAGCCAAGCGCCACTCTACGCACACCGCCAGCCAAGCACCAGCCTACACACACCACCATCACATTTAGGATTTTTTATACAAAAAAGAAAACACAAACAAATTGCAAATAGATACAAATCTACTAACACAAAATCAGAAACTAAATACATTGCACTAATGCGAACCTTGAAACAGAACAACAATTCTTAAACATTACAGACCAGGCAGTTCACTTTACCACTCATGGTTGATCCCAATAATTCTTTTGCTTGTGGTATGCTCTATAACAAGCAGGCACACACAGCCCAGGGTTAGAAGGAAACTCAGGGCAGTACATACGAGTCTCCTTCCGCGTACCTCTTCGCCAACAGACTCTACATCTCCTAGTGGGAAAGTCTTTTGAGGGTGTAGGAGGAATGTGATCAGGAAAGTGGCGATCTTTCAATCGAGCCACATCCTCCACCACTCCAACTCTAGGAACACTTGCCTGTTCCACAACAACAAGGCTGCCTATGACAGACTCCTGAAACTGAACAAAAGTCAACTTTGACGCAGGAGAACACTCCTTGAACACAACAAAAGCATTGAAAGTTGCTAAATTGAAGAGATGGATGGCCAACTTCTTATACCAAATGTAAGACTTACGAATAGCAGTGTAAGGTTCCAACCTCTGATCTACTCTATCAACACCACCCATGTGCTTATTGTAGTCTAAAATGCACACAGGTTTGCGCACTTCAGCAATCTTACCCCAAACAGCCACAGGTGAAGTACTCTCATCATGGATGGTAGTCAGCATGTACACATCCCTCCTGTCCACAAATTTCACAGCTAGCAGTTCCTCACTACGCAAGGCACTGCACTGTCCCCTCTGAAGTTTTTTGCAAACAAGCTCTTTTGGATAACCTTTACGGTTAGAGCGGATTGTGCCACAAGCAAAAGTGTCCACAATGAACAATTCCTTAAACAATTGCACAGCAGTGTAGAAGTTATCAAGGTACAAATGGTGGCCTCTGTTAAACAGTCCTCTAGCAAGATCCCACACAATTTTCTCTGAAACTCCAAAAGTGGACGGACAACCAGGGGGGTCAATAGTGGAATCCCTACCAGTGTACACACGCAAATTAAAAACATATCCTGTCCTACTCTCAGACAATATATACAGCTTAATTCCATAGCGTGCCCTCTTGCTAGGAATGTACTGCCTAAAAACCAAACGGCCCTTGAACAGGACCAAAGACTCATCAATAGATATTTCTTTCCCTGGAGTATAGATCTCTGAAAATCGATCTACAAAGTGATCAAGAACAGGCCGAATCTTAAAAAGACGGTCACATTCAGGGTGATCTCGTGGCAACGCCAAACCATTATCAACAAAATGCAGCATCCGAAGCAAAAGTAAATACCGATCACGAGTCATAACTGCAGGAAATATGGCCGTTGCCATCAAGGGACTGGTAGACCAATATGAACCCATGGACGGCTTCCTTATCAAACCCATAAAAAAAGTCAAACCCAAAAACTTCTTCATCTCTTCCAGATTTGTGTGACTCCACCGGGTAGCTCTAGAATGGGGCCTAAGTCTGGCACTGTTGTCCCTCAAAAACTGTTCAGCATTCAAATTAGTCTGCTCAACAATCTCACCCAAAAATACATCATCCATAAACAACTGAAAATACTGTATAGGCAAATAATGTTCACAATCCACTCTACACCCTGCATAACCACTAAAGGCAGGCAACACCGGCTGCACCATGTTTGGATCAACCCAGAGTCCAGCACTTCCAGTAGGAAGCCTAGCAGCCCCAGGCTGCAATCCAGATGCCTCTTGCACCATCGGCACAGTAGTATCCTCCTCTAAATCAGGCACTTCATCTGCACTGAGAGTACCTTCATCATCCGATGATTCCATGTGGAGAGAAAACTCACTGCCTGAATCTTCCCCTCCCTCCTCTCCCTCAGACGCACTGTCAGTCTCATAATCCTGCTCAGAGGAAGATTCAAGAAGCAAACCAACCACCTGCTGAGCAGTAATTCTACGGCTAGCCATAATGCTTACTAATAAAGGTTACTTGTCAAACAAGTCAACAACAACAAACCCTTTGTAAAAAAAGAAATAAACAAAATGTAGCTTTATCACAAAGACCTATATACTCCAACACTATACCACTCACGTGACAGAAGCAGCTAGACTCACCACCACCTACTCTGCACAGACACAGTAAGGATCAACAATATCCCACTAAAAAAGAAGAAGAAAAAAATTACACATAAGACAATGCAAAACATCGCAAAGAATTTCATGCTCTGAACACTAACAAATATGCTGCCATTATGGCACCACTTACAAAAAATTCATTCATGCATGACAATAATACTCATTTGGAGTACACACAACAAAAATATTTTTCTTACCAAATAAATGCAATTACGCAAAACTGCAGAACCACCACTGCCGAAACCGCAAACAGGAATCAAAAGCTTTACACTAGAATAAAAAGGAGAAAAAAAAACATTACAATCACATATGCAAATAATGCACCAGTCCACACACAATCCACCAGCCAAGCTAAGGGGTAGGTGGGCCTAACAGTATAAATAAAATATTCACCCCCGTAAAAGGGGAGCAACCCTTGCCCTTTTGGCCACTCCCCAACACAAAAATTAAAAAAAACCCTGGTGTCTAGTGGCTTCTGCCCTCCTTGGGGGCAGATGGGCCTAAAAACATACTGCTATTCTGCCACCCAAGGGGTCACTCTCCACAAATAAAAGCCTGGTGGACTAGTGGGAAGATACCTTTATCTTCCGCACACGATCTCTCACTACTCAACTCTACTCTCAACTCTATTCACAACTGGATGTTAGCTCACCAACTCATTCTGAATCCCGCCAAAACTGAATTCCTCCTCCTCTCTCCTCTCACCTCCTCCTGTTCAATCTTGGATGGATCAGCTGAACCTACTCAACAACAAACCCATCATTGTTGACAGCGCTAAATCCCTAGGTGTCATTCTTGACAAAAGACTCAACCTAATCTCCCACATCAACTCTATTGCTAAGAACGCACGTTACCAGTTGCGCCTTCTACGGGGGATCCGTCGGTTCTTCCCGGAGAAAGACTTAAAATCCTTGGTACAATCTCTGGTTCTCTCAAGACTGGATTATTGCAATTCTCTTCTGACGGGCCTACCCAAATCCCACCTCTCCCTCTCAAATCCATCCTCCATTCAGCAGCTCGCCTCATTTCAGGGTCTAAACGAAGCGACCACGTCACTCCTATCCTCTCTTCGATGGCTTCCGATCGAGGCAAGATCGATTTACAAAACTGCCTGCATCACACACAAAGCCTTACACACCTCCTCCCCTCGTTACCTGGCAAATAAATTGAAATTGTCTCTCTCTCTCTCTCTCCCTCTCCCTCCCTCCCTCCCTCCCTCGTGCCTAGTGGGCATTCCTGCTGCACGATCACATGATCGTGCAGCAGGAATGCACAAAGAGGCATCGGGGAAAGGAAAACCCTTTCCTTTCCCTCGATGCCTCTTTTGATACAAACCCCCCTCCCCGAGCCAAACCTCACCTGATTTCCCCGACGCGCTGGAAGCAAATGGCTTCCAGCGCGTCGGGAAGAAAGGAAACCCTCAATGATGTCAGCGCGCCTCGCGCGCTGGCGTCGTTGATGGGGCGGGGAGGCAGGGAAAGCCCTTCCCCTGCCTCCCCAAAAAAAACCTAACGATCGGATTCCCACGGGGGAGCGCCAGCGCTTCCCCGTGGGTGGTCTTATGACGAGCTGGACTCGTCATGAGCACCACGAGCACTGTGTGCCATGACGAGTCCAGCTCGTCATAAGCACCGAAGGGATAAAGGGTCAGAGCAGGATCTCAGCGGCAGACGAGGAGAAGGAACCTCCTGGTCACAGGAACTACACGAGCATTGCGCTCGAGAAATTCAAGGATGCAAAGACCTCCATCAAGGATTACAGCTAACTTTTCAGGGTGTAAATGGAGAGAAGCCACATCTGCTTAACCACGCTCACGAATTCTACACGAGAATTGCGCTCGAGAAAATGAAGGATGCAAAGACCTCCATCAAGGATTACAGCTAACTTTTCACGTTGGAAATGGAGAGAAGGCACATCTGCTTAACCACGCTCACGAATTCTGCACACCTGCCCTGCATATTTATCCAAGAAGATGCCACCGTTTTGTGCAATACCTCTACTCAACTGTAGTACTGTCTACTGGCTAATCAGTAAGTGTTACCTCGTTGGGTAAATGTATAGTGCCTTTCCTACACTACAGCTGCGTAAAGGACCAGAAGAATTGTCTCCAGTGACCTGTGTGTCTGTAATTTTGCCACCGCGCCGAAAGCGCCGGGAACCTTTGATTAAGCTGTCCATCATAGTGGGGAAAGGGCGGGCAGACGTTGCATACCGCTAGTGTATGTGTGGCGGGGCCAAACGGGCGGGGCTTCTAGGCCCGTTCACATGCCTCTTGTTTATAAAGGGTCAGAGCACGATCTCAGCGGCAGACGAGGAGAAGGAACCTCCTGGTCACAGGAACTACACGAGCATTGCGCTCGAGAAATTCAAGGATGCAAAGACCTCCATCAAGGATTACAGCTAACTTTTCAGGGTGTAAATGGAGAGAAGCCACATCTGCTTAACCACGCTCACGAATTCTACACGAGAATTGCGCTCGAGAAAATGAAGGATGCAAAGACCTCCATCAAGGATTACAGCTAACTTTTCACGTTGGAAATGGAGAGAAGGCACATTCTGCACACCTGCCCTGCATATTTATCCACGAAGATGCCACCGTTTTGTGCAATACCTCTACTCAACTGGAGTACTTTCTACTGGCTAATCAGTAACTGCTACCTCGTTGGGTAAATGTATAGTGCCTTTCCTACACTACAGCTGTGTATAGGAACAGAAGAATTGTCTCCAGTGACCTGTGTGTCTGTAATTTTGCCACCGCGCCGAAAGCGCCGGGATCCTTTGATTAAGCTGTCCATCATTGTGGGGAAAGGGCGGGAAGACGTTGCATACCGCTAGTGTATGTGGGTCGGGGCTTCTAGGCCCGTTCACATGCCTCTTGCCCTCCCTCCCTCCCTCCCTCGTGCCTAGTGGGCATTCCTGCTGCACGATCACATGATCGTGCAGCAGGAATGCACAAAAGAGGCATCGGGGGAAAGGAAAACCCTTTCCTTTCCCTCGATGCCTCTTTTGATACAAACCCCCTCCCCGAGCCAAACCTCACCTGATTTCCCCGACGCGCTGGAAGCAAATGGCTTCCAGCGCGTCGGGAAGAAGGAAACCCTCAATGATGTCAGCGCGCCTCGCGCGCTGGCGTCATTGATGGGGAGGGCGGGGGAGGCAGGGAAGCCCTTCCCCTGCCTCCCCAAAAAACCCTAAAGATCGGATTCCCACGGGGGAGCGCCAGCGCTTCCCCGTGGGTGGTCTTATGACGAGCTGGACTCGTCATGAGCACACGAGCACTGTGTGCCATGACGAGTCCAGCTCGTCATAAGCACCGAAGGGGTTAAGCTCTTGGGAGTTCCCCTAGCACAGGATTATTGATTTCTCCAAGAACTCATTTATTATGCATGAACCGCTATACCTTAAGGGTTCATTCCTGACGTCTTCCTCTGCCCGACTTTACGTCAATGCTAACATTCCAAGGCACCTACCGGGTATAAATATACCTTCCCTTGCCCAAGCAAGTAGGAGGAGACCTCGACTTTAGAGGAGCCCGTGTCCCGGCCTGACGCACTGACAAGAGACGCTGTCATCCCTGCTCGCAGAGAATCCAGCTCCCAGTGTTCTGACTCCCTTCGCGGGGTGTTAGAGTTCGAGACCCGGAAGGAGATTCCCACCTCTCTCATTCTCAAGGTATGGAGCTGACTAGAACCTAGAGGGACTCTTGTCATACTAGACTTGGCATACTAGACCATAGCATACCATACTATAGAATACTTCACCTACTTCTTACCTTGCACTACACTTAGGTTAGGTACACTGGGGTAGGACTAGTAAGAGAAGCATCTTATGAGTACTTGCATTTTTAGCTTATGTTATTTATGTATATGAATACATGTCATAGCTAAAAGATAATGCTAGTACAGTATTATTTCTTTCTACTGCTTACGCTGTACATTATATATCTCGCATACTGTCTTGTGATCATAACAGCTCATATCTCTTACACGAGAAACAAGACTGTTCAATAAATCCTTTTACTGAAACGCCCGTCTATTCTTTCTGTGTAACTCTGAAGAAACTAAGCATGCACGATTAGCTGAGTGAAACTGTTATCTATTGTTTCCACGATTCTGAGAGTGTTCCGATTCTAAAGGGAAACGAAGTTGTCATGTTTATGCGGTTGCCAGAAACTACTCCCTTCTTGTTCACAATGAGTTTCTAGTGGCCTCTGAGTTAGCTGGCACAAAGTAATTAAGTTTAATATACTCAATAGGGACATACTGACCTCAGTCCTATGTCGAATCTATAGGGTATATTATTCCAATGCGCAGAGCCTATTGGGGAAATTGGAACTACACTACATGGCGCCCAACGTTTGATAAGCCACTAATTTAACGCTAGATACTGAGTAACTCAGTCGTGCTTTTCTCTCAGAGACCCCTACTCGCATACTCCATAAGACGTCTGGAGTGGGTAGGGATAAATATCCGCCAAAGCTAAATAGGACAAAAAACCCTATATATTAGCTGTTTGGTGTGTTCAACGTTGAAGGATACAGTGTTCGAAAATATTGTGCACCTTATCTTTTGTTTCCTTGAAACTTGTTCTACATTTTTCAAAAAACAAATGTCCCCACACGGGGACAATGGCACCGAGAACGGTGTAGCTGCGGCTGATCCAGTCGTAACAGCTTTTAACTTTACAGGTTTAAATGAAACCGATGAGGGTGTTATAAACATCCATCCAAACTTAAGGAGAGCCATCACTCTAAAACTTATAAAACACGGCCTACCACCAAGAGGTGGTAGAGCAGTTTTCGTGATAGAGGCACACGAATCCTTTCAGACAGAGGTATTCTATTCATGGATAGTATTCCCAGAATCAAATCCAATAACAAAACTATTTCACTTCTTTAAAGAAGATGAACCACCAGAGCAATATATTCCTTTCGAGGATATTGAAATTCCACTCGCATGCCAGGAGCATGATCTCTGGTTTAAAGGCGCCCTAAAACATCACAAAAACATTTCCAGGCTCGGTCCACTAGGTAGACCAGGAGCAACATGGCCGATTCTAGCCGGCTACACACCTCATCCCGACATCGATGTAATGTCAAATGAGGAATTACTTACTCAACTACAAGAGTTAATAAAAATTTACAGACAATTAGTCCAATATGTCATGCGGACTTTCACAGTCCAACCACCAATGACCATTCCAAATCAAACCCCTCAACAGGGGAATACACTAAAAATTACTCCACAGACTTTACACGCAGTCATGGGTAAAATGCCCGCAAAACGTGAGCAAATTCCATTCTGGATAGCTCAAAAAATTACTCAAATCGAAGCAGTATTTCCAAATACTAGCCCTTATGAGAAACACAGAATCCTAACAATCTGTTTACCAATGGGGATCACACCACAACTGGAAGATTGCACCACTTGGGGCGCAGTCTTTGCTGCCATCTATACTAAAACACATGGTGTTCCATCAATTGCAGTAATACCAGATGTCCTGAAACAAATTCAAAACGAATACGGGGCAGAACCTGCTCTGAATTTAGGTATGAAATTACTGAAAAACTTCGACCAGGTCGCAACAATAATATTATCTAATATTAAAGGGAGGCAGCATCAGTGGCGATCCGCCAACGCTTAAGGGAATTTGATGTAACAGAACATCAACATGAACTACCCAGAATAATAGAACAATCTTATGCAGAATTAGGCAGAGATAGTTTGGGTGGAAAACCTTTGAAGCCAAAACTATCTGAAAGTCCTGAGAAGGACTCTATTAAACAAAATCCTACATCTTCTAAAATGAAGTGGGAAATTAATAAACAAAATTCAAACGAGAGACGTTCTCAATCCCGAGGTAGGTCTCCTCAAAAGGAGTCCTCTGAAAGGAGGTATACCTCAGGAATAGGGATAATTTAAGAAAACCTGACAGGTATCAAGATACTGATACACGTTCCTCTCGTACCTTTCAGATATCGTCACAGACATCAGAAAGAAGAGGACGGTCAGAACACAGAGAAGAACGCGTGAAATCCAAAGACGATAAACACATTCAGAAAAATAAATCAAAACCTCAATTCACAAAAAAGAAGGTAGCAGGTCTGAAGATCAGACATGCCGAGAATACTGAGAACACAGCTCAAGAACGGAGAATGGGCTCAGACAATGCTGGACAGTGCAGCAGAAGTAACAATAGCTCGCCAGAACCTGAAGGAACTTCTGGAGATAGTGGACTTGAATGAGTACATCACAGTAGAAACTGTAGACACCAGGGTTAGTACTCCACAAAAGTTATATGAAATAACACTCCGAATGGAGGGAGACATACCAAGAAAAGTGAAAACACTCTTTTGGGAGAAACTTTCAAGGGGTTATGATATACTTCTAGCAGAAAGGGACTGGCCACCAAACTTTGTCAGGGAGTGCCCACATGGTGAGGACATCATTATGCCTGCCTTCTCCAACCATATTCCAATTCACCTAAAATATACTTATGCCAGGAAATGGGCAGTTGCCCAGGCCCCAGCATTATACAAAAATCATGTTGGATGGGATGAGGACTCAACTCATCACAAAATACATCTAAAAAATCAACCTACTGCACAAAGGCAGTACCCAATAAAGCAAGAAGCTAAAAAACAGGTCAGGGAGATCTTAGATCAACTTGAATACCAAGGGGTGATTGAAACATGCACCTCCTCAATGAACAATCCTTTGTTTCCTGTATCCAAACCAGACAATACATATCGTCTAGTTTTGGATTACAGACACTTGAACACTTGTTCCAAAACATTTGCAGTGCAAAATGCACATAGTACAGCATTAATGAATAACATTGTGCGTAAAAAATATAAAACCACATTGGACATTTCAAATGGTTTCTTTTGTCAAAACATAGCACCTGAAAGCAGGTACTTAACAGCTTTCTCAATAATGGGGACCCAACGTCAATTTTGTAGACTCCCACAAGGGTTCAAAAACAGCCCGGGGTTATTCTCAGCAAGAGTAACAGAGTTACTGCAAATTTATGATAATGAGGCATTGTCATATGTCGATGACATCTATCTGACAGATGATGACCTAGATAGACACTTCAACAGGGTGAGTACCATTATATTGGGCTTCGCCTCTGAAGGCTATAAATTCAACTTTAAAAAATCCAGAATTGCCCATCTCAATGTCCTTTTCCTAGGATATGAGCTTTCAAGTGAAGGCAAGAGCCTGGCAGCTAACTTTTTAGAAAAGTGCGCGCTGCTCCAACCTCCAACAAGCATTGGCATAGCCAATAGGTCTCGCCTTTGGGACCTTATAAGTGTTTAGCCATGCAACAGTTGATGTTGTTGCACCAAGGATATTGTGCTGGATAACTAAACACTTATAAGGTCCCAAAGGCGAGACCTATTGGCTATGCCAATGCTTTTTTTTGTTAGGCACGGGGAGATTAAGTGATTTGCCCAGAATCACAGGATGTTGAGCGTCGTTGCCGAGACTCGAACCCGGTTTCCCAGGTCGGAATTACCCTTCAGAGTTAAAGATGACAGCCTGAACAGGCCCAGTCACAGGTCATCCTTGCAATCCCACAGGAAACGGAAGAACAACAAGGAGGGGGAGATTAAATCATGAAGACACAGTGTTACTGGCTAGAGCACCAGCTGAAGGCGTAAGCGCTGCCCCTGTAGCCCAACAATACGAATATGCGCTGGACCCAGCCACAGGCCCTGGGGCCACTGCGCCGATATCCTGCACCATTACAACCAACTGTACGACCGACAGGGCTCAAAGCCACTCGACTCCCCTTGCCTTCATTGCCCCCCCTTCCACCAGCAACTGGAGGGGCCTGCAGCAGACCAAGGAAGCAAGCCTTAGAGCCTTGGTTCCGATCATATATGGCTCAACCAATCAAGAGGCTGCTTCAGGATGCTAATAAAAACCTAACATGATCACAGAAATGTGTTCTATGTATCCCTGACACCAAAGCTGATGAATTTAAATAATAAATGAGTACATTAGGAGTGCTTGGGTTATTAAAGCAAGCTCTTAATTCGTTAATTTATGTTTCATCATTGTCTGACAGGTGTCCCATGGGCATAGGGTTTGCTAGAGAGACAGGTTTAGTTTTAGAGAGTTATAAATTCTACGTGAGTCTTTCAAAATGTGGTACTGAGGATTATCCTAGTTTAAGGTGTGATGTGCAAAGCCGGAGTGGGACATCATAGGGCAGGCAAATAATGATTAAATATAGGACCAGAGGCCATGGTCTGGAACCGACACATCCCAAGACAGTGAACGAGATAAAGTTACAGGGTGCCGATTGACAAATCCACGATCATTGCGATGAGGACTGAGATTAGGAGCTCGTGATACTATAGTCCTTGGTGGACATTAATAAAGGGTGGCTGCCCTCACCCACAGCCAGCGGCATGCTTCATCGCCCGGTGCCTCCTGGCCTGTAGGGGGCTCTCTCATGAGCTCTCAGCAGGGCACAGGCTTTTAGTGAAAATGTGGGTGGCTGCACTCACTCAGATGGTGCGCACTAAGAGCGAACCCATGGCTCCCACGAGCCCCTCTTGTAAGGGGACCTGGGTGCTCAAAACGCACAGAGGGAGGGGGGACATCACATGGATTCTTTATTGTAGGCTCCTTCCCTGCACATAAAAAACAACTGCCCTGTAAGGTTTGTACAAGGCCCTTCTGGGCATCCCAAGACTGGCAAACAATAAGGAAATACGGGGCAAGTGACCAAGCCTACAAAGGGCGCAAAGACGCACATCTGGATATCCTCAGACAGGCAAACAATAAACAAATGCCTGGCAGTGACCATTGGTTAATGACAGGCACACACAGGCACCCCTGGCCACCCCAAGACAGGCAAACAATGGAATCATGCAGGGCGAGTGGCCATGGGCTGGTACAGGCACATCCCAAGACCGGCGAACAATGACCTCACAGAAGGAGGGGACACCGGCTGGAAACAGACACATCTGGCGTCCCAAAGCAGGAAAAACACAAGCCAATACAGGGCAAGAGACCACGAGCTGGAAACAGGTGCATCTATGCATCACAAGGCAAGCAAAGACCGGGCAGGCACGGGGCCGTGGGCTGGAGACAGGCGCACACGCGGGCGTGCTTGTTCAAAACAGGGCGAGTGACAATGGACTGGAGACAGACTGCCTGAGCCTCCAAGTGCAGGCATACATGAAATGCCAACCCCAGGACCATAGATCGCGATGGAGACAGGCACACACAAGCTGGCTCGAAACAGGTCGACATCCGAGTCTGAGGAAACCAGGAGCTAGGCGCTACTTCAGAGGCTGCACTGGGCATCCCAGGCTGTCCACAGTGACAACCGAAAGGTGCCCAACGCGGATCCCGCTGGGTTAAAAGCGTGAGACTCGGAAAACACTGACTGTGCGTGACAGTGTAAGACACCCATAAACCTAGAAATGCATGCGAGGACATAACACCGCCCGCGCACACACATACCCAGACAAGTGCACAGCAGAAAATGAGGAGCACAGAGTACTGAGGTGCGTTGAAAAAAGAAGGGCAGAGAACCCAGGCAAGTGGAGAAAATGAGGCGCAGTGAATACTGACAGCTGAAGAAAAAGACGAACAGACAATTGGGGTGGAAAAAACGGGGCGTAGCACACCAGGGTGAATAATGAAAAGTAGATTATAGTCTTGGGGTAAATGGAGGACAATAGCGCGGTGAGGTCAAAGAAGAAGTGGAAAGTACCGCTGCGAGTGGAGAAAAGGAGGTGCAAAAAGTAATGAGGGGAATGGAAAAAAGGAGGAACAAGTTGCCCTGATGTCATTGATGAGCCATGAACGGGAGTAGAGGAGTAGCAGGGGATGAAGAATGGGTGTACAAAAGGAGGAGCAGAAATACCGAGATGAATGGAGAAGAGGAGGAGCAGGGAGCACAGAGGTGAGCAGGACCGCAGGGGACGTCGCTTCACCCCTATATACCTCCAGCCCCAGGCTTCTGGGGGCGGACCAGCCGCAGGAGCAACTCCGGCTGACTATAAAAGGAGGCTGCCTGGCGAGGGGAGAGGGTGCTTGGCATCAGAGGAGGGGCGCGGGCGGTGACAATTGTCCTTTGTCAAGAGCCCCCATCACCTACAAGCTGTTGGTTCATCCCAGAGGGCCCCCCAGAGGGCACACACATAATACCCTCACAAAGTAGACCCGAGAGGGAGCTATAGATAGCTCGCGGGCACAGCGCCCGTATACAGAGGGAGCCTGGACTTGGGAGGGGACTCTGCAAATAGACGATTAAACCTTAAGGAAACAAGCAATGGCCGTGGGGCCGTGAAACTGACACGGCCGCGAAAGTGAAAGTAATCGCGAGGGAAGCCATATGGTGCCTAATCGCGCGTGCACGCTCGCGTGAACGCAAGCTGGTCGCCAGCAAACTGCTGTTTGCACTTCCAAAACCCGCTTACTAAAACTCTCGCCAGAGCAGCGCATGCGCTGGCTCAGGCGAGACCTAAAAACGCTGAAAAATGTACAATCCATCTTGGGTTTCCTACATTTTGGAAGAACTTACATTCTAAATTACGCAGAAAGGGTTAAACCTCTCTACGAATTAATCAAACCTGATTTTTCAACAAAACATTGGACACAGGAACATACAGAAATCCTGCGTTCACTCCAAGCTAACATGTTAGCAACAAATCACTTACAAACAGGCGTAAATACACGCAATTTAGTGATCCGAATAATTTCGGGACAATGCGGATTCACCTACTTAACATTTAATGAGGGTGAAAAAGTACCAATAGCATACAAATCAGATTTGTATACGCAAGCAGAAATGCGCTTCACTTCAAGAGAAAAAAATACTGACAGCAGTTCAAACCGCTGTAGCAAAAGAAAGAGCTCTAGCCCAAGGGAAACGCATTATTGTCGTAACTCCAGTACCAGCCTTAGAGGCGGATACAAAAGCGAGCATTCCAAATGCAAAAGCATTCTCTTGCTGCAACAGATGTTGAACATGTTTTTGATCCTGATTTAAAAACACAAGCGTTCCTGCAATATGAACATGAATGTCCTCTGCCCACTGAAATTTTGCCTCTCGATCAGTACGAATTTATAATTTATACTGACTGATCAGCACAACCCGCTACCGGGAGTAAGCAAACTTACAGTGCAGCGTGCGCAATCGTTAAAGGTTGCATGCAAGATGGTAACTTCAGACCAATGGTCACTAAAACTCAATCTCTAGGAGATTGTACAGCTCAGTGAGCTGTACTACAAGCATTCAAACTGGCACTTGAAAATACAGATCGCGAATTCCCCACACTTATAGTGTGCGATTCTTTTTACTGTGTTCAGTCGTATAATGAATATATACAAAATTGGCTTGAAAACTGGTTCAAACATGCAAACGGTGGCACAATAAAGCATAAAACGCTTTGGGAACAAGTAGTTCAGTTAAGAAACGAACTACCAAAGGCTCACGTGATACACATGCTGAGTCATCAACGTGATGGCGTTCACGTTGCAGGGAATTCATTGGCTGATGAAGCCGCAAAGGGGGCAGTTCAGACGGCTTCCGTAGCTGCGATCACTCGTTCAAAAACGAGAATAGACAGTGAGATATTGTTGGCTGTCAATGCTTCAAGCAAAGGCAGTGGTGCAGCGTTACCAAAGAAATTTCCACTCAAATACTCTTATGTAATTGATGCGAACAACGTTCCTTTTGCTCGAATCCCTGGAGTGGGGGATAGGGTAATTCCAAACATGGAACGTAGAGCAGCTTTGATTTATGAAGCACATTTGGGGGAGGGTCTGTCACATCAAGGGATCTCTAAAACAATATTAACATTAAAATAGATGTACTGGTGGCCTGGAATGAATACACAGATTCACATCTTCATCGATGACTGCAGAGACTGCAATAGACAGCGTGGTGCAGAACGCCATCAGACACCAGACTACGGAATAGCCTGCCCAGTACAGACGCCATTGTTAGACAGCATTAGACTATCTAAGCGCAGGCGTCCTTTTGGACAAATGCAATCCCACAAATACTAAGTCAAGGTTCCTATGGATATGGCCTCAGCGCTCGGCTGACGCTCGAACTGTTATAAAAGATTTGCGAGTCTTTATCGGCATATACGCAATTGGCACACTACATTCTGACCAGGGCCCTTCGTTTATCTCTCCGGCTTACGAAGAAGCCATGGCCAGTTTGGGCGTAGCATTGCGGTACTCCTCTCCGTTTCATCCTGAGGGAAATTCTGTTGTGGAAAGGAAAAACCGGGACATAAAGCAGTCTATAACAGCTAGGGTATTCGGTTCGGGTGATGGGTGGGTCAAACATCTTTATGGGGTCCAACGCTCATTAAATAATTTGCCAAGAAGTTCTCTGGGGCGGTCACTCCATATAAGGTCCTATTTGGGACAAGAATGTGGGTTCCTGATCTCGAATGTAAAGGCACAGTTGTGGAAAATAAACCCTTTGATATCAAAGATCGTTTGGCTGTTTTACAGGATCTAAATGAACTAAGATCGAAACAAAGCAACGTGTTCCTGAAGCCAACCACCACTGGGGAAACACCGGCAGTCCCAGCAAGGCCTGTCTGGATCCCAAAAGTTGGGGATCTAGTCAGAGAGAAGATTGCGGACAAGAAGGAATTTGGACCTTCTTACAGACAACCAGTACCTGTCCTAGCCGTACACGGAACAAGAACAGTACTTCTGCCGCCCCTTGCTGGAAAAAAGGAGAAAAGATTTGTCAATCGACCTCATCAAACCACACTATGTGGCCAATACTAAATAGTAGGCCTCGTGGACTCTGACCTAGTAGCAGACGCACTCCTCTCGCCAATATCCAAGAGGTTCAGACTGAAAATCTCATAACCATCGAGAATTCAGCAGTAACAGATGAAGGACTAAGCAACAATGCTATGGAACTCATCCCTCTTGAAACTCAAGTAACAGTTCGTCCAGATACACCTGTCTACACCAACGTAACAAGTGATCAACTGGTTCCAGCGATTTCAACAAATCCTGATGCAATTTCAACAATTGACCGAACTGCTTCTGGCTATTTCATTAACTTTGATACGTTTTCTGAGGATCCGAGTGAGCCTGAAACGACGCCAGCCCTAAAAACTTTCAAACAACAAATACAAGACCTTTTTCATTTCCTGAAAGAGACTTATCTGGTTTCACCATGGATTGAACTATGGATTATTTCTGGAATATTTTTCTTCCTGCTTTGGCTAGCTTTGGTTATGACTCTTAGCGTGCTTATAAATGGCAGATACATCCGTATGGACACTGAAAGTAAAAATGTGAACTTACTTTTAAAACCACACAAATCATCCCATCGTGAAGCAAGAGACTTGTCAGCAGTGAACATCACAGCCGTTCCTATACAGGATGGTATAGTGTGGGACAAAACAGATTTCGATGTATTCAGCCTGACGGAACTTTTGAACATTCCACATTTATTTAAAATTTCATTAAGTGATTTTATTACTTCCAGTACCTATTCTGATGATTGGGACTTTGAGACTGTTAATGATATGATGTCTGATCTAGAAAGGTCTGCTGCATTCTCTAGCAATGAATACTTAGAGGGTTCATCAGACTACGAACAGCTTTATTGTTACAACCACTATGGTCATCATTTCTTGCATAAATCTGCAACACCTAGAAATGTGTTTATGTTTAACCAATGGGAACATTGTCCTACACCGCCAAAGGGTAGTTCAAAAACGTTTGCAAATAAGTTTCCATATTTTTCAGGGTACAATACATCTGATCCAGAAACGTTTTACTATAAAAATGTAAACAAAACAGGACAGAAAGTTATGTTAACTAATACAAAACAGATTTATTCTGTAGCCTTTATTACCCAACGGTCTAGACAAGGATTTGACTTTTGGAAAGACACAATCGACACAAAATCTGTCTGGGGTTCTAAAGATTGGCAAGTGCAGGGGATAGAAGCTTTGTTTAGAGCATGTATCATCCCACAGCAAATAATGTTTTTGAATGACACTGTGCAACAAACGTCTTGCCTTGGTTTAGCCAAGATCAAAGACATGAAGACACCTTCTGTACCGACACCTGCTAGTAATAGCACTACACAGGGAGCGGTCACAGTAGACACAATACTACAAAACAACAGAACAGATCCTGATTGGAAAAAATGGTTACTCTGGCCCACAGACACAAACATCTGTCAAGAAAGATTCCTGAATAAAATACAGGGCTTTACTATCCATAGGCCAGACCCACGTTATGTTCAACGACTACATCCGGGGGTAGTAACAACATACAGTGTAGGAAAATTGTGCCTTGACTGGTTACAAAAATCTACACTCGAGGATGTGAAACAACACTTATCTTTACTTAAAGAAGACGCAGACCTTAGGGAATTCTTGCTAGGACCAAGAAAACCGCATCAAAAAAGTTTCATATATGCCGGCATTTATGCTGCTTATAATGAAGTATGGAAGGTTTCACAGGCAGAGGCCGCAGAAAGAATACGTGAACTTGATCGTATTAACTTAGAGAAATCTCTCACTGTGGTCGACAATGGGTTAACAACCTTGTCATCCAGAATTTATTCATTGGACAACATTGTATCCTCTGCTATTGACATACTGGAACAAGATTTAGCCATGTTACAACAAGGACAATCTCAGTTACGTTCTATTATGTTATTAGGCTGGACGCTGCAATCTTTGCGTGCAGGCTATGCGCCTTGGCGTTTTATCAACACGTCGTCTCTGTTTGCAGAATACAATCTAACGGATAAACAGATCGAGCTGGCACAAAGGGGAGCAAAGTATACAGTGCTGAGCATTGAAAAACTGGAAATATTCCCATTTACGGTAGCAGAAAAACCAGCTACAGAATGGCTTATCCATGGCAAAATAACTCTGCCTGTCACTACTTTTCATTTTCAGTATTGTCTCAAACAAATGCAAGCAGGCAAATATGAAAGGTTGGGTAAAGAATACATTAAGACATCCTGGGATTTACCTTACGAATACAGATGTTGGAGTGGGGATCATGAAGTGTTTATAAGCGGTACACACTGTGAAAATGCACTGAGCGGTTCACTCATATGTCAGGACATTTCTTTACACGGGGGTTTTAATGGTTCTGTGGCAAACTTGTCCTGCCACCAGCAGGGTACACCAGCTACTGTGATTAATCCAACGTTTGGCCAACTTTCTAACGGGAGTTACCTCATGTTGAATGATCAGAGTTGCTGTGGCATGTTGCTAGGCATCCCATATCTGGTAACGGTCAACTCCAGGGTTACTTGTTGTATGCAAGTATTGTTCCCCCCAATAGACACAGTCAGGGAGTCGCCTCTATGGCCTTCATTGAATGTTTCTTTTATACGTTTTGATACTTTAAGCAGAATGAAAGCCATGCTTTTGCAACAGACCGTGCCTTTGACCTCGGCCAAAGAAATCTATGATTTACAAATTGCAAGGAATTCGGCTGAGATACAGGCTTTAATTCGTACAAACTGCCCTATACATTTCGTAGAAATGATGGGACGTATCTTAAACATGTCTGATACGAGCGAGATTGTACATGTATTTAAGACCATCTGCTCAGGACAGTTAACACCTTTTCAGGCAGTCCTCGGAATCATTCCAAACTTCGCACATTCGGTGTTTGGTGGTGTGCCATTAATTCTAGCACTGGTTGCGGGAATCCTGTTTTTATTCCTACTACTACGCTATGGCAAGCCTATCAACCGGCGTCACTCCCAGCAATTTGGAGAAAGCTCTCCTAGAACGGAAGTGCCGTGAGCGCATAGTGCAACTTTTGGGCATACCTCGTCTACGGGAACTTAATACAACATGGGTTCTGTCATTTAGACCAATCTGGCAAGATTGCATCTTACCTGTTCTACGCTGCCTGCTTTGCGGTGAAGAATGCGTGCTAGACATCTAACACTCCCATCAGTCATGCCAACGGATATCGATACTCTGCTGGACCCGATAACGGCCCATGCTCTGTGTTGTCCCCAGAGGCTACCAATCCTGATGACGGCATTCCTTGAGATTTCACAGACGCTTCCTGCTGCTGCTGAGGTACGAGATGGATCAACAGGCACACAGGTAACAACGGACGCGAACATTGCTGCGGCATCCTATGCTGAAGGCGATGCTTCACATCTCTGTGCAGTTAACCTTCTAAATGAGGTATTCCAATTGTCACCGACATCGGTAGACGATCTTTTGTCTACAGGAGTAGATGATTTCATGTTTACACCAGACCCATACACTGACGTTGATTCGGCTCACGGTGTACCAGGGAAGCAATGAATTTGGCCTCCATATTTTCAAAACAGAACAAAACTTGGAACTCTTCCTAAAATTGATTTTTTTTTTTCTTTTTCTCTATTTTTTGAAAATACATGGCAATTCAATCTGCTTACAGTAGAACTATTCATATAGAACGGACTTCTTTGAATACTTCCAGGGACACATTGTCACCTTATTTACCACAATTTCATTTAGTACCATGATATGCAATGGCTTTGATTTTTGAAAACTTGTCAACCATTTCGTCATATGTATATATTTCTGTTTATTCATTCATGTTGCATTTTATTTATGATATATGCCTAAAATGAAAAAATGCTTTAAAATGTACAGTACATATTGCATTACATGTTTAGCTTGTTAAAACCTTCTTTTAATATGCTTTTAGAAATGTTTTTAGCAACATGTGGTACTCAGTTTAATGTTTAGCATTTAATGTTTGGCATTTAGTATTATCGTTCATTCGAAAGTGGAGTGGGTGTTGTATTCGGCTTTAGGTGTCCGTATATAGGTTTTCCTGAAACATGTCCTTATATAGGCACAATTCGCATTGCCCTTATATAGGCATAAGACCCCAGTCCTTATTTAGGCATTAGCCATGCTATCCAAATACAGGCATGGTCACTTACATCCGTCCACCCTAACGTCACAACGAGTTCTTAGAAACCAGACGAGTTCCCCTAGCACAGGATTATTGATTTCTCCAAGAACTCATTTATTATGCATGAACCGCTATACCTTAAGGGTTCATTCCTGACGTCTTCCTCTGCCCGACTTTACGTCAATGCTAACATTCCAAGGCACCTACCGGGTATAAATATACCTTCCCTTGCCCAAGCAAGTAGGAGGAGACCTCGACTTTAGAGGAGCCCGTGTCCCGGCCTGACGCACTGACAAGAGACGCTGTCATCCCTGCTCGCAGAGAATCCAGCTCCCAGTGTTCTGACTCCCTTCGCGGGGTGTTAGAGTTCGAGACCCGGAAGGAGATTCCCACCTCTCTCATTCTCAAGGTATGGAGCTGACTAGAACCTAGAGGGACTCTTGGCATACTAGACTTGGCATACTAGACTTGGCATACTAGACCATAGCATACCATACTATAGAATACTTCACCTACTTCTTACCTTGCACTACACTTAGGTTAGGTACACTGGGGTAGGACTAGTAAGAGAAGCATCTTATGAGTACTTGCATTTTTAGCTTATGTTATTTATGTATATGAATATATGTCATAGCTAAAAGATAATGCTAGCGCAGTATTATTTCTTTCTACTGCTTACGCTGTACATTATATATCTTGCATACTGTCTTGTGATCATAACAGCTCATATCTCTTACACGAGAAACAAGACTGTTCAATAAATCCTTTTATTGAAACGCCCGTCTATTCTTTCTGTGTAACTCTGAAGAAACTAAGCATGCACGATTAGCTGAGTGAAACTGTTATCTATTGTTTCCACGATTCTGAGAGTGTTCCGATTCTAAAGGGAAACAAAGTTGTCATGTTTATGCGGTTGCCAGAAACTACTCCCTTCTTGTTCACAAGGAGTTTCTAGTGGCCTCTGAGTTAGCTGGCACAAAGTAATTAAGTTTAATATACTCGATAGGGACATACTGACCTCAGTCCTATGTCGAATCTATAGGGTATATTATTCCAAAGAGCAGAGCCTATTAGGGAAATAGGAACTACACTACACTTACCTCATATGAAACGGTATTGATGGAAAATTGTGGAGTGAAACAACATTGCACGACTCTTTACAACCCTCAAGCCAATGGAATGGTAGAGAGGGCCAACCGGTTGGTGAAGGGTGCCATTTTGATGGCAAACGAGTGTGGCAGTAATGTGGAAGTGGTGGTGAATGGCATGATTTGGGCTCATCGCACAATGGTGAACAGTGTAACCGACATCTCCACGTTTGAGAGGATGAGGGGTAGAAGAGTGGTACCAAGTTGACACCTGCGTAGTTGACGGAAGAGGGCAACAAAACTAGTGTGGAAGGCAGGGAGAAAATCATTAGGACTCGGGTCAAGGCTGGTGATTGGGTGAGGTTCAAACATGGCAGAAGGTCTGGTGGTTTGCCCAAGTTCCGCGGGCCTTTTAAGGTCAAGAAGGTACATGAGGATTATGTTGTGTTGGAGAATGGTAATAAATGGAATCTTCGGAAAATAGCACTGGGCCTCAAGGGTGACAGTGTCTTTGCCAAAGTCGAACAAGGTATGGGGGAGTATCAGCAGTTTTATGCTGGCTGATGACAAACAGTTAATTGGGAATTCCACTCTTGGTGTGAGAAGTTCCGTGGAGAAAGGTGGAGGTGATGTGAGGGGGAGTAGGTCATCAGTGAGTAATGTGAGAAGACTAGGCTTGGGAGCCGAGGGTGATGTTGGTGGGGAAGTGGTGACGAAACTGCAGCCCCAGCAGGCGGAATGGATGGTGTTCCTGTGAGTACAGGGGAAGTACGCAATGCCAGAATTCGCAGACCGCCACGTTACCAAGAGGACTATGTCCAAGAATTGGAATACAGCTTGGGGTTTTAGTATCACCATGCGTTTTTGTTTTTTTGCAAGTCAGGACATCTTCCTCAGTCCCAGTTGTTTCATGTGCACCTTCCATTTTTGGTGGCAAGTTTCCTTTTCTTTCTGTTTTGGTTTTAAGGGTAGAAAGGAAGGGGATGTGTAGTAATGTGGGTGGGCTTGTTGGCATATTTGCCTCAACACGGGTAGAATGCATTTATAGTGTGTGATTCTACTCTTGCCAGTTGAGCTGCGACTGGTGAGAGGAGGATCACAGTTTCTTTTGGCTTCGTAAACAAATAAACTAACCCGTACAAGAGACTTCGTGTCCAGGCCTCTCGGGATGTGCTTCTCAAATATAATCAGGTGATGTGGGCCAAGTCACAGGGGAGATAGCACGATTATGAATAAGTTCCCCAAGCAGAAAAAATAGGCTCCAAAGTGGGCCCTGCAGAATGCATGGAGCCAGTGATGGGTTGGCACAATCAGACTAGTAAAAGGTAATTGGCTAGTGTGGAAAAGATGGCATCCTCTCAGGATTAACATGAAATCACCAAGAATACGAGAAGAGGTCACAGAAACATCTCTGAGCGCATCAATGAATTTATAAACCCACTCAGTCTGAACATCAGGTGGTCAATATGTCAAAATAAACATCTAGGTCAGAGACAGTGAGAAGGAAACTTAAAACAGATAGTTTCGGGAAAGGTGTCTGCAAGAAGAGGGTAGTTAAATTCAGAGAAGATTTAAGCACAATAGCCTCCCACTACCATTCTACCTGCTCCGTTATTACTTAAGATACTATAGCCCTCTGGCAGGGTTATATGTAGATCTGGGCTTGAGGCATAAGTAAGTTATGTCTCACTCATAAATAAGAGGTTTATGCCAGAGTCCGAAAGAAGGTAATTAATCTCCTAGCACTGTTTATGTAAAGAGCAGACATTAATAATAGGCCCTTTAAAGATAAAGAATACTTCATTATTATGTGAAGCAGCTAAAAACCTGGCTGTTTCCCAGGTAGGGTATGACCCCCAAAAATGTTTTCCTGGGTAAGATGTTCACAGGCTCCAATGTTGATTTTGCCAGTCACAGCGCCAGGATACCCGTAGGGTGACAGTATGCGCTATATAAGAATCATTTACATTACATTACATTACATTACATGTGCAGTCGAAGGGAAGGCTGCCTTCCAGGCAATCCCAGCAAAAGCAATAGCTTGAAGGGCATGAGATGACATTTGATAGGGCTGTACTTGTAGTTTGCTGGACGAGTAGCAGACTCTTCAATCAGAGGATTGACGAGTGGCTTCCCACACCGAATGCCTAAACAGAGCACGGAGGGGCGCAGATGGGCTGGGAAGTACACCTGCTGCATGAATGCACCTCATACAGGTGCAGCGCGAAGCGTAACAATTTTTGTTTATACATATACATACATCATTTCATAATACTCAATCGTTTTCCTGCCTGGGCCCATTATCAAACTAAACTATACAAACCATAGATCCTCTGATGAAACTTTTATGTGAGCTAACAGGGACTTGGATATTAAGAGAACATGGGGTAAATCCTTATGAGGACCTGGAATAAGAAGATGCCAAATTCATGCTGACTCAAACAATTTCCCTATAAACACAGGTTGATAAAACTATCGACAAGAGATTTTGCACCAAGAATGACTCAAAACGATAGTTGCTCATGTAAATCATTTATCTAGGCCTCAATTTGAATGGTCAAGAAACACAAATCACATTTAACCTTTTGTTATAGAAAACATTTAGTACAAATAGTCACACAATAACCATACAGTTTAAGAAAATAGACATTTGCTGATCACCTAAGGGATAAGAGTGAGACAGAGAACATAGGGAAAATTCAAGTTCAGCATTCAGGTTATACAAAGCAAAATATGCAGAGTTGAAACGTAAGGAGTCACAGGATAGAGTCCATAACTCTCCAGCCGAAGAGTTATACCTGCACACTTTACCAGCTGGTAAAGTACAGGTTGAGTCAGTTTGGTAAGTTCAATTCAAAAGGGATAGGTACAAGACATCAGATTTCTGTCCGACAGCATGCCAGGCAGGGAAATTGAAAATGATAACCAGGTCCGACTCCTCCTCCATGGGGGCAATTATACTTCCAAAAGTTCTCAGTTTACACCCACAAAGTAACAGTTTCATCGTACGTTATGGTTTTCATTGGTTGTCCACAGTGGGCTGTTCATGGTGTGATCAATACCTCACTAAGAAATCCGGAAGCATTAAGTAATCCTTTTGCCAAATCATCAATTTCAACAACTTTATAATTTGCATCCTGTCCTCGGAAGTAAGAAAATTAATTTGTTCACTGTCTGTCCGTTCCCAGACGGTCTCTCTGGGTTTGCAATTGTATGGATACATTTCTGTCAAAAGTGTTGCTGAATCAGAATAGGACCTATTGTTAATAAGCGTTAAAAGGAAACGCTCTAAAAAGTTCTCATAGCGTCTGAAATGATTACTTCATCTAGATTCTGCTTTTCTGAACGAGGAAAAAGAAGCATTCGAGGCCTACATGAAAGCTTATCATTACCACGTTAAGATTAATATAAAACATACATTTACATGAATAATTCAGTTTTTCTTAGTAAATTACTCATTCTCCTCTCCAAAGGTTACATGTCAAAATTAGGTACTACTAAAGAAACACTCTACACGTTTTATTTTTCAAGCAAATTAATATGCATGTCACTTTTGTTATTCACGTTTGTATTTCACATATTACTAATGTAAAGCAGCAAAGCTTATACTGTTAAGCATCTTTAACTAAACAGTTTAATCGTTTTCATGTGATTCACTATGTAAGCATTCTTTTCATTTGTCACGTTAGGTAATCAGCAGCACATTTTCTAAGTTGACCACATTTTATTTCTTAGACGCATGTCTACATTTCATAAACATATAACGGTATCTCTTTTACGTTGCAGAACACTTCTGCATGCTTTTACGATGCAGTAAAAGATCTCATGTTTTTCGTCATCATTCTATTTTGCACATTTTGTTAAAATTGTCGTAAATCACATCTAATAGTGAGAATTGATAGAGGCAACAGTCTTTAAACTTTTACGCTCCATCAATACTTCTTTAAATAGTCTGTTCTGGCCTTGCATATGGGGGCAGAACACTAAAGCATGATCCTGCACAACCTTCAAAATGGCTCCCAGGCAGGAAATAGAAAGGGGACTATGCCCCACTGGTGCTGGGCTTGGGAAAAGAACCTCAGAACAACCCAGGCACGAAAGAAGGTGGCAAGTGTCTAGAAGCAAGAGCCGTGAAAAACATTACCTTGTAGCATGTATCATCAAACCACGACTTGCAAGAAGCTGGAGCCAAAAGTGAATAGAGGTGAACTATGTCTACACCGTAAAAGAAATTGTAAGGGTACTATTTCCAGCCTCACCTTTCGCTGTTTCTTGAAAGAAGATCACCATCAGAGTGCTGGCACTGGGATTCATTTCAGGAGGACTGTCCTCAATTTTTTTTTTACCACAAACCCCCAATCACAGTACATGCAATTGCGCAGTACTGTTTACCTCTCTTGAATAATAATAATGAGGTAGTTTTCATGTTTGACAAGAATGCTCTGAGAGGGCTTTTCAAACAAAAGATTTTTGCATATTCTCAACATGCATCCTAGCGCAAAAACAGGGGTTTACTATTTATTCTCGTTTTCATTAAGTCATCCAGCAAAAAAAAAAAAGAGATTTAGAATGCTTGATGTTCATCAGCAGAGTTCTGCCTTTGAGAAGTGAGACTATCTTTCGTCCTAACCACTTAGAATTAAAGGGGCAAACCTACCCTCAAGATTTCTAGAAATGTACTTATGAGTAAGTGGATATGTACCCAATAGCCATAGAGTATGTCAGATATTTAAACATATTTGCAGTCAATAAAACATCCAGTGACTTGCATGGTCGGGCAATACAAGTGACAAATGCAGCTAAACAAATTAAGTTTAGCTGACTTGGCATTCGATTTCCAAAGTCTCAAATTAATTTATGCCACTTGGATCTTGTAACAATAAAAAATACAACACCCTTTCTCACACTCCTTGCTTGACATCAGTTATCCATCACTGCTAAATACTGAAGATTTATCAGTAAGTCTACCTGGGATAAAAAATTAAAAAAGAAACACCCAGGATCAAGATGCAACATATAAAACTTCAAATTAACTTTTTAGAAAAATAAGCAAAATAATACAGATAGCGCCCCACAAACATGTTTCAACTCTACTCTTCTTCCTCTTGCCGAGATAGTGAAGTAACCCTTTCATCCTCAAGACTTCTCCAAAAGGGTCAAACTGTACCCTAAAAGGAACAAATAAATATATACCTCAGCCTATTGAGAATCTACTCGCAGGAATCTGTGGTGCAAGACTTGGCAGTTCGCTCCGCCGTACACTCACCAAGGAAGGCCTTTCTTCCGTTGATGTCTGTAGCCTCTTTGCGCTATGGCAGTAATGTTTGTCTGTGTGTTGGAGGCATGGTTTAGCCTTGAGCAGCATTGCTGTGGCCCCAATTCAACCCTCAACTATATAGGCCATCCACCATTTGAATCAATAAACACAATATAAGACTTGTAATTTGCCAAGTCAGAGGCCATGTTATAGTCAGGCTACTGAATTGCTGACCGATAGCAAAATAGGAGCGCCGCTCATACTTATTTGACCAGCTTTGGGTCAGGAAACCCGAACCAACAGATATTCCTTCTAGGTAAAAGGATACCGAGTCTGAAGTCTGACTCTTTTCCATCTCGAACATCTCCATAGCCATATCATTTGCTTCCGTCTTTCACAGGCATCAATACCTCCAAAGTCAGCCCCTCCAAACTGCATAAACCCAGATGTATTCGGATCATTCGTGTGGATCTTCCAATCACAAAACACTACTCTGTAGCAGTACAGCACACATATGAGCACCAAACTGATCTTACATCTGGGGAGCTATGCTCCTCTTAGTCTTGACATCCAAAGCAGCCATGGTTGCTACTGCAGAGCAACCACTACTGTCCAGTCACACATGGTATCCTATCTCATCCTCAACAACTTGTTAAAAGAACTGACTTTTTCCCCTACTACTACGCCGACAGCTACCAAAAGCAGCAATTGCAGCCTCAATTTTCTATGCTTTCTTGGCCTACTCAGCTGCAACATTATCTGAAAGGAGTTGCCTGCAAGAAAATAGCACTGATTGCCAACCTCATCTCTACAATGCACTGATTGCCAACCTCATCTCTACAATTAACATTGGCATCCTCGCATTACTGAAACCTGGTTGTCCAATGACACTTATAGACTACTCAATAACCTGGTCTCCCCCAGCCACCTCATCTTCAGCCATATCTGGATGGGAAGAGCTACAGTTGGTATTGCCCCTCTTCACCTGAAACACTTCTAGTCCACCAACCTTAGATTATCAGGGAATTCATCATTTCAGCAAGGCTCTAATTACAAGTTCAGGGCCAAATTCTAATCCCTGTGCAAACAAGTGTGCACAGGGAGTGGAATTGCAAGTTGTGTGATTGTGATCACACCCTCACAGTTTTCCCAGATAGATTCAGGCAGGTGAAACCCGCCGAAAATTGATCTGAAAAGGCCTGTAATAAAGGCAAAACACGTGGAAATCTGTATGTTAAAAACCGATTCAGGATGTTATGCCTCATTTACAAGTTAAAAACGTGGAATAGGATCTATTTACCACACGTGGTAAATACTTAACCATGGGTACTCTGGTCTTTCATCATGCCACTCCTGTCTCTCTTTTTGCCACTTTTGGTTTTCCTTATGTTTCTTCTGTCCTATATGTGCTTTTCTGGCTTCCTGGAAGAATTATCTTCCTTTGCTAAGGCTATTCTCAGGGGCGGTGCGTCCATTGGGGCGTTGGGGCGTTGCCCCACCTGCCAACTCCGTAATGGACGCACCGCCGCTGTATAGGTTCAGGTTGTATTCATATCACATCATGATACGCAGCGAAAAGGGACGGCGCTGAAGGGGGTGGCCTGGGGGCGGGGCTGCGGCAGCTTGAGTGACAGTGAGTCCACTGAGCGCTGCTGCTGCAGCAGTGGTGGCTGGTGACATTTGAAAGTGGTGGGGCGTAAAATTATTGGCATACTGCACTGCAGCGAACGAGCGTAGCGAGCCAGCCCGAACAACCTAAGGGGGTTCGGGGGTTCTCTCCGAGAAAATTTTGAAAAAGAGTGGACAAATGGTGCATTTTCAAGCAAATTTGAGAAAGCAGGAAGGTTAATAAAGCAATTGTGAAAGTGCAGTTATTACATTAATAAAGAGATGTCATATAACATAGGTAGCTGCTTATTCAAGCTTTCTTTCACCCCATAGTCCAGCAGGGTCTTGATACAAGACAGATGAGAGAAAAGCAGTGTGGTCCTCGACCAGGAAGACACTCATATTTCGTTGGTAAGAAGTCAAAAGATTGGTCAAATTGAAAACCTGAAATGCAATACGCAATCAAACAATTTGCAAGTACATCTCATCTATGTTCAACAAGCCATGTTTTACCCATGATTGGAATTGTGAATCACCAAATAAACTGAGCCACTGCAATCAAAAGCAGAGGCCTCCTTAAAAGTATGCCCTTAAGAGAGTTCTCTCATCTCATGTCCTCTCTATATTTTCTCTGGAAGTTGAAAACTCATCACAGTCTACTGCACAAACCTGAACCCTTCTGCATATTCCAACACCAGAACTCATTCTTGGCCATTTAGTTTGGAGCCATTCATACCAGGAATACAGAAAATACCTTTAAATAGAGTAGAAGGTATTCCAAAACAAGGAGTGCTGAAATGTTGCTTAAGATAAGATGTACACACTAAGTACTATGGCCAAGAGCACGTAATGTTCAGTCAACAATAGGCTTAGGAAAAACCAACCTTTCTGAGAGCTCCTACAGTCAAGATCCTCCACCTGAGACTATGTGTTCCCAAAGATGTAGTGATATGTTAACAGTTGTAGCTAGACTTAAGGCCTACTAACTGATGTACAAGGTGAAGGATCTTGACTGTAGGTGCTCTCAGAATGGTTGGTTTTCCTAAGCCTATTGTTGACTCTCTTTCTTCCCCTCTCCCTTTGTCCTCTACACTGTCTCTATCTGTGCTTTTTTCCCTCACTTCCATTTGTCTATTTCATCACCTAGAGCTCAGTTCCTTTACTTTTTCTCTCCTGGCATCCTCTTTCTATGCTACTTTTCTTTATTTGTTTCCGACTTTACTTTCTCTTTATTTACATATGTGCTTCGTTTACTTTCTCTGTTGCTCTCATTCAGATGATTTCTTTTTCTGTCTTGCGTTCTTTCTTGCTCTTTTCTTTCTTCCCTCCTTTCTTGCCATCACACCTGTCCCATCTCTTTCTCACTACCCTTTCTTTCACTTCATTCATCCCATCTTTACTAGCCTCTCTTTCCCTTACTTCTATTTACCCCTTCTTTGTTTTTCCCTCTTCCCTTCTCTTTCTGTTCCTTTTCTTTCACAACTTTCTCATTTACACCCCCTTCCTCCATCTATTTCTCTTTACCTTTTTCTTTCCTTCACCCTTCTTTCCCACCATAGACCAATTCTTTGCTTACTTCCTTGTGCATTTCTTCCTCCCTACCTCCTTTATTTACACATGTTCTCCCTCCAGTTTATCTGTCACCCCTTCCCTCCTCCATCTTATCCCAACCCCACTTCTTCCCTTGTCCCTCTCATCTCCTTTTTGCTCTCCCCTTCTGTCGTGTCCTCGCCTTCTTCTTTACCTCTAGCTCTCCCCTCTCGCCGTCTCGCTTTGCTTTCCTCTCTTCAGCAGTTTTAATTTTCCAGGCAGTGCTCTGCGCCGGGTCAATCACAAACATTGTTCTTCCCTATTGTCACGGCAGCCCTCACGCCCAGGCAGCGGGCTGCAGACCCATTCAGCTGCTCTATGGATTAACCATCCTTGTTTACTGCTGGGGACCATTGATCAACTAAATGGCTTTATGTTAATGGAGGAGCTTTTTCACGTTCATTTTTCTTAGCCAGGCCCTGAAAGCCTCTGACAGGTGCTACAAGCCGCATTTTTAAAGGCACAGCTCCCTGTTCTTTCATCTTCCGGGCAGCGGGGGCTCCCACAGAAGTGCCCACTGCAAGTGTGGCGAGCAGCACTGACAAAACAGCAACATTGGGGTTATGCACAAACATTTGCAATGCATTCCCGCCATAACTACACAAGTAAACAGAGCGTAAGTGGCACAATTTGGATGATAAAGGAGCTAAACCATATCTTGTGGGGGAAAGCGTCAGGGATTTATCCTCATGAAAAGATATTTTCCATGTTGAAAAAGAGAGGAAAATAAATGTGCGTTTGTGCTATTTTATGAGCAGCGAATTATCAGCTCTGGGACTGCGGGTAATTAGGCGTCGGACACACAATTCCGATTTTCTGAATTCCACTGAAAACTGGTACACAAATTAAAAACTCCAACATTGTGTTACAATCCCAATCTTTAAAAATCAGCGTGGATGAGCGTTTGCAACATGGATGACGGGAAGAGAACACTGCAAACATTTTCAACTACGCAAGAAAAGCCACAAGGTGGCGCTCGTGATGTCTAGTTACACACAATGTTTGAATCACCTACACATGAGAAATGTTTCACCAGTTTCCCATATCTTGGTGAACACGTAATGTAGCGTATTCACCATTAATCACAATGCCACGTTCCCTAAAATGCACAAGAGGCAGTGTTCCTGCGTCAACATAATTTCTGCTATTTTAATGGTGCATTGTAGTAGAGTGTGTATCACACCTTTGTCGGTCGTAAAATACTCTCCAGTCAAAATAAAACTATTACGCGAGAAGTAACTTATATTGCACAAAACCGAGGGAGATATTAAGCCAATACAGAAAATACTATGGGCTTTGGAGGCCAAATAGAACAAAAAACACACCTGGACGTTAGGTCTTTCATGAAAGTACGACAACAAGTAAATGAAGGTTACTTTATGTCCCAGTGTTCGAATCTATTTCTCTGTCCGAAATGCAGTGTCTGCCTGCCCCAATGTTGGTGTCTCTTTGTCTAAGTGTCTGGGTCTCCCACCTCGACTGTCTCTGCCTGTTTTCCTTTCCATGTTTCAGTGTAGGCCTCAGTTTTGGGGTCTCCCTAAGTTACCACACTTCCCACTCCCATTGTTCTTGCCTGTCTCCCTGTCACAGTGTCAATTTCTATATGTTGCACTGTCGGTGTCTCAGTGTCCGTGTCCCTTTCCCATCCTGGTTTCAGTGTGTGTCTGTCCCATGGTTCGAAGTCTCTGTGTCTGCCATCCATGTTCAAATGTTCACCTCCCTGTGTCTCGGTTTCCTGGTTAAATCAAGTGACCAGCAATCACGGGTAACTATCCGGAGTCTTTGGTGAGTCTTTGGTGGGAGATTTAATAGATTTGTGTCAGTGGTCTCGTGAGTTGAACCTACTATGCAGAGATGTTCCAGAGTCTTCAGACATAGTATAGAACATAAATTTAAAAAAATGAAAATGATATGAAATCAGCTTCCCGCCAAATTCACGTGCCTTCTCTACACACACAACCGTGACATGACCCTAACTCACCAGGAAAGACAAAGAGGACACAACACTCATAACACTCGCCCTCTTTTCCAGAATTGTCCAATCCTGAAGTATTGAAAAATACTTCCTGCACACCTCCGCTCCTCTGTGAAGTTCTTCTAAAGTTATTTGTAATCAAAATCTCAATACCTAAAAGAATCAAGTGCAAGCAACTGCGCTCAATTCACTCTCCATATGAGGCATCCCAGCCTGAGCCGCTTCAATGATCTCCTTCAGTGCTATAATGAGGCAGACAGTTTAAAGCCTAGCCCAGAAAACACACACACACCCCACATCACATGTGCACCGCTCAAATTAATTTCTTATCTCCCTATACTAATTCACCATAATTCACCATTAATCCTCTTTGCGTTCACGAGTAGCGTGCTACTCGCCGAACAGCGCTCGAGGCCTCGCATGGGGTAGTAAGCGCTATATAAATTCAATTACAATGCAGATCATGTGAGACCACGGCAGCACATCGCAAAGGCTCTAAAAACGGATTTAGAGCCCAGACCACATAGCACATGCTGCAGGCACTGCGAAATTCAGACCACACACAGCGGATGACGTGACGGCATAGAGACCCCAAAGCGCATGCTGTAAACAAACAATGGGAGACTCGGTGCGGTACTGCACACACTGCAGGCTGTCAGTCAGTGGATAACTCCACGATGATGTATATTATGTGGACTTTCGGTGGAAAAACTGGTCTAGGCGAACAAGCAACACAGCGAACCTCTTTGGGTGACGTTACGCACGTTTTAACAACCACTTCACTGTAAGGTTTGCTGAAAATATCTTTACACAAGGCAGGCAGTGTTGCTTGCTGGGCTTCAACCCAGCACGCAGTGCTCCACGTGGCCGGGATCTAAAACCCAGCATCTCAGGGCCTCCATTTCTTGTAAGATTCGTCAGAAAAGCCCCAGTCTCAGGAAACCAACACGACTGATTACAACCTGAAGACCTGTTGTCGCCAGTATTCGTCACAAAATTAACATTCAGCCAGCAAACTTAAGAGGCAGGACGATAAACCGGCAGGAAAAATGTGTGTCACTTCCTAGCACACTGACTAATCTCAGCTATACCGCCTCGCCGTTTGATGTGCAGTAACTATAGAGCATTTTAAACACACCTTTGTTCAAACAGGGTGGTAACAGAAAGGAGATGAACTTTCAACAGCCAGGGAAAGGCGAGTCGCCCACAATGCCGCCCCGCACTTACATTATTCAGCACAGTGTTGATGGCGGATTGGCGGTGTGTGTGTCCGTGTCGTCGTCGTGTGCAGCGCGGTGACGTCACGTGACGGACTGCTGCGCGGTGTCTTAGCGGCCAATCCTGGCACAAATAGACAGCAACAATGTGCCAGGATTGGCTAGGGGGCATGGTAACTCCTCGCCCATGGATATGAGACCCAGCCGGGCTGCTGTTCCCTCGGGTCCCTCCCAGCTCCCTCCCTCACCAGCAGCCGGTCTGCGGAGAAGCCTTCAAGCTAGTGTGCGCATGTTCGGGCTGATCATAAAACTGACCAGCCCAAAAATGGACATGCGCACACTTCACTAGTACTGCAGCAGCAGCGCTCAGTGGACTCACTGTCACTCAAGCTGCCGCAGCCCCGCCCCCAGGCCACCCCCTTCAGCGCCGTCCCTTTTCGCTGCGTATCATGATGTGATATGAATACAACCTGAACCTATACAGCGGCGGTGCGTCCATTACGGAGTTGGCAGGTGGGGCAACGCCCCAACGCCCCAATGGACGCACCGCCCCTGTGCTGCAGTACTAGTGAAGTGTGCGCATGTCCATTTTTGGGCTGGTCAGTTTTATGATCAGCCCGAACATGCGCACACTAGCTTGAAGGCTTCTCCGCAGACCGGCTGCTGGTGAGGGAGGGAGCTGGGAGGGACCCGAGGGAACAGCAGCCCGGCTGGGTCTCATATCCATGGGCGAGGAGTTACCATGCCCCCTAGCCAATCCTGGCACATTGTTGCTGTCTATTTGTGCCAGGATTGGCCGCTAAGACACCGCGCAGCAGTCCGTCACGTGACGTCACCGCGCTGCACACGACGACGACACGGACACACACACCGCCAATCCGCCATCAACACTGTGCTGAATAATGTAAGTGCGGGGCGGCATTGTGGGCGACTCGCCTTTCCCTGGCTGTTGAAAGTTCATCTCCTTTCTGTTACCACCCTGTTTGAACAAAGGTGTGTTTAAAATGCTCTATAGTTACTGCACATCAAACGGCGAGGCGGTATAGCTGAGATTAGTCAGTGTGCTAGGAAGTGACACACATTTTTCCTGCCGGTTTATCGTCCTGCCTCTTAAGTTTGCTGGCTGAATGTTAATTTTGTGACGAATACTGGCGACAACAGGTCTTCAGGTTGTAATCAGTCGTGTTGGTTTCCTGAGACTGGGGCTTTTCTGACGTATCTTACAAGAAATGGAGGCCCTGAGATGCTGGGTTTTAGATCCCGGCCACGTGGAGCACTGCGTGCTGGGTTGAAGCCCAGCAAGCAACACTGCCTGCCTTGTGTAAAGATATTTTCAGCAAACCTTACAGTGAAGTGGTTGTTAAAACGTGCGTAACGTCACCCAAAGAGGTTCGCTGTGTTGCTTGTTCGCCTAGACCAGTTTTTCCACCGAAAGTCCACATAATATACATCATCGTGGAGTTATCCACTGACTGACAGCCTGCAGTGTGTGCAGTACCGCACCGAGTCTCCCATTGTTTGTTTACAGCATGCGCTTTGGGGTCTCTATGCTGTCACGTCATCCGCTGTGTGTGTCTGAATTTCGCAGTGCCTGCAGCATGTGCTATGTGTTCTGGGCTCTAAATCCGTTTTTAGAGCCTTTGCGATGTGCTGCCGTGGTCTCACATGATCTGCATTGTAATTGAATTTATATAGCGCTTACTACCCCATGCGAGGCCTCGAAGCGCTTTTTCGGCGAGTAGCACGCTACTGCGGAATGCAAAGAGGATTAATGGTGAATTATGGTGAATTAGTATAGGGAGATAAGAAATTAATTTGAGCGGTGCACATGTGATGTGGGGTGTGTGTGTGTTTTTCTGGGCTAGGCTTTAAACTGTCTGCCTCATTATAGCACTGAAGGAGATCATTGAAGCGGCTCAGGCTGGGATGCCTCATATGGAGAGTGAATTGAGCGCAGTTGCTTGCACTTGATTCTTTTAGGTATTGAGATTTTGATTACAAATAACTTTAGAAGAACTTCACAGAGGAGCGGAGGTGTGCAGGAAGTATTTTTCAATACTTCAGGATTGGACAATTCTGGAAAAGAGGGTGAGTGTTATGAGTGTTGTGTCCTCTTTTGTCTTTCCTGGTGAGTTAGGGTCATGTCACGGTTGTGTGTGTAGAGAAGGCACGTGAATTTGGCGGGAAGCTGATTTCATATCATTTTCATTTTTTTAAATTTATGTTCTATACTATGTCTGAAGACTCTGGAACATCTCTGCATAGTAGGTTCAACTCACGAGACCACTGACACAAATCTATTAAATCTCCCACCAAAGACTCACCAAAGACTCCGGATAGTTACCCGTGATTGCTGGTCACTTGATTTAACCAGGGAAACCGAGACACAGGGAGGTGAACATTTGAACATGGATGGCAGACACAGAGACTTCGAACCATGGGACAGACACACACTGAAACCAGGATGGGAAAGGGACACGGACACTGAGACACCGACAGTGCAACATATAGAAATTGACACTGTGACAGGGAGACAGGCAAGAACAATGGGAGTGGGAAGTGTGGTAACTTAGGAGACCCCAAAACTGAGGCCTACACTGAAACATGGAAAGGAAAACAGGCAGAGACAGTCGAGGTGGGAGACCCAGACACTTAGACAAAGAGACACCAACATTGGGGCAGGCAGACACTGCATTTCGGACAGAGAAATAGATTCGAACACTGGGACATAAAAGTAACCTTCATTTACTTGTTGTCGTACTTTCATGAAAGACCTAACGTCCAGGTGTGTTTTTTGTTCTATTTGGCCTCCAAAGCCCATAGTATTTTCTGTATTGGCTTAATATCTCCCTCGGTTTTGTGCAATATAAGTTACTTCCTCGCGTAATAGTTTTATTTTGACTGGAGAGTATTTTGCGACCGACAAAGGTGTGATACACACTCTACTACAATGCACCATTAAAAAGCAGAAATTATGTTGACGCAGGAACACTGCCTCTTGTGCATTTTAGGGAACGTGGCATTGTGATTAATGGTGAATACGCTACATTACGTGTTCACCAAGATATGGGAAACTGGTGAAACATTTCTCATGTGTAGGTGATTCAAACATTGTGTGTAACTAGACATCACGAGCGCCACCTTGTGGCTTTTCTTGCGTAGTTGAAAATGTTTGCAGTGTTCTCTTCCCGTCATCCATGTTGCAAACGCTCATCCACGCTGATTTTCTAAAGATTGGGATTGTAACACAATGTTGGAGTTTTTAATTTGTGTACCAGTTTTCAGTGGAATTCAGAAAATCGGAATTGTGTGTCCGACGCCTAATTACCCGCAGTCCCAGAGCTGATAATTCGCGCTCATAAAATAGCACAAACGCACATTTATTTTCCTCTCTTTTTCAACATGGAAAATATCTTTTCATGAGGATAAATCCCTGACGCTTTCCCCCACAAGATATGGTTTAGCTCCTTTATCATCCAAATTGTGCCACTTACGCCTCTGTTTACTTGTGTAGTTATGGCGGGGAATGCATTGCAAATGTTTGTGCATAACCCCAATGTTGCTGTTTTGTCAGTGCTGCTCGCCACACTTGCAGTGGGCACTTCTGTGGGAGCCCCGCAGCCCGGGAAGATGAAAGAACAGGGAGCTGTGCCTTTAAAAATGCGGCTTGTAGCACCTGTCAGAGGCTTTCAGGGCCTGGCTAAGAAAAATGAACGTGAAAAAGCTCCTCCATTAACATAAAGCCATTTAGTTGATCAATGGTCCCCAGCAGTAAACAAGGATGGTTAATCCATAGAGCAGCTGAATGGGTCTGCAGCCCGCTGCCTGGGCGTGAGGGCTGCCGTGACAATAGGGAAGAACAATGTTTGTGATTGACCCGGCGCAGAGCACTGCCTGGAAAATTAAAACTGCTGAAGAGAGGGAAAGCAAAGCGAGACGGCGAGAGGGGGAGAGCTAGAGGTAAAGAAGAAGGCGAGGACACGACAGAAGGGGAGAGCAAAAAGGAGATGAGAGGGACAAGGGAAGAAGTGGGGTTGGGATAAGATGGAGGAGGGAAGGGGTGACAGATAAACTGGAGGGAGAACATGTGTAAATAAAGGAGGTAGGGAGGAAGAAATGCACAAGGAAGTAAGCAAAGAATTGGTCTATGGTGGGAAAGAAGGGTGAAGGAAAGAAAAAGGTAAAGAGAAATAGATGGAGGAAGGGGGTGTAAATGAGAAAGTTGTGAAAGAAAAGGAACAGAAAGAGAAGGGAAGAGGGAAAAAAACAAAGAAGGGGTAAATAGAAGTAAGGGAAAGAGAGGCTAGTAAAGATGGGATGAATGAAGTGAAAGAAAGGGTAGTGAGAAAGAGATGGGACAGGTGTGATGGCAAGAAAGGAGGGAAGAAAGAAAAGAGCAAGAAAGAACGCAAGACAGAAAAAGAAATCATCTGAATGAGAGCAACAGAGAAAGTAAACGAAGCACATATGTAAATAAAGAGAAAGTAAAGTCGGAAACAAATAAAGAAAAGTAGCATAGAAAGAGGATGCCAGGAGAGAAAAAGTAAAGGAACTGAGCTCTAGGTGATGAAATAGACAAATGGAAGTGAGGGAAAAAGCACAGATAGAGACAGTGTAGAGGACAAAGGGAGAGGGAAGAAAGAGAGTCAACAATAGGCTTAGGAAAAACCAACCATTCTGAGAGCACCTACAGTCAAGATCCTTCACCTTGTACATCAGTTAGTAGGCCTTAAGTCTAGCTACAACTGTTAACATATCACTACATCTTTGGGAACACATAGTCTCAGGTGAAGGATCTTGACTGTAGGTGCTCTCAGAAAGGTTGGTTTTTCCTAAGCCTATTGTTGACTGAACATTACGTGCTCTTGGCCATAGTACTTAGTGTGTACATCTTATCTTAAGCAACATTTCAGCACTCCTTGTTTTGGAATACCTTCTACTCTATTTAAAGGTATTTTCTGTATTCCTGGTATGAATGGCTCCAAACTAAATGGCCAAGAATGAGTTCTGGTGTTGGAATATGCAGAAGGGTTCAGGTTTGTGCAGTAGACTGTGATGAGTTTTCAACTTCCAGAGAAAATATAGAGAGGAGATGAGAGAACTCTCTTAAGGGCATACTTTTTAAGGAGGCCCTCTGCTTTTGATTGCAGTGGCTCAGTTTATTTGGTGATTCACAATTCCAATCATGGGTAAAACATGGCTTGTTGAACATAGATGAGATGTACTTGCAAATTGTTTGATTGCGTATTGCATTTCAGGTTTTCAATTTGACCAATCTTTTGACTTCTTACCAACGAAATATGAGTGTCTTCCTGGTCGAGGACCACACTGCTTTTTCTCTTATCTGTCTTGTATCAAGACCCTGCTGGACTATGGGGTGAAAGAAAGCTTGAATAAGCAGCTACCTATGTTATATGACATCTCTTTATTAATGTAATAACTGCACTTTCACAATTGCTTTATTAACCTTCCTGCTTTCTCAAATTTGCTTGAAAATGCACCATTTGTCCACTCTTTTTTCAAAATTTTCTCGGGGGGAGAGCACCCCCGAACCCCCCTTAGGTTGTTCGGGCTCGCTCGCTACGCTCGCTCGCTGCAGTGCAGTATGCCAATAATTATACGCCCCACCACTTTCAAATGTCACCAGCCACCACTGCCTGTGGGGATTTTAAACTCCAGCTGGCAGATCAAGATAATAGTGGTGTTACACGACTTTCCTGATATTGACTGAAGACTCACCAGGAACTGGATGCCATTTTAACATGCTCTTAAAGGCGGCCATCAAATGAATGATGTTACAATAGATCACAATACCCCAGCTGATATGACAAAAAAATTGACTAATGCCTGTTATTGGTGTTTGTTATAGATGCAGGGCTGGTCAAAACAAATTGTTCTTTTATCTACATATTATGGCTTCTTTCAATCTAAATTCCTTCTTATCAGTGAGGCAGCAACTACCAGAGGAATTAACTGAAAGTATGAATCAAATCATGGAATATTTGTTAAGCACACAAATCACTCGAAAGTCTCAAGGCGCTTGCGGACACTCCAAAGATCAGCTTAGTTGGATGTAATTAGATGTTAAACAGCCATGTCTTTAACTTCCTGCGAAAACAGTTGTGGTCAGTGATGATGCGTAGGTGTGGGGGCAGTTTGTTCCAAAAAGCCGGAGCAAGGAAGGAGAAAGATCTCCCTCCGTTTTTGGTAGTACGAATTCTGAGAGGTGTGAGAAATGATTAGTTGCTGGATCTCAGAGTTCTGCAAGGTTGGTACCAACTTAACTTTTTGGCCCAATAGCCCGGACCTCTTCCGTACATATTTTTGTGCATTAAGCAGAGAATCTTAAAACGTATTCGTTTTCTGACAGGCAACCAATGTAAGAGTCTCAGGTTGGGTGCCGACGGGGATCTTGGCGGAAGATTGAGTACTAGCCTGGCTGCAGTATTTTGCAGAATCTGAAGCCTTGAAAGAAGATCTTCATTTATTGATGCCAACAGAGCATTTCCATAGTCCATACGGTTGATAATCAATCACTGGACTAAAGGTTTTCTGGCCTCCATCGGAATCCATTTAAAAACTTTGCGTAGATTACGCAGGATACCAAAACAGGAACTAATTATCTTATTGATCTGATTTTTCATTGATAATTTATTGTCCATTTGGAATCCTAAATTCCGTACCGTCTGTGTTGGAGTTGGACAGGAGCCGAGATTTGGAGGCCACCAATCATGTGACCAATGTTCATGAGCCTTGCCAAAGAGCATGATCTCGGTTTTACCTCCATTTAATTGAAGGTGATTTGTGCTCATCCACCTGTCAATATGGGACATGCAATCTTTAAAACGTGACTTTGTTTCCATTGGATCTGGGCCAAGAGTGACCAAGATCCGAGTGTCATCGGCATATGACACAACATCAAAGCCGTAGGATCTGATCACCTTGGCCAATGGGGTCACGTATATATTAAAAAGTGTCGGGCTCAAAATAGAGCCCTGCAGCACTCCCATCCTAACTGATCTACTACAAGAGACTGTGTTTCCCACCTGTACAGTCGTAGCTCGGTCAGTTAAATAGCTCCTGAGCCACTGTAGGGCCTTCCCCCTGACACCAATCTCCCAGAGCCGAAGTTCAAGAATGCTGTGGGAGATGGTGTCAAAAGCTGCTGATAGATCTAGCAGGACGAGAATAGATGACTGCCCTCTGTCCAATGCCAACCTGATGTTATCAGTTACTTCCACGAAGGAAGCTTCCATGAAGGAGGCTGCCTGGCCCCTGCCTGGTCCTTCCTCATGGCTAGTGCTCCAAATCCCCCAAACTCCCTGTCTCTGTCCTGTGACCAAGGCCCCGGGCCATTTTGGACTTACGACGTCACGGTCTCTCTACTTGCCACTTGTCTGTCATTTTGCCACTTCTGCCCCTCTTTTTGCATTTTCTGTCTTCCATTCTGCCACTTCTGTCTCTTTCTGCCACTTGTCTTTCTTTTTGCGACTTCGGTCTCTTTTTGCCACTTCTGTCTCTTCCTGCACTCCTGCCCTGCTTACATGCTTTTCCTGCTTTTCTCCGTGTGTGCCTGGCTCCGCTTTCCTTCCCTAACTCTTATTTCCTTTCTGATTACATCCTCAATGCCTCACTGTCTGGGCCACTTTCCAGACTCCTTTTTTGAGGAGCGGCCACCTTCCCACCGCTCCTCAAAAAGCAATCAGTGGACCCCCCGACCTTGGCCAACTACAGGCTCATCTTCCTCCTCTGCAACCCAACCAAGGTCCTGGAGAAGCTCCTCAACACCAAATGGGCTAATTATCTCATTGTGAACAACTGCTTGGACCCCTCCAAATCTAGATTCAGACCCAACCACAGCACAGAGATGGCCCTCGTCACTGCCACTGACATCTGCCTCATCATGGACAAAGGAGAGCTAGTGGCACCTCTACTACTCGATCTTTTAACAGCTTTCGACTCTGTCTCCCATCCTACCCCCATCCAGCACCTCCACACGGCCGGAATGAGTGGCGCAGTGCTTTGAGATATCAGCTCTTTCCTCTCAGGACAGACCCAAATGGTCAGCATGGTCCTCTACTCGTCCAACACCTCCAACCTGACCTGAAGGGGTACCACAAGGCTCCTCCCTGTGCCTCACTCTCTTCAACATCTACATGACCCACCTCGCCAACATAATGCGCTCCCATGGATTCACCTTCATCTCATCACCAGCCAACTCGGCAACGACTTCTACGTCGGCATCACAGCCCAACTCACCAATAGGCTCCAAGTAATAAGAACCAAGCTGCTAGTCTGAAACTCCCATATCACATCCATATATCTAAACACAACTCAAAGAACTCCACTATCTCCCAATCACTAACCCTGCCCTTTTAAAACTCACCTACAAGGCATTATGACAACAAAGGCCCAGCTTACCTCAACAACCGCTTCCAGCTCTACTCCCGGACCAGAAACCTCCTCTCTGTCAGCCTTCTCCTCACACGTGCCCCCACATCCTCCAAGCCTTCTCCTACGTTTCCCCCAAAGCCTAGAACAAACTCTCCCACCTCATCAGAGCCTCCAGCTCTGTCCTTGAATTCAGGAGGAAACTGAAGTCCTGGCTCTTTCCTAGGCCCCAGGCAGACCAGTATCCCCCCCTCCCTCCCCCACAGGTCCAGGATACCCTTCTGGGGGATATGTGCACCCTATAAATAACATACCAAACATAACCAAAATTACTTCCCCCTGCCAGAGATACACTAGAAACTCCAATTCCCGCTACCAAAATGTGGATGAACTACAGAAAATCCTGCTGAAATCTAGAGCGCTGCTGGTAAGATTTGAGAAGGACTGCGACCAGATAACTTACAGAAAACCTCAAAGAGTTATTTCAACGGTGTGTTCAGAACCAGGAATTACTGCAGCTCTATGGAGAGCACTGATAATGACATTGTAATATAGTTTAAAGAATGGAACAAACTGCAAAGCATAGAGAGGGTATTTCCACCAATGCTGCAACTGGCAGACACTTCGAAAAAACCTTGGACATCTGGGCCAGAATCCAATCTATCCAATCATTTTACAGATATATATATATATATATATATGTATATATACAAAAAAAGAGAGTTGCCTCTAGGTGGGATGCACTCCCAGGTGGAAATTATGCCAAAGCAAGGGCACACGCCATGAACAAAGTCCTTTTCTGGTTAACCTGCCAGACGCGTTTCGGGCCAATGCCCTCTTCAGTGGCAGACCATGTGACGTGCCGGCATGCGGCAACCACCAGTAAATCCCCATAATAATAACGCTCAGGTGAACCACCTGAAGCAATGCTTCCTGGGACTGGTGGTTCAGTAAAACCCAAGTGGGTCACCGCCGGCACTAAACCCACCTAGATGCAACTCTTTTTTTTGTATTTTGTACAGCGGCCTGCCTGGTCGCGGGATTGCACCACCGCGAAACACTTGCGGGTCCGCGGCTGCTTTATTGGGGCAGCTAACTGTGGAACAGGAGGTGACTGTTATATGCAGGGGTGCCGGCGCGAACATCGGCAATCCTTTTTAAGACATTTTTGTGAGTGCCGGCGGTGACCCACTTGGGTTTTACTGAACCACCAGTCCCAGGAAGCATTGCTTCACGTGGTTCACCTGAGCGTTATTATTATGGGGATTTACTGGTGGTTGCCGCATGCCGGCACGTCACATGGTCTGCCACTGAAGAGGGCATTGGCCCGAAACGCGTCTGGCAGGTTAACCAGAAAAGGACTTTGTTCATGGCGTGTGCCCTTGTTTTGGCGTAATTTCCACCTGGGAGTGCATCCCACCTAGAGGCAACTCTTTTTTGTATTTTGTACAGCGGCCTGCCTGGTCGCGGGATTGCACCACCGCGAAACACTTGCGGGTCCGCGGCTGCTTTATTGGGGCAGCTAACTGTGGAACAGGAGGTGCCTGTTATATGCAGGGGTGCCGGCGCGAACATCGGCAATCCTTTTTAAGACATTTTTGTGAGTGCCGGCGGTGACCCACTTGGGTTTTACTGAACCACCAGTCCCAGGAAGCATTGCTTCAGATGGTTCACCTGAGCGTTATTATTATGGGGATTTACTGGTGGTTGCTGCATGCCGGCACGTCACATGGTCTGCCACTGAAGAGGGCATTGGCCCGAAACGCGTCTGGCAGGTTAACCAGAAAAGGACTTTGTTCATGGCGTGTGCCCTTGCTTTGGCGTAATTTCCACCTGGGAGTGCATCCCACCTAGAGGCAACTCTTTTTTGTATTTTGTACAGCGGCCTGCCTGGTCGCGGGATTGCACCACCGCGAAACACTTGCGGGTCCGCGGCTGCTTTATTGGGGCAGCTAACTGTGGAACAGGAGGTGCCTGTTATATGCAGGGGTGCCGGCGCGAACATCGGCAATCCTTTTTAAGACATTTTTGTGAGTGCCGGCGGTGACCCACTTGGGTTTTACTGAACCACCAGTCCCAGGAAGCATTGCTTCAGGTGGTTCACCTGAGCGTTATTATTATGGGGATTTACTGGTGGTTGCCGCATGCCGGCACGTCACATGGTCTGCCACTGAAGAGGGCATTGGCCCGAAACGCGTCTGGCAGGTTAACCAGAAAAGGACTTTGTTCATGGCGTGTGCCCTTGCTTTGGCGTAATTTCCACCTGGGAGTGCATCCCACCTAGAGGCAACTCTTTTTTTGTATTTTGTACAGCGGCCTGCCTGGTTGCGGGATTGCACCACCGCGAAACACTTGCGGGTCCGCGGCTGCTTTATTGGGGCAGCTAACTGTGGAACAGGAGGTGCCTGTTATATGCAGGGGTGCCGGCGCGAACATCGGCAATCCTTTTTAAGACATTTTTTGTGAGTGCCGGCGGTGACCCACTTGGGTTTTACTGAACCACCAGTCCCAGGAAGCATTGCTTCAGGTGGTTCACCTGAGCGTTATTATTATGGGGATTTACTGGTGGTTGCCGCATGCCGGCACGTCACATGGTCTGCCACTGAAGAGGGCATTGGCCCGAAACGCGTCTGGCAGGTTAACCAGAAAAGGACTTTGTTCATGGCGTGTGCCCTTGCTTTGGCGTAATTTCCACCTGGGAGTGCATCCCACCTAGAGGCAACTCTTTTTTGTATTTTGTACAGCGGCCTGCCAGGTCGCGGGATTGCACCACCGCGAAACACTTGCGGGTCCGCGGCTGCTTTATTGGGGCAGCTAACTGTGGAACAGGAGGTGCCTGTGATATGCAGGGGTGCCGGCGCGAACATCGGCAATCCTTTTAAGACATTTTTTGTGAGTGCCGGCGGTGACCCACTTGGGATTTACTGAACCACCAGTCCCAGGAAGCATTGCTTCAGGTGGTTCACCTGAGCGTTATTATTATGGGGATTTACTGGTGGTTGCCGCATGCCGGCACGTCACATGGTCTGCCACTGAAGAGGGCATTGGCCCGAAACGCGTCTGGCAGGTTAACCAGAAAAGGACTTTGTTCATGGCGTGTGCCCTTGCTTTGGCGTAATTTCCACCTGGGAGTGCATCCCACCTAGAGGCAACTCTTTTTTTTGTATTTTGTACAGCGGCCTGCCTGGTTGCGGGATTGCACCACCGCGAAACACTTGCGGGTCCGCGGCTGCCTTATTGGGGCAGCTAACTGTGGAACAGGAGGTGCCTGTTATATGCAGGGGTGCCGGCGCGAACATCGGCAATCCTTTTTAAGACATTTTTGTGAGTGCCGGCGGTGACCCACTTGGGTTTTACTGAACCACCAGTCCCAGGAAGCATTGCTTCAGGTGGTTCACCTGAGCGTTATTATTATGGGGATTTACTGGTGGTTGCCGCATGCCGGCACGTCACATGGTCTGCCACTGAAGAGGGCATTGGCCCGAAACGCGTCTGGCAGGTTAACCAGAAAAGGACTTTGTTCATGGCGTGTGCCCTTGCTTTGGCGTAATTTCCACCTGGGAGTGCATCCCACCTAGAGGCAACTCTTTTTTTTGTATTTTTACAGCAGCCTGCCTGGTCGCGGGATTGCACCACCGCGAAACACTTGCGGGTCCGCGGCTACTTTATTGGGGCAGCTAACTGTGGAACAGGAGGTGCCTGTTATATGCAGGGTTGCCGGCGCGAACATCGGCAATACTTTTTAAGACATTTTTTGGGAGTGCCGGCGGTGACCCACTTGGGTTTTACTGAACCACCAGTCCCAGGAAGCATTGCTTCAGGTGGTTCACCTGAGCGTTATTATTATGGGGATTTACTGGTGGTTGCCGCATGCCGGCACGTCACATGGTCTGCCACTGAAGAGGGCATTGGCCCGAAACGCGTCTGGCAGGTTAACCAGAAAAGGACTTTGTTCATGGCGTGTGCCCTTGCTTTGGCGTAATTTCCACCTGGGAGTGCATCCCACCTAGAGGCAACTCTTTTTTTGTATTTTGTACAGCGGCCTGCCTGGTCGCGGGATTGCACCACCGCGAAACACTTGCGGGTCCGCGGCTGCTTTATTGGGGCAGCTAACTGTGGAACAGGAGGTGCCTGTTATATGCAGGGGTGCCGGCGCGAACATCGGCAATCCTTTTAAGACATTTTTTGTGAGTGCCGGCGGTGACCCACTTGGGTTTTACTGAACCACCAGTCCCAGGAAGCATTGCTTCAGGTGGTTCACCTGAGCGTTATTATTATGGGGATTTACTGGTGGTTGCCGCATGCCGGCACGTCACATGGTCTGCCACTGAAGAGGGCATTGGCCCGAAACGCGTCTGGCAGGTTAACCAGAAAAGGACTTTGTTCATGGCGTGTGCCCTTGCTTTGGCGTAATTTCCACCTGGGAGTGCATCCCACCTAGAGGCAAATCTTTTTTGTATTTTGTACAGCGGCCTGCCTGGTTGCGGATTGCACCACCGCGAAACACTTGCGGGTCCGCGGCTGCTTTATTGGGGCAGCTAACTGTGGAACAGGAGGTGCCTGTTATATGCAGGGTTGCCGGCGCGAACATCGGCAATACTTTTAAGACATTTTTTGTGAGTGCCGGCGGTGACCCACTTGGGTTTTACTGAACCACCAGTCCCAGGAAGCATTGCTTCAGGTGGTTCACCTGAGCGTTATTATTATGGGGATTTACTGGTGGTTGCCGCATGCCGGCACGTCACATGGTCTGCCACTGAAGAGGGCATTGGCCCGAAACGCGTCTGGCAGGTTAACCAGAAAAGGACTTTGTTCATGGCGTGTGCCCTTGCTTTGGCGTAATTTCCACCTGGGAGTGCATCCCACCTAGAGGCAACTCTTTTTTTTTGTATTTTGTACAGCGGCCTGCCTGGTCGCGGGATTGCACCACCGCGAAACACTTGCGGGTCCGCGGCTGCTTTATTGGGGCAGCTAACTGTGGAACAGGAGGTGCCTGTTATATGCAGGGGTGCCGGCGCTAACATCGGCAATCCTTTTTAAGACATTTTTGTGAGTGCCGGCGGTGACCCACTTGGGTTTTACTGAACCACCAGTCCCAGGAAGCATTGCTTCAGGTGGTTCACCTGAGCGTTATTATTATGGGGATTTACTGGTGGTTGCCGCATGCCGGCACGTCACATGGTCTGCCACTGAAGAGGGCATTGGCCCGAAACGCGTCTGGCAGGTTAACCAGAAAAGGACTTTGTTCATGGCGTGTGCCCTTGCTTTGGCGTAATTTCCACCTGGGAGTGCATCCCACCTAGAGGCAACTCTTTTTTTAAATATTTTGTACAGCGGCCTGCCAGGTCGCGGGATTGCACCACCGCGAAACACTTGCGGGTCCGCGGCTGCTTTATTGGGGCAGCTAACTGTGGAACAGGAGGTGCCTGTTATATGCAGGGGTGCCGGCGCGAACATCGGCAATCCTTTTTAAGACATTTTTTGTGAGTGCCGGCGGTGACCCACTTGGGATTTACTGAACCACCAGTCCCAGGAAGCATTGCTTCAGGTGGTTCACCTGAGCGTTATTATTATGGGGATTTACTGGTGGTTGCCGCATGCCGGCACGTCACATGGTCTGCCACTGAAGAGGGCATTGGCCCGAAACGCGTCTGGCAGGTTAACCAGAAAAGGACTTTGTTCATGGCGTGTGCCCTTGCTTTGGCGTAATTTCCACCTGGGAGTGCATCCCACCTAGAGGCAACTCTTTTTTTTGTATTTTGTACAGCGGCCTGCCTGGTTGCGGGATTGCACCACCGCGAAACACTTGCGGGTTCGCGGCTGCCTTATTGGGGCAGCTAACTGTGGAACAGGAGGTGCCTGTTATATGCAGGGGTGCCGGCGCGAACATCGGCAATCCTTTTTAAGACATTTTTTGTGAGTGCCGGCGGTGACCCACTTGGGTTTTACTGAACCACCAGTCCCAGGAAGCATTGCTTCAGGTGGTTCACCTGAGCGTTATTATTATGGGGATTTACTGGTGGTTGCCGCATGCCGGCACGTCACATGGTCTGCCACTGAAGAGGGCATTGGCCCGAAACGCGTCTGGCAGGTTAACCAGAAAAGGACTTTGTTCATGGCGTGTGCCCTTGCTTTGGCGTAATTTCCACCTGGGAGTGCATCCCACCTAGAGGCAACTCTTTTTTTTGTATTTTTACAGCGGCCTGCCTGGTCGCGGGATTGCACCACCGCGAAACACTTGCGGGTCCGCGGCTACTTTATTGGGGCAGCTAACTGTGGAACAGGAGGTGCCTGTTATATGCAGGGTTGCCGGCGCGAACATCGGCAATACTTTTTAAGACATTTTTTGGGAGTGCCGGCGGTGACCCACTTGGGATTTACTGAACCACCAGTCCCAGGAAGCATTGCTTCAGGTGGTTCACCTGAGCGTTATTATTATGGGGATTTACTGGTGGTTGCCGCATGCCGGCACGTCACATGGTCTGCCACTGAAGAGGGCATTGGCCCGAAACGCGTCTGGCAGGTTAACCAGAAAAGGACTTTGTTCATGGCGTGTGCCCTTGCTTTGGCGTAATTTCCACCTGGGAGTGCATCCCACCTAGAGGCAACTCTTTTTTGTATTTTGTACAGCGGCCTGCCTGGTCGCGGGATTGCACCACCGCGAAACACTTGCGGGTCCGCGGCTGCTTTATTGGGGCAGCTAACTGTGGAACAGGAGGTGCCTGTTTTATGCAGGGGTGCCGGCGCGAACATCGGCAATCCTTTTAAGACATTTTTGTGAGTGCCGGCGGTGACCCACTTGGGTTTTACTGAACCACCAGTCCCAGGAAGCATTGTTTCAGGTGGTTCACCTGAGCGTTATTATTATGGGGATTTACTGGTGGTTGCCGCATGCCGGCACGTCACATGGTCTGCCACTGAAGAGGGCATTGGCCCGAAACGCGTCTGGCAGGTTAACCAGAAAAGGACTTTGTTCATGGCGTGTGCCCTTGCTTTGGCGTAATTTCCACCTGGGAGTGCATCCCACCTAGAGGCAACTCTTTTTTTAAATATTTTGTACAGCAGCCTGCCTGGTCGCGGGATTGCACCACCGCGAAACACTTGCGGGTCCGCGGCTGCTTTATTGGGGCAGCTAACTGTGGAACAGGAGGTGCCTGTTATATGCAGGGGTGCCGGCGCGAACATCGGCAATCCTTTTAAGACATTTTTGTGAGTGCCGGCGGTGACCCACTTGGGTTTTACTGAACCACCAGTCCCAGGAAGCATTGCTTCAGGTGGTTCACCTGAGCGTTATTATTATGGGGATTTACTGGTGGTTGCCGCATGCCGGCACGTCACATGGTCTGCCACTGAAGAGGGCATTGGCCCGAAACGCGTCTGGCAGGTTAACCAGAAAAGGACTTTGTTCATGGCGTGTGCCCTTGCTTTGGCGTAATTTCCACCTGGGAGTGCATCCCACCTAGAGGCAACTCTTTTTTTTTTATTTTGTACAGCGGCCTGCCTGGTCGCGGGATTGCACCACCGCGAAACACTTGCGGGTCCGCGGCTGCTTTATTGGGGCAGCTAACTGTGGAACAGGAGGTGCCTGTTATATGCAGGGGTGCCGGCGCGAACATCGGCAATCCTTTTTAAGACATTTTTTGTGAGTGCCGGCGGTGACCCACTTGGGTTTTACTGAACCACCAGTCCCAGGAAGCATTGCTTCAGGTGGTTCACCTGAGCGTTATTATTATGGGGATTTACTGGTGGTTGCCGCATGCCGGCACGTCACATGGTCTGCCACTGAAGAGGGCATTGGCCCGAAACGCGTCTGGCAGGTTAACCAGAAAAGGACTTTGTTCATGGCGTGTGCCCTTGCTTTGGCGTAATTTCCACCTGGGAGTGCATCCCACCTAGAGGCAAATCTTTTTTTTGTATTTTGTACAGCGGCCTGCCTGGTTGCGGGATTGCACCACCGCGAAACACTTGCGGGTCCGCGGCTGCTTTATTGGGGCAGCTAACTGTGGAACAGGAGGCGCCTGTTATATGCAGGGTTGCAGGCGCGAACATCGGCAATACTTTTTAAGACATTTTTTGTGAGTGCCGGCGGTGACCCACTTGGGTTTTACTGAACCACCAGTCCCAGGAAGCATTGCTTCAGGTGGTTCACCTGAGCGTTATTATTATGGGGATTTACTGGTGGTTGCCGCATGCCGGCACGTCACATGGTCTGCCACTGAAGAGGGCATTGGCCCGAAACGCGTCTGGCAGGTTAACCAGAAAAGGACTTTGTTCATGGCGTGTGCCCTTGCTTTGGCGTAATTTCCACCTGGGAGTGCATCCCACCTAGAGGCAACCCTTTTTTTTTGTATTTTGTACAGCGGCCTGCCTGGTCGCGGGATTGCACCACCGCGAAACACTTGCGGGTCCGCGGCTGCTTTATTGGGGCAGCTAACTGTGGAACAGGAGGTGCCTGTTATATGCAGGGGTGCCGGCGCTAACATCGGCAATCCTTGTAAGACATTTTTTGTGAGTGCCGGCGGTGACCCACTTGGGTTTTACTGAACCACCAGTCCCAGGAAGCATTGCTTCAGGTGGTTCACCTGAGCGTTATTATTATGGGGATTTACTGGTGGTTGCCGCATGCCGGCACGTCACATGGTCTGCCACTGAAGAGGGCATTGGCCCGAAACGCGTCTGGCAGGTTAACCAGAAAAGGACTTTGTTCATGGCGTGTGCCCTTGCTTTGGCGTAATTTCCACCTGGGAGTGCATCCCACCTAGAGGCAACTCTTTTTTTGTATTTTGTACAGCGGCCTGCCTGGTCGCGGGATTGCACCACCGCGAAACACTTGCGGGTCCGCAGCTGCTTTATTGGGGCAGCTAACTGTGGAACAGGAGGTGCCTGTTAAATGCAGGGGTGCCGGCGCGAACATCGGCAATCCTTTTAAGACATTTTTTGTGAGTGCCGGCGGTGACCCACTTGGGTTTTACTGAACCACCAGTCCCAGGACGCATTGCTTCAGGTGGTTCACCTGAGCTTTATTATTATGGGGATTTACTGGTGGTTGCCGCATGCCGGCACGTCACATGGTCTGCCACTGAAGAGGGCATTGTCCCGAAACGCGTCTGGCAGGTTAACCAGAAAAGGACTTTGTTCATGGCGTGTGCCCTTGCTTTGGCGTAATTTCCACCTGGGAGTGCATCCCACCTAGAGGCAACTCTTTTTTTGTATTTTTACAGCGGCCTGCCTGGTCGCGGGATTGCACCACCGCGAAACACTTGCGGGTCCGCGGCTACTTTATTGGGGCAGCTAACTGTGGAACAGGAGGTGCCTGTTATATGCAGGGTTGCCGGCGCGAACATCGGCAATACTTTTAAGACATTTTTGGGAGTGCCGGCGGTGACCCACTTGGGATTTACTGAACCACCAGTCCCAGGAAGCATTGCTTCAGGTGGTTCACCTGAGCGTTATTATTATGGGGATTTACTGGTGGTTGCCGCATGCCGGCACGTCACATGGTCTGCCACTGAAGAGGGCATTGGCCCGAAACGCGTCTGGCAGGTTAACCAGAAAAGGACTTTGTTCATGGCGTGTGCCCTTGCTTTGGCGTAATTTCCACCTGGGAGTGCATCCCACCTAGAGGCAACTCTTTTTTTGTATTTTGTACAGCGGCCTGCCTGGTCGCGGGATTGCACCACCGCGAAACACTTGCGGGTCCGCGGCTGCTTTATTGGGGCAGCTAACTGTGGAACAGGAGGTGCCTGTTTTATGCAGGGGTGCCGGCGCGAACATCGGCAATCCTTTTAAGACATTTTTGTGAGTGCCGGCGGTGACCCACTTGGGTTTTACTGAACCACCAGTCCCAGGAAGCATTGTTTCAGGTGGTTCACCTGAGCGTTATTATTATGGGGATTTACTGGTGGTTGCCGCATGCCGGCACGTCACATGGTCTGCCACTGAAGAGGGCATTGGCCCGAAACGCGTCTGGCAGGTTAACCAGAAAAGGACTTTGTTCATGGCGTGTGCCCTTGCTTTGGCGTAATTTCCACCTGGGAGTGCATCCCACCTAGAGGCAACTCTTTTTTAAATATTTTGTACAGCAGCCTGCCTGGTCGCGGGATTGCACCACCGCGAAACACTTGCGGGTCCGCGGCTGCTTTATTGGGGCAGCTAACTGTGGAACAGGAGGTGCCTGTTATATGCAGGGGTGCCGGCGCGAACATCGGCAATCCTTTTAAGACATTTTTGTGAGTGCCGGCGGTGACCCACTTGGGTTTTACTGAACCACCAGTCCCAGGAAGCATTGCTTCAGGTGGTTCACCTGAGCGTTATTATTATGGGGATTTACTGGTGGTTGCCGCATGCCGGCACGTCACATGGTCTGCCACTGAAGAGGGCATTGGCCCGAAACGCGTCTGGCAGGTTAACCAGAAAAGGACTTTGTTCATGGCGTGTGCCCTTGCTTTGGCGTAATTTCCACCTGGGAGTGCATCCCACCTAGAGGCAACTCTTTTTTTTTATTTTGTACAGCGGCCTGCCTGGTCGCGGGATTGCACCACCGCGAAACACTTGCGGGTCCGCGGCTGCTTTATTGGGGCAGCTAACTGTGGAACAGGAGGTGCCTGTTATATGCAGGGGTGCCGGCGCGAACATCGGCAATCCTTTTTAAGACATTTTTGTGAGTGCCGGCGGTGACCCACTTGGGTTTTACTGAACCACCAGTCCCAGGAAGCATTGCTTCAGGTGGTTCACCTGAGCGTTATTATTATGGGGATTTACTGGTGGTTGCCGCATGCCGGCACGTCACATGGTCTGCCACTGAAGAGGGCATTGGCCCGAAACGCGTCTGGCAGGTTAACCAGAAAAGGACTTTGTTCATGGCGTGTGCCCTTGCTTTGGCGTAATTTCCACCTGGGAGTGCATCCCACCTAGAGGCAAATCTTTTTTTGTATTTTGTACAGCGGCCTGCCTGGTTGCGGGATTGCACCACCGCGAAACACTCTGCGGGTCCGCGGCTGCTTTATTGGGGCAGCTAACTGTGGAACAGGAGGCGCCTGTTATATGCAGGGTTGCAGGCGCGAACATCGGCAATACTTTTAAGACATTTTTTGTGAGTGCCGGCGGTGACCCACTTGGGTTTTACTGAACCACCAGTCCCAGGAAGCATTGCTTCAGGTGGTTCACCTGAGCGTTATTATTATGGGGATTTACTGGTGGTTGCCGCATGCCGGCACGTCACATGGTCTGCCACTGAAGAGGGCATTGGCCCGAAACGCGTCTGGCAGGTTAACCAGAAAAGGACTTTGTTCATGGCGTGTGCCCTTGCTTTGGCGTAATTTCCACCTGGGAGTGCATCCCACCTAGAGGCAACTCTTTTTTTTGTATTTTGTACAGCGGCCTGCCTGGTCGCGGGATTGCACCACCGCGAAACACTTGCGGGTCCGCGGCTGCTTTATTGGGGCAGCTAACTGTGGAACAGGAGGTGCCTGTTATATGCAGGGGTGCCGGCGCTAACATCGGCAATCCTTGTAAGACATTTTGTGAGTGCCGGCGGTGACCCACTTGGGTTTTACTGAACCACCAGTCCCAGGAAGCATTGCTTCAGGTGGTTCACCTGAGCGTTATTATTATGGGGATTTACTGGTGGTTGCCGCATGCCGGCACGTCACATGGTCTGCCACTGAAGAGGGCATTGGCCCGAAACGCGTCTGGCAGGTTAACCAGAAAAGGACTTTGTTCATGGCGTGTGCCCTTGCTTTGGCGTAATTTCCACCTGGGAGTGCATCCCACCTAGAGGCAACTCTTTTTTTTGTATTTTGTACAGCGGCCTGCCTGGTCGCGGGATTGCACCACCGCGAAACACTTGCGGGTCCGCAGCTGCTTTATTGGGGCAGCTAACTGTGGAACAGGAGGTGCCTGTTAAATGCAGGGGTGCCGGCGCGAACATCGGCAATCCTTTTTAAGACATTTTTTGTGAGTGCCGGCGGTGACCCACTTGGGTTTTACTGAACCACCAGTCCCAGGAAGCATTGCTTCAGGTGGTTCACCTGAGCGTTATTATTATGGGGATTTACTGGTGGTTGCCGCATGCCGGCACGTCACATGGTCTGCCACTGAAGAGGGCATTGTCCCGAAACGCGTCTGGCAGGTTAACCAGAAAAGGACTTTGTTCATGGCGTGTGCCCTTGCTTTGGCGTAATTTCCACCTGGGAGTGCATCCCACCTAGAGGCAACTCTTTTTTGTATTTTGTACAGCGGCCTGCCTGGTCGCGGGATTGCACCACCGCGAAACACTTGCGGGTCCGCGGCTGCTTTATTGGGGCAGCTAACTGTGGAACAGGAGGTGCCGGTTATATGCAAGGGTGCCGGCGCGAACATCGGCAATCCTTTTAAGACATTTTTTGTGAGTGCCGGCGGTGACCCACTTGGGTTTTACTGAACCACCAGTCCCAGGAAGCATTGCTTCAGGTGGTTCACCTGAGCGTTATTATTATGGGGATTTACTGGTGGTTGCCGCATGCCGGCACGTCACATGGTCTGCCACTGAAGAGGGCATTGGCCCGAAACGCGTCTGGCAGGTTAACCAGAAAAGGACTTTGTTCATGGCGTGTGCCCTTGCTTTGGCGTAATTTCCACCTGAAAGTGCATCCCACCTAGAGGCAACTCTTTTTTTTGTATTTTGTACAGCGGCCTGCCTGGTCGCGGGATTGCACCACCGCGAAACATTTGCGGGTCAGCGGCTGCTTTATTGGGGCAGCTAACTGTGGAACAGGAGGTGCCTGTTATATGCAGGGGTGCCGGCGCGAACATCGGCAATACTTTTTAAGACATTTTTTGTGAGTGCCGGCGGTGACCCACTTGGGTTTTACTGAACCACCAGTCCCAGGAAGCATTGCTTCAGGTGGTTCACCTGAGCGTTATTATTATGGGGATTTACTGGTGGTTGCCGCATGCCGGCACGTCACATGGTCTGCCACTGAAGAGGGCATTGGCCCGAAACGCGTCTGGCAGGTTAACCAGAAAAGGACTTTGTTCATGGCGTGTGCCCTTGCTTTGGCGTAATTTCCACCTGGGAGTGCATCCCACCTAGAGGCAACTCTTTTTTTGTATTTTGTACAGCGGCCTGCCAGGTCGCGGGATTGCACCACCGCGAAACACTTGCGGGTCCGCGGCTGCTTTATTGGGGCAGCTAACTGTGGAACAGGAGGTGCCTGTTATATGCAGGGGTGCCGGCGCGAACATCGGCAATCCTTTTTAAGACATTTTTGTGAGTGCCGGCGGTGACCCACTTGGGATTTACTGAACCACCAGTCCCAGGAAGCATTGCTCCAGGTGGTTCACCTGAGCGTTATTATTATGGGGATTTACTGGTGGTTGCCGCATGCCGGCACGTCACATGGTCTGCCACTGAAGAGGGCATTGGCCCGAAACGCGTCTGGCAGGTTAACCAGAAAAGGACTTTTTTCATGGCGTGTGCCCTTGCTTTGGCGTAATTTCCACCTGGGAGTGCATCCCACCTAGAGGCAACTCTTTTTTTTGTCTTTTGTACAGCGGCCTGCCTGGTCGCGGGATTGCACCACCGCGAAACACTTGCGGGTCCGCGGCTGCTTTATTGGGGGAGCTAACTGTGGAACAAGAGGTGCCTGTTATATGCAGGGGTGCCGGCGCGAACATCGGCAATCCTTTTTAAGACATTTTTTGTGAGTGCCGGCGGTGACCCACTTGGGATTTACTGAACCACCAGTCCCAGGAAGCATTGCTTCAGGTGGTTCACCTGAGCGTTATTATTATGGGGATTTACTGGTGGTTGCCGTATGCCGGCACGTCACATGGTCTGCAACTGAAGAGGGCATTGGCCCGAAACGCGTCTGGCAGGTTAACCAGAAAAGGACTTTTTTCATGGCGTGTGCCCTTGCTTTGGCATAATTTCCACCTGGGAGTGCATCCCACCTAGAGGCAACTCTTTTTTTTGTATTTTGTACAGCGGCCTGGCTGGTCGCGGGATTGCACCACCGCGAAACACTTGCAGGTCCGCGGCTGCTTTATTGGGGCAGCTAACTGTGGAGCAGGAGGTGCCTGTTATATGCAGGGGTGCCGGCGCGAACATCGGCAATCCTTTTTAAGACATTTTTTGTGAGTGCCGGCGGTGACCCACTTGGGTTTTACTGAACCACCAGTCCCAGGAAGCATTGCTTCAGGTGGTTCACCTGAGTGTTATTATTATGGGGATTTCCTGGTGGTTGCCGCATGCCGGCACGTCACATGGTCTGCCACTGAAGAGGGCATTGGCCCGAAACGCGTCTGGCAGGTTAACCAGAAAAGGACTTTGTTCATGGCGTGTGCCCTTGCTTTGGCGTAATTTCCACCTGGGAGTGCATCCCACCTAGAGGCAACTCTTTTTTTGTATTTTGTACAGCGGCCTGCCTGGTCGCGGGATTGCACCACCGCGAAACACTTGCGGGTCCGCGGCTGCTTTATTGGGGCAGCTAACTGTGGAACAGGAGGTCCCTGTTATATGCAGGGGTGCCGGCGCGAACATCGGCAATCCTTTTTAAGACATTTTTTGTGAGTGCCGGCGGTGACCCACTTGGGTTTTACTGAACCACCAGTCCCAGGAAGCATTGCTTCAGGTGGTTCACCTGAGCGTTATTATTATGGGGATTTACTGGTGGTTGCCGCATGCCGGCACGTCACATGGTCTGCCACTGAAGAGGGCATTGGCCCGAAACGCGTCTGGCAGGTTAACCAGAAAAGGACTTTGTTCATGGCGTGTGCCCTTGCTTTGGCGTAATTTCCACCTGGGAGTGCATCCCACCTAGAGGCAACTCTTTTTGTATTTTGTACAGCGGCCTGCCTGGTTGCGGGATTGCACCACCGCGAAACACTTGCGGGTCCGCGGCTGCTTTATTGGGGCAGCTAACTGTGGAACAGGAGGTGCCTGTTATATGCAGGGTGCCGGCGCGAACATCGGCAATCCTTTTAAGACATTTTTGTGAGTGCCGGCGGTGACCCACTTGGGTTTTACTGAACCACCAGTCCCAGGAAGCATTGCTTCAGGTGGTTCACCTGAGCGTTATTATTATGGGGATTTACTGGTGGTTGCCGCATGCCGGCACGTCCACATGGTCTGCCACTGAAGAGGGCATTGGCCCGAAACGCGTCTGGCAGGTTAACCAGAAAAGGACTTTGTTCATGGCGTGTGCCCTTGCTTTGGTGTAATTTCCACCTGGGAGTGCATCCCACCTAGAGGCAACTCTTTTTTTGTATTTTGTACAGCGGCCTGCCTGGTCGCGGGATTGCACCACCGCGAAACACTTGCGGGTCCGCGGCTGCTTTATTGGGGCAGCTAACTGTGGAACAGGAGGTGCCTGTTATATGCAGGGGTGCCGGCGCGAACATCGGCAATCCTTTTTAAGACATTTTTTGTGAGTGCCGGCGGTGACCCCTTGGGTTTTACTGAACCACCAGTCCCAGGAAGCATTGCTTCAGGTGGTTCACCTGAGCGTTATTATTATGGGGATTTACTGGTGGTTGCCGCATGCCGGCACGTCACATGGTCTGCCACTGAAGAGGGCATTGGCCCGAAACGCGTCTGGCAGGTTAACCAGAAAAGGACTTTGTTCATGGCGTGTGCCCTTGCTTTGGCGTAATTTCCACCTGGGAGTGCATCCCACCTAGAGGCAACTCTTTTTTTTATATTTTGTACAGCGGCCTGCCAGGTCGCGGGATTGCACCACCGCGAAACACTTGCGGGTCCGCGGCTGCTTTATTGGGGCAGCTAACTGTGGAACAGGAGGTGCCTGTTATATGCAGGGTGCCGGCGCGAACATCGGCAATCCTTTTAAGACATTTTTTGTGAGTGCCGGCGGTGACCCACTTGGGATTTACTGAACCACCAGTCCCAGGAAGCATTGCTTCAGGTGGTTCACCTGAGCGTTATTATTATGGGGATTTACTGGTGGTTGCCGCATGCCGGCACGTCACATGGTCTGCCACTGAAGAGGGCATTGGCCCGAAACGCGTCTGGCAGGTTAACCAGAAAAGGACTTTGTTCATGGCGTGTGCCCTTGCTTTGGCGTAATTTCCACCTGGGAGTGCATCCCACCTAGAGGCAACTCTTTTTTTGTATTTTGTACAGCGGCCTGCCTGGTCGCGGGATTGCACCACCGCGAAACACTTGCGGGTCCGCGGCTGCTTTATTGGGGCAGCTAACTGTGGAACAGGAGGTGCCTGTTATATGCAAGGGTGCCGGCGCGAACATCGGCAATCCTTTTAAGACATTTTTGTGAGTGCCGGCGGTGACCCACTTGGGTTTTACTGAACCACCAGTCCCAGGAAGCATTGCTTCAGGTGGTTCACCTGAGCGTTATTATTATGGGGATTTACTGGTGGTTGCCGCATGCCGGCACGTCACATGGTCTGCCACTGAAGAGGGCATTGGCCCGAAACGCGTCTGGCAGGTTAACCAGAAAAGAACCTTGTTCATGGCGTGTGCCCTTGCTTTGGCGTAATTTCCACCTGGGAGTGCATCCCACCTAGAGGCAAATCTTTTTTTTGTATTTTGTACAGCGGCCTGCCTGGTCGCGGGATTGCACCACCGCGAAACACTTGCGGGTCCGCGGCTGCTTTATTGGGGCAGCTAACTGTGGAACAGGAGGTGCCTGTTATATGCAGGGTTGCCGGCGCGAACAGCGGCAATACTTTTTAAGACATTTTTTGTGAGTGCCGGCGGTGACCCACTTGGGTTTTACTGAACCACCAGTCCCAGGAAGCATTGCTTCAGGTGGTTCACCTGAGCGTTATTATTATGGGGATTTACTGGTGGTTGCCGCATGCCGGCACGTCATATGGTCTGCCACTGAAGAGGGCATTGGCCCGAAACGCGTCTGGCAGGTTAACCAGAAAAGGACTTTGTTCATGGCGTGTGCCCTTGCTTTGGCGTAATTTCCACCTGGGAGTGCATCCCACCTAGAGGCAACTCTTTTTTTGTATTTTGTACAGCGGCCTGCCTGGTCGCGGAATTGCACCACCGCGAAACACTTGCGGGTCCGCGGCTGCTTTATTGGGGCAGCTAACTGTGGAACAGGAGGTGCATGTTATATGCAGGGGTGCCGGCGCGAACATCGGCAATCCTTTTTAAGACATTTTTGTGAGTGCCGGCGGTGACCCACTTGGGTTTTACTGAACCACCAGTCCCAGGAAGCATTGCTTCAGGTGGTTCACCTGAGCGTTATTATTATGGGGATTTACTGGTGGTTGCCGCATGCCGGCACGTCACATGGTCTGCCACTGAAGAGGGCATTGGCCCGAAACGCGTCTGGCAGGTTAACCAGAAAAGGACTTTGTTCATGGCGTGTGCCCTTGCTTTGGCGTAATTTCCACCTGGGAGTGCATCCCACCTAGAGGCAACTCTTTTTTTTGTATTTTGTACAGCGGCCTGCCTGGTCGCGGGATTGCACCACCGCGAAACACTTGCGGGTCCGTGGCTGCTTTATTGGGGCAGCTAACTGTGGAACAGGAGGTGCCTGTTATATGCAGGGGTGCCGGCGTGAACATCGGCAATCCTTTTAAGACATTTTTTGTGAGTGCCGGCGGTGACCCACTTGGGTTTTACTGAACCACCAGTCCCAGGAAGCATTGCTTCAGGTGGTTCACCTGAGCGTTATTATTATGGGGATTTACTGGTGGTTGCCGCATGCCGGCACGTCACATGGTCTGCCACTGAAGAGGGCATTGGCCCGAAACGCGTCTGGCAGGTTAACCAGAAAAGGACTTTGTTCATGGCGTGTGCCCTTGCTTTGGCGTAATTTCCACCTGGGAGTGCATCCCACCTAGAGGCAACTCTTTTTTGTATTTTGTACAGCGGCCTGCCTGGTCGCGGGATTGCACCACCGCGAAACACTTGCGGGTCCGCGGCTGCTTTATTGGGGCAGCTAACTGTGGAACAGGAGGTGCCTGTTATATGCAAGGGTGCCGGCGCGAACATCGGCAATCCTTTTTAAGACATTTTTTGTGAGTGCCGGCGGTGACCCACTTGGGTTTTACTGAACCACCAGTCCCAGGAAGCATTGCTTCAGGTGGTTCACCTGAGCGTTATTATTATGGGGATTTACTGGTGGTTGCCGCATGCCGGCACGTCACATGGTCTGCCACTGAAGAGGGCATTGGCCCGATACGCGTCTGGCAGGTTAACCAGAAAAGGACTTTGTTCATGGCGTGTGCCCTTGCTTTGGCGTAATTTCCACCTGGGAGTGCATCCCACCTAGAGGCAAATCTTTTTTTTGTATTTTGTACAGCGGCCTGCCTGGTTGCGGGATTGCACCACCGCGAAACACTTGCGGGTCCGCGGCTGCTTTATTGGGGCAGCTAACTGTGGAACAGGAGGTGCCTGTTATATGCAGGGTTGCCGGCGCGAACATCGGCAATACTTTTTAAGACATTTTTTGTGAGTGCCGGCGGTGACCCACTTGGGATTTACTGAACCACCAGTCCCAGGAAGCATTGCTTCAGGTGGTTCACCTGAGCGTTATTATTATGGGGATTTACTGGTGGTTGCCGCATGCCGGCACGTCACATGGTCTGCCACTGAAGAGGGCATTGGCCCAAAACGCGTCTGGCAGGTTAACCAGAAAAGGACTTTGTTCATGGCGTGTGCCCTTGCTTTGGCGTAATTTCCACCTGGGAGTGCATCCCACCTAGAGGCAACTCTTTTTTTTGTATATATATATTTGCCAAACGATATGACCACTTGCGTACTACTGTGCCAGTCAAAGACAAACAAGATCGAAGCTCTGCCACAGCCGTTGATGACCAAACAGTAATAATTGATCCAAGTATTGGAACCGCTATGAATGTAAACAATGCAGAGATGGTAACAAGCCCAGCGATGTTGGGACCAAAAGAACTAATTTTAAAGGAATTCACTATAATGGCTCAGGGGAGGATGGCGGCGCAAAACAAAGTAGGGGCTGGAGGACAAAGAGGTCGTGGAAAAGGCGGCAGAGGAGACGGAAGGTCAAACGCCTCAATGAGAGAGGAAATTACAAGTCCCGTGGGAACAAGAACAAGGGGACAGAAGAAACAACAAAAATGATGGATATAAACACTGTAGTGAACTTATCAAGGCGAGAACTCAGTGATACTGAAATAGAGGTACTATCATATGGTCTTTCTTTCTGTCCCTCAGCAGAGTTTGATTATACACAGGGCCGCATTGACCTTTTTCAATTTACTAGGAAACTTAGATTAAGGAAATGGTTTGCCACAAAAGTTAAAGAACCAGAAAATAACATTTATGAAATCCCTAGTGAGATCCAGATTAGGGATATAGAAACGCTACATTTGCTCCATGAGTTGGAGGGAGATCCAGGACTTAACCAAGACCCTATTCTCAACCTTGTAAATGATAACATCAGATTAGATCTCAATCATGATAGTGGCTTTAGGCCAAAATCTATTTTTTTGCCTCATATTGCTAATGATGCAATTGATGTTTTTGAAAAAGGTGTTATTAAGGAATTGAACAAACTTTCAAAATATAAGACATATGTGAATGATAATCTTTCACATGAACACAAGTTAGCAATACAGGCTCTGAAACTAGATGAAAACATTGTGATAAAAAAATCCGATAAGGGTGGTAATATTGTTGTTATGTCTAAAGAGATGTATGTTAATGAAGGTCTTAGTCAGGTTAATGATGTGAACAAATATGAAAAGAGCACAAGAACCAAATATGACCTAGCGACTAAAAAATACCAAGACCAGTTGGAGGAATGGAGGGACAGAGATTTACTTGAACTAGATGAATTTAATTTTTTAAGATGCAGGTATCCTAAGTTACCTGCTCTCTACCTCCTTCCTAAAATACACAAAAACAAGACAAATCCCCAGGGAGGCCTATTGTTTCGTCCAGGGGAGTTGCCTTGAGGCTACCTCTAGGTATGTAGACTTTTACTTGCAGCCATTATTGCAAGCACTTCCATCATATGTAAAAGATTCTGGAGATTTTTTAAGAACAATTGATAGTGTACAGTGGCATTCAGGTTGTTTGCTCATTAGTTTAGATGTCAACAGCCTTTATACCAGCATTCCCCATGAGCTGGGAATTAAAGCCTGTAGATATTTTTTGAGGAATAGGTCTCTCATTTTTATTCCACACTGAAATGCTTATTGATATGATTTACACCTGTTTAACCCAAAATTTCTTTCTGTTTGATGGCCAAATATATCGGCAAACACTTGGAACTGCGATGGGCACTTGCTTCGCCCCCAGTTTTGCAGGGTTATACCTGGGCTGGTGGGAGGAGCAGGTGGTCAGCAACCTTGAACAGTATAAGATGCATGTTAAAATGTGGGCTCGGTATATTGATGACATTTTTTGTGTTTGGGATGGTACCATAGAACAAGCGACAGATTTTGTCAATATGCTGAATGCAAATACTCTTAATTTGACTTTTACAAGTCAGATGAGCACTGATACCATTGAATTTCTAGACCTTAAAATAAATGTCAAAGATTACAAGTTAACTTCAGCTCTCTTTAGAAAAGAGACAGCAGGAAATAGCCTGCTTCATGCCCATAGCTGCCACCCAGAGAGTCTCATTAGAAGCATTCCTCTGGGTGAGCTCCTTAGAGCGAAACGAAACTGTAGCACAGAGGAGGATTTTGAAAAAGAGAGACTAACCATGTGTGAACGCTTTAAAGCAAGAGGTTACACATCTAAATGCATAAAGAATGCCTGTTGTGAAGTTGACAAGAGAGATAGAACAGATTTACTTATGGATAAGATGAATAGATCGAAAGAGAAAAACTCAGCAGAGTTGACTAATGTGAGGTTTATTACTGGTTACAACAAACGATCGCACAAGGTTAGAGAAGCCCTGTCAAAGTATTGGGAAGTCCTTAAAACAGATACAGACCTAGCCAAAGTTGTGGAAGAGTATCCACAAATAACTTATCGAAAGGCGAGGTCTTTAAGGGACACCATTTGTAAAACATTGGTCACATCAAATAAGAAACAAAGTTCTATACAGGGGTTTTATACATGTGGCAAATGTAAGGCCTGTAAATATAGTTCTAACTGTAAAGAGGTATGCCTTTCTTCTCAATGTAAACCATTTAAAATCCTGCAACATTACTCTTGTAATACAGAATTTGTAGTCTATGCCCTCAGATGTCCTTGCAACAAATACTATATTGGCAGTACGATCCATAAGGCCAAGAAACGTGTGTTGGAACATCTGAGGGCAATAAAGAATAACGACAAGCAATATCCTGTAGCAAGGCATTTTGCGACCCACCATAATCACAACAATGCACTTCTGTCATTTTGTGTCTTGGATAATGTCCCCATCAGAGAGAGAGGGGGTGATAGAGTCCAAGAACTTAGAAGATTGGAGTCTAAAATGATTATAAAATACCATACAATGTATCCAGAAGGACATAATTGTGATGAGGCACTTTCAGTACATTTGGGATAATAATTTGATTGCTATATTTTTCTCCCTTTCTCCTGTTTTTATCATAAATTGAGCTACCAACTGTATAACTGATGTTATTGATGTTTTTATTTCCTCACTTCTCTTGTAAATATGAATTTTTAGTGAAATGTCAAATAATATGTAATTGTGTATAGTATCTCACCTTTTGTTATTTTTATTATTTTTGCAGGGACCAGGTGTGTTACAAACGGCAAGTGGAAGGCAATAAGAGTGATAATGTTTATTGATATAAATAGGAGACACAGGTTTGTTGATTATTTTTGCTGCCCGGTAAGGGCAGATTTGAGTATTGTACATGGTGCCCACTGGGGCAGTTAATGACTAGTCTATTGAAAGATTTTGTCAGTGTTTATTATATGCATTTAGATTGGAATATGAGTTTAGGTCAACATTAATGTTTTAGGGGAGTGTTAATGCCCACTGTGGGTTTAAAGCTCATAATAGTCCGACTACGATCTATTTAGATTGTATATGGGCATTTGTGTTTCTCTCCTAAACAGTTATTGCGCATCATTATGTAGGTGCGATTGCCCACTTGGGCTAGATATAATGATAAACTCGGATTTAGTAGGTATTTATTAGGTTGATTTGAATAACACTGACACTCAATCTAATGGCGCATGTGAATCGGCTGAATTGTAACCGTTCAGCGTTTTATGTTTAAATTTATAATTTATGTTACGCGCTTGAAAATATAAGACAGTTCATTTTATTTTAGCAATTGTATTACCATGTTTCTCCGTATTTTACCAATGCAATTTTGAAATGAGGCCATAAAATATCGCTTATAGTATGCTTTCCTTTCCGTGAATGGTTAACCACTTTGACATCTGTTTTCACTGTTTATGATCACAAGGTGTGTCACATGATATGTTTAAAAAGATCTGATTTGCATTTGCACTCTTACTCGTGAACAAGGAGGAGTTTCTCCGAAACGCGTAGAGTGACCTGGCTTTAATAAATACACGCTGAAAAGGATTTTGTGTGGCCGTGACATCGTTTTTCCTAATCCGGTGGACTACGATTGTGGTGGATATTAGGGGTTCGCGACCCGTCACGGCCCGCCATTGAAGTGGCTTGGATTTTGCGCGAACAATGAGAAGGTGTATATATATACATATATATATATATATATATATATATATATATCCACAACAAGAGTTACCCCTTTAGACGAGCCACACACAGGTAGGTTGATTCATCGTTTTTATTTTGGAAGCTGCAACATGGAAGGCAGGCCCCTCGCAAGTTCAATTGCCTGACGCGTTTCGTGATAAGGCTCACTTTTTCAAAGGCAGGATAAATGGACAAGCGCAAAGCATGACGGGCACTCTTTTTAAACTCATGGCACCCGCCCAGTGGCTGCTGGCAAAGCCTGCTGGTACCTGTAGTGCCTGAAGTGTTCCTTGAGTAAGGTGCTGTGCGCTGCCATCAGTATACTCCATAAAATACCCAAGTGGGTTTGCGAAAGGTCATGCACCACCACGCTGCACCGTAGGACTCCCAACACGACCTCCTGTCCTGCTGAACACCCACTGGCGTCACCTTTGGTCCGCTGCTGTGCGGCGGGGCTCGATCCACGACTGGGTCAGCCGTCTTTAAATCCACAACAAGAGTTACCCCTTTAGACGAGCCACACACAGGTAGGTTGATTCATCGTTTTTATTTTGGAAGCTGCAACATGGAAGGCAGGCACCTCGCAAGTTCAATTGCCTGACGCGTTTCGTGATAAGGCTCACTTTTTCAAAGGCAGGATAAATGGACAAGCGCAAAGCATGACGGGCACTCTTTTAAACTCGTGGCACCCGCCCAGTGGCTGCTGGCAAAGCCTGCTGGTACCTATAGTGCCTGAAGTGTTCCTTGAGTAAGGTGCTGTGCGCTGCCATCAGTATACTCCATAAAATACCCAAGTGGGCTTGCGAAAGGTCATGCACCACCACGCTGCACCGTAGGACTTCCAACACGACCTCCTGTCCTGCTGAACACCCACTGGCGTCACCTTTGGACCGCTGCTGTGCGGCGGGGCTCGATCCACGACTGGGTCAGCCATCTTTAAATCCACAACAAGAGTTACCCCTTTAGACGAGCCACACACAGGTAGGTTGATTCATCGTTTTTATTTTGGAAGCTGCAACATGGAAGGCAGGCACCTCGCAAGTTCAATTGCCTGACGCGTTTCGTGATAAGGCTCACTTTTTCAAAGGCAGGATAAATGGACAAGCGCAAAGCATGACGGGCACTCTTTTAAACTCGTGGCACCCGCCCAGTGGCTGCTGGCAAAGCCTGCTGGTACCTGTAGTGCCTGAAGTGTTCCTTGAGTAAGGTGCTGTGCGCTGCCATCAGTATACTCCATAAAATACCCAAGTGGGTTTGCGAAAGGTCATGGACCACCACGCTGCACCGTAGGACTCCCAACACGACCTCCTGTCCTGCTGAACACCCACTGGCGTCACCTTTGGACCGCTGCTGTGCGGCGGGGCTCGATCCACGACTGGGTCAGCAGTCTTTAAATCCACAACAAGAGTTACCCCTTTAGACGAGCCACACACAGGTAGGTTGTATCATCGTTTTTATTTTGGAAGCTGCAACATGGAAGGCAGGCACCTCGCAAGTTCAATTGCCTGACGCGTTTCGTGATAAGGCTCACTTTTTCAAAGGCAGGATAAATGGACAAGCGCAAAGCATGACAGGCACTCTTTTAAACTCGTGGCACCCGCCCAGTGGCTGCTGGCAAAGCCTGCTGGTACCTGTAGTGCCTGAAGTGTTCCTTGAGTAAGGTGCTGTGCGCTGCCATCAGTATACTCCATAAAATACCCAAGTGGGTTTGCGAAAGGTCATGCACCACCACGCTGCACCGTAGGACTCCCAACACGACCTCCTGTCCTGCTGAACACCCACTGGCATCACCTTTGGACCGCTGCTGTGCGGCGGGGCTCGATCCACGACTGGGTCAGCCGTCTTTAAATCCACAACAAGAGTTACCCCTTTAGACGAGCCACACACAGGTAGGTTGATTCATCGTTTTTATTTTGGAAGCTGCAACATGGAAGGCAGGCACCTCGCAAGTTCAATTGCCTGACGCGTTTCGTGATAAGGCTCACTTTTTCAAAGGCAGGATAAATGGACAAGCGCAAAGCATGACGGGCACTCTTTTTAAACTCGTGGCACCCGCCCAGTGGCTGCTGGCAAAGCCTGCTGGTACCTGTAGTGCCTGAAGTGTTCCTTGAGTAAGGTGCTGTGCGCTGCCATCAGTATACTCCATAAAATACCCAAGTGGGTTTGCGAAAGGTCATGCACCACCACGCTGCACCGTAGGACTCCCAACACGACCTCCTGTCCTGCTGAACACCCACTGGCGTCACCTTTGGACCGCTGCTGTGCGGCGGGGCTCGATCCACGACTGGGTCAGCCGTCTTTAAATCCACAACAAGAGTTACCCCTTTAGACGAGCCACACACAGGTAGGTTGATTCATCATTTTTATTTTGGAAGCTGCAACATGGAAGGCAGGCACCTCGCAAATTCAATTGCCTGACGCGTTTCGTGATAAGGCTCACTTTTTCAAAGGCAGGATAAATGGACAAGCGCAAAGCATGATGGGCACTCTTTTAAACTCGTGGCACCCGCCCAGTGGCTGCTGGCAAAGCCTGCTGGTACCTGTAGTGCCTGAAGTGTTCCTTGAGTAAGGTGCTGTGCGCTGCCATCAGTATACTCCATAAAATACCCAAGTGGGTTTGCGAAAGGTCATGCACCACCACGCTGCACCGTAGGACTCCCAACACGACCTCCTGTCCTGCTGAACACCCACTGGCGTCACCTTTGGACCGCTGCTGTGCGGGGGCTCGATCCACGACTGGGTCAGCCATCTTTAAATCCACAACAAGAGTTACCCCTTTAGACGAGCCACACACAGGTAGGTTGATTCATCGTTTTTATTTTGGAAGCTGCAACATGGAAGGCAGGCACCTCGCAAGTTCAATTGCCTGACGCGTTTCGTGATAAGGCTCACTTTTTCAAAGGCAGGATAAATGGACAAGCGCAAAGCATGATGGGCACTCTTTTAAACTCGTGGCACCCGCCCAGTGGCTGCTGGCAAAGCCTGCTGGTACCTGTAGTGCCTGAAGTGTTTCTTGAGTAAGGTGCTGTGCGCTGCCATCAGTATACTCCATAAAATACCCAAGTGGGTTTGCGAAAGGTCGTGCACCACCACGCTGCACCGTAGGACTCCCAACACGACCTCCTGTCCTGCTGAACACCCACTGGCGTCATCTTTGGACCGCTGCTGTGCGGCGGGGCTCAATCCACGACTGGGTCAGCCGTCTTTAAATCCACAACAAGAGTTACCCCTTTAGACGAGCCACCCACAGGTAGGTTGATTCATCGTTTTTATTTGTCATTTGAGATGTCATCAGTGATGTCATCAGTGATGTCACTGACCATGTCATGAGTGATGTAATATGTGACGTCATCAGCAGTGCATTGCGGGCGCGAGTTATAGTTAGCTGAACTAACTAACGGGGGAATTTCTATGGTTTTGTACGAGTGAAATGTCCAACTAACTATAACTGTCCCTAAAACCTATGGTTTTTTCAGTGAATTTCAAAGGTTTTTTAAATGCTAATTTCTAACTATGCCTACAGAGGTAGGACATGTGAAGAAAGAAGAAAAAACGCACAGAAAGAAGCAAAAGAAATGCAGAAAGAAGCAACAGAAGTCCACAAAGACGAAGAAAAGTGCAGGAAGAAGCAAGACATGTGCAGAAAGAACCAACAGAGGAGCAGAAAGAGGCCTTGTTGCAAAATCATCCTGTGCCCACAACTTTTTCAGACGGGTACTGGTGGTAACTGACTGACTAACCAGAGCCAGTGCTATGCTAAAAGACTCTTAGAATACAGTGAAAACACCTACATACACTAGGGAACACTATGCGTTGGGGTACCTCTGTGATTAGCATGACCTCCTCTGCAAGTCCCTAGTACATAATAGGGCAGGGGGATTAAAACTACCTCTTAAAACGCTACAGGGCGCGTTTGCACAGAGGTGAAGGGAGGGGGGGCCTGAGGTGACGTGTGCAAACGGGCCCCGTGGCGCGTTTTAAGTTGCGGGATTAAGTCCCCTTGAATCCTGAGGGTTCCTGGGGCCCAACTAGCCCCCCAGGTACCTACAGTTAGGACCACAGAGCTGAGTTGCAGAGAGGCGTTCCGAGGCCACGCACCTTTTTCACCTCTCTGCAACGCAACTCTGTTGTGCTTACTGAAGGTACCTGGTGGGCTAGTTGGCCCCCAGGGTCCCTCAGGATTCAAAGGGAATTAATTCCCCAACTTAAAACACACCACAGGGTGTGTTTGCGCACATGTCACCTGAGGCCCCGCCCTCCCTTCACCACTGTGCAAACGCGCCCCGTGGAGCGTTTTAAGTTGGGGGATTAGGTCACCTTGAATCCTGAGGGTCTCTGGGGCCCAACTAGCCCACCAGGTACTTCCAGTAAGCACCACAGGCCTGTGTTGCAACGCCTGTAACAAATTGTGCAGTTGTGTTTGTGTAGTGTAGGGGGTCATGCTGGGGGTAGATTTAGGGTTTAGGGTAGTGCAGTGGTGTTTGGGTAGTGTAGGGAGTCGTGCTGGGGAGTGTTTTAGGGTTTAGGGTAGTGCAGTGGTGTTTGGGTAGTGTAGGGGGTCGTGCTGGGGGTAGTGTTTTAGGGTTTAGGGTAGTGCAGTGGTGTTTGGGTAGTGTAGGGGGTCGTGCTGGGGGTAGTGATTTGGGGTAGTGCAGTGGTGTTTGGGTAGTGTAGGGGTACTGCTGGGGGTAGTGTTTTAGGGTTTAGGATAGTGCAATGGTGTTTGGGTAGTGTAGGGGTACTGCTGGGGGTAGTGTTTTAGGGTTTAGGGTAGTGCAGTGGTGTTTGGGTAGTGTAGGGGGTACTGCTGGGGGTAGTGTTTTAGGGTTTAGGGTAGTGCAGTGGTGTTTGGGTAGTGTAGGGGTTCGTGCTGGGGGTAGTTTTTTAGGGTTTAGGGTAGTGCAGTGGTGTTTGTGTAGTGTAGGGGGTAGTGTTTTAGGGTTTAGGGTAGTGCAGTGGTGTTTGTGTAGTGTAGGAGGTCGTGTTTTAGGGTTTAGGGTAGTGCAGTGGTCTTTGGGTAGTGTAGGGAGTCATGCGGGGGTAGTGTTTTAGGGTTTAGGGTAGTGCAGTGGTCTTTGGGTAGTGTAGGGGGTCGTGCGGGGGTAGTGTTTTAGGGATTAGGGTAGTGCATTGGTGTTTGGGTAGTGTAGGGGTCATGCGGGGGTAGTGTTTTAGGGTTTAGGGCAGTGCAGTGGTGTTCTGGTAGTGTAGGGAGTCGTGCTGGGGGAGTGTTTTAGGCTTTAGGGCAGTGCAGTGGTGTTCGGGTAGTGTAGGGGGTCGTGCTGGGGGAGTGTTTGAGGGTTTAGGGCAGTGCAGTCAAGTGGTGACCCACTTGGGTTTTACTGAACCACCAGTCCCAGGAAGCATTGCTTCAGGTGGTTCACCTGAGCGTTATTATTATGGGGATTTACTGGTGGTTGCCGCATGCCGGCACGTCACATGGTCTGCCACTGAAGAGGGCATTGGCCCGATACGCGTCTGGCAGGTTAACCAGAAAAGGACTTTGTTCATGGCGTGTGCCCTTGCTTTGGCGTAATTTCCACCTGGGAGTGCATCCCACCTAGAGGCAACTCTTTTTTTTGTATATATATATTTGCCAAACGATATGACCACTTGCGTACTACTGTGCCAGTCAAAGACAAACAAGATCGAAGCTCTGCCACAGCCGTTGATGACCAAACAGTAATAATTGATCCAAGTATTGGAACCGCTATGAATGTAAACAATGCAGAGATGGTAACAAGCCCAGCGATGTTGGGACCAAAAGAACTAATTTTAAAGGAATTCACTATAATGGCTCAGGGGAGGATGGCGGCGCAAAACAAAGTAGGGGCTGGAGGACAAAGAGGTCGTGGAAAAGGCGGCAGAGGAGACGGAAGGTCAAACGCCTCAATGAGAGAGGAAATTACAAGTCCCGTGGGAACAAGAACAAGGGGACAGAAGAAACAACAAAAATGATGGATATAAACACTGTAGTGAACTTATCAAGGCGAGAACTCAGTGATACTGAAATAGAGGTACTATCATATGGTCTTTCTTTCTGTCCCTCAGCAGAGTTTGATTATACACAGGGCCGCATTGACCTTTTTCAATTTACTAGGAAACTTAGATTAAGGAAATGGTTTGCCACAAAAGTTAAAGAACCAGAAAATAACATTTATGAAATCCCTAGTGAGATCCAGATTAGGGATATAGAAACGCTACATTTGCTCCATGAGTTGGAGGGAGATCCAGGACTTAACCAAGACCCTATTCTCAACCTTGTAAATGATAACATCAGATTAGATCTCAATCATGATAGTGGCTTTAGGCCAAAATCTATTTTTTTGCCTCATATTGCTAATGATGCAATTGATGTTTTTGAAAAAGGTGTTATTAAGGAATTGAACAAACTTTCAAAATATAAGACATATGTGAATGATAATCTTTCACATGAACACAAGTTAGCAATACAGGCTCTGAAACTAGATGAAAACATTGTGATAAAAAATCCGATAAGGGTGGTAATATTGTTGTTATGTCTAAAGAGATGTATGTTAATGAAGGTCTTAGTCAGGTTAATGATGTGAACAAATATGAAAAGAGCACAAGAACCAAATATGACCTAGCGACTAAAAAATACCAAGACCAGTTGGAGGAATGGAGGGACAGAGATTTACTTGAACTAGATGAATTTAATTTTTTAAGATGCAGGTATCCTAAGTTACCTGCTCTCTACCTCCTTCCTAAAATACACAAAAACAAGACAAATCCCCCAGGGAGGCCTATTGTTTCGTCCAGGGGGAGTTGCCTTGAGGCTACCTCTAGGTATGTAGACTTTTACTTGCAGCCATTATTGCAAGCACTTCCATCATATGTAAAAGATTCTGGAGATTTTTTAAGAACAATTGAAAGTGTACAGTGGCATTCAGGTTGTTTGCTCATTAGTTTAGATGTCAACAGCCTTTATACCAGCATTCCCCATGAGCTGGGAATTAAAGCCTGTAGATATTTTTTGAGGAATAGGTCTCTCATTTTTATTCCACACTGAAATGCTTATTGATATGATTTACACCTGTTTAACCCAAAATTTCTTTCTGTTTGATGGCCAAATATATCGGCAAACACTTGGAACTGCGATGGGCACTTGCTTCGCCCCCAGTTTTGCAGGGTTATACCTGGGCTGGTGGGAGGAGCAGGTGGTCAGCAACCTTGAACAGTATAAGATGCATGTTAAAATGTGGGCTCGGTATATTGATGACATTTTTTGTGTTTGGGATGGTACCATAGAACAAGCGACAGATTTTGTCAATATGCTGAATGCAAATACTCTTAATTTGACTTTTACAAGTCAGATGAGCACTGATACCATTGAATTTCTAGACCTTAAAATAAATGTCAAAGATTACAAGTTAACTTCAGCTCTCTTTAGAAAAGAGACAGCAGGAAATAGCCTGCTTCATGCCCATAGCTGCCACCCAGAGAGTCTCATTAGAAGCATTCCTCTGGGTGAGCTCCTTAGAGCGAAACGAAACTGTAGCACAGAGGAGGATTTTGAAAAAGAGAGACTAACCATGTGTGAACGCTTTAAAGCAAGAGGTTACACATCTAAATGCATAAAGAATGCCTGTTGTGAAGTTGACAAGAGAGATAGAACAGATTTACTTATGGATAAGATGAATAGATCGAAAGAGAAAAACTCAGCAGAGTTGACTAATGTGAGGTTTATTACTGGTTACAACAAACGATCGCACAAGGTTAGAGAAGCCCTGTCAAAGTATTGGGAAGTCCTTAAAACAGATACAGACCTAGCCAAAGTTGTGGAAGAGTATCCACAAATAACTTATCGAAAGGCGAGGTCTTTAAGGGACACCATTTGTAAAACATTGGTCACATCAAATAAGAAACAAAGTTCTATACAGGGGTTTTATACATGTGGCAAATGTAAGGCCTGTAAATATAGTTCTAACTGTAAAGAGGTATGCCTTTCTTCTCAATGTAAACCATTTAAAATCCTGCAACATTACTCTTGTAATACAGAATTTGTAGTCTATGCCCTCAGATGTCCTTGCAACAAATACTATATTGGCAGTACGATCCATAAGGCCAAGAAACGTGTGTTGGAACATCTGAGGGCAATAAAGAATAACGACAAGCAATATCCTGTAGCAAGGCATTTTGCGACCCACCATAATCACAACAATGCACTTCTGTCATTTTGTGTCTTGGATAATGTCCCCATCAGAGAGAGAGGGGGTGATAGAGTCCAAGAACTTAGAAGATTGGAGTCTAAAATGATTATAAAATACCATACAATGTATCCAGAAGGACATAATTGTGATGAGGCACTTTCAGTACATTTGGGATAATAATTTGATTGCTATATTTTTCTCCCTTTCTCCTGTTTTTATCATAAATTGAGCTACCAACTGTATAACTGATGTTATTGATGTTTTTATTTCCTCACTTCTCTTGTAAATATGAATTTTTAGTGAAATGTCAAATAATATGTAATTGTGTATAGTATCTCACCTTTTGTTATTTTTATTATTTTTGCAGGGACCAGGTGTGTTACAAACGGCAAGTGGAAGGCAATAAGAGTGATAATGTTTATTGATATAAATAGGAGACACAGGTTTGTTGATTATTTTTTGCTGCCCGGTAAGGGCAGATTTGAGTATTGTACATGGTGCCCACTGGGGCAGTTAATGACTAGTCTATTGAAAGATTTTGTCAGTGTTTATTATATGCATTTAGATTGGAATATGAGTTTAGGTCAACATTAATGTTTTAGGGGAGTGTTAATGCCCACTGTGGGTTTAAAGCTCATAATAGTCCGACTACGATCTATTTAGATTGTATATGGGCATTTGTGTTTCTCTCCTAAACAGTTATTGCGCATCATTATGTAGGTGCGATTGCCCACTTGGGCTAGATATAATGATAAACTCGGATTTAGTAGGTATTTATTAGGTTGATTTGAATAACACTGACACTCAATCTAATGGCGCATGTGAATCGGCTGAATTGTAACCGTTCAGCGTTTTATGTTTAAATTTATAATTTATGTTACGCGCTTGAAAATATAAGACAGTTCATTTTATTTTAGCAATTGTATTACCATGTTTCTCCGTATTTTACCAATGCAATTTTGAAATGAGGCCATAAAATATCGCTTATAGTATGCTTTCCTTTCCGTGAATGGTTAACCACTTTGACATCTGTTTTCACTGTTTATGATCACAAGGTGTGTCACATGATATGTTTAAAAAGATCTGATTTGCATTTGCACTCTTACTCGTGAACAAGGAGGAGTTTCTCCGAAACGCGTAGAGTGACCTGGCTTTAATAAATACACGCTGAAAAGGATTTTGTGTGGCCGTGACATCGTTTTTCCTAATCCGGTGGACTACGATTGTGGTGGATATTAGGGGTTCGCGACCCCGTCACGGCCCGCCATTGAAGTGGCTTGGATTTTGCGCGAACAATGAGAAGGTGATATATATATACATATATATATATATATATATATATATATATATATATATATATATATATATATATATATCCACAACAAGAGTTACCCCTTTAGACGAGCCACACACAGGTAGGTTGATTCATCGTTTTTATTTTGGAAGCTGCAACATGGAAGGCAGGCCCTCGCAAGTTCAATTGCCTGACGCGTTTCGTGATAAGGCTCACTTTTTCAAAGGCAGGATAAATGGACAAGCGCAAAGCATGACGGGCACTCTTTTTAAACTCATGGCACCCGCCCAGTGGCTGCTGGCAAAGCCTGCTGGTACCTGTAGTGCCTGAAGTGTTCCTTGAGTAAGGTGCTGTGCGCTGCCATCAGTATACTCCATAAAATACCCAAGTGGGTTTGCGAAAGGTCATGCACCACCACGCTGCACCGTAGGACTCCCAACACGACCTCCTGTCCTGCTGAACACCCACTGGCGTCACCTTTGGTCCGCTGCTGTGCGGCGGGGCTCGATCCACGACTGGGTCAGCCGTCTTTAAATCCACAACAAGAGTTACCCCTTTAGACGAGCCACACACAGGTAGGTTGATTCATCGTTTTTATTTTGGAAGCTGCAACATGGAAGGCAGGCACCTCGCAAGTTCAATTGCCTGACGCGTTTCGTGATAAGGCTCACTTTTTCAAAGGCAGGATAAATGGACAAGCGCAAAGCATGACGGGCACTCTTTTTAAACTCGTGGCACCCGCCCAGTGGCTGCTGGCAAAGCCTGCTGGTACCTATAGTGCCTGAAGTGTTCCTTGAGTAAGGTGCTGTGCGCTGCCATCAGTATACTCCATAAAATACCCAAGTGGGTTTGCGAAAGGTCATGGACCACCACGCTGCACCGTAGGACTCCCAACACGACCTCCTGTCCTGCTGAACACCCACTGGCGTCACCTTTGGACCGCTGCTGTGCGGCGGGGCTCGATCCACGACTGGGTCAGCAGTCTTTAAATCCACAACAAGAGTTACCCCTTTAGACGAGCCACACACAGGTAGGTTGTATCATCGTTTTTATTTTGGAAGCTGCAACATGGAAGGCAGGCACCTCGCAAGTTCAATTGCCTGACGCGTTTCGTGATAAGGCTCACTTTTTCAAAGGCAGGATAAATGGACAAGCGCAAAGCATGACAGGCACTCTTTTTAAACTCGTGGCACCCGCCCAGTGGCTGCTGGCAAAGCCTGCTGGTACCTGTAGTGCCTGAAGTGTTCCTTGAGTAAGGTGCTATGCGCTGCCATCAGTATACTCCATAAAATACCCAAGTGGGTTTGCGAAAGGTCATGCACCACCACGCTGCACCGTAGGACTCCCAACACGACCTCCTGTCCTGCTGAACACCCACTGGCATCACCTTTGGACCGCTGCTGTGCGGCGGGGCTCGATCCACGACTGGGTCAGCCGTCTTTAAATCCACAACAAGAGTTACCCCTTTAGACGAGCCACACACAGGTAGGTTGATTCATCGTTTTTATTTTGGAAGCTGCAACATGGAAGGCAGGCACCTCGCAAGTTCAATTGCCTGACGCGTTTCGTGATAAGGCTCACTTTTTCAAAGGCAGGATAAATGGACAAGCGCAAAGCATGACGGGCACTCTTTTAAACTCGTGGCACCCGCCCAGTGGCTGCTGGCAAAGCCTGCTGGTACCTGTAGTGCCTGAAGTGTTCCTTGAGTAAGGTGCTGTGCGCTGCCATCAGTATACTCCATAAAATACCCAAGTGGGTTTGCGAAAGGTCATGCACCACCACGCTGCACCGTAGGACTCCCAACACGACCTCCTGTCCTGCTGAACACCCACTGGCGTCACCTTTGGACCGCTGCTGTGCGGCGGGGCTCGATCCACGACTGGGTCAGCCGTCTTTAAATCCACAACAAGAGTTACCCCTTTAGACGAGCCACACACAGGTAGGTTGATTCATCATTTTTATTTTGGAAGCTGCAACATGGAAGGCAGGCACCTCGCAAATTCAATTGCCTGACGCGTTTCGTGATAAGGCTCACTTTTTCAAAGGCAGGATAAATGGACAAGCGCAAAGCATGATGGGCACTCTTTTTAAACTCGTGGCACCCGCCCAGTGGCTGCTGGCAAAGCCTGCTGGTACCTGTAGTGCCTGAAGTGTTCCTTGAGTAAGGTGCTGTGCGCTGCCATCAGTATACTCCATAAAATACCCAAGTGGGTTTGCGAAGGTCATGCACCACCACGCTGCACCGTAGGACTCCCAACACGACCTCCTGTCCTGCTGAACACCCACTGGCGTCACCTTTGGACCGCTGCTGTGCGTGGGGCTCGATCCACGACTGGGTCAGCCATCTTTAAATCCACAACAAGAGTTACCCCTTTAGACGAGCCACCCACAGGTAGGTTGATTCATCGTTTTTATTTGTCATTTGAGATGTCATCAGTGATGTCATCAGTGATGTCACTGACCATGTCATGAGTGATGTAATATGTGACGTCATCAGCAGTGCATTGCGGGGCGCGAGTTATAGTTAGCTGAACTAACTAACGGGGAATTTCTATGGTTTTGTACGAGTGAAATGTCCAACTAACTATAACTGTCCCTAAAACCTATGGTTTTTTCAGTGAATTTCAAAGGTTTTTAAATGCTAATTTCTAACTATGCCTACAGAGGTAGGACATGTGAAGAAAGAAGAAAAAACGCACAGAAAGAAGCAAAAGAAATGCAGAAAGAAGCAACAGAAGTCCACAAAGACGAAGAAAAGTGCAGGAAGAAGCAAGACATGTGCAGAAAGAACCAACAGAGGAGCAGAAAGAGGCCTTGTTGCAAAATCATCCTGTGCCCACAACTTTTTCAGACGGGTACTGGTGGTAACTGACTGACTAACCAGAGCCAGTGCTATGCTAAAAGACTCTTAGAATACAGTGAAAACACCTACATACACTAGGGAACACTATGCGTTGGGGTACCTCTGTGATTAGCATGACCTCCTCTGCAAGTCCCTAGTACATAATAGGGCAGGGGGATTAAAACTACCTCTTAAAACGCGCTACAGGGCGCGTTTGCACAGAGGTGAAGGGAGGGGGGGCCTGAGGTGACATGTGTGCAAACGGGCCCCGTGGCGCGTTTTAAGTTGCGGGATTAAGTCCCCTTGAATCCTGAGGGTTCTTGGGGCCCAACTAGCCCCCCAGGTACCTACAGTTAGGACCACAGAGCTGAGTTGCAGAGAGGCGTTCCGAGGCCACGCACCTTTTTCACCTCTCTGCAACGCAACTCTGTTGTGCTTACTGAAGGTACCTGGTGGGCTAGTTGGCCCCAGGGTCCCTCAGGATTCAAAGGGAATTAATTCCCCAACTTAAAACACACCACAGGGCGTGTTTGCGCACATGTCACCTGAGGCCCCGCCCCCTCCCTTCACCACTGTGCAAACGCGCCCCGTGGAGCGTTTTAAGTTGGGGGATTAGGTCACCTTGAATCCTGAGGGTCTCTGGGGCCCAACTAGCCCACCAGGTACTTCCAGTAAGCACCACAGGCCTGTGTTGCAACGCCTGTAACAAATTGTGCAGTTGTGTTTGTGTAGTGTAGGGGGTCATGCTGGGGGTAGATTTAGGGTTTAGGGTAGTGCAGTGGTGTTTGGGTAGTGTAGGGAGTCGTGCTGGGGGAGTGTTTTAGGGTTTAGGGTAGTGCAGTGGTGTTTGGGTAGTGTAGGGGGTCGTGCTGGGGGTAGTGTTTTAGGGTTTAGGGTAGTGCAGTGGTGTTTGGGTAGTGTAGGGGGTCGTGCTGGGGGTAGTGATTTGGGGTAGTGCAGTGGTGTTTGGGTAGTGTAGGGGTACTGCTGGGGTAGTGTTTTAGGGTTTAGGATAGTGCAATGGTGTTTGGGTAGTGTAGGGGGTACTGCTGGGGGTAGTGTTTTAGGGTTTAGGGTAGTGCAGTGGTGTTTGGGTAGTGTAGGGGGTACTGCTGGGGGTAGTGTTTTAGGGTTTAGGGTAGTGCAGTGGTGTTTGGGTAGTGTAGGGGTTCGTGCTGGGGGTAGTTTTTAGGGTTTAGGGTAGTGCAGTGGTGTTTGTGTAGTGTAGGGGGTAGTGTTTTAGGGTTTAGGGTAGTGCAGTGGTGTTTGTGTAGTGTAGGAGGTCGTGTTTTAGGGTTTAGGGTAGTGCAGTGGTCTTTGGGTAGTGTAGGGAGTCATGCGGGGTAGTGTTTTAGGGTTTAGGGTAGTGCAGTGGTCTTTGGGTAGTGTAGGGGGTCATGCGGGGGTAGTGTTTTAGGGATTAGGGTAGTGCATTGGTGTTTGGGTAGTGTAGGGGGTCATGCGGGGGGTAGTGTTTTAGGGTTTAGTGCAGTGGTGTTCTGGTAGTGTAGGGAGTCGTGCTGGGGGGAGTGTTTTAGGCTTTAGGGCAGTGCAGTGGTGTTCGGGTAGTGTAGGGGGTCGTGCTGGGGGAGTGTTTGAGGGTTTAGGGCAGTGCAGTCGTGTTCGGGTAGTGTAGGGGGTCGTGCTGGGGGAGTATTTTAGGGTTTAGGGTAGTGCAGTGGTGTTCGGGTAGTGTAGGGGCCGTGCTGGGGGTAGTGTTCTAGGGTTTAGGGCAGTGCAGTGGTGTTCGGGCAGTGTAGGGGTCGTGCTGGGGGTGGTGTTTTAGGGTTTAGGGCAGTGCAGTGGTGTTTGGGCAGTGTAGGGGGTCATGCTGGGGGTGGTGTTTCAGGGTTTAGGGCAGTGCAGTGGTGTTCGGGCAGTGTAGGGGTCGTGCAGGGGTGGTGTTTCAGGGTTTAGTGCAGTGGTGTTCAGGCAGTGTAGGGGGTCGTGCTGTGGGTGGTGTTTCAGGGTTTGGGGCAGTGCAGTGGTGTTCGAGCAGTAAAGGGGGTCATGCTGGGGGTGGTGTTTCAGGGTTTAGGGCAGTGCAGTGGTGTTCGGGCAGTGTAGGGGCGGTGCAGGGGTGGTGTTTCAGGGTTTAGGGCAGTGCAGTGGTGTTCGGTCAGTGTAGGGGTGGTGTTTCAGGGTGTAGGGCAGTGCAGTGGTGTTCTGGCAGTGTAGGGGTCGTGCAGGGGTGGTGTTTCAGGGTTCAGTGCAGTGGTGTTCGGGCAGTGTAGGGGGTCATGCTGGGGCTGGTGTTTCAGGGTTTAGGGCAGTACAGTGGTGTTCGGGCAGTGTAGTGGGTCGTGCTGGGGCTGGTGTTTCAGGGTTTAGGGCAGTGCAGTGGTGTTCGGGCAGTGTAGGGGGTTGTGCTGGGGCTGGTGTTTCAGGGTTTAGGGCAGTGCAGTGGTGTTCGGGCAGTGTAGGTGGTGGTGCTGGGGCTGGTGTTTCAGGGTTTAGGGCAGTGCAGTGGTGTTCGGGCAGTGTAGGGGGTCATGCTGGGGCTGGTGTTTCAGGGTTTAGGGCAGTGCAGTGGTGTTCGGGCAGTGTAGGGGGTCTTGCTGGGGCTGGTGTTTCAGAGTCTAGGGCAGTGCAGTGGTGTTCGGGCAGTGTAGGGGGTCTTGCTGGGGCTGGTGTTTCAGGGTTTAGGGCAGTGCACTGGTGTTCGGGCAGTGTAGGGGTCGTGCTGGGGGTGGTGTTTCAGGGTTTAGGGCAGTGCAGTGGTATTCGGCCAGTGTAGGGGGTCGTGCTGGGGCTAGTGTTTCAGGGTTTAGGGCAGAGCAATGGTGTTCAGGCAGTGTAGGGGGTTGTGCTGGAGGTGGTGTTTCAGGGTTTAGGGCAGTGGTGTTCGGGCAGTGTAGCGGGTCTTGCTGGGGGTGGTGTTTCAGGGTTTAGGGCAGTGGTGTTCAGGCAGTATAGGGGGTCTTTCTGGGGGTGATGTTTCAGGGTTTAGGGCAGTGCAGTGCTGTTCGGGCAGTGTAGGGGGTCGTGCTGGGGGTGGTGTTTCAGGGTTTAGGGCAGTGCAGTGGTGTTCCAGCAGTGTAGGGGGTCGTGCAGGGGGTGGTGTTTCAGGGTTTAGGGCAGTGCAGTGGTGTTTGCGCAGTGTAGGGGGTCGTGCTGGGGGTGGTGTTTCAGGGCTTAGGGCAGTGCAGTGGTGTTCGGGCAGTGTAGGGTGTCGTGCTGAGGGGTGGTGTTTCAGGGTTTAGGGCAGTGCAGTGGTGTTCGGGCAGTGTAGGGGGTCGTGCAGGGGGTGGTGTTTCAGGGTTTAGGGCAGTGCAGTGGTGTTTGGGCAGTGTAGGGAGTCGTGCAGGGGGTGGTGTTTCAGGGTTTAGGGCAGTGCAGTGGTGTTCGGCCAGTGTAGGTGGTCTTGCTGGGGGTGGTGTTTCAGGGTTTAGTGCAGTGGTGTTCGGGCAGTGTAGGGGGTCATGCTGGGGGTGGTGTTTCAGGGTAGTGCAGTGGTGTTCCGGCAGTGTAGGGGGTCGTGCAGGGGGTGGTGTTTCAGGATTTAGGGCAGTGCAGTGGTGTTTGGGCAGTGTAGGGGTCGTGCTGGGGGTGGTGTTTCAGGGTTTAGGGCAGTGCAGTGCTGTTCGGGCAGTGTAGGGGGTCGTGCTGGGGGTGGTGTTTCAGGGTTTAGGGCAGTGCAGTGGTGTTCCGGCAGTGTAGGGGTCATGCAGGGGGTGGTGTTTCAGGATTTAGGGCAGTGCATTGGTGTTTGGGCAGTGGAGGGGTCGTGCTGGGGGTGGTGTTTCAGGGTTTAGGGCAGTGCAGTGGTGTTTGGGCAGTGTAGGGGTCGTGCAGAGGGTGGTGTTTCAGGGTTTAGGGCAGTGCAGTGGTGTTTGGCCAGTGTAGGTGGTCTTGCTGGGGGTGGTGTTTCAGGGGTTAGTGCAGTGGTGTTCGGGCAGTGTAGGGGGTCTTGCTGGGGGTGGTGTTTCAGGGTTTAGGGCAGTGCAGTGGTGTTCGGGCAGTGTAGGGGTCTTGCAGGGGCTGGTGTTTCAGGGTTTAGGGCAGTGCAGTGGTGTTCGGGCAGTGTAGGGGGTCGTGCTGGGGCTGGTATTTGAGGGTTTAGGGCAGTGCAGTGGTGTTCGGGCAGTGTAGGGGGTCATGCTGGGGGTGGTGTTTCAGGGTTTAGGGCAGTGCAGTGTAGTTCGGGCAGTGTAGGGGGTCGTGCTGGGGCTGGTGTTTCAGGGTTTTGGGCAGAGCAGTGGTGTTCGGGCAGTGTAGGGGGTCGTGCTGGGGGTGGTGTTTCAGGGTTTAAGGCAGTGCAGTGGTGTTTGGGCAGTGTAGGGGTCTTGCTGGGGGTGGTGTTTCAGGGTTTAGGGCAGTGCAGTGGTGTTCGGGCAGTGTAGGGGGTCGTGCTGGGGGTGGTGTTTCAGGGTTTAGGGCAGTGCAGTGGTGTTCAGGCAGTGTAGGGGTCGTGCTGAGGCTGGTGTTTCACGGTTTAGGGCAGTGCAGTAGTGTTCGGTCAGTGTAGGGGTCGTGCAGGGGTGGTGTTTCAGGATTTAGGGCAGTGCAGTGGTGTTCGGGCAGTGTAGGGGGTCGTGCTGGGGGTGGTGTTTCAGGGTTTAGGGCAGTGCAGTGGTGTTCAGGCAGTGTAGGGGGTCGTGCTGAGGCTGGTGTTTCACGGTTTAGGGCAGTGCAGTGGTGTTCGGGCAGTGTAGGGGGTCGTGCTGGGGCTGGTGTTTCAGGGTTTAGGGCAGTGCAGTGGTGTTCGGGCAGTGTAGGCGGTCGTGCTGGGGCTGGTGTTTCAGAGTTTAGGGCAGTGCAGTGGTGTTCGGGCAGTGTAGGGGTCGTGCTGGGGCTGGTGTTTCAGGGTTTAGGGCAGTGCAGTGGTGCTCGGGCAGTGTAGGGGTCGTGCTGGGGGTGGTGTTTCAGGGTTTAGGGTAGTGCAGTGGTGTTCGGGCAGTGTAGGGGGTCGTGCTGGGGCTAGTGTTTCAAGGTTTAGGGCAGTGCAGTGGTGTTCGGGCAGTGTAGGGGGTCGTGCTGGGGCTGGTGTTTCAGGGTTTTGGGCAGAGCAGTGGTGTTCGGGCAGTGTAGGGGTCGTGCTCGGGGTGGTGTTTCAGGGTTTAGGGCAGTGCATTGGTGTTCGGGCAGTGTAGGGGGTTGTGCTGGGGGTGGTGTTTCAGGGTTTAGGGCAGTGGTGTTCGGGCAGTGTAGGGGGTCTTGCTGGGGGTAATGTTTCAGGGTTTAGGGCAGTGCAGTGGTGTTCGGGCAGTGTAGGGGTCTTGCTGGGGGTAGTGTTTCAGGGTTTAGGGCAGTGCAGTGGTGTTCGGGCAGTGTAGGGGGTCGTGCTGGGGTGGTGTTTCAGGGTTTAGGGCAGTGCAGTGGTGTTCGGGCAGTGTAGGGGTCGTGAAGGGGGTGGTGTTTCAGGGTTTAGGGCAGTGCAGTGGTGTTCGGGCAGTGTAGGGGGTCATGCAGGGGCTGGTGTTTCAGGGTTTAGGACAGTGCAGTGGTGTTCGGGCAGTGTAGTGGGTCGTGCTGGGGTAGTTTTTAGGGTTTAGGGTAGTGCAGTGGTGCTTGTGTAGTGTAGGGGGTCGTGCTGGGGGTAGTGTTTTAGGGTTTAGGGTAGTGCAGTGGTGTTTGTGTAGTGTAGGGGGTCATGTTTTAGGGTAGTGCAGTGGTGTTTGGGTAGTGTAGGGAGTCGTGCTGGGGTAGTGTTTTAGGATTTAGGTTAGTGCAGTGGTGTTTGGGTAGTGTAGGGGGTCGTGCTGGGGTAGTGTTTTAGGGTTTAGGGTAGTGCAGTGGTGTTCGGCCAGTGTAGGTGGTCTTGCTGGGGGTGGTGTTTCAGGGTTTAGTGCAGTGGTGTTCGGGTAGTGTAGGGGGTCGTGCTGGGGGTAGTGTTTTAGGGTTTAGGGTAGTGCAGTTGTGCTTGTGTAGTGTAGGGGGTCGTGCTGGGGTAGTGTTTTAGGGTTTAGGGTAGTGCAGTGGTGTTTGTGTAGTGTAGGGGTCATGTTTTAGGGTAGTGCAGTGGTGTTTGGGTAGTGTAGGGGTCGTGCTGGGGGTAGTGTTTTAGGATTTAGGTTAGTGCAGTGGTGTTTGGGTAGTGTAGGGGGTCGTGCTGGGGGTAGTGTTTTAGGGTTTAGGGTAGTGCAGTGGTGTTTGTGTAGTGTAGGGGGTCATGCTGGGGGTAGTGTTTTAGGGTTTAGGATAGTGCAGTGGTGCTTGTGTAGTGTAGGGGGTCGTGCTGGGGGTAGTGTTTTAGGGTTTAGGGTAGTGCAGTGGTGTTTTTGTAGTGTAGGGGGTCATGTTTTAAGATGCAACGCTCCAATACCTGACCAGTCTGCACTACATAAAACTGCAAAAAACTAAAAATAAAAAAGTGTTTTGCACACTTTTGTCATTGGGCTATATGTGGGCTACATCTGGGTAATATTTGTGCTACATTTGGGCTCTTTTTCACTGGTGGCCATCTTGGAAGACTTCTTTGTTATGAAGTTTCCTAATTTCCTCATTTACTGCAGTCTCCTCAGTAGGAAATGCTTTCAGTTTTTACTTTGATTCCATCAAGAAGGCATTCAGATGTGTCTCACATTTGCCATAAATTCAGAATGTTAGCACTCTAGTTGCTCATTAGATCACTGTAGTAAAGCTACTGCTCACCAGGGAGTTAACTGGAAGTCTGCTGCTGGTATTGAAAGTGATTGTTTCAGTCTGCATGTCAGACTTTTCTAATGAAATAGAAGAGGATTTGAGATCTCACTTAAAACATGCCCTAATTTTTCTTTCTGCAGCACTAACCATAATTTCTATTTCAAAAAGAACCCCCTCATTTTGTTCCTTTTTAAATTAAATGTTTTAAGTGTTACCGGTTTATTCCAATCAAGATGGCTTCAGGTGTGCCATACTTTTGTCATAAGTAAGGCTGTTAGCGCTCTAGTTGTTCTTTAGAACACTCTGGGAAGCTGCAGTAGAACACAAAGGCATCAACTGGCAGGCTGCTCCTGTTGAAATATAACAGGAAGATATTTGAGATCACACTTGAAACATGTCCTAATTTTTCTTTCTACAGCACTAACCATAATTTCTATGACAAAATGAACCCCATCATTTTGTTCCTTTTTAAATTAAATGTTTTAAGTGTTACCAGTTTATTCCAATCAAGATGGCTTCAGGTGTGCCATACTTTTGTCATAAGTAAAGCTGTTAGCACTCTAGTTGTTCTTTAGAACACTCTGGGAAGCTGCAGTAGAACACAAAGGAATCAACTGACAGTCTCTGCCCTTGTTGGATGTACATGTTTTACTGAGAATGTCAGACTTCATTCTCACATGACTGAGAAAGATAATGTGAATTTACAGAAAATATGCTCTCATTTTAGCTTCTGGAGCACCTTCCAAAACTCTATGGGACAAGCATGTGAAAATAGTTTTCTCTCAAACATGATTCATGATATCCCAGCAGAAGGTTTTTCACAGGGTAAAATCACCTTAGAACACACCACAATTCCTGAAATTAGTATGGTACCATCAACAAATGAATTTTAATGTAACTAAAGTCTGTTATCACCCTTTATAGTTCTCCTTTTGGTAACCCTCAAAATCTTTGATTCATTACAATGCATTTCAATGGGGTACTATCATTTATATTGGTCCCAAGATGGCTGCCAGCAATTCCAGGATGAAGTGCTGACAGCCAATCAGATCTCACGATGACATGTGTGGTTAGGCTCCGCCCAGATATATATGTGATTTTACTTTTGATTTTCTCAGGAACTACTGAACGGATTTACACCATTTAAGCAAAAGGCACGACACTGAACCAAGGGCTACCTCTTTGCCAAATTTGGTGAAATTCCGTTCAGCAGTTCGGGCTGTAGCTGCGACTAAAGGTTCCTATGGAAAAATGAATGGGAAAACACGTTTTGGGACCCCCTTTTTCGGCCCCGCTTGACGAATCACCCCGAGACTTTCAGGATAGGAGTGGACCGGAGCGCCCCAACAAGTTGGAAACTTTCGCGAAGATTCGTCAACCGGCGCCAACGTTATTTCAAATAGAATGTTGCGGATTTCCTATGGAAAATAGGTCCTAACTCTTAAAACGCGTCTGGCAGGTTAACCAGAAAAGGACTTTGTTCATGGCGTGTGCCCTTGCTTTGGCGTAATTTCCACCTGGGAGTGCATCCCACCTAGAGGCAACTCTTTTTTTTTTATTTTGTACAGCGGCCTGCCTGGTCGCGGGATTGCACCACCGCGAAACACTTGCGGGTCCACGGCTGCTTTATTGGGGCAGCTAACTGTGGAACAGGAGGTGCATGTTATATGCAGGGGTGCCGGCGCGAACATCGGCAATCCTTTTTAAGACATTTTTTGTGAGTGCCGGCGGTGACCCACTTGGGTTTTACTGAACCACCAGTCCCAGGAAGCATTGCTTCAGGTGGTTCACCTGAGCGTTATTATTGTGGGGATTTACTGGTGGTTGCCGCATGCCGGCACGTCACATGGTCTGCCACTGAAGAGGGCATTGGCCCGAAACGCGTCTGGCAGGTTAACCAGAAAAGGACTTTGTTCATGGCGTGTGCCCTTGCTTTGGCGTAATTTCCACCTGGGAGTGCATCCCACCTAGAGGCAACTCTTTTTTTTGTATTTTGTACAGCGGCCTGCCTGGTCGCGGGATTGCACCACCGCGAAACACTTGCGGGTCCGCGGCTGCTTTATTGGGGCAGCTAACTGTGGAACAGGATGTGCCTGTTATGTGCAGGGGTGCCGGCGCGAACATCGGCAATCTTTTTAAGACATTTTTGTGAGTGCCGGCGGTGACCCACTTGGGTTTTACTGAACCACCAGTCCCAGGAAGCATTGCTTCAGGTGGTTCACCTGAGCGTTATTATTATGGGGATTTACTGGTGGTTGCCGCATGCCGGCACGTCACATGGTCTGCCACTGAAGAGGGCATTGGCCCGAAACGCGTCTGGCAGGTTAACCAGAAAAGGACTTTGTTCATGGCGTGTGCCCTTGCTTTGGCGTAATTTCCACCTGGGAGTGCATCCCACCTAGAGGCAACTCTTTTTTTGTATTTTGTACAGCGGCCTGCCTGGTCGCGGGATTGCACCACCGCGAAACACTTGTGGGTCCGCGGCTGCTTTATTGGGGCAGCTAACTGTGGAACAGGAGGTGCCTGTTATATGCAAGGGTGCCGGCGCGAACATCGGCAATCCTTTTTAACACATTTTTTGTGAGTGCCGGCGGTGACCCACTTGGGTTTTACTGAACCACCAGTCCCAGGAAGCATTGCTTCAGGTGGTTCACCTGAGCGTTATTATTATGGGGATTTACTGGTGGTTGCCGCATGCCGGCACGTCACATGGTCTGCCACTGAAGAGGGCATTGGCCCGATACGCGTCTGGCAGGTTAACCAGAAAAGGACTTTGTTCATGGCGTGTGCCCTTGCTTTGGCGTAATTTCCACCTGGGAGTGCATCCCACCTAGAGGCAACTCTTTTTTTGTATATATATATTTGCCAAACGATATGACCACTTGCGTACTACTGTGCCAGTCAAAGACAAACAAGATCGAAGCTCTGCCACAGCCGTTGATGACCAAACAGTAATAATTGATCCAAGTATTGGAACCGCTATGAATGTAAACAATGCAGAGATGGTAACAAGCCCAGCGATGTTGGGACCAAAAGAACTAATTTTAAAGGAATTCACTATAATGGCTCAGGGGAGGATGGCGGCGCAAAACAAAGTAGGGGCTGGAGGACAAAGAGGTCGTGGAAAAGGCGGCAGAGGAGACGGAAGGTCAAACGCCTCAATGAGAGAGGAAATTACAAGTCCCGTGGGAACAAGAACAAGGGGACAGAAGAAACAACAAAAATGATGGATATAAACACTGTAGTGAACTTATCAAGGCGAGAACTCAGTGATACTGAAATAGAGGTACTATCATATGGTCTTTCTTTCTGTCCCTCAGCAGAGTTTGATTATACACAGGGCCGCATTGACCTTTTTCAATTTACTAGGAAACTTAGATTAAGGAAATGGTTTGCCACAAAAGTTAAAGAACCAGAAAATAACATTTATGAAATCCCTAGTGAGATCCAGATTAGGGATATAGAAACGCTACATTTGCTCCATGAGTTGGAGGGAGATCCAGGACTTAACCAAGACCCTATTCTCAACCTTGTAAATGATAACATCAGATTAGATCTCAATCATGATAGTGGCTTTAGGCCAAAATCTATTTTTTTGCCTCATATTGCTAATGATGCAATTGATGTTTTTGAAAAAGGTGTTATTAAGGAATTGAACAAACTTTCAAAATATAAGACATATGTGAATGATAATCTTTCACATGAACACAAGTTAGCAATACAGGCTCTGAAACTAGATGAAAACATTGTGATAAAAAAATCCGATAAGGGTGGTAATATTGTTGTTATGTCTAAAGAGATGTATGTTAATGAAGGTCTTAGTCAGGTTAATGATGTGAACAAATATGAAAAGAGCACAAGAACCAAATATGACCTAGCGACTAAAAAATACCAAGACCAGTTGGAGGAATGGAGGGACAGAGATTTACTTGAACTAGATGAATTAAATTTTTTAAGATGCAGGTATCCTAAGTTACCTGCTCTCTACCTCCTTCCTAAAATACACAAAAACAAGACAAATCCCCCAGGGAGGCCTATTGTTTCGTCCAGGGGGAGTTGCCTTGAGGCTACCTCTAGGTATGTAGACTTTTACTTGCAGCCATTATTGCAAGCACTTCCATCATATGTAAAAGATTCTGGAGATTTTTTAAGAACAATTGAAAGTGTACAGTGGCATTCAGGTTGTTTGCTCATTAGTTTAGATGTCAACAGCCTTTATACCAGCATTCCCCATGAGCTGGGAATTAAAGCCTGTAGATATTTTTTGAGGAATAGGTCTCTCATTTTTATTCCACACTGAAATGCTTATTGATATGATTTACACCTGTTTAACCCAAAATTTCTTTCTGTTTGATGGCCAAATATATCGGCAAACACTTGGAACTGCGATGGGCACTTGCTTCGCCCCCAGTTTTGCAGGGTTATACCTGGGCTGGTGGGAGGAGCAGGTGGTCAGCAACCTTGAACAGTATAAGATGCATGTTAAAATGTGGGCTCGGTATATTGATGACATTTTTTGTGTTTGGGATGGTACCATAGAACAAGCGACAGATTTTGTCAATATGCTGAATGCAAATACTCTTAATTTGACTTTTACAAGTCAGATGAGCACTGATACCATTGAATTTCTAGACCTTAAAATAAATGTCAAAGATTACAAGTTAACTTCAGCTCTCTTTAGAAAAGAGACAGCAGGAAATAGCCTGCTTCATGCCCATAGCTGCCACCCAGAGAGTCTCATTAGAAGCATTCCTCTGGGTGAGCTCCTTAGAGCGAAACGAAACTGTAGCACAGAGGAGGATTTTGAAAAAGAGAGACTAACCATGTGTGAACGCTTTAAAGCAAGAGGTTACACATCTAAATGCATAAAGAATGCCTGTTGTGAAGTTGACAAGAGAGATAGAACAGATTTACTTATGGATAAGATGAATAGATCGAAAGAGAAAAACTCAGCAGAGTTGACTAATGTGAGGTTTATTACTGGTTACAACAAACGATCGCACAAGGTTAGAGAAGCCCTGTCAAAGTATTGGGAAGTCCTTAAAACAGATACAGACCTAGCCAAAGTTGTGGAAGAGTATCCACAAATAACTTATCGAAAGGCGAGGTCTTTAAGGGACACCATTTGTAAAACATTGGTCACATCAAATAAGAAACAAAGTTCTATACAGGGGTTTTATACATGTGGCAAATGTAAGGCCTGTAAATATAGTTCTAACTGTAAAGAGGTATGCCTTTCTTCTCAATGTAAACCATTTAAAATCCTGCAACATTACTCTTGTAATACAGAATTTGTAGTCTATGCCCTCAGATGTCCTTGCAACAAATACTATATTGGCAGTACGATCCATAAGGCCAAGAAACGTGTGTTGGAACATCTGAGGGCAATAAAGAATAACGACAAGCAATATCCTGTAGCAAGGCATTTTGCGACCCACCATAATCACAACAATGCACTTCTGTCATTTTGTGTCTTGGATAATGTCCCCATCAGAGAGAGAGGGGTGATAGAGTCCAAGAACTTAGAAGATTGGAGTCTAAAATGATTATAAAATACCATACAATGTATCCAGAAGGACATAATTGTGATGAGGCACTTTCAGTACATTTGGGATAATAATTTGATTGCTATATTTTTCTCCCTTTCTCCTGTTTTTATCATAAATTGAGCTACCAACTGTATAACTGATGTTATTGATGTTTTTATTTCCTCACTTCTCTTGTAAATATGAATTTTTAGTGAAATGTCAAATAATATGTAATTGTGTATAGTATCTCACCTTTTGTTATTTTTATTATTTTTGCAGGGACCAGGTGTGTTACAAACGGCAAGTGGAAGGCAATAAGAGTGATAATGTTTATTGATATAAATAGGAGACACAGGTTTGTTGATTATTTTTGCTGCCCGGTAAGGGCAGATTTGAGTATTGTACATGGTGCCCACTGGGGCAGTTAATGACTAGTCTATTGAAAGATTTTGTCAGTGTTTATTATATGCATTTAGATTGGAATATGAGTTTAGGTCAACATTAATGTTTTAGGGGAGTGTTAATGCCCACTGTGGGTTTAAAGCTCATAATAGTCCGACTACGATCTATTTAGATTGTATATGGGCATTTGTGTTTCTCTCCTAAACAGTTATTGCGCATCATTATGTAGGTGCGATTGCCCACTTGGGCTAGATATAATGATAAACTCGGATTTAGTAGGTATTTATTAGGTTGATTTGAATAACACTGACACTCAATCTAATGGCGCATGTGAATCGGCTGAATTGTAACCGTTCAGCGTTTTATGTTTAAATTTATAATTTATGTTACGCGCTTGAAAATATAAGACAGTTCATTTTATTTTAGCAATTGTATTACCATGTTTCTCCGTATTTTACCAATGCAATTTTGAAATGAGGCCATAAAATATCGCTTATAGTATGCTTTCCTTTCCGTGAATGGTTAACCACTTTGACATCTGTTTTCACTGTTTATGATCACAAGGTGTGTCACATGATATGTTTAAAAAGATCTGATTTGCATTTGCACTCTTACTCGTGAACAAGGAGGAGTTTCTCCGAAACGCGTAGAGTGACCTGGCTTTAATAAATACACGCTGAAAAGGATTTTGTGTGGCCGTGACATCGTTTTCCTAATCCGGTGGACTACGATTGTGGTGGATATTAGGGGTTCGCGACCCCGTCACGGCCCGCCATTGAAGTGGCTTGGATTTTGCGCGAACAATGAGAAGGTGATATATATATACATATATATATATATATATATATATATATATATCCACAACAAGAGTTACCCCTTTAGACGAGCCACACACAGGTAGGTTGATTCATCGTTTTTATTTTGGAAGCTGCAACATGGAAGGCAGGCCCCTCGCAAGTTCAATTGCCTGACGCGTTTCGTGATAAGGCTCACTTTTTCAAAGGCAGGATAAATGGACAAGCGCAAAGCATGACGGGCACTCTTTTTAAACTCATGGCACCCACCCAGTGGCTGCTGGCAAAGCCTGCTGGTACCTGTAGTGCCTGAAGTGTTCCTTGAGTAAGGTGCTGTGCGCTGCCATCAGTATACTCCATAAAATACCCAAGTGGGTTTGCGAAAGGTCATGCACCACCACGCTGCACCGTAGGACTCCCAACACGACCTCCTGTCCTGCTGAACACCCACTGGCGTCACCTTTGGTCCGCTGCTGTGCGGCGGGGCTCGATCCACGACTGGGTCAGCCGTCTTTAAATCCACAACAAGAGTTACCCCTTTAGACGAGCCACACACAGGTAGGTTGATTCATCGTTTTTATTTTGGAAGCTGCAACATGGAAGGCAGGCACCTCGCAAGTTCAATTGCCTGACGCGTTTCGTGATAAGGCTCACTTTTTCAAAGGCAGGATAAATGGACAAGCGCAAAGCATGACGGGCACTCTTTTTAAACTCGTGGCACCCGCCCAGTGGCTGCTGGCAAAGCCTGCTGGTACCTATAGTGCCTGAAGTGTTCCTTGAGTAAGGTGCTGTGCGCTGCCATCAGTATACTCCATAAAATACCCAAGTGGGCTTGCGAAAGGTCATGCACCACCACGCTGCACCGTAGGACTTCCAACACGACCTCCTGTCCTGCTGAACACCCACTGGCGTCACCTTTGGACCGCTGCTGTGCGGCGGGGCTCGATCCACGACTGGGTCAGCCATCTTTAAATCCACAACAAGAGTTACCCCTTTAGACGAGCCACACACAGGTAGGTTGATTCATCGTTTTTATTTTGGAAGCTGCAACATGGAAGGCAGGCACCTCGCAAGTTCAATTGCCTGACGCGTTTCGTGATAAGGCTCACTTTTTCAAAGGCAGGATAAATGGACAAGCGCAAAGCATGACGGGCACTCTTTTTAAACTCGTGGCACCCGCCCAGTGGCTGCTGGCAAAGCCTGCTGGTACCTGTAGTGCCTGAAGTGTTCCTTGAGTAAGGTGCTGTGCGCTGCCATCAGTATACTCCATAAAATACCCAAGTGGGTTTGCGAAAGGTCATGGACCACCACGCTGCACCGTAGGACTCCCAACACGACCTCCTGTCCTGCTGAACACCCACTGGCGTCACCTTTGGACCGCTGCTGTGCGGCGGGGCTCGATCCACGACTGGGTCAGCAGTCTTTAAATCCACAACAAGAGTTACCCCTTTAGACGAGCCACACACAGGTAGGTTGTATCATCGTTTTTATTTTGGAAGCTGCAACATGGAAGGCAGGCACCTCGCAAGTTCAATTGCCTGACGCGTTTCGTGATAAGGCTCACTTTTTCAAAGGCAGGATAAATGGACAAGCGCAAAGCATGACAGGCACTCTTTTTAAACTCGTGGCACCCGCCCAGTGGCTGCTGGCAAAGCCTGCTGGTACCTGTAGTGCCTGAAGTGTTCCTTGAGTAAGGTGCTGTGCGCTGCCATCAGTATACTCCATAAAATACCCAAGTGGGTTTGCGAAAGGTCATGCACCACCACGCTGCACCGTAGGACTCCCAACACGACCTCCTGTCCTGCTGAACACCCACTGGCATCACCTTTGGACCGCTGCTGTGCGGCGGGGCTCGATCCACGACTGGGTCAGCCGTCTTTAAATCCACAACAAGAGTTACCCCTTTAGACGAGCCACACACAGGTAGGTTGATTCATCGTTTTTATTTTGGAAGCTGCAACATGGAAGGCAGGCACCTCGCAAGTTCAATTGCCTGACGCGTTTCGTGATAAGGCTCACTTTTTCAAAGGCAGGATAAATGGACAAGCGCAAAGCATGACGGGCACTCTTTTTAAACTCGTGGCACCCGCCCAGTGGCTGCTGGCAAAGCCTGCTGGTACCTGTAGTGCCTGAAGTGTTCCTTGAGTAAGGTGCTGTGCGCTGCCATCAGTATACTCCATAAAATACCCAAGTGGGTTTGCGAAAGGTCATGCACCACCACGCTGCACCGTAGGACTCCCAACACGACCTCCTGTCCTGCTGAACACCCACTGGCGTCACCTTTGGACCGCTGCTGTGCGGCGGGGCTCGATCCACGACTGGGTCAGCCGTCTTTAAATCCACAACAAGAGTTACCCCTTTAGACGAGCCACACACAGGTAGGTTGATTCATCATTTTTATTTTGGAAGCTGCAACATGGAAGGCAGGCACCTCGCAAATTCAATTGCCTGACGCGTTTCGTGATAAGGCTCACTTTTTCAAAGGCAGGATAAATGGACAAGCGCAAAGCATGATGGGCACTCTTTTAAACTCGTGGCACCCGCCCAGTGGCTGCTGGCAAAGCCTGCTGGTACCTGTAGTGCCTGAAGTGTTCCTTGAGTAAGGTGCTGTGCGCTGCCATCAGTATACTCCATAAAATACCCAAGTGGGTTTGCGAAAGGTCATGCACCACCACGCTGCACCGTAGGACTCCCAACACGACCTCCTGTCCTGCTGAACACCCACTGGCGTCACCTTTGGACCGCTGCTGTGCGGGGGGCTCGATCCACGACTGGGTCAGCCATCTTTAAATCCACAACAAGAGTTACCCCTTTAGACGAGCCACACACAGGTAGGTTGATTCATCGTTTTTATTTTGGAAGCTGCAACATGGAAGGCAGGCACCTCGCAAGTTCAATTGCCTGACGCGTTTCGTGATAAGGCTCACTTTTTCAAAGGCAGGATAAATGGACAAGCGCAAAGCATGATGGGCACTCTTTTAAACTCGTGGCACCCGCCCAGTGGCTGCTGGCAAAGCCTGCTGGTACCTGTAGTGCCTGAAGTGTTTCTTGAGTAAGGTGCTGTGCGCTGCCATCAGTATACTCCATAAAATACCCAAGTGGGTTTGCGAAAGGTCGTGCACCACCACGCTGCACCGTAGGACTCCCAACACGACCTCCTGTCCTGCTGAACACCCACTGGCGTCATCTTTGGACCGCTGCTGTGCGGCGGGGCTCAATCCACGACTGGGTCAGCCGTCTTTAAATCCACAACAAGAGTTACCCCTTTAGACGAGCCACCCACAGGTAGGTTGATTCATCGTTTTTATTTGTCATTTGAGATGTCATCAGTGATGTCATCAGTGATGTCACTGACCATGTCATGAGTGATGTAATATGTGACGTCATCAGCAGTGCATTGCGGGGGCGCGAGTTATAGTTAGCTGAACTAACTAACGGGGGAATTTCTATGGTTTTGTACGAGTGAAATGTCCAACTAACTATAACTGTCCCTAAAACCTATGGTTTTTTCAGTGAATTTCAAAGGTTTTTTAAATGCTAATTTCTAACTATGCCTACAGAGGTAGGACATGTGAAGAAAGAAGAAAAAACGCACAGAAAGAAGCAAAAGAAATGCAGAAAGAAGCAACAGAAGTCCACAAAGACGAAGAAAAGTGCAGGAAGAAGCAAGACATGTGCAGAAAGAACCAACAGAGGAGCAGAAAGAGGCCTTGTTGCAAAATCATCCTGTGCCCACAACTTTTTCAGACGGGTACTGGTGGTAACTGACTGACTAACCAGAGCCAGTGCTATGCTAAAAGACTCTTAGAATACAGTGAAAACACCTACATACACTAGGGAACACTATGCGTTGGGGTACCTCTGTGATTAGCATGACCTCCTCTGCAAGTCCCTAGTACATAATAGGGCAGGGGATTAAAACTACCTCTTAAAGCACGCTACAGGGCGCGTTTGCACAGAGGTGAAGGGAGGGGCCTGAGGTGACATGTGTGCAAACGGGCCCCGTGGCGCGTTTTAAGTTGCGGGATTAAGTCCCTTGAATCCTGAGGGTTCCTGGGGCCCAACTAGCCCCCCAGGTACCTACAGTTAGGACCACAGAGCTGAGTTGCAGAGAGGCGTTCCGAGGCCACGCACCTTTTTCACCTCTCTGCAACGCAACTCTGTTGTGCTTACTGAAGGTACCTGGTGGGCTAGTTGGCCCCCAGGGTCCCTCAGGATTCAAAGGGAATTAATTCCTCAACTTAAAACACACCACAGGGCGTGTTTGCGCACATGTCACCTGAGGCCCCGCCCTCCCTTCACCACTGTGCAAACGCGCCCCGTGGAGCATTTTAAGTTGGAGGATTAGGTCACCTTGAATCCTGAGGGTCTCTGGGGCCCAACTAGCCCACCAGGTACTTCCAGTAAGCACCACAGGCCTGTGTTGCAACGCCTGTAACAAATTGTGCAGTTGTGTTTGTGTAGTGTAGGGGTCATGCTGGGGGTAGATTTAGGGTTTAGGGTAGTGCAGTGGTGTTTGGGTAGTGTAGGGAGTCGTGCTGGGGAGTGTTTTAGGGTTTAGGGTAGTGCAGTGGTGTTTGGGTAGTGTAGGGGGTCGTGCTGGGGGTAGTGTTTTAGGGTTTAGGGTAGTGCAGTGGTGTTTGGGTAGTGTAGGGGGTCGTGCTGGGGGTAGTGATTTGGGGTAGTGCAGTGGTGTTTGGGTAGTGTAGGGGGTACTGCTGGGGGTAGTGTTTTAGGGTTTAGGATAGTGCAATGGTGTTTGGGTAGTGTAGGGGGTACTGCTGGGGGTAGTGTTTTAGGGTTTAGGGTAGTGCAGTGGTGTTTGGGTAGTGTAGGGGGTACTGCTGGGGGTAGTGTTTTAGGGTTTAGGGTAGTGCAGTGGTGTTTGGGTAGTGTAGGGGTTCGTGCTGGGGGTAGTTTTTAGGGTTTAGGGTAGTGCAGTGGTGTTTGTGTAGTGTAGGGGGTAGTGTTTTAGGGTTTAGGGTAGTGCAGTGGTGTTTGTGTAGTGTAGGAGGTCGTGTTTTAGGGTTTAGGGTAGTGCAGTGGTCTTTGGGTAGTGTAGGGAGTCATGCGGGGGTAGTGTTTTAGGGTTTAGGGTAGTGCAGTGGTCTTTGGGTAGTGTAGGGGGTCGTGCGGGGGGTAGTGTTTTAGGGATTAGGGTAGTGCATTGGTGTTTGGGTAGTGTAGGGGGTCATGCGGGGGGTAGTGTTTTAGGGTTTAGGGCAGTGCAGTGGTGTTCTGGTAGTGTAGGGAGTCGTGCTGGGGGGAGTGTTTTAGGCTTTAGGGCAGTGCAGTGGTGTTCGGGTAGTGTAGGGGGTCGTGCTGGGGGAGTGTTTGAGGGTTTAGGGCAGTGCAGTCAAGTGGTGACCCACTTGGGTTTTACTGAACCACCAGTCCCAGGAAGCATTGCTTCAGGTGGTTCACCTGAGCGTTATTATTATGGGGATTTACTGGTGGTTGCCGCATGCCGGCACGTCACATGGTCTGCCACTGAAGAGGGCATTGGCCCGATACGCGTCTGGCAGGTTAACCAGAAAAGGACTTTGTTCATGGCGTGTGCCCTTGCTTTGGCGTAATTTCCACCTGGGAATGCATCCCACCTAGAGGCAACTCTTTTTTTGTATATATATATTTGCCAAACGATATGACCACTTGCGTACTACTGTGCCAGTCAAAGACAAACAAGATCGAAGCTCTGCCACAGCCGTTGATGACCAAACAGTAATAATTGATCCAAGTATTGGAACCGCTATGAATGTAAACAATGCAGAGATGGTAACAAGCCCAGCGATGTTGGGACCAAAAGAACTAATTTTAAAGGAATTCACTATAATGGCTCAGGGGAGGATGGCGGCGCAAAACAAAGTAGGGGCTGGAGGACAAAGAGGTCGTGGAAAAGGCGGCAGAGGAGACGGAAGGTCAAACGCCTCAATGAGAGAGGAAATTACAAGTCCCGTGGGAACAAGAACAAGGGGACAGAAGAAACAACAAAAATGATGGATATAAACACTGTAGTGAACTTATCAAGGCGAGAACTCAGTGATACTGAAATAGAGGTACTATCATATGGTCTTTCTTTCTGTCCCTCAGCAGAGTTTGATTATACACAGGGCCGCATTGACCTTTTTCAATTTACTAGGAAACTTAGATTAAGGAAATGGTTTGCCACAAAAGTTAAAGAACCAGAAAATAACATTTATGAAATCCCTAGTGAGATCCAGATTAGGGATATAGAAACGCTACATTTGCTCCATGAGTTGGAGGGAGATCCAGGACTTAACCAAGACCCTATTCTCAACCTTGTAAATGATAACATCAGATTAGATCTCAATCATGATAGTGGCTTTAGGCCAAAATCTATTTTTTTGCCTCATATTGCTAATGATGCAATTGATGTTTTTGAAAAAGGTGTTATTAAGGAATTGAACAAACTTTCAAAATATAAGACATATGTGAATGATAATCTTTCACATGAACACAAGTTAGCAATACAGGCTCTGAAACTAGATGAAAACATTGTGATAAAAAAATCCGATAAGGGTGGTAATATTGTTGTTATGTCTAAAGAGATGTATGTTAATGAAGGTCTTAGTCAGGATAATGATGTGAACAAATATGAAAAGAGCACAAGAACCAAATATGACCTAGCGACTAAAAAATACCAAGACCAGTTGGAGGAATGGAGGGACAGAGATTTACTTGAACTAGATGAATTAAATTTTTTAAGATGCAGGTATCCTAAGTTACCTGCTCTCTACCTCCTTCCTAAAATACACAAAAACAAGACAAATCCCCAGGGAGGCCTATTGTTTCGTCCAGGGGAGTTGCCTTGAGGCTACCTCTAGGTATGTAGACTTTTACTTGCAGCCATTATTGCAAGCACTTCCATCATATGTAAAAGATTCTGGAGATTTTTTAAGAACAATTGAAAGTGTACAGTGGCATTCAGGTTGTTTGCTCATTAGTTTAGATGTCAACAGCCTTTATACCAGCATTCCCCATGAGCTGGGAATTAAAGCCTGTAGATATTTTTTGAGGAATAGGTCTCTCATTTTTATTCCACACTGAAATGCTTATTGATATGATTTACACCTGTTTAACCCAAAATTTCTTTCTGTTTGATGGCCAAATATATCGGCAAACACTTGGAACTGCGATGGGCACTTGCTTCGCCCCCAGTTTTGCAGGGTTATACCTGGGCTGGTGGGAGGAGCAGGTGGTCAGCAACCTTGAACAGTATAAGATGCATGTTAAAATGTGGGCTCGGTATATTGATGACATTTTTTGTGTTTGGGATGGTACCATAGAACAAGCGACAGATTTTGTCAATATGCTGAATGCAAATACTCTTAATTTGACTTTTACAAGTCAGATGAGCACTGATACCATTGAATTTCTAGACCTTAAAATAAATGTCAAAGATTACAAGTTAACTTCAGCTCTCTTTAGAAAAGAGACAGCAGGAAATAGCCTGCTTCATGCCCATAGCTGCCACCCAGAGAGTCTCATTAGAAGCATTCCTCTGGGTGAGCTCCTTAGAGCGAAACGAAACTGTAGCACAGAGGAGGATTTTGAAAAAGAGAGACTAACCATGTGTGAACGCTTTAAAGCAAGAGGTTACACATCTAAATGCATAAAGAATGCCTGTTGTGAAGTTGACAAGAGAGATAGAACAGATTTACTTATGGATAAGATGAATAGATCGAAAGAGAAAAACTCAGCTGAGTTGACTAATGTGAGGTTTATTACTGGTTACAACAAACGATCGCACAAGGTTAGAGAAGCCCTGTCAAAGTATTGGGAAGTCCTTAAAACAGATACAGACCTAGCCAAAGTTGTGGAAGAGTATCCACAAATAACTTATCGAAAGGCGAGGTCTTTAAGGGACACCATTTGTAAAACATTGGTCACATCAAATAAGAAACAAAGTTCTATACAGGGGTTTTATACATGTGGCAAATGTAAGGCCTGTAAATATAGTTCTAACTGTAAAGAGGTATGCCTTTCTTCTCAATGTAAACCATTTAAAATCCTGCAACATTACTCTTGTAATACAGAATTTGTAGTCTATGCCCTCAGATGTCCTTGCAACAAATACTATATTGGCAGTACGATCCATAAGGCCAAGAAACGTGTGTTGGAACATCTGAGGGCAATAAAGAATAACGACAAGCAATATCCTGTAGCAAGGCATTTTGCGACCCACCATAATCACAACAATGCACTTCTGTCATTTTGTGTCTTGGATAATGTCCCCATCAGAGAGAGAGGGGTGATAGAGTCCAAGAACTTAGAAGATTGGAGTCTAAAATGATTATAAAATACCATACAATGTATCCAGAAGGACATAATTGTGATGAGGCACTTTCAGTACATTTGGGATAATAATTTGATTGCTATATTTTTCTCCCTTTCTCCTGTTTTTATCATAAATTGAGCTACCAACTGTATAACTGATGTTATTGATGTTTTTATTTCCTCACTTCTCTTGTAAATATGAATTTTTAGTGAAATGTCAAATAATATGTAATTGTGTATAGTATCTCACCTTTTGTTATTTTTATTATTTTTGCAGGGACCAGGTGTGTTACAAACGGCAAGTGGAAGGCAATAAGAGTGATAATGTTTATTGATATAAATAGGAGACACAGGTTTGTTGATTATTTTTGCTGCCCGGTAAGGGCAGATTTGAGTATTGTACATGGTGCCCACTGGGGCAGTTAATGACTAGTCTATTGAAAGATTTTGTCAGTGTTTATTATATGCATTTAGATTGGAATATGAGTTTAGGTCAACATTAATGTTTTAGGGGAGTGTTAATGCCCACTGTGGGTTTAAAGCTCATAATAGTCCGACTACGATCTATTTAGATTGTATATGGGCATTTGTGTTTCTCTCCTAAACAGTTATTGCGCATCATTATGTAGGTGCGATTGCCCACTTGGGCTAGATATAATGATAAACTCGGATTTAGTAGGTATTTATTAGGTTGATTTGAATAACACTGACACTCAATCTAATGGCGCATGTGAATCGGCTGAATTGTAACCGTTCAGCGTTTTATGTTTAAATTTATAATTTATGTTACGCGCTTGAAAATATAAGACAGTTCATTTTATTTTAGCAATTGTATTACCATGTTTCTCCGTATTTTACCAATGCAATTTTGAAATGAGGCCATAAAATATCGCTTATAGTATGCTTTCCTTTCCGTGAATGGTTAACCACTTTGACATCTGTTTTCACTGTTTATGATCACAAGGTGTGTCACATGATATGTTTAAAAAGATCTGATTTGCATTTGCACTCTTACTCGTGAACAAGGAGGAGTTTCTCCGAAACGCGTAGAGTGACCTGGCTTTAATAAATACACGCTGAAAAGGATTTTGTGTGGCCGTGACATCGTTTTTCCTAATCCGGTGGACTACGATTGTGGTGGATATTAGGGGTTCGCGACCCCGTCACGGCCCGCCATTGAAGTGGCTTGGATTTTGCGCGAACAATGAGAAGGTGATATATATATACATATATACATATATATATATATATATATACATATATATATATATATATATATACATATATATATATATATATATATATATATATATATATATATATATATATATCCACAACAAGAGTTACCCCTTTAGACGAGCCACACACAGGTAGGTTGATTCATCGTTTTTATTTTGGAAGCTGCAACATGGAAGGCAGGCCCCTCGCAAGTTCAATTGCCTGACGCGTTTCGTGATAAGGCTCACTTTTTCAAAGGCAGGATAAATGGACAAGCGCAAAGCATGACGGGCACTCTTTTTAAACTCATGGCACCCGCCCAGTGGCTGCTGGCAAAGCCTGCTGGTACCTGTAGTGCCTGAAGTGTTCCTTGAGTAAGGTGCTGTGCGCTGCCATCAGTATACTCCATAAAATACCCAAGTGGGTTTGCGAAAGGTCATGCACCACCACGCTGCACCGTAGGACTCCCAACACGACCTCCTGTCCTGCTGAACACCCACTGGCGTCACCTTTGGTCCGCTGCTGTGCGGCGGGGCTCGATCCACGACTGGGTCAGCCGTCTTTAAATCCACAACAAGAGTTACCCCTTTAGACGAGCCACACACAGGTAGGTTGATTCATCGTTTTTATTTTGGAAGCTGCAACATGGAAGGCAGGCACCTCGCAAGTTCAATTGCCTGACGCGTTTCGTGATAAGGCTCACTTTTTCAAAGGCAGGATAAATGGACAAGCGCAAAGCATGACGGGCACTCTTTTAAACTCGTGGCACCCGCCCAGTGGCTGCTGGCAAAGCCTGCTGGTACCTATAGTGCCTGAAGTGTTCCTTGAGTAAGGTGCTGTGCGCTGCCATCAGTATACTCCATAAAATACCCAAGTGGGCTTGCGAAAGGTCATGCACCACCACGCTGCACCGTAGGACTTCCAACACGACCTCCTGTCCTGCTGAACACCCACTGGCGTCACCTTTGGACCGCTGCTGTGCGGCGGGGCTCGATCCACGACTGGGTCAGCCATCTTTAAATCCACAACAAGAGTTACCCCTTTAGACGAGCCACACACAGGTAGGTTGATTCATCGTTTTTATTTTGGAAGCTGCAACATGGAAGGCAGGCACCTCGCAAGTTCAATTGCCTGACGCGTTTCGTGATAAGGCTCACTTTTTCAAAGGCAGGATAAATGGACAAGCGCAAAGCATGACGGGCACTCTTTTTAAACTCGTGGCACCCGCCCAGTGGCTGCTGGCAAAGCCTGCTGGTACCTGTAGTGCCTGAAGTGTTCCTTGAGTAAGGTGCTGTGCGCTGCCATCAGTATACTCCATAAAATACCCAAGTGGGTTTGCGAAAGGTCATGGACCACCACGCTGCACCGTAGGACTCCCAACACGACCTCCTGTCCTGCTGAACACCCACTGGCGTCACCTTTGGACCGCTGCTGTGCGGCGGGGCTCGATCCACGACTGGGTCAGCAGTCTTTAAATCCACAACAAGAGTTACCCCTTTAGACGAGCCACACACAGGTAGGTTGTATCATCGTTTTTATTTTGGAAGCTGCAACATGGAAGGCAGGCACCTCGCAAGTTCAATTGCCTGACGCGTTTCGTGATAAGGCTCACTTTTTCAAAGGCAGGATAAATGGACAAGCGCAAAGCATGACAGGCACTCTTTTTAAACTCGTGGCACCCGCCCAGTGGCTGCTGGCAAAGCCTGCTGGTACCTGTAGTGCCTGAAGTGTTCCTTGAGTAAGGTGCTGTGCGCTGCCATCAGTATACTCCATAAAATACCCAAGTGGGTTTGCGAAAGGTCATGCACCACCACGCTGCACCGTAGGACTCCCAACACGACCTCCTGTCCTGCTGAACACCCACTGGCATCACCTTTGGACCGCTGCTGTGCGGCGGGGCTCGATCCACGACTGGGTCAGCCGTCTTTAAATCCACAACAAGAGTTACCCCTTTAGACGAGCCACACACAGGTAGGTTGATTCATCGTTTTTATTTTGGAAGCTGCAACATGGAAGGCAGGCACCTCGCAAGTTCAATTGCCTGACGCGTTTCGTGATAAGGCTCACTTTTTCAAAGGCAGGATAAATGGACAAGCGCAAAGCATGACGGGCACTCTTTTTAAACTCGTGGCACCCGCCCAGTGGCTGCTGGCAAAGCTTGCTGGTACCTGTAGGGCCTGAAGTGTTCCTTGAGTAAGGTGCTGTGCGCTGCCATCAGTATACTCCATAAAATACCCAAGTGGGTTTGCGAAAGGTCATGCACCACCACGCTGCACCGTAGGACTCCCAACACGACCTCCTGTCCTGCTGAACACCCACTGGCGTCACCTTTGGACCGCTGCTGTGCGGCGGGGCTCGATCCACGACTGGGTCAGCCGTCTTTAAATCCACAACAAGAGTTACCCCTTTAGACGAGCCACACACAGGTAGGTTGATTCATCATTTTTATTTTGGAAGCTGCAACATGGAAGGCAGGCACCTCGCAAATTCAATTGCCTGACGCGTTTCGTGATAAGGCTCACTTTTTCAAAGGCAGGATAAATGGACAAGCGCAAAGCATGATGGGCACTCTTTTTAAACTCGTGGCACCCGCCTAGTGGCTGCTGGCAAAGCCTGCTGGTACCTGTAGTGCCTGAAGTGTTCCTTGAGTAAGGTGCTGTGCGCTGCCATCAGTATACTCCATAAAATACCCAAGTGGGTTTGCGAAAGGTCATGCACCACCACGCTGCACCGTAGGACTCCCAACACGACCTCCTGTCCTGCTGAACACCCACTGGCGTCACCTTTGGACCGCTGCTGTGCGGGGGCTCGATCCACGACTGGGTCAGCCATCTTTAAATCCACAACAAGAGTTACCCCTTTAGACGAGCCACACACAGGTAGGTTGATTCATCGTTTTTATTTTGGAAGCTGCAACATGGAAGGCAGGCACCTCGCAAGTTCAATTGCCTGACGCGTTTCGTGATAAGGCTCACTTTTTCAAAGGCAGGATAAATGGACAAGCGCAAAGCATGACGGGCACTCTTTTTAAACTCGTGGCACCCACCCAGTGGCTGCTGGCAAAGCCTGCTGGTTCCTATAGTGCCTGAAGTGTTCCTTGAGTAAGGTGCTGTGCGCTGCCATCAGTATACTCCATAAAATACCCAAGTGGGCTTGCGAAAGGTCATGCACCACCACGCTGCACCGTAGGACTTCCAACACGACCTCCTGTCCTGCTGAACACCCACTGGCGTCACCTTTGGACCGCTGCTGTGCGGCGGGGCTCGATCCACGACTGGGTCAGCCATCTTTAAATCCACAACAAGAGTTACCCCTTTAGACGAGCCACACACAGGTAGGTTGATTCATCGTTTTTATTTTGGAAGCTGCAACATGGAAGGCAGGCACCTCGCAAGTTCAATTGCCTGACGCGTTTCGTGATAAGGCTCACTTTTTCAAAGGCAGGATAAATGGACAAGCGCAAAGCATGACGGGCACTCTTTTAAACTCGTGGCACCCGCCCAGTGGCTGCTGGCAAAGCCTGCTGGTACCTGTAGTGGCTGAAGTGTTCCTTGAGTAAGGTGCTGTGCGCTGCCATCAGTATACTCCATAAAATACCCAAGTGGGTTTGCGAAAGGTCATGGACCACCACGCTGCACCGTAGGACTCCCAACACGACCTCCTGTCCTGCTGAACACCCACTGGCGTCACCTTTGGACCGCTGCTGTGCGGCGGGGCTCGATCCACGACTGGGTCAGCAGTCTTTAAATCCACAACAAGAGTTACCCCTTTAGACGAGCCACACACAGGTAGGTTGTATCATCGTTTTTATTTTGGAAGCTGCAACATGGAAGGCAGGCACCTCGCAAGTTCAATTGCCTGACGCGTTTCGTGATAAGGCTCACTTTTTCAAAGGCAGGATAAATGGACAAGCGCAAAGCATGACAGGCACTCTTTTTAAACTCGTGGCACCCGCCCAGTGGCTGCTGGCAAAGCCTGCTGGTACCTGTAGTGCCTGAAGTGTTCCTTGAGTAAGGTGCTGTGCGCTGCCATCAGTATACTCCATAAAATACCCAAGTGGGTTTGCGAAGGTCATGCACCACCACGCTGCACCGTAGGACTCCCAACATGACCTCCTGTCCTGCTGAACACCCACTGGCATCACCTTTGGACCGCTGCTGTGCGGCGGGGCTCGATCCACGACTGGGTCAGCCGTCTTTAAATCCACAACAAGAGTTACCCCTTTAGGCGAGCCACACACAGGTAGGTTGATTCATCGTTTTTATTTTGGAAGCTGCAACATGGAAGGCAGGCACCTCGCAAGTTCAACTGCCTGACGCGTTTCGTGATAAGGCTCACTTTTTCAAAGGCAGGATAAATGGACAAGCGCAAAGCATGACGGGCACTCTTTTTAAACTCGTGGCACCCGCCCAGTGGCTGCTGGCAAAGCCTGCTGGTACCTGTAGTGCCTGAAGTGTTCCTTGAGTAAGGTGCTGTGCGCTGCCATCAGTATACTCCATAAAATACCCAAGTGGGTTTGCGAAAGGTCATGCACCACCACGCTGCACCGTAGGACTCCCAACACGACCTCCTGTCCTGCTGAACACCCACTGGCGTCACCTTTGGACCGCTGCTGTGCGGGGGCTCGATCCACGACTGGGTCAGCCATCTTTAAATCCACAACAAGAGTTACCCCTTTAGACGAGCCACACACAGGTAGGTTGATTCATCGTTTTTATTTTGGAAGCTGCAACATGGAAGGCAGGCACCTCGCAAGTTCAATTGCCTGACGCGTTTCGTGATAAGGCTCACTTTTTCAAAGGCAGGATAAATGGACAAGCGCAAAGCATGATGGGCACTCTTTTTAAACTCGTGGCACCCGCCCAGTGGCTGCTGGCAAAGCCTGCTGGTACCTGTAGTGCCTGAAGTGTTTCTTGAGTAAGGTGCTGTGCGCTGCCATCAGTATACTCCATAAAATACCCAAGTGGGTTTGCGAAAGGTCGTGCACCACCACGCTGCACCGTAGGACTCCCAACACGACCTCCTGTCCTGCTGAACACCCACTGGCGTCATCTTTGGACCGCTGCTGTGCCGCGGGGCTCAATCCACGACTGGGTCAGCCGTCTTTAAATCCACAACAAGAGTTACCCCTTTAGACAGAGCCACCCACAGGTAGGTTGATTCATCGTTTTTATTTGTCATTTGAGATGTCATCAGTGATGTCATCAGTGATGTCACTGACCATGTCATGAGTGATGTAATATGTGACGTCATCAGCAGTGCATTGCGGGGGCGCGAGCTATAGTTAGCTGAACTAACTAACGGGGGAATTTCTATGGTTTTGTACGAGTGAAATGTCCAACTAACTATAACTGTCCCTAAAACCTATGGTTTTTTCAGTGAATTTCAAAGGTTTTTTAAATGCTAATTTCTAACTATGCCTACAGAGGTAGGACATGTGAAGAAAGAAGAAAAAACGCACAGAAAGAAGCAAAAGAAATGCAGAAAGAAGCAACAGAAGTCCACAAAGACGAAGAAAAGTGCAGGAAGAAGCAAGACATGTGCAGAAAGAACCAACAGAGGAGCAGAAAGAGGCCTTGTTGCAAAATCATCCTGTGCCCACAACTTTTTCAGACGGGTACTGGTGGTAACTGACTGACTAACCAGAGCCAGTGCTATGCTAAAAGACTCTTAGAATACAGTGAAAACACCTACATACACTAGGGAACACTATGCGTTGGGGTACCTCTGTGATTAGCATGACCTCCTCTGCAAGTCCCTAGTACATAATAGGGCAGGGGATTAAAACTACCTCTTAAAAGCGCTACAGGGCGCGTTTGCACAGAGGTGAAGGGAGGGGGGGCCTGAGGTGACATGTGTGCAAACGGGCCCCGTGGCGCGTTTTAAGTTGCGGGATTAAGTCCCCTTGAATCCTGAGGGTTCCTGGGGCCCAACTAGCCCCCAGGTACCTACAGTTAGGACCACAGAGCTGAGTTGCAGAGAGGCGTTCCGAGGCCACGCACCTTTTTCACCTCTCTGCAACGCAACTCTGTTGTGCTTACTGAAGGTACCTGGTGGGCTAGTTGGCCCCAGGGTCCCTCAGGATTCAAAGGGAATTAATTCCCCAACTTAAAACACACCACAGGGCGTGTTTGCGCACATGTCACCTGAGGCCCCGCCCTCCCTTCACCACTGTGCAAACGCGCCCGTGGAGCGTTTTAAGTTGGGGGATTAGGTCACCTTGAATCCTGAGGGTCTCTGGGGCCCAACTAGCCCACCAGGTACTTCCAGTAAGCACCACAGGCCTGTGTTGCAACGCCTGTAACAAATTGTGCAGTTGTGTTTGTGTAGTGTAGGGGGTCATGATGGGGGTAGATTTAGGGTTTAGGGTAGTGCAGTGGTGTTTGGGTAGTGTAGGGAGTCGTGCTGGGGGAGTGTTTTAGGGTTTAGGGTGGTGCAGTGGTGTTTGGGTAGTGTAGGGGGTCGTGCTGGGGGTAGTGTTTTAGGGTTTAGGGTAGTGCAGTGGTGTTTGGGTAGTGTAGGGGGTCGTGCTGGGGGTAGTGATTTGGGGTAGTGCAGTGGTGTTTGGGTAGTGTAGGGGGTACTGCTGGGGGTAGTGTTTTAGGGTTTAGGATAGTGCAATGGTGTTTGGGTAGTGTAGGGGGTACTGCTGGGGGTAGTGTTTTAGGGTTTAGGGTAGTGCAGTGGTGTTTGGGTAGTGTAGGGGGTACTGCTGGGGGTAGTGTTTTAGGGTTTAGGGTAGTGCAGTGGTGTTTGGGTATTGTAGGGGTTCGTGCTGGGGGTAGTTTTTAGGGTTTAGGGTAGTGCAGTGGTGTTTGTGTAGTGTAGGGGGTAGTGTTTTAGGGTTTAGGGTAGTGCAGTGGTGTTTGTGTAGTGTAGGAGGTCGTGTTTTAGGGTTTAGGGTAGTGCAGTGGTCTTTGGGTAGTGTAGGGAGTCATGCGGGGGTAGTGTTTTAGGGTTTAGGGTAGTGCAGTGGTCTTTGGGTAGTGTAGGGGGTCGTGCGGGGGTAGTGTTTTAGGGATTAGGGTAGTGCATTGGTGTTTGGGTAGTGTAGGGGGTCATGCGGGGGTAGTGTTTTAGGGTTTAGGGCAGTGCAGTGGTGTTCTGGTAGTGTAGGGAGTCGTGCTGGGGGAGTGTTTTAGGCTTTAGGGCAGTGCAGTGGTGTTCGGGTAGTGTAGGGGGTCGTGCTGGGGGAGTGTTTGAGGGTTTAGGGCAGTGCAGTCAAGTGGTGACCCACTTGGGTTTTACTGAACCACCAGTCCCAGGAAGCATTGCTTCAGGTGGTTCACCTGAGCGTTATTATTATGGGGATTTACTGGTGGTTGCCGCATGCCGGCACGTCACATGGTCTGCCACTGAAGAGGGCATTGGCCCGATACGCGTCTGGCAGGTTAACCAGAAAAGGACTTTGTTCATGGCGTGTGCCCTTGCTTTGGCGTAATTTCCACCTGGGAGTGCATCCCACCTAGAGGCAACTCTTTTTTTGTATATATATATTTGCCAAACGATATGACCACTTGCGTACTACTGTGCCAGTCAAAGACAAACAAGATCGAAGCTCTGCCACAGCCGTTGATGACCAAACAGTAATAATTGATCCAAGTATTGGAACCGCTATGAATGTAAACAATGCAGAGATGGTAACAAGCCCAGCGATGTTGGGACCAAAAGAACTAATTTTAAAGGAATTCACTATAATGGCTCAGGGGAGGATGGCGGCGCAAAACAAAGTAGGGGCTGGAGGACAAAGAGGTCGTGGAAAAGGCGGCAGAGGAGACGGAAGGTCAAACGCCTCAATGAGAGAGGAAATTACAAGTCCCGTGGGAACAAGAACAAGGGGACAGAAGAAACAACAAAAATGATGGATATAAACACTGTAGTGAACTTATCAAGGCGAGAACTCAGTGATACTGAAATAGAGGTACTATCATATGGTCTTTCTTTCTGTCCCTCAGCAGAGTTTGATTATACACAGGGCCGCATTGACCTTTTTCAATTTACTAGGAAACTTAGATTAAGGAAATGGTTTGCCACAAAAGTTAAAGAACCAGAAAATAACATTTATGAAATCCCTAGTGAGATCCAGATTAGGGATATAGAAACGCTACATTTGCTCCATGAGTTGGAGGGAGATCCAGGACTTAACCAAGACCCTATTCTCAACCTTGTAAATGATAACATCAGATTAGATCTCAATCATGATAGTGGCTTTAGGCCAAAATCTATTTTTTTGCCTCATATTGCTAATGATGCAATTGATGTTTTTGAAAAAGGTGTTATTAAGGAATTGAACAAACTTTCAAAATATAAGACATATGTGAATGATAATCTTTCACATGAACACAAGTTAGCAATACAGGCTCTGAAACTAGATGAAAACATTGTGATAAAAAAATCCGATAAGGGTGGTAATATTGTTGTTATGTCTAAAGAGATGTATGTTAATGAAGGTCTTAGTCAGGTTAATGATGTGAACAAATATGAAAAGAGCACAAGAACCAAATATGACCTAGCGACTAAAAAATACCAAGACCAGTTGGAGGAATGGAGGGACAGAGATTTACTTGAACTAGATGAATTAAATTTTTTAAGATGCAGGTATCCTAAGTTACCTGCTCTCTACCTCCTTCCTAAAATACACAAAAACAAGACAAATCCCCAGGGAGGCCTATTGTTTCGTCCAGGGGAGTTGCCTTGAGGCTACCTCTAGGTATGTAGACTTTTACTTGCAGCCATTATTGCAAGCACTTCCATCATATGTAAAAGATTCTGGAGATTTTTTAAGAACAATTGAAAGTGTACAGTGGCATTCAGGTTGTTTGCTCATTAGTTTAGATGTCAACAGCCTTTATACCAGCATTCCCCATGAGCTGGGAATTAAAGCCTGTAGATATTTTTTGAGGAATAGGTCTCTCATTTTTATTCCACACTGAAATGCTTATTGATATGATTTACACCTGTTTAACCCAAAATTTCTTTCTGTTTGATGGCCAAATATATCGGCAAACACTTGGAACTGCGATGGGCACTTGCTTCGCCCCCAGTTTTGCAGGGTTATACCTGGGCTGGTGGGAGGAGCAGGTGGTCAGCAACCTTGAACAGTATAAGATGCATGTTAAAATGTGGGCTCAGTATATTGATGACATTTTTTGTGTTTGGGATGGTACCATAGAACAAGCGACAGATTTTGTCAATATGCTGAATGCAAATACTCTTAATTTGACTTTTACAAGTCAGATGAGCACTGATACCATTGAATTTCTAGACCTTAAAATAAATGTCAAAGATTACAAGTTAACTTCAGCTCTCTTTAGAAAAGAGACAGCAGGAAATAGCCTGCTTCATGCCCATAGCTGCCACCCAGAGAGTCTCATTAGAAGCATTCCTCTGGGTGAGCTCCTTAGAGCGAAACGAAACTGTAGCACAGAGGAGGATTTTGAAAAAGAGAGACTAACCATGTGTGAACGCTTTAAAGCAAGAGGTTACACATCTAAATGCATAAAGAATGCCTGTTGTGAAGTTGACAAGAGAGATAGAACAGATTTACTTATGGATAAGATGAATAGATCGAAAGAGAAAAACTCAGCAGAGTTGACTAATGTGAGGTTTATTACTGGTTACAACAAACGATCGCACAAGGTTAGAGAAGCCCTGTCAAAGTATTGGGAAGTCCTTAAAACAGATACAGACCTAGCCAAAGTTGTGGAAGAGTATCCACAAATAACTTATCGAAAGGCGAGGTCTTTAAGGGACACCATTTGTAAAACATTGGTCACATCAAATAAGAAACAAAGTTCTATACAGGGGTTTTATACATGTGGCAAATGTAAGGCCTGTAAATATAGTTCTAACTGTAAAGAGGTATGCCTTTCTTCTCAATGTAAACCATTTAAAATCCTGCAACATTACTCTTGTAATACAGAATTTGTAGTCTATGCCCTCAGATGTCCTTGCAACAAATACTATATTGGCAGTACGATCCATAAGGCCAAGAAACGTGTGTTGGAACATCTGAGGGCAATAAAGAATAACGACAAGCAATATCCTGTAGCAAGGCATTTTGCGACCCACCATAATCACAACAATGCACTTCTGTCATTTTGTGTCTTGGATAATGTCCCCATCAGAGAGAGAGGGGTGATAGAGTCCAAGAACTTAGAAGATTGGAGTCTAAAATGATTATAAAATACCATACAATGTATCCAGAAGGACATAATTGTGATGAGGCACTTTCAGTACATTTGGGATAATAATTTGATTGCTATATTTTTCTCCCTTTCTCCTGTTTTTATCATAAATTGAGCTACCAACTGTATAACTGATGTTATTGATGTTTTTATTTCCTCACTTCTCTTGTAAATATGAATTTTTAGTGAAATGTCAAATAATATGTAATTGTGTATAGTATCTCACCTTTTGTTATTTTTATTATTTTTGCAGGGACCAGGTGTGTTACAAACGGCAAGTGGAAGGCAATAAGAGTGATAATGTTTATTGATATAAATAGGAGACACAGGTTTGTTGATTATTTTTGCTGCCCGGTAAGGGCAGATTTGAGTATTGTACATGGTGCCCACTGGGGCAGTTAATGACTAGTCTATTGAAAGATTTTGTCAGTGTTTATTATATGCATTTAGATTGGAATATGAGTTTAGGTCAACATTAATGTTTTAGGGGAGTGTTAATGCCCACTGTGGGTTTAAAGCTCATAATAGTCCGACTACGATCTATTTAGATTGTATATGGGCATTTGTGTTTCTCTCCTAAACAGTTATTGCGCATCATTATGTAGGTGCGATTGCCCACTTGGGCTAGATATAATGATAAACTCGGATTTAGTAGGTATTTATTAGGTTGATTTGAATAACACTGACACTCAATCTAATGGCGCATGTGAATCGGCTGAATTGTAACCGTTCAGCGTTTTATGTTTAAATTTATAATTTATGTTACGCGCTTGAAAATATAAGACAGTTCATTTTATTTTAGCAATTGTATTACCATGTTTCTCCGTATTTTACCAATGCAATTTTGAAATGAGGCCATAAAATATACGCTTATAGTATGCTTTCCTTTCCGTGAATGGTTAACCACTTTGACATCTGTTTTCACTGTTTATGATCACAAGGTGTGTCACATGATATGTTTAAAAGATCTGATTTGCATTTGCACTCTTACTCGTGAACAAGGAGGAGTTTCTCCGAAACGCGTAGAGTGACCTGGCTTTAATAAATACACGCTGAAAAGGATTTTGTGTGGCCGTGACATCGTTTTTCCTAATCCGGTGGACTACGATTGTGGTGGATATTAGGGGTTCGCGACCCCGTCACGGCCCGCCATTGAAGTGGCTTGGATTTTGCGCGAACAATGAGAAGGTGATATATATATACATATATATATATATATATATACATATATATATATATATATATATCCACAACAAGAGTTACCCCTTTAGACGAGCCACACACAGGTAGGTTGATTCATCGTTTTTATTTTGGAAGCTGCAACATGGAAGGCAGGCCCCTCGCAAGTTCAATTGCCTGACGCGTTTCGTGATAAGGCTCACTTTTTCAAAGGCAGGATAAATGGACAAGCGCAAAGCATGACGGGCACTCTTTTTAAACTCATGGCACCCGCCCAGTGGCTGCTGGCAAAGCCTGCTGGTACCTGTAGTGCCTGAAGTGTTCCTTGAGTAAGGTGCTGTGCGCTGCCATCAGTATACTCCATAAAATACCCAAGTGGGTTTGCGAAAGGTCATGCACCACCACGCTGCACCGTAGGACTCCCAACACGACCTCCTGTCCTGCTGAACACCCACTGGCGTCACCTTTGGTCCGCTGCTGTGCGGCGGGCTCGATCCACGACTGGGTCAGCCGTCTTTAAATCCACAACAAGAGTTACCCCTTTAGACGAGCCACACACAGGTAGGTTGATTCATCGTTTTTATTTTGGAAGCTGCAACATGGAAGGCAGGCACCTCGCAAGTTCAATTGCCTGACGCGTTTCGTGATAAGGCTCACTTTTTCAAAGGCAGGATAAATGGACAAGCGCAAAGCATGACGGGCACTCTTTTTAAACTCGTGGCACCCGCCCAGTGGCTGCTGGCAAAGCCTGCTGGTACCTATAGTGCCTGAAGTGTTCCTTGAGTAAGGTGCTGTGCGCTGCCATCAGTATACTCCATAAAATACCCAAGTGGGCTTGCGAAAGGTCATGCACCACCACGCTGCACCGTAGGACTTCCAACACGACCTCCTGTCCTGCTGAACACCCACTGGCGTCACCTTTGGACCGCTGCTGTGCGGCGGGGCTCGATCCACGACTGGGTCAGCCATCTTTAAATCCACAACAAGAGTTACCCCTTTAGACGAGCCACACACAGGTAGGTTGATTCATCGTTTTTATTTTGGAAGCTGCAACATGGAAGGCAGGCACCTCGCAAGTTCAATTGCCTGACGCGTTTCGTGATAAGGCTCACTTTTTCAAAGGCAGGATAAATGGACAAGCGCAAAGCATGACGGGCACTCTTTTTAAACTCGTGGCACCCGCCCAGTGGCTGCTGGCAAAGCCTGCTGGTACCTGTAGTGCCTGAAGTGTTCCTTGAGTAAGGTGCTGTGCGCTGCCATCAGTATACTCCATAAAATACCCAAGTGGGTTTGCGAAAGGTCATGGACCACCACGCTGCACCGTAGGACTCCCAACACGACCTCCTGTCCTGCTGAACACCCACTGGCGTCACCTTTGGACCGCTGCTGTGCGGCGAGGCTCGATCCACGACTGGGTCAGCAGTCTTTAAATCCACAACAAGAGTTACCCCTTTAGACGAGCCACACACAGGTAGGTTGTATCATCGTTTTTATTTTGGAAGCTGCAACATGGAAGGCAGGCACCTCGCAAGTTCAATTGCCTGACGCGTTTCGTGATAAGGCTCACTTTTTCAAAGGCAGGATAAATGGACAAGCGCAAAGCATGACAGGCACTCTTTTAAACTCGTGGCACCCGCCCAGTGGCTGCTGGCAAAGCCTGCTGGTACCTGTAGTGCCTGAAGTGTTCCTTGAGTAAGGTGCTGTGCGCTGCCATCAGTATACTCCATAAAATACCCAAGTGGGTTTGCGAAAGGTCATGCACCACCACGCTGCACCGTAGGACTCCCAACACGACCTCCTGTCCTGCTGAACACCCACTGGCATCACCTTTGGACCGCTGCTGTGCGGCGGGGCTCGATCCACGACTGGGTCAGCCGTCTTTAAATCCACAACAAGAGTTACCCCTTTAGACAGAGCCACACACAGGTAGGTTGATTCATCGTTTTTATTTTGGAAGCTGCAACATGGAAGGCAGGCACCTCGCAAGTTCAATTGCCTGACGCGTTTCGTGATAAGGCTCACTTTTTCAAAGGCAGGATAAATGGACAAGCGCAAAGCATGACGGGCACTCTTTTTAAACTCGTGGCACCCGCCCAGTGGCTGCTGGCAAAGCCTGCTGGTACCTGTAGTGCCTGAAGTGTTCCTTGAGTAAGGTGCTGTGCGCTGCCATCAGTATACTCCATAAAATACCCAAGTGGGTTTGCGAAAGGTCATGCACCACCACGCTGCACCGTAGGACTCCCAACACGACCTCCTGTCCTGCTGAACACCCACTGGCGTCACCTTTGGACCGCTGCTGTGCGGCGGGGCTCGATCCACGACTGGGTCAGCCGTCTTTAAATCCACAACAAGAGTTACCCCTTTAGACGAGCCACACACAGGTAGGTTGATTCATCATTTTTATTTTGGAAGCTGCAACATGGAAGGCAGGCACCTCGCAAATTCAATTGCCTGACGCGTTTCGTGATAAGGCTCACTTTTTCAAAGGCAGGATAAATGGACAAGCGCAAAGCATGATGGGCACTCTTTTAAACTCGTGGCACCCGCCTCAGTGGCTGCTGGCAAAGCCTGCTGGTACCTGTAGTGCCTGAAGTGTTCCTTGAGTAAGGTGCTGTGCGCTGCCATCAGTATACTCCATAAAATACCCAAGTGGGTTTGCGAAAGGTCATGCACCACCACGCTGCACCGTAGGACTCCCAACACGACCTCCTGTCCTGCTGAACACCCACTGGTGTCACCTTTGGACCGCTGCTGTGCGGGGGGCTCGATCCACGACTGGGTCAGCCATCTTTAAATCCACAACAAGAGTTACCCCTTTAGACGAGCCACACACAGGTAGGTTGATTCATCGTTTTTATTTTGGAAGCTGCAACATGGAAGGCAGGCACCTCGCAAGTTCAATTGCCTGACGCGTTTCGTGATAAGGCTCACTTTTTCAAAGGCAGGATAAATGGACAAGCGCAAAGCATGATGGGCACTCTTTTTAAACTCGTGGCACCCGCCCAGTGGCTGCTGGCAAAGCCTGCTGGTACCTGTAGTGCCTGAAGTGTTTCTTGAGTAAGGTGCTGTGCGCTGCCATCAGTATACTCCATAAAATACCCAAGTGGGTTTGCGAAGGTCGTGCACCACCACGCTGCACCGTAGGACTCCCAACACGACCTCCTGTCCTGCTGAACACCCACTGGCGTCATCTTTGGACCGCTGCTGTGCGGCGGGGCTCAATCCACGACTGGGTCAGCCGTCTTTAAATCCACAACAAGAGTTACCCCTTTAGGCGAGCCACCCACAGGTAGGTTGATTCATCGTTTTTATTTGTCATTTGAGATGTCATCAGTGATGTCATCAGTGATGTCACTGACCATGTCATGAGTGATGTAATATGTGACGTCATCAGCAGTGCATTGCGGGGGCGCGAGTTATAGTTAGCTGAACTAACTAACGGGGGAATTTCTATGGTTTTGTACGAGTGAAATGTCCAACTAACTATAACTGTCCCTAAAACCTATGGTTTTTTCAGTGAATTTCAAAGGTTTTTAAATGCTAATTTCTAACTATGCCTACAGAGGTAGGACATGTGAAGAAAGAAGAAAAAACGCACAGAAAGAAGCAAAAGAAATGCAGAAAGAAGCAACAGAAGTCCACAAAGACGAAGAAAAGTGCAGGAAGAAGCAAGACATGTGCAGAAAGAACCAACAGAGGAGCAGAAAGAGGCCTTGTTGCAAAATCATCCTGTGCCCACAACTTTTTCAGACGGGTACTGGTGGTAACTGACTGACTAACCAGAGCCAGTGCTATGCTAAAAGACTCTTAGAATACAGTGAAAACACCTACATACACTAGGGAACACTATGCGTTGGGGTACCTCTGTGATTAGCATGACCTCCTCTGCAAGTCCCTAGTACATAATAGGGCAGGGGGATTAAAACTACCTCTTAAAACGCGCTACAGGGCGCGTTTGCACAGAGGTGAAGGGAGGGGGGGCCTGAGGTGACATGTGTGCAAACGGGCCCCGTGGCGCGTTTTAAGTTGCGGGATTAAGTCCCCTTGAATCCTGAGGGTTCCTGGGGCCCAACTAGCCCCCCAGGTACCTACAGTTAGGACCACAGAGCTGAGTTGCAGAGAGGCGTTCCGAGGCCACGCACCTTTTTTCACCTCTCTGCAACGCAACTCTGTTGTGCTTACTGAAGGTACCTGGTGGGCTAGTTGGCCCCCAGGGTCCCTCAGGATTCAAAGGGAATTAATTCCCCAACTTAAAACACACCACAGGGCGTGTTTGCGCACATGTCACCTGAGGCCCCACCCCCTCCCTTCACCACTGTGCAAACGCGCCCCGTGGAGCATTTTAAGTTGGAGGATTAGGTCACCTTGAATCCTGAGGGTCTCTGGGGCCCAACTAGCCCACCAGGTACTTCCAGTAAGCACCACAGGCCTGTGTTGCAACGCCTGTAACAAATTGTGCAGTTGTGTTTGTGTAGTGTAGGGGGTCATGCTGGGGGTAGATTTAGGGTTTAGGGTAGTGCAGTGGTGTTTGGGTAGTGTAGGGAGTCGTGCTGGGGGAGTGTTTTAGGGTTTAGGGTAGTGCAGTGGTGTTTGGGTAGTGTAGGGGGTCGTGCTGGGGGTAGTGTTTTAGGGTTTAGGGTAGTGCAGTGGTGTTTGGGTAGTGTAGGGGGTCGTGCTGGGGGTAGTGATTTGGAGTAGTGCAGTGGTGTTTGGGTAGTGTAGGGGGTACTGCTGGGGGTAGTGTTTAAGGGTTTAGGATAGTGCAATGGTGTTTGGGTAGTGTAGGGGGTACTGCTGGGGGTAGTGTTTTAGGGTTTAGGGTAGTGCAGTGGTGTTTGGGTAGTGTAGGGGGTACTGCTGGGGGTAGTGTTTTAGGGTTTAGGGTAGTGCAGTGGTGTTTGGGTAGTGTAGGGGTTCGTGCTGGGGGTAGTTTTTAGGGTTTAGGGTAGTGCAGTGGTGTTTGTGTAGTGTAGGGGGTAGTGTTTTAGGGTTTAGGGTAGTGCAGTGGTGTTTGTGTAGTGTAGGAGGTCGTGTTTTAGGGTTTAGGGTAGTGCAGTGGTCTTTGGGTAGTGTAGGGAGTCATGCGGGGGTAGTGTTTTAGGGTTTAGGGTAGTGCAGTGGTCTTTGGGTAGTGTAGGGGGTCGTGCGGGGGTAGTGTTTTAGGGATTAGGGTAGTGCATTGGTGTTTGGGTAGTGTAGGGGGTCATGCGGGGGGTAGTGTTTTAGGGTTTAGGGCAGTGCAGTGGTGTTCTGGTAGTGTAGGGAGTCGTGCTGGGGGGAGTGTTTTAGGCTTTAGGGCAGTGCAGTGGTGTTCGGGTAGTGTAGGGGGTCGTGCTGGGGGGAGTGTTTGAGGGTTTAGGGCAGTGCAGTCGTGTTCGGGTAGTGTAGGGGGTCGTGCTGGGGGGAGTATTTTAGGGTTTAGGGTAGTGCAGTGGTGTTCGGGTAGTGTAGGGGGCCGTGCTGGGGGTAGTGTTCTAGGGTTTAGGGCAGTGCAGTGGTGTTCGGGCAGTGTAGGGGGTCATGCTGGGGGTGGTGTTTCAGGGTTTAGGGCAGTGCAGTGGTGTTCGGGCAGTGTAGGGGGTCGTGCAGGGGGTGGTGTTTCAGGGTTTAGGGCAGTGGTGTTCAGGCAGTGTAGGGGGTCGTGCTGTGGGTGGTGTTTCAGGGTTTGGGGCAGTGCAGTGGTGTTCGAGCAGTAAAGGGGGTCATGCTGGGGGTGGTGTTTCAGGGTTTAGGGCAGTGCAGTGGTGTTCGGGCAGTGTAGGGGGCGGTGCAGGGGTGGTGTTTCAGGGTTTAGGGCAGTGCAGTGGTGTTCGGTCAGTGTAGGGGGTGGTGTTTCAGGGTGTAGGGCAGTGCAGTGGTGTTCTGGCAGTGTAGGGGGTCGTGCAGGGGGTGGTGTTTCAGGGTTCAGTGCAGTGGTGTTCGGGCAGTGTAGGGGGTCATGCTGGGGCTGGTGTTTCAGGGTTTAGGGCAGTACAGTGGTGTTCGGGCAGTGTAGTGGGTCGTGCTGGGGCTGGTGTTTCAGGGTTTAGGGCAGTGCAGTGGTGTTCGGGCAGTGTAGGGGGTTGTGCTGGGGCTGGTGTTTCAGGGTTTAGGGCAGTGCAGTGGTGTTCGGGCAGTGTAGGTGGTGGTGCTGGGGCTGGTGTTTCAGGGTTTAGGGCAGTGCAGTGGTGTTCGGGCAGTGTAGGGGGTCATGCTGGGGCTGGTGTTTCAGGGTTTAGGGCAGTGCAGTGGTGTTCGGGCAGTGTAGGGGTCTTGCTGGGGCTGGTGTTTCAGAGTCTAGGGCAGTGCAGTGGTGTTCGGGCAGTGTAGGGGGTCTTGCTGGGGGTGGTGTTTCAGGGTTTAGGGCAGTGCAGTGGTGTTCGGGCAGTGTAGGGGGTCGTGCTGGGGGTGGTGTTTCAGGGTTTAGGGCAGTGCAGTGGTATTCGGCCAGTGTAGGGGGTCGTGCTGGGGCTAGTGTTTCAGGGTTTAGGGCAGTGCAGTGGTGTTCGGGCAGTGTAGTGGGTCGTGCTGGGGCTGGTGTTTCAGGGTTTAGGGCAGTGCAGTGGTGTTCGGGCAGTGTAGGGGGTTGTGCTGGAGGTGGTGTTTCAGGGTTTAGGGCAGTGGTGTTCGGGCAGTGTAGCGGGTCTTGCTGGGGGTGGTGTTTCAGGGTTTAGGGCAGTGGTGTTCAGGCAGTATAGGGGGTCTTTCTGGGGGTGATGTTTCAGGGTTTAGGGCAGTGCAGTGCTGTTCGGGCAGTGTAGGGGGTCGTGCTGGGGGTGGTGTTTCAGGGTTTAGGGCAGTGCAGTGGTGTTCCAGCAGTGTAGGGGGTCGTGCAGGGGGTGGTGTTTCAGGGTTTAGGGCAGTGCAGTGGTGTTTGCGCAGTGTAGGGGGTCGTGCTGGGGGTGGTGTTTCAGGGCTTAGGGCAGTGCAGTGGTGTTCGGGCAGTGTAGGGTGTCGTGCTGAGGGGTGGTGTTTCAGGGTTTAGGGCAGTGCAGTGGTGTTCGGGCAGTGTAGGGGGTCGTGCAGGGGGTGGTGTTTCAGGGTTTAGGGCAGTGCAGTGGTGTTTGGGCAGTGTAGGGAGTCGTGCAGGGGTGGTGTTTCAGGGTTTAGGGCAGTGCAGTGGTGTTCGGCCAGTGTAGGTGGTCTTGCTGGGGGTGGTGTTTCAGGGTTTAGTGCAGTGGTGTTCGGGCAGTGTAGGGGGTCATGCTGGGGGTGGTGTTTCAGGGGTAGTGCAGTGGTGTTCCGGCAGTGTAGGGGGTCGTGCAGGGGGTGGTGTTTCAGGATTTAGGGCAGTGCAGTGGTGTTTGGGCAGTGTAGGGGGTCGTGCTGGGGGTGGTGTTTCAGGGTTTAGGGCAGTGCAGTGCTGTTCGGGCAGTGTAGGGGGTCGTGCTGGGGGTGGTGTTTCAGGGTTTAGGGCAGTGCAGTGGTGTTCCGGCAGTGTAGGGGGTCATGCAGGGGGTGGTGTTTCAGGATTTAGGGCAGTGCATTGGTGTTTGGGCAGTGGAGGGGGTCGTGCTGGGGGTGGTGTTTCAGGGTTTAGGGCAGTGCAGTGGTGTTTGGGCAGTGTAGGGGGTCGTGCAGAGGGTGGTGTTTCAGGGTTTAGGGCAGTGCAGTGGTGTTTGGCCAGTGTAGGTGGTCTTGCTGGGGGTGGTGTTTCAGGGGTTAGTGCAGTGGTGTTCGGGCAGTGTAGGGGGTCTTGCTGGGGGTGGTGTTTCAGGGTTTAGGGCAGTGCAGTGGTGTTCGGGCAGTGTAGGGGGTCTTGCAGGGGCTGGTGTTTCAGGGTTTAGGGCAGTGCAGTGGTGTTCGGGCAGTGTAGGGGGTCGTGCTGGGGCTGGTATTTGAGGGTTTAGGGCAGTGCAGTGGTGTTCGGGCAGTGTAGGGGGTCATGCTGCGGGTGGTGTTTCAGGGTTTAGGGCAGTGCAGTGGTAGTTCGGGCAGTGTAGGGGGTCGTGCTGGGGCTGGTGTTTCAGGGTTTTGGGCAGAGCAGTGGTGTTCGGGCAGTGTAGGGGGTCGTGCTGGGGGTGGTGTTGCAGGGTTTAAGGCAGTGCAGTGGTGTTCGGGCAGTGTAGGGGTCTTGCTGGGGGTGGTGTTTCAGGGTTTAGGGCAGTGCAGTGGTGTTCGGGCAGTGTAGGGGGTCGTGCTGGGGGTGGTGTTTCAGGGTTTAGGGCAGTGCAGTGGTGTTCAGGCAGTGTAGGGGGTCGTGCTGAGGCTGGTGTTTCACGGTTTAGGGCAGTGCAGTAGTGTTCGGTCAGTGTAGGGGTCGTGCAGGGGGTGGTGTTTCAGGATTTAGGGCAGTGCAGTGGTGTTCGGGCAGTGTAGGGGGTCGTGCTGGGGGTGGTGTTTCAGGGTTTAGGGCAGTGCAGTGGTGTTCAGGCAGTGTAGGGGGTCGTGCTGAGGCTGGTGTTTCACGGTTTAGGGCAGTGCAGTGGTGTTCGGGCAGTGTAGGGGGTCGTGCTGGGGCTGGTGTTTCAGGGTTTAGGGCAGTGCAGTGGTGTTCGGGCAGTGTAGGCGGTCGTGCTGGGGCTGGTGTTTCAGGGTTTAGGGCAGTGCAGTGGTGTTCGGGCAGTGTAGGGGGTCGTGCTGGGGCTGGTGTTTCAGGGTTTAGGGCAGTGCAGTGGTGCTCGGGCAGTGTAGGGGGTCGTGCTGGGGGTGGTGTTTCAGGGTTTAGGGTAGTGCAGTGGTGTTCGGGCAGTGTAGGGGGTCGTGCTGGGGCTAGTGTTTCAAGGTTTAGGGCAGTGCAGTGGTGTTCGGGCAGTGTAGGGGGTCGTGCTGGGGCTGGTGTTTCAGGGTTTTGGGCAGAGCAGTGGTGTTCGGGCAGTGTAGGGGGTCGTGCTCGGGGTGGTGTTTCAGGGTTTAGGGCAGTGCATTGGTGTTCGGGCAGTGTAGGGGGTTGTGCTGGGGGTGGTGTTTCAGGGTTTAGGGCAGTGGTGTTCGGGCAGTGTAGGGGGTCTTGCTGGGGGTAATGTTTCAGGGTTTAGGGCAGTGCAGTGGTGTTCGGGCAGTGTAGGGGGTCTTGCTGGGGGTAGTGTTTCAGGGTTTAGGGCAGTGCAGTGGTGTTCGGGCAGTGTAGGGGGTCGTGCTGGGGGTGGTGTTTCAGGGTTTAGGGCAGTGCAGTGGTGTTCGGGCAGTGTAGGGGGTCGTGAAGGGGGTGGTGTTTCAGGGTTTAGGGCAGTGCAGTGGTGTTCGGGCAGTGTAGGGGGTCATGCAGGGGCTGGTGTTTCAGGGTTTAGGGTAGTGCAGTGGTGCTTGTGTAGTGTAGGGGGTCGTGCTGGGGGTAGTGTTTTAGGGTTTAGGGTAGTGCAGTGGTGTTTGTGTAGTGTAGGGGGTCATGTTTTAGGGTAGTGCAGTGGTGTTTGGGTAGTGTAGGGGGTCGTGCTGGGGGTAGTGTTTTAGGATTTTGGTTAGTGCAGTGGTGTTTGGGTAGTGTAGGGGGTCGTGCTGGGGGTAGTGTTTTAGGGTTTAGGGTAGTGCAGTGGTGTTCGGCCAGTGTAGGTGGTCTTGCTGGGGGTGGTGTTTCAGGGTTTAGTGCAGTGGTGTTCGTGTAGTGTAGGGGTCGTGCTGGGGGTAGTGTTTTAGGGTTTAGGGTAGTGCAGTTGTGCTTGTGTAGTGTAGGGGGTCGTGCTGGGGTAGTGTTTTAGGGTTTAGGGTAGTGCAGTGGTGTTTGTGTAGTGTAGGGGTCATGTTTTAGGGTAGTGCAGTGGTGTTTGGGTAGTGTAGGGGGTCGTGCTGGGGGTAGTGTTTTAGGATTTAGGTTAGTGCAGTGGTGTTTGGGTAGTGTAGGGGGTCGTGCTGGGGGTAGTGTTTTAGGGTTTAGGGTAGTGCAGTGGTGTTTGTGTAGTGTAGGGGGTCATGCTGGGGGTAGTGTTTTAGGGTTTAGGATAGTGCAGTGGTGCTTGTGTAGTGTAGGGGGTCGTGCTGGGGGTAGTGTTTTAGGGTTTAGGGTAGTGCAGTGGTGTTTTTGTAGTGTAGGGGGTCATGTTTTAAGATGCAACGCTCCAATACCTGACCAGTCTGCACTACATAAAACTACAAAAAAACTAAAAATAAAAAGAGTTTTGCACACTTTTGTCATTGGGCTATATGTGGGCTACATCTGGGTAATATTTGTGCTACATTTGGGCTCTTTTTTCACTGGTGGCCATCTTGGAAGACTTCTTTGTTATGAAGTTTCCTAATTTCCTCATTTACTGCAGTCTCCTCAGTAGGAAATGCTTTCAGTTTTTACTTTGATTCCATCAAGAAGGCATTCAGATGTGTCTCACATTTGCCATAAATTCAGAATGTTAGCACTCTAGTTGCTCATTAGATCACTGTAGTAAAGCTACTGCTCACCAGGGAGTTAACTGGAAGTCTGCTGCTGGTATTGAAAGTGATTGTTTCACTCTGCATGTCAGACTTTTCTAATGAAATAGAAGAGGATTTGAGATCTCACTTAAAACATGCCCTAATTTTTCTTTCTGCAGCACTAACCATAATTTCTATTTCAAAAGAACCCCCTCATTTTGTTCCTTTTTAAATTAAATGTTTTAAGTGTTACCGGTTTATTCCAATCAAGATGGCTTCAGGTGTGCCATACTTTTGTCATAAGTAAGGCTGTTAGCGCTCTAGTTGTTCTTTAGAACACTCTGGGAAGCTGCAGTAGAACACAAAGGCATCAACTGGCAGGCTGCTCCTGTTGAAATATAACAGGAAGATATTTGAGATCACACTTGAAACATGTCCTAATTTTTCTTTCTACAGCACTAACCATAATTTCTATGACAAAATGAACCCCATCATTTTGTTCCTTTTTAAATTAAATGTTTTAAGTGTTACCAGTTTATTCCAATCAAGATGGCTTCAGGTGTGCCATACTTTTGTCATAAGTAAAGCTGTTAGCACTCTAGTTGTTCTTTAGAACACTCTGGGAAGCTGCAGTAGAACACAAAGGAATCAACTGACAGTCTCTGTCCTTGTTGGATGTACATGTTTTACTGAGAATGTCAGACTTCATTCTCACATGACTGAGAAAGATAATGTGAATTTACAGAAAATATGCTCTCATTTTAGCTTCTGGAGCACCTTCCAAAACTCTATGGGACAAGCATGTGAAAATAGTTTTCTCTCAAACATGATTCATGATATCCCAGCAGAAGGTTTTTCACAGTGTAAAATCACCTTAGAACACACCACAATTCCTGAAATTAGTATGGTACCATCAACAAATGAATTTTAATGTAACTAAAGTCTGTTATCACCCTTTATAGTTCTCCTTTTGGTAACCCTCAAAATCTTTGATTCATTACAATGCATTTCAATGGGGTACTATCATTTATATTGGTCCCAAGATGGCTGCCAGCAATTCCAGGATGAAGTGCTGACAGCCAATCAGATCTCACGATGACATGTGTGGTTAGGCTCCGCCCAGATATATATGTGATTTTACTTTTGATTTTCTCAGGAACTACTGAGCGGATTTACACCATTTAAGCAAAAGGCACGACACTGAACCAAGGGCTACCTCTTTGCCAAATTTGGTGAAATTCCATTCAGCAGTTCGGGCTGTAGCTGCGACTAAAGGTTCCTATGGAAAAATGAATGGGGAAAACACGTTTTGGGACCCCCCTTTTTCGGCCCCCGCTTGACGAATCACCCGAGACTTTCAGGATAGGAGTGGACCGGAGCGCCCCAACAAGTTGGAAACTTTCGCGAAGATTCGTCAACCGGCGCCAACGTTATTTCAAATAGAATGTTGCGGATTTCCTATGGAAAATAGGTCCTAACTATAACTATCTACTGGCGACCGCCAGTAGATAATATATATATATATATATATATATATATATATATATATATATATATATATATATATGATGTGAACAAGGCCGCATGTCTGGCGGCCGAAACGCGTCATTTTGGACATTGATACTTAAATAAAGACACTTTGCCATCATCACTGCCTTGGAGTCTGTGCCCTCGTGTTGCGCCGCTGTGGCTGGATACTTTGGGATTCACATGCTGATATATATATATATATATATATATATATATATATTTTAAATATATTAAAACTTCGAAACCCCCACCTTCTTCACATCTACTGTACACTAGAGGACACAACAGCATCAGACAATTCTGAATTCACGGTCTTCCTTGTCACTTGTGGATGCTTGCTTTGCTTAAATCACAAAACAAATTCTCAAACCACCTGACAGACTCCATTAACAGATACTTTTCTAAAGTGCCACTTTAATTGAAGCAAGTAGTCATTAACCCCTCACAACAAAAGCACACATCTTGCCTACAAACCCTTCCAACTTCTATCTCATCTCCAAGCTCCCCTTTCTCAGCAAAATCATAAGTTCAAGGAATTTAGAAATTTAAGAACAAAAGCCCTCTTCTCGTCTCTGAAACCATTAGTTAACGTGTCACCTGGTGGCTGAAAGAGGAATTGCTTCACATCATTCCACAGGGGACGTTTAATTTTAGTCTGTATAGGAAGCATGAACAAACAAATCCAAGAACTCTGAGACTGGACTCAATGCAAAACGTCCTGTCCAGCGACTCTTCTTCCAGGAAGAGGTAACCTACTTGGTCGAGAGCAGCAGTTGATAGTAACTTTTGGGATACTGCAAGTGCTGGGTTTCTTCCAGTACCAGCTGAATTGGGCAATCTAATTTTATAGTCTCCAAGATCCACAGAGGAGGCGTTTCATATCCAGGAATTAAGGTGTTTTGGGGATAGAATATTTCTCAATTTAGGCATCACATGACGGCACAACAGAGTTTCCTAACTCCCCGCCAGGGTAATGTGGTCCTGGTTAGGCTTTAAAGCAGGGTCCAGTGGTACCAGCTGACTGCAGTTTAATGTACAAGACTTTTCCCTCTGTCAATGCATTGCTGCAGGCCAAGCTGCTCCATGCTATGCTGACTCAGAAAAATTGCTTGTGGGATTTACTTCATCTTCTGTGAGGAAATTCAACTGAACAAATGCCACAAGGACAAATTCTGACACACGTTCAGTGTAGAGTGAATTACGAGGAGAAAAGCCATCACCTATTCTTTGAGTAAAGGAGCAACCTGGAAAAAGAAGCAGAAAAGTATAGGTTCCTCTATGCCTTTGGTTCTGCCTTCCAATGTGCTAGTAGAGAGAAGTCACAAGAGGAAGCACAGCAACATCAAGCACAAAATGAGCACTGCTGGTGTTCAGCTTCAGTTTCACAGCACAACACCTTCTACACAAGGTAGCCTAGTCCCACGTCCGGGCCTAAGTTACCTCTCTTTCCCATGTTTCCTCTTCCTTCAGCATAATCAGGAGTGGGAGGGCTAAACTATAGGCACATCTTCCCTGGGTTCAGAATAGGAGTTTCAGACTCCTCCAGAGTTCTTCAGAATAGAAAGCCCCACTGATGTTCCTTTCTAAGGAAGGATTCACACCACCAAGATGCAAACCTTAAATCACAAGTTGAATCTCAAAACTCCTACCTGGATGATCCTATTTATGATTATTACCTTTCTCAACTTTCTCCTAATGTTGGATTCCTTCATGTATGTCTTGCATGTTTTGATGAATACTATGGAACTTGCTCTAGTTCCAATGTTCCTACTGGTCCTACAAGGCTTTTTATAGCCAACGGTGACAGGTCTCAAACTCTGAAAGCATACTGGTGATTGCCTCCCCAAGCGCTCCTTGTTTGGGTCTAACTGTTCTGCTAGCCCACAGCCTCAGTACTGCATGTGGTTATATTTCAATATTTATGTAGGCAGATTGAATAAATAACTTCTTGCACTTTTTAATATTTCAAACATTGAACATTTTTATGCAAATTTCATTACAGCTCAAGTGAGATTCATTTAGCCCATACAATTCTGTTTCAGTTATATCACAAAATAATCAATTTTCAACAAGTAGTATAAACAAGGATTCACACACAGGTGAGCAACTAGAGACACTCCGGGCAAAAAAACTACGAACTAAATAACCCAATTGAGACCTGAACACCAAAAATAATGTAATAAGGCTTCCAACAGACAATACCACTGCCCTAGCTTAAATCTGGAAACAAAGTGGCACACATTCCTCTTCACTCTCCTACCTGGCAAGGGGGATCTGGTCGTCAGACATCTCCCAGGGTATTTTCCTTCTGCTATCCCATACTTAAGTAGTGCTCAGCCTGAAAGGTGATAGACCAGACAGATACCTTCACACCCCATCTGAACCAGAAGGGCATGTGATTCACCTTCTGGCTGTTGAAGGGTTTCAATTCCACCCCTTTCTTTAGAGGATCTAAATTGTATTCAGACAGTAAATCCGAGGTCAAGTATCAGTTAAAAAGCAAGTGGCTGAAGATCTGCTTTGGAAATAAATCCTTATACCTTGTCTTTCACATCTTTTTCTACATACCCGAAGGGATCTTGTTTCCAGGTTGACACATGTAGAATCAGTTTAGCAGCAATTGGTGCTAAATAGGCCTGGGAAAGGGAGGGTACGTTGTTTTCTATATCTGAGGCTTTTAGATGTCAACTGGTAAGCCTCCTACACCTTTTTGCGACATTACACAGAACCATTTGAATCCTTGCCTCTTCTGAGATTGGGTTACTTCATGGAAGACAGAATTTCTTGTTTCCATTACGTCAATGTGGTGTGTAAATAAGCTAAAGGTCCTGTGATCGTTGGGAAACAATGGTGTTTGTAGAACTACCCGTCTTTTTACTAAAGGTGATGTCTGAATGAAAGACCTTCCATGGGCCCTCTCCTGCCATGAATTGATCTGAACAAAAAAAAATGACAAAGGCAGTAGTTCTTGGAGATGACAATCTGGCGAGGTGCTATGTTGAATGCTATTTTTAAACAAAGCGTTGTAGTGAACCGCAAGCACGCACACAACATACATTTAAAAACATTTTTACTTACCACAGCTGCTATCTTAGGTCCTAAGTGAGCTCCATTTTTTTATTACACTAATAGTAAATAATAGAATATTATTAACTATAATGAAAAACAGGCAGACAATAAGGAATGCAGAGCCCCCTCCCCCCCGCATATTCTTGGCAATGATTTTGCCACCCTTGAGGCCAGGGGTCGCAAAGGCAGTGCCAGGGGTCGCAAAGGCAATGCCAAGGGTCGCAAGGGACAAGCCAGGGGTCGTAAGGGACAAGCCAAGGGTCGCAAGGGACAAGCCAAGGGTCGCAAGGGACAAGCCAGGGGTCGCAAGGCACAAGCCAGGGGTCGCAAGGCACAAGCCAGGGGTCGCAAGGGACAAGCCAGGGGTCGCAAGGGACAAGCCAGGGGTCAAGGCTGCGATCCCTGGCGACCCTTAAATGATGTCCATGGGGCTGGTACCTATGTAACAAGGTATGTAAAATCCTCTTTTTGCCATAATAATCTTTTATAAATCGGTTGAACTGCTCAAAACTACTTTAGGAGTATGGTTCAAAGAGTAAACATTAAAGCAGCTCTCACTGGTTTTCCCCAATTTTTCTACTTGCATTGACCTACAAACACTGGCCAAGCCGGTAAAATAATGACTAAGGGAATGCATCGGGGGTTTCATATTGTGTAGGGGGAATAGTATTCCTTGAAGAAATGAGTTTTTGGGATTGGACAGTGCAGCTCTCAGAGTGATTGCTAACAATTTACATAGAATGTCCTTTGGGTCCGCTCCTTTTGACCGCTGGCTTTTTCTGACCAGCCTCTTTCAGTTGTTAGCTTGAGGCTTTGTCACTTGTGTCTTGACTCAGCCCACTGCAGTATTCATCTCTTACCTAATGCTACTGATTGTTTTAGAGTATCCTACCACTTCCACTGGAGTGCTTCCATAATTAAGCCTGTTTCTGTCCCTCCTGGCTCTCTCCCCTGGGTGTCTTCTCTAATATGCCAACATTGCAGGCATTAGTACATTAAACCCAGACCTATTGGCATTGCCAGTGCTTGTTCAGAATTGCCGGAGCACTTTGGATGTCAATGTGAATGTGCTTCCACAGTCCTGATCAGTAAGTTCTCAGGTGGCAGTGGGAATCAATAAGGTCTTCCAATTTATAGTTTAAAAAAAAAAAAAATGTATTGTCATATAATTGCAAATACATCTTACATTGTTTCAATAGAAACATTCCTATTCTCCTCAGTAAGGGGGCGGTATGGTAAAGTGAAAAAACTGCATAATTCACATGTAGTCCTGTATAATAGTTTCAGCGATCTATGTCCACGCAGGTGTCCCTAATTATAGCAGTGTGCACGTTCTGAAAGGAGGTACAAAAACAAGAACTATCATTTCTATACGTGGAGGAGGAACAAGGATAATTTTGTGTTAGCTGAACAGGCGCACTATTAATAATTTGATAAAATCAATCACTGTAAAAATAACAAAATCAGTAAGAGTGGTCTCCATCTATATCTCCTATGGGAGCACATTCAAGTCTGTCGTGACATCACCGGGGAACCCCTGAGTAAGCGTGACTCTAACATGGGTTGGTAATGGGACGACCCCGTGAGCGAGGAGAAAGGAAGATGAAGAAGAAATAGTCAAGGACAGAAGGTGGGCAGGGAAGGTAGATGGGAGAAATTCCGGGTTGGAGGATCCATGTGGAAGAGGTAGCAGGGGTTCTGGGGGTTGGTGAAGGGGGAGGTAGGGGAGCTTTGTTTCATTGGTGTCTGATAGCTTCACAGTATGTATTTAGGTGATGGCCTTTCACCGCTACCAGCAACATTGGTATATGCCTGTGCATGATCTCACGTGGGGACTCCCTCGACTGACTGTACATGCAGATTGAGTATTTAGGGCGTCGTCAACAGCTAAGAGAGACGACTTGAGGTGGTGGGAGTATGATTTTAACATAACCGAGTCTTACGCATGCTGTAGTGGACTCACACATGGAAGCGAGGAGGGCATGGGGCGGTTTGGTCTCTTGCTTGGGTGGTCAGAGTTTCCTCTGAGACCAACAAAAAGGTGCTAAAATATCAGCAATAAGAGCCCAGTTAACAGCATGAAGTATCACTCAAACATGAGCTTGAAGTACTTGGTGAATGGACTCATTGTTGCACAATGGTAGACTATCATTTTCAGTAAATAACTCATTGTGCCCATAATCTAAGCATCAACATGTCATTTTCAGATAGCCCATGCATCGACTATTTACTTTTTAGCAAATAAACGTATCTTGTCCTCAAACATCGTCATAAATATACTAGTTTTGTCTCAAAATATCAGCTTTTTTAATCCAGTCTACATCATGCTTTCAATCTTAGAAAATAAATATACCAGTCATTGCCATCATTCGAATTACACACAAATCATTGCCGTCATGCACCCAGGTTTCTTTATCCTGCTCCAGTCATTACAACTATGTGAATGTCATCATCATTGGTCCTTGCCAATGTACGCCCATTTAACAACAATCCAATGTCAGGCAATGACATCATATGCCAAACTGACTAACCACTGACTGCGATCTTAGTATCCCAGTCACAATCCATCATTGCCATTGTGTTCGCTGGTATCTCCCATCATATGCTAATCAATGTCAATGTGTGTGTCCTCGTAAACCCATCATATGCTAATCAGTTACACTGTGAGCCCTCGTGATCACCATTATGTGCAGGTCACGTGTCTATTGGCACGTGCACAAACGCACACAGCCAGAGAGGCACAGTCTGAATGGCCCGTTCTCTCTTCGTGCCCGACTGGTAGTCTGGGTCAGCTGCGAGGCCCCCATAAGGTTAAGGGAGGAGATAGGAAACAAGGGCCACAGAATGCAGTACCGGGACATGCGATGTATTGACTCAGAAGACAGGTGTCTCCTGAGCCGAGGCAGGGGAGCAACTGAGGCTGCAGGGACTATGGTGACAGGGCGGAAGAAGGACTCACTGGGGCAAGAGTGGGCTGGATGACAACTTCGCCTTGTTCAGTCCATGTCTCATGCCCTCTTTGACTGTGACCAATAAGTTGTGCCAGGCTCAGCCAATATGATCACTATTTAACAACAATTTAGGCCGAGTGCCCATATGTTTTTTTCCTACACACAATTACCAATATAAATATCTACCTGCGTAGCTAAAATTACGACGCTTTTCAAGATTATTCCAATATGTATGTATCTGTGTGTCTGTCTTTAAATATCCCACAGTTGTAGTAGAGAGTAATGGAAACGCAGAGAGACACCACACTTCCACCAAATACACAAACACCTTGGCTTGCTTGTAAAGAATTCACTTTATTTTGTTCAACCTAAAGTAAATATCATCACAATTTTATTTCTGACCTCATGTACTAAAATAGTTCAGATCTTTTTTTTTTTAACCACATTATGAAATCAGACTCTTAGTTTTCCTTATTCTACTTTGTACAGTGGACAAAACATAAAACAGGTGTTTGGTTCAGACAGGCAAGAGGCTGGACCTTAATTTTACTGTACAAAAATGTAGGCTCGGCATTTTTTCCAGTTTTTAACTCAATCACATTATACAGAAATTACAGCAGGCTGTGCATTCACAGGTTTACCACATAAAAGAATTTTCAAATGAATTTATCAACCAAACATACGACAAATATATTTATTTCAGGTTGTAGCCATAGAAGATTTCGTGGTTTAAAAAAAGATCAGTAGTACGTTTTTATCCTTCATTTAGAAATCAAAAGTGACTTACTTTGTATCAAACGATACACAATTCTTTGTAGATCAATCAAAAATATTAGGACGAGTTGCATCATACTGCAATAAGATTATGCAGTATGGTGGAAGAAAAGACATACGGTTTGAGGAATTTCAACAAGATATCTGAATGTCATTCATAACTAAAGCAAAGCTGGGACATGAACCTTCTTGTCAGGCTTTCGGTCAAAACAAGTAAGCCAAAGTTGAGGAAATTAAAATATTTTAATGCCACATAATGTATGTTTATAAATCGGAGTGCTTTTTTTTTTTTTAAACAGTCCCAATTGTGAAGGGGTTGTCGTGTGTACAAAAAAAAAAAAAAAAAAGATAGCAACCAGGAATTTAGAGAAGTGCCATTCTTTTAAAAAATTTGAAAAAGAGGCTTAGGATTTGAGAACTCCATGTTATTTTTGCGACCTGGAGAAAATTACATTTTGAGACACAATGCCTCTCTGGCCGATAGGAAGGGCCTTCGTAAACCAACTTGAATCATATCACCCTGGTATTCGTGTATCCCATACATACACAGGCCATTCGTAATTGCTTCCCAATAGCAACATTTAGTTAAAAATATCATTATGCAATCAAACTCAACTTACACATTTACATCTTAAAGACCACCAACTCTTAGAGGGCAGCAGTACAACACGAAGTCATAAATTCAATCAGAGGCCAGTTTTTTTCCCTAATTCGTGTCAGGACATGCACATGGGGAAGTTTTTAAGTTAATCTTACAAGGTCCATCATTACGCGTGATATGGTTCACCCGATCAGCTGCTTTGGGAAGAGAGTCCGCCCCAGTACATCCATCCAATTTGCACATGCAATAATGCGGGCAGTCATGGCCACATTGGGGAAGCACAGTATTCCTGGATGCAGGCACGTGCCATTGTGCAGCGACTCTACCTGAGAACTCCAACAATGTTAATTGTAAGACACCAAGACAGATGTTGGCGGAGTCAGCATAGTGGAAGGAGGGCTGCAGTCGAAGTAAAAGGGAATGAAAATTAACCCTACAAGTAAAAAAGGCATGGCTCAGAAGCTAAAATATCTGAATCTTACCTTTCAAATAAAGCTTGAGGTGTAGTGTTCTATGTGGACGTCTAAGAGTCACTCAAAACAACCATAAAAGAAATAGCCAAATTCTGAAAGTCCAGAAATCTCTCTGTGACCGGTTTCTCAAATTAAATGAAAGTGGGTGCACCATAGCTGAGGCAATATTGCCAGCAGCGTTTCAAACTGACCAGGGTATTCAAGGGTGGAGCACATGTATCCTGAATTAGTTTATACCAAAACTAATATATATTACGTACCCCTATCAGTTAGCAAACTGAGGTAAGCCCATTGAGAGAATCTCAACCAAACTCAAAAAGCCTCTGGGATGTCGAGAGCTGTATCACCTCTACACTGAAGTCCAATGGATCACCTGAACTGTATAATAACTACACATTCGTTGTGGTGACGAGAGTCCAAAAGAAGTGTAATAGGGAAGCCTACTAAACCAACAGGGATTTCCAGTTAAGAGTATGTGTAGTAAATGAACACCTTTCCCCATATGCTGTGAAAAGATGTCCTGGGGTAGCTACTTAACTGAATGGAAATGTCAAGTCGATGAATGCCGCACACCATTGCTTGAAGAAGCCTCATATTGTGGGGCCCCCGGATGCCTAGTATGAAAACAGAAACCCCCACCAGCCACAAGAAGATAACATTGCTTAGAACCAGATGACCCAGAAATAGCACAGTCGATAATACAATAAAAGTGGTGCCGCATGGTACCTCCAAGTTTCAGATGTTCTGTATTTTTTATTTTTTTTATACACTTCAGTAGTGCATACATAGAGGTATTTACTAGGGATAGTGGGATTGGGCATGACCGTATTTTATTAAAACATCCACTTTCAGTGACCAAGGCACCTTATGTAGAGTGGAAGAAGACATGAAGGCTTAAGTCAGGTGGGCAGACACTACCTAATATCAGTGACCATAAATGCATATCTGATGAGCGCATCTGTGGTCTGCTGAACTGAATTACCAGTATGTTGAACTGAATTACCAGTATGTTGAACTGAATTACCAGTATGCTGAATGCATCAAGGCTTGCTGGTTAGTGTAATTAAACATATGTTGTCTTTCAGTCTGGTATTACCAAGTTCATGCATTTACCTACTTCCACTTTTTCTAAAGCCTCTGACTCAAATCCACAAATCAAAAATCAAATCTATAGCGTTTCTAAGCTACTAGACTCAAAGTAGCTTACAACATTCTCATGATTATATTTGTTTTGGAAAACACTTTGACACCAAACAGTTCCCTCCTGTGGCACAAACAAATGCTGGTCCTGAACTCCTTTGAAAAAGCTGCATGAAAAGCCAGGTTTTCAGGTTCTTCCTGAAAGAAAGCAAATTGAAATTAGAGATGGAGCAGATTGTGCCAGAAGAAAGGGAGCGGCATGGAAAAGGCAATGCCAACCAACCTTTGCTTGCAATAACAAACTACTCCAACCAGGCCCCATGCTTTAGGGTGCCAGTTTTAGAAAAGCTGGGCTCATCATACGCAAGATGTGTGTTGCCACAGATAGCCGATGCAAGTTCAACGAAACCAAAGAGGTTTGGTCAAATGTGCCAGCACTGAGGACCAGTCGGGTATGCAGGCTACTCTTAAATAGATTGCACTGTTATTAATTGCAGGCCCTGCAGTTTCCGGAACTACCCGTGCATGTTTGGCTGACCCCCTTCGAGATGTTCGAAATGGAAAGAAACCCCGGAATGGTTTTGAATGAAACGTTCTTGCCAAAGCCAACTGGGTAGGGAAGGTGATCATGTTAAGAAATCCGAACATGTTGTCCCAGGTCATTGCTTCATCCATTAATCACAATCTGAGCTCCCACAGGTCGTGTCCAATGCTGCCAACATACATTGTTCGAAATGTACAGGTATGACAACCAGATCACCCTCGAAATTATGGAGAATCTGAATTTCAATGACAGATGTGTGAAAGAAAAAGGACAAGGACTAAATGAGGTAACCAAAAGGAGTGATTATTCGGGGATAGTAAAGACCCACTAGGAACAACTCATTCAACCAGATGTAAAATATATATAAGATTGCATGCCTTCTCTTTATCAAACATGATCTAAACTAATTAGAGTTGTCCACCCAGGCACAGCTCACGTAGGCTGCTGAGCAAGAACATACGGCTGATAGTGCTTAATACAGCCGGCAAGCCCAAAAGGACCATTGCCGAGAGACAGTTGTCTAGTCTATGATCATCTAGAACCAACATGGATTCACCGACACAGGGAGTCTACAAACCTACCAGGATATTGCCAAGCCAGTTAGTTTACTCAACATGGTTCCAGAGTAGATTCACAATAACATTTTCCAAAATCATTGTAGCCACAGAAATGAATGAAATGGGCCAAAATTAGAAAGCCGATGATGGTTTAGACCAAACTGTATAAAGAACAGGATGGAAAAGTCCACTATGTTTCACACACCAGCCCACTGTCTGTTCTCCAGGATATTAGGAGGAGGCAATCTTTCAGCACACCCTCTTTTCTGTTTTGTCAAACACAGATAGCACTGGGCACTTCGGCACGCCATCTTGGTTCATACCAATGGCTTATTCAGAGTTGGACCTCTCCCCAAACCGAAATGGTAGTGGACCCATTACACTGGAGGGTCACATTGAGGAATGAGAGACACTTTCTTCCCAAACTATGCAAATGTGGTGGGAATTCTGCGAACATGGTGGCAGCGAGTGTACAAGAAAAGGCACCAGAAACCCAGACAAGTAATATGTATTTAATGAAAGGCATAGCACAGCAGGTTGGCACATGGTGCTTTGATTTTATTCCTGTATAATTTATGCATTGTTGTGAGTAGCGTTGAAACACTACTCAACTGGGTCCAACAACTTCATATACCAGGAAGGCAACCAGTTGGTGCCTCTTGGTGACTTCACAGTGGGCATTCGTTCATGCATGTACTTTAACCGACCTGAAGCAAGTCTGAATATTATTTAGAATTTGTTTGTGTTTTTAAATATAGTTTTGTCCGAATCCCATAAACATGGCATTACATTGTTATCAAATGCATTGAGACCAATGTAGTGGGGAAATAATTACATGAACATTTGAGGGAACTGGACTGAGGTTTACTAACAAAACATTTTTGAACTGCAGGACAGGCTTTTTTGGTTTAAAATAAAACTTGTGTTAGACTGCCATTTCAGTCCACTTCTCTATTAACAAGACAGGTTAACTAACAGTAATGATATTTTTTCACATGGAATTGTATTTTTTTTATGGACCATGAAAGGTACGAGATAAAGAGTACTTAATACATTGACCTATACCTTTTCTATCAATCATGGAGCAACCCCGCATGCATGTGACATGATTCCATAGCAGGTGAGTGGTTCCCACCTCCGTACCCTTCAAATACCGGACTTTCTCATGAAACCTCCAACAGGTGGCTCAATTTGCTAACCCCAGGCTATTAACGAAATTTCATGGATTTGATCAATAAATCACAAAACAAATCTAGTAATAAATCCCTTACCATTGAATGCAGGAAACAAAATCCCCTAATAGCTTTTTAGGGATGTGGTGCAACCGCAGAGACGTTCAAAATGCAAGTTGGACGCCTGCGGTGCTATGCATCTTGTCATCTTGATCCCTGTATGATACACTGAGCCAGAAAACCGATATCTGCAATTTATTTTTTTATTTTATGATGTACAGGAGGTAGAAGTTTTAAACCGGGTAAAAGATGACAAGGCCTTGTGTTCATTCTTCTGGATTAACATATTGCATTGTAAACTCCAGAAAGTCTTTAAACATGAATATATGACCCGATGACGTGCCTAAAGTAGGGACTTTCTCAATATGTAAAAAAAATTTTTTTTTTTTAAATGCTGTTGCTGCCCCCTCTCCCCCTACTCTCCATTTGAACTTTGCAGTCTAACAAAAAAGGGACAAAGTGGTCATTTGAAGCTCATCCTACACAGCATGCTTACATTCTTTCAAGAAGATTTAGAGTTTATTCAGTAATGTATCGGTTTTCTGGCCAGAACTCAGCAGCTAAACACAATTAAAACGTCTCCTTTCATAAACAGTAATAAAACTGGTATAATTCGCCAAACTCACAAAGAACAGGATTGAGGCTGCTAAATTACTTCAGATTTTACTGTGCAAAGTGGCAGTGTATAGTTAATATACTTCTATCTATATATGCCCACACACTCTTCTTAACGGACCTGTTAATTTGTTCCAACTGAATTTATTTTCACCCCCCCCCCTTCGTTCTTTTGCAAAAAAGAATAACCTAGCGTCTACAGTGGACGAAGACCTGTGAGAGACATAAGTGACACTACAGAGCATGCTCCTCTTGAATGTATACCCGCCACCATCTTTACAGCCAAAGGCTTAAGTAGTTGTCTCCTCCGATGCAAAACAGCTTGTACCTCTAGGGAAGTCTCCAGTAAAAGATCATCCACCCCAAGTGGTACCTTCCTTAAAGGCATAGGCTGAAGTCAGTGTCTCCCCTGCAAAAGTTAAGCCCACTGCCACCCGCGTCCCTGACCTCTACGGCACCGGACAGCACTGGGGTCTCCTCTACCACGTACACAGCACAAACTCAGAGTCAAGTGGCTGGCCAAAGTGCGATAAGTTTTAACTAAATTGCCTTTTTCAGCCCAGTAACAAAACATCTGTGTCTTTTGTAAAGTGAAATAAAAGTCCTACAGACAGGGACATAATACTTGTTCTAGCTCCACTCAGGTCTACTTTCTCCAGTAACCGGTGAAAACAACAATAGGGTAGGCTATCTCTATATATGAACAATATATTGTACTTAACAGTAACAAAATATAAATCCATCATTTTTATGTACAGTTTCTTGAAGAAAAAGATTTTCGTCATCGTGACATTTTAGTAACAAAAATAAAGCTTATACAGCAGCATTGTTCATCAAAGCCTATGTTAAAGCAATCTACTACCCTGGCGCGGGAGTGTTCACGATTACAACATTTTAGTAAAGCAGCTATGCACAGAAAAAAGTACACTTCTACGGCAAAGGCCTACGGGTGTCAGAACGTCCATCTTTAATTCCATGCTCTTGAAGGTGAACGAGGAACTCTGTTGCAGTGATGACTGTTCCTTTAGTGTAAAGTTTTTTTTAAAAAGCAACAAAAAAAAGCCAGATGCGTATAATCCACTTCATAAGATAGACATTAGAAATTTTATAACAAACTGTTCTGTTCGCTATAAAACATCCAGATGCAATACTTGATTGTTGATATATTGGCAAATGATTCACATTACAACAGTTGAAAACTTTCTTTAAATTTCACAGAAGTCCCTTAGTGGACAATAGAATTGCACATTGCTGTACATTGTGGTGTCTTGGTGATCCTGTGACGCCTGTTTCCACGTTTTGTTTCTAAACGCTCTTGCTCAATATCCGGGAATGCAACCCACATGACGAGCCATCGGATGGCCATGCAGAAGAAGTTGACTTTTTACTAATAAAAGTCTTGCAATTTTCTGAAGCTCAGAATATCTACATTTAGGACTATTTGCCTGCTGTACACATATGCCATCACGGAGTATGTATCCAAGATAGCCTTCAGACTTGTAGAAACCAAGCCAATAGTGGTCATATTTACAACGGAATTTGTCCAAACAAACAGGACACGGAGACTCGTCTCCCCTGGGTTGTTAAAAGTCTTCAGAAGTGCGGACTACAATGGGCCCTTAAATTGGTTTCCAGACAGGTGTTGTCTGATGGAGGGCTTGGAACTTGCTGCGTCACCCAATTTCCGCCAGACGACCTGTGGAGAGAAGTATACAGAGGTCAGTGACTGTGAAAATAAGGTAGAATAACAATTTCTAAGCATCAAAATTGTAACTCTGTAGACAGCCAATCACAGTGCAGTAATAGGAAGAGCCACGAGACACGTATGAGCAACACTTCTATTCGAGCAATCATTAACTAAATCATGGTGCAGGTGACCTTTTCCTCTTTTTGCCGCCGGACCGGTCCTAATGGGTTGAGGGCCACGCCCCCTCACCTTCTGGCCACTATAAAGAATGTCTGTCAGGATGAGCAAAGGGCAGCCTGACAGACACTTTATTTTCAGGTCAGGCAGCCAGGAGCCAGACATGCGCTAAATGTGCAGGGTCCTGGCTGCCTGAAGTGAACTTTGCAGGGCTGAAGAAGTCACAGCTCCTGTGGGCGTGGCATCTTCAGTCAAGCCCCACACCTCAAGGCCCTCCACCTCGTGGGGAGCATCACTGATTGCTTTGGACCTGGGCGCTTCAGTTCGAAGCCCAAAAATGTCCAGGGCGGAGTGTCAATCCCTCTTTGTCAGAGAGTGGGGTGGGGTCAGCAGTCTCACTGACCCCATCCCAATCTGTGACGAGTGAGGGACTGCTGCCTTCCCTAATTGGCTGATCTAAGGTCAGCCAATGAGGGAAGGCAGCACTCTCATCCCTCCTGGGACCTCCGAGGGTTGGGACTGCTGCCTTCCCTCACTGACTGACCTTACGTCAGCCAATGAGGGAAGGCAGCAGTCCCAACCCTCATGGGATCTACGAGGCAGAGCTGCGCAGGTAAGTATGATTTTATTTTTAATGTTTAGTGCGTGCAGACGTGCATGAATATATGGGAGTGAGTGTTTTGAATGGATGTGTGAGTGTGTGTGAAAGTGTGAGTGAGTGTTTATGTGTGCATTTGTGCCCCGACTGCCCCCCCCCCCCTCCATGCTAATAGCACAGGCTGCCACTGTCCTTCTGTCATAGCAAACTGAACAATATATCCATGGCAATATAATCTTTTAGTGTTTGCCGAGTGCTAAACCCATACCTTAGCTGAAAGTTCTAAATGTTGGGTTTCATGCCAAAAATTCTAGGAAAGCAGGACTCTTAATTTTACCTCTTTCGAAACTCAAAAGCTCTTTCTACCCTTTATTACAGTTTGCTCTCTTAATTCAAGGCCTTTGTCTACCATCTACTCTTTTCTCTTCATATGAGAGAGGAACATATGACCCCCCCCCCTCCCCCCTTAACCCCCACCCTCTGTTGCCTTCCTGTGGTGCTGGCCCTCGTGCCCTATGGATTAGAGAATATGAATGAAAGGGGACACAGTAATGTGTGAGCATAGGGACACCAATGATACAGAGAGGCGGGGGGCATAGAGAGTAATGGTCTGCATACTTGTTCAACCAGTCTTCCCAATGCTGCGCCATCGTGTCCCCACCTAAAGAAGATTGTGAAACTTCCTTGCATGTTTCCTTGTTGAGGAGGCTGGGGCAGATTCTGTCTTTGCAGTGTATACATGTTGCTCTTTGGGCCACTTTAGTGCAATTTGAGAACCTAGCATGAAATGATTACGCGAAGGGGGTGGAAGTAAAGATGGAGCACACTGAATAAGGGGAAGGAAGGGGGTTTAATCATGTAAACAGAGAAAGGAGAAGTGGCTCTACAGAGCTGTGGCAACAGCAACAAAGTGCCATATACAGATGATAATGTCACGGAGGGGCCTGGCTATCAGAGTGTAGGGCATCAAAGAGACCCTCACACAGATGCACCAAAGAAGCCACTGTTCGTCCATGCGGCAAGAGCCACATTCTAATCAAGAACGTAACTATCAATAGTACAGCAGGTGCAGTGACACAAGTGCTCAGGACATAGTCTTTTGCTACTCAACCAACTGCATGGAGGCCTGTTTTTCCTGCTTGCCTTTGGGAACATGGCCCCCTTGCTACACCATTGATCTTCATTCATTCCACCACAGAGATCTCCCCACTCCCTGTTAGTGTGTGTCTCAGAGGCCACCACCCATCTGAGCCTGAATTTAAATGGCCTTTGTATTCTATTTTATTATAGCATTTTGTACATCGCTTGCTACCCCTATGTGGGGTGCTGAAGCGCATAGTCACAAGGGTGGGCGTATGGTTAGAAATGTGTTGTCCTTGCATGTCTTGCTGTGCATTGCACCTGGAGATACAGAAGCAACCCCACCCAAGGACAGGGAACAACAGGGCTGCTTTTCAACAAATAGTGACTGGCAGGGTCTGTAGAGGGAACAGGAGATGGGATAATGAAATGGGTGGGGCTGGTGGATTTTCCTGCAGAAGAGCTTGCATTTGTCATGATTCATTACTAGCCAGGACAGGTTTTAATAAGAGTACCATGCTTGGATCTGAGAAGGTGGTCTGAGAATTCAGACTTACAGGTATTTGCTTCGGGAAGGAGGTCTCCATCAGCAGCTAAATATTTTTTTTAAAAAAATATTTCGCAACTGCATATGTGAATTAGGGCTTAATATCAGTGCTTTTAGAAAGTAATCAGTTTAGCGCACTGTAATCAGGGCCACTGGAATGTGTTTCTACATCTGCTGAGTTTTCCACATAATTGTAGTTTTGCTGCATTTGCCAAATAATCCATTATCTGGTGGATAATTGGCAGATTTCTTTTGTTTTCAAAGAAGCGTTTCTAGTTCAAACGGATCAAATGTTACTAAAAAAGCAGCAACACTAACCACACAGTGGAAGGCCCTTTGCAAAATCCACAGTCACCTTTCAATTGCCTTTTGCTATATTTGAATGTTAAACTGTTACTAGCGAAGAGGAAACTTTGTCCAGACAGTGTTAATATGTGTATGAAAGACAAAATAATGCAGTACTACTGTCACAAAATGTGGCACATTACGCTCCATATTTTGCCGTTTCTTGCCGCATACTTTAGTCAACCCTACCGCATAATTTGGTCCTCTCTGGTTGCATAATACCAGTGACCCTCACTATAATCTCTGCCTCAGCCAATCTGTTCCAGCAGCAGTACCTGCACACCTTCAGCACTGACAGAAACTAAATTAATCCAAAAAAAAAAAATAATCTCAGGGACTCGTACAAAACTTGAAAGAAATTTGAGCCTGGTGATCGTAAGAGAGACATACCAAGCTGCTTTTCTAGTTTATCCAGTATTTCTTTGTTAAAACCCAGGAAGCAGTAGCAACAGACGAGACAAAGGTTTTGGCACAAAGCCTCATATCTTCACAAACGGTTACAGAAGGGTTGCTTGCCCTGGGGTGGATTCAACCTTAAGTAATTAAAAGTATCAGTTCATAGCACTTCCTGTATACATATTAAAAGAGAGAGAAACAAAATACTCTTGCTAAATGCCAGCAAAACAATTTTGAAATGTTTAAAAAACATCACCAACGAAAGTCCACTGCATCACTGTCAACCGTTAAACATGCCCACTTGTTTTCTGTCACCATGGATTCAACCAATGAATGGACAGTCCTCTGAAGATGGTACTCCTCTCAGGACCCTTGACCTTGCCAGGTAGGTCGCTCCCCCACCACACAGCTCCGCCTGTGTTGTCCGCCCGCTGCTGCTGCTGGTAAGATCGCCCTTCCGCCTGTGGCCTCGGTGCCCGTATTTCTTTGCTTGTCTCCCCATTTTCCTTTCTGTGCCCCTCGCTGCCCCATTTGCGTTGTGCCTGTATTTTTGTCTGTTTTCTCCCCCATTTTCCTTTCTGTGCCCCTCGCTGCCCCATTTGCGTTGTGCCTGTATTTTTGTCTGTTTTCTCCCCCATTTTCCTTTCTGTGCCCCTCGCTGCCCCATTTGCGTTGTGCCTGCATTTTTGTCTGTTTTCTCTCCCCATTTTCCTTTCTGTGCCCCTCGCTGCCCCATTTGCGTTGTGCCTGTATTTTTGTCTGTTTTCTCCCCCATTTTCCTTTCTGTGCCCCTCGCTGCCCCATTTGCGTTGTGCCTGTATTTTTGTCTGTTTTCTCCCCCATTTTCCTTTCTGTGCCCCTCGCTGCCCCATTTGCGTTGTGCCTGTATTTTTGTCTGTTTTCTCTCCCATTTTCCTTTCTGTGCCCCTCGCTGCCCCATTTGCGTTGTGCCTGTATTTTTGTCTGTTTTCTCCCCCATTTTCCTTTCTGTGCCCCTCGCTGCCCCATTTGCGTTGTGCCTGTATTTTTGTCTGTTTTCTCTCCCCATTTTCCTTTCTGTGCCCCTCGCTGCCCCATTTGCGTTGTGCCTGTATTTTTGTCTGTTTTCTCCCCCATTTTCCTTTCTGTGCCCCTCGCTGCCCCATTTGCGTTGTGCCTGTATTTTTGTCTGTTTTCTCCCCCATTTTCCTTTCTGTGCCCCTCGCTGCCCCATTTGCGTTGTGCCTGTATTTTTGTCTGTTTTCTCTCCCCATTTTCCTTTTGTGCCCCCGCTGCCTCTCGCCATTCCCGCCGCTGCGTCCCTGCGGCCCCGCCCCTGACTGCCCATTCGCTGCCCCTGCCTCCCGCCTCCCAGCTGCTCCTCCCTCCCACCTCCCCATAAATGGCGGCCGCAGCGCGGCCGCGCCGCTGGCGTGCCGAAGGCGCACCTAAGGCAAGCCCGTCTGCGCCCGTCCGCGCCTGGACCGCGCCCAGCGCCAAACCCCCTGGCCCCCGCAGCAGCCAACCCACCCACCGGACTTACGACACCGCCACCCTCAACGCACTCAACACCGGCCGTATCCCCGGCTGCCACCGTGCCACCCCAGGTCGCACCCACGGACCCTTCGCCTGCCAATCCTGCAAGTTCTCCTGCCTCCGGACCTGCACCGCACCCGCCAAGCCAAGCACCAGCAGCAACCACCTGAAGTGCATCCTGCTCAACACCCGCTCCATCCACAGACACGCCGTGGAACTCTGGAACCTGCTCGACTCCACATCACCAGACGTCGCTTTCCTCACGGAAACATGGATGAACGCCTCCTCAGCGCCCGACATCGCCATCGCAATCCCGGACGGATACAAGATCACCCGAAGGGACCGCGCCAACCAGACCGGAGGAGGCATCGCCATCGTCCACAAGAACACCATCCGCATCACGACCAACTCCGACGACACCTTCACAGCCGGCGAACACCTGCACTTCCAGATACACACCGACCCCAAGACCACCCTCAGAGGCACCCTCATCTACAGACCCCCAGGACCACGCACACAATTCAGCGAAGACATCGCCGACCTCATCAGCCCGCACGCCCTCCCCTCGGCTGACTACATCCTCCTTGGGGACCTCAACTTCCACCTAGAGAACAACAACGATCGCAACACCACCACCCTGCTGGACAACCTCGCCAACCTCGGACTCAAGCAACTGGTGACCACCCCCACACACCACGCCGGCCACACGCTTGACCCCGTCTTCTCCTCCAGTAAGGACATCTCCTTCAGCCACACCACCGGACTCCACTGGACAGACCACAGCTGCGTCCACTTCAGCTTCAGCAGGACCACCACGCACCACCACACGCAACAGTTTCCGCGCAGAAGCTGGAACAAGATCACCACCGACCAACTCACCACATCCCTGAGCCAGAACCCTCCCGCCAGCTCAACGAACCCCAACCAAGCCGCCAGCAACCTCACAAGATGGATCACCAACTGCGCAGACGACCTCGCCCCATTGAAGAACCCCCAGTCAGACACGGCAACAAGAAAGCATCCTGGTTCACCGACGAACTCAAGAAATCCAAGAAGAACTGCCAGGCCCTCGAGAAAGCATGGCGCAGAGACAACATGACCACCCTCAAGCACGCCACCCGAAAACACCACCAGCTGATCCACTCCACCAAGAAAACCGCATTCAAGGAACGACTGGACAACAACACCCACAACAGCAAGGAACTCTTCATCATCGTCAAAGAGCTCTCGAACCCCAGCGCCGGAAACAACGACATCACTCCCTCGCAAGACCTCTGCAACTCGCTCGCCTCGTTCTTCCACAGCAAGATCGCAGACATACACAACAGTTTCAGCACACAGCCGACGTACCCTACGACCGTTCCAACGTCCCCCACCTCCACCCTCCGAGCCTGGACCCCGATCAACACCGAAGACACTATCCGCACGATGAACTCCATCCACTCCGGATCACCTACCGACCCCTGCCCTCACCACGTCTTCAACAAGGCCGACGCCGTCATCGCACCCCACCTCCGGGACATCATCAACACCTCCTTCAACACAGCCACCTTCCCAGAGAGCTGGAAGCACGCCGAACTCAGCGCCCTACTGAAGAAACCGTCAGCGGACCCCACCGACCTCAAAAACTACCGCCCCATCTCGCTCCTTCCTTTTCCTGCCAAAGTCATCGAGAAGACCGTCAACAGACAACTGGCCGCCTTCCTCGAGACGAATGGATCCCTCGACCACTCGCAGTCCGGCTTCCGGGCCAACCACAGCACCGAGACCGCCCTCATCGCAGCCACCGACGACATCCAAGCCCTGCTCGACAACGGGGAAACAGCGGCCCTCATCCTCCTGGACCTCTCCGCAGCGTTCGACACAGTCTGCCACCGCACCCTAGTGCAACGCCTGAACAACGTCGGAATCCAAGAGAAGGCACTGGAGTGGATCATCTCCTTCCTCGCCGGAAGAACCCAGAGAGTCCGCCTCCCCCGTTCAGTTCCGAGGCCACCGAAGTCATCTGCGGCGTACCACAAGGATCATCACTCAGCCCCACCCTCTTCAACGTCTACATGAGCCCCCTCGCAGCCATCGCACGCCAACACAACCTCAACATCATCTCCTACGCCGACGACACCCAGCTGATCCTCTCCCTCACCAACGACCCCACAACCGCCAGAACCAACCTACATGAAGGGATGAAGGACGTAGCCGAGTGGATGAGGAACAGCCGCCTGAAACTGAACTCAGATAAGACGGAAGTCCTCATCCTAGGATCATCACCCTCCGCCTGGGACGACTCCTGGTGGCCCCCTGCCCTGGGCAACGCACCCAAACCAACGGACCACGCACGCAACCTGGGCTTCATCCTGGACTCCTCCCTCTCAATGACCCGACAAGTCAACGCCGTCTCCTCGTCTTGCTTCAACATCCTACGCAAGATCTTCCGGTGGATCCCCACCGAAACCAGGAAGACGGTCACCCAGGCCCTCGTCACCAGCCGACTGGACTACGGCAACTCCCTCTACGCCGGAACCACAGCCAAACTTCATAAAAGACTCCAACGCATCCAGAACGCTGCAGCCCGACTCATCCTGGACATCCCCCGACACAGCCACATCGCCAGACACCTGAGAGACCTGCACTGGCCCCCCGTCAGCAAGAGAATCACGTTCCGACTCCTCACCCACGCACACAAAGCCCTCCACAACCAAGGCCCCAGATACCTCAACGACCGTCTTACCTTCTACACTCCCACCCGCCAGCTACGATCGACCAACCACGCCCTCGCCGCCGTCCCCCGCATCCGAAGAGCCACAACGGGAGGAAGATCCTTCTCCTACCTGGCTGCCAAGACGTGGAACTCCTACCCATCCACCTCCGCCTTACCCAAGACCACCTCTCCTTCAGGAAGCAACTCAAGACCTGGCTGTTCGAACAGTAGCGGACCCCCCTCCCCCAAGCGCCTTGAGACCCTCCGGGTGAGTAGCGCGCTATACAAATGATTGATTGATTGAGGAATTCCATCATCTATGGTTTGAGTGAGAATGATGCTTCTTGGAGGGTTACCAGAAAAATACCAAATTAATGAGCTTGCCACAGAATAATTCAACTATAGCTCAAGTGTAGGTATAATAGAGCATATGCTGTATTTAATAGGCAACACAACACCTGCACGGCACGCACTTTAACCCATGTTGTATGCACAGTATGATAAGCACTGCAGGGAGTTGAAAATATAAATATATTTCACTTACCTAATCTCGCCACGTCTCTCCTACGTCGAGTATCTTCCAGGAATTGGTAAGCACCCAGGCTCCCCTGAGCCAATCACAACGCTGCGCAGCGTTGTGATTGGTCTGAGCGCCGTGGTTCGGCGTTAAGACGGGGGCTGGGGACCTGGGCATGTTCTCCACCCAGGCTGTAATGCTTCTCCACCCAGGCTGTAATACAGCCTGGGTGGAGAACATGCAAAGTGCGCATGACGCTTTGGCCGGCCCGAGACGACCGGCCAAAGCGTCCTGCGTACTTTAGAGTGCAGTAACCACTCCTCCTCCCCGTCAGGGGAGCCAAGCCCACCCGCCCCGCCTGTGACGATACTAAAAATAAAATGATAACTTCAGTTATTATAATTTTCTTTTTTCTTTTACACTGCTCCGTGAGCAGTGGGGCGACGCTTCTCCGCCTTAGCAGAGCAGCCGCCACTGTTTGAACATCTGCCCCAACTGTTTTCGTTTTTCGGGTTCAGCTCATTGCGACCGATCTCTACGAAAAATATTTCCATTGTTAATCAGACTCAGTTCAACTTGATTGTATGTTAAATTGCTCCGTTTTTATTGTGTTTTGAACGTACATGTAATGGTTTTAATTAACTATGCATGATAAATAAAACTAACAGTCCTGTGAAGTATATTGTTTGTCTGTGGAAACTCCCACAGCTACCGGGTTTCGCATTGCATACGAGCATGTGTGCTCGTCCAGGAGTGACACTTCAAGAGCTGAAGTAGAGACTTTAGGAAAAATGCATTTAAATATGGCCTTTCCCAGTTTAATCTTTTTCACTTTCTTGCCTCGATTTATAGCTTCTGTCAGGTTGCTTACTTTCAAGATGTCTGGTTGTATAAGGCTTTCATTCTTTTCCATCTGGCTACAGTACTCCGATTAGAAACATTTTAAGGGAATCATTTTGAGAATGTGCTATCTTGTCAGTTTTATCTTTTTAGGTGCTAATTGTAGTGGCAAGTTTTTAGATAAGAAAATAAGTGAAACAGGAAATTTGGACCTTAATGAATGACAAAACGGTCATATCTTTCTTTCTTAAAACTGTTAACCAAAGTTCCGCCACTAATATACGCTATTCAAACTTCACGCCTCAGATTTAGTTTTAACTCCTCATCTCGCTTGATCTATTGCTCTTTGGACTAAGTCTGCTCCTTCTATGCACATGGTCCTACTTCTACACGTATGCTTCTTTCAGTCTGGCATATTTTTTTTTTGGAGCAGTCTTTTGGGAAATCTTCTTCAAGTATTTTTACCTAAATAAAATATTGTATCACACCCGGATTTTACTCTGCCCTTCTCAGTAACACAAAGGGCAGTGGCGGCTCCTCCTCTAAGGCGGAGGAGCGTCGCCCCACAGCTTTTAAGCAGTGTAACTAAAGGAAAAATAAAATGATAACCAAGTTATTTTTCTAATTTTTCCTTGTTGCAGCAGCTTTGTGGGCGGGGTGGGGCTGCTCTGCTGAGAGAGAATGGGAGGGGAGGAATGGTTTGCACTCCCTAAAGTGCGCATGAATGTTTGACCGGCCCTCTTGGGCCGGCCAAACATTCATGCACACTTTGCATGTTCTACACCCAGGCTGCATTACAGCCTGGGTGGAGTACATGCCCAGTCCCCCCAGTCCCCATCTGAATGCCGAACCACGGCACTTAGACTAGCACTGCAACGTTGTGATTGGCTCAGGGGAGCCTTGGAGCTCCGTTCCTGTTCCGGAGACGACGGTGGAGAGAGTGGCGACCCCAGCGAGGAGGTACATTTTTTTTTCTCCTTTTTTTCCCTCTCACCTGATTCCCCCCCCCTCGGCCCTCCCACCCCCGATCTGTGCCAGCCGCCACTGTCAAAGGGAAGGGATCACTGCCTTATCCATAGATTGAGTCTGTTCCATCTTTTACTACTGATGCTTGACAGTGCATACTGCATCATAAGAATCCTTAATATAAATTGGAATGCCTACTTCAACTGTGCCAACTTCACTTCGAAATCTGTGTTGATATTACCCAAATTCACCCTGAATAAAAAAGCAGTGAGCCTAAAACTTTACTTTAAAAAGTTCTTGGGTCTAGGAATTATCTGAATGATCTAACAGGCAACCAAGTCACAAAAGCAAGAATTTTACATGAAATCATGTGGTGCAGATCACAAATATATACACCGGACACGGAAGGGACATCCATAAAAGGGAGAAGTTTATTTCCTATGTAGAGCAGTTTCAGTATTGTGGGTGGTTAAGGACCACGATGTAAGTGGTCTAAAGAGCCACTTGATTCAAAATATCTTTCCAGCTAAATCCTCATCACTCTTTCTACAGCATCAGCCATAAAGCGATGATTCACAATTGGCAAAAGTGAGATAGCAGGGTTTCTTATGAAGTGGGAGACCACATAACGATCTTAATTCACAGTTTGTAGAGAATATTCTAAATAAAGAATAAATTACAAGTGGGGCACTGAAATCTACACCATTTACAGAAAAATAGCAATTAAGTTGTAATAAGAAAGGGTTTGGGGAAATTTGGCAAGCTAATCCCAGAAAGGCAATAACAAGTAAAGGAGTTTTCGGGAATGGAAATAATAGGAGAGCTCTCAATGAAGGATAAAGTTCAGGACTCCGGAAGTTTCCTCAAATTCGATCAAATTGGTGAAAAAGATAATTTGAAGTGAGAGAACCCAGTGAAGAAGAGCAGCACTTTGGCACTCACACGTTTTAAAAACAGCAGTATTATTAAATACTTCAGCTGTTGTGTTAGTAGCCTGTGAAAGGTGTCACAATAAATGTTGTTGCTGAAATCTCATGAACTTGAAGTTGTTTTGGTAGCAAGATTTATCAGACTCAGTGGTGGCATTCCAATAAAGTCTACTCTCATCATTAACCAGTTGTTTTCCTATACAGTAGAGGAACTTTGTGGAGGGACTCTTTTGCTATTGGCTATAATTGATTACAAACTGTAACAAATTGCGTTATCAGTGGAGAGGGGTGGAAGTCCAACTCAAATAATCAACACAATATTCATCAGGGTGAACTACCAAAGTCACTACATAAACCTGTGCTTAACCCTTGGTAGTTTGGCACAAAAGCAGTCAGGCCTAACTTGTACTCAATGGGTAAAGTTTTTATGCAGCACTCAAACAGTATTAAAGTGAAAACACAATACAAGAAAAATCCCAAACCAAATTAGAAAAGTATAGCAACATTTTATAAATAAAATGACACCATAAAAAGAACAAAATATCCTATCAGCAGAACCAGAGATATTTATTTTTCAATGTTCAGGTGAAAATAGCTCCAAGAAGCACAAAGCGTCACACGTGGTTATCTGGTTGCACTGGACCGGGGGAAAGTCAGTGATGTGCTGGAGCTTTGGTCAAATACAGGAGCCAAGTTCGTCCCACTGAAGAGTTACCTTCTAAATGCAGCACGAAGAGTGCCATTCGTGCTGGCAGGGGCCACGAGGAGGACGTTGTCAGCACGAGAAGCAGGTCCTGCTGGAGGTTCGTGTTGGCGGCCAATTCTGGGCACAAAGAGGTAACTTAGCAGTCATACAGAGCCCAAAAGGAAAATGCTACTTACCAGTATGCATCTGTTCTTGGCATGTAGAGCTGTAGAGTTGTATACTTTAGCATAGATCGCCATCTGGTGTTGGGCTCGGATGTTTGCACTTTGTTTTTGTGGAAGAAGTCTTTGTAGTCACGGGATAGGTGACACCTCCTTATGGTGATAGTGCGCATGGGCATCAACTCCATCTTCAGGCCCAGGAGGGTTCCGATACTGATGAGAAGTTCTAAAGGTGCCATTTGTATCCCCAGCAGAAATCAGTGGGTGGGGGATGCCCCCTTTGTCTAACCTTTTTCCCTTTCCTGGGTTTGTCTCTAAACTGTCTAGGGCAGTGGTTGTTAACCTGTGGCCTTAGGACCACTGGGGGTGCCGGAGGCCTACTCAAGGGGTCCGCAACGGTTTTACAAAATTAAATAATATTAAAATGAATCAATTTAATTAATAAAATATATACAAATACAGTTTTTGTATGTATACATGTTTTTGTATTTTTGTGTATTGCTTGGGGGTCCAAATCACAGAAATTGCTTAGGTCTGGGGTCCCAGACGTCCAATAATGACTCAGTGGGGGGTTCCAGGATTCCATTAATGATTCAGCGGGAGGCCACAGAAATCAAAAGGTTAAGTACCGCTGGTCAAGGGTAACAAAGGACAGGCCTAGGTGAGAGCTGCATTTGGCAGTGGCTAGCAGTCCTTAGAAGCCAGGAAGAGAGTGGCCAAGCCCTGAGGCTACCCCTTTGAAGCTCAGGAAGACTGAATACAACTCCCCAGGACATTATGCTCAGGAGATCAGGAAATCACACCCAAGGCCCTGTTGTCTACATGTTTGGAAGGAATACAAAAAAATCAAAAACAAAAAAAACACAGGAGAGCCATTCACAGTCATGTGACCCTGGACACTGGCAGAAAGTCATAGTTGGTTCAGAAAGAATAATACCATCTTTCTAAAAGTGGCATTTTCAGAGTGGTAACTTAAAGCCCAACTTTATCATTAAAGAGGATTTTAAATTACAATTCATTTGAGCATAAACAGCATTTCTCCATCTGCTCCCAAACTGATGTTAGCATTTATTAAGTGAAATACGGTAAGCCAGTGTGGGAGAAAGAGCCTTAAAGCAGTTTTTCCATGCCAGGACATGTAAAACTTCAATCTACATGTTGTACTTTTTAAATACCATGCACCCTGCTCTATGAGCCTTAAAGGCCTACCTTAGATGTGACTTATAAGTATGAAAAGGAAGGTTTTGGCCTGGCAAAACTGCACTACAGGCTGCAGTGACACGACTGAGACATATGCTACTTTAGCGGGTGGCAAAAGGAGTGCTGCAACCCACTTATAGCAAGTAACTTACAGATCCAGGGTGCATGCAGTACCGTTTACTAAGTATGTATACGTAAATCATAGGTGCTAATTGGGTGTACCATGTTTAAAGGAGAGAGCTCAAGCACTTTACTACTGGTTAGCTGGAAAAAGTGCACAGAGTTCTAAAAGCTACCAAAACAGGTTAAATAAAAGAAGGCAAAGGATTGCAGACCCTGCAGAAAGAGTCAGATCCAACACAAGCCCACATGAAACAATCATAAGTAGAAAAAGTGAGCAATTTTGTATTAGTGACAAGAGCAGATTAAGATCCAGGCAAAATCAGATATTTTTCTTGGGTGAAAATACTTCAAGGTAATGTCTCTCATCTCAATCATCCTTGCTTCTCAAGGCACACTTGCCATCATCCCTCCTTCTCCCCGCACATTTTCCCAATCACTTCTTCTCCATACCTACAAGTGCGTTGTCGCTCGGATACCTTTTGCTTGCCGCACTGTCAATGTCACCCCTCCTGCTTCATACACACTGCCTTCATTATCCCTTCTTCTTCTCACTCTCAATACCTATGAACATTCTACCCTATCACTCAGTTGGTTCGTCGCTTCTCATTAAGCAACATCTACCTGCATTTACTGTTGTGCATTTGGCTCACCATCATTTGAAGTTTACTTTTAACTCTGATGCAAAAAATATTTATTCCATTTTCTGTTCGTGTTTTGTTCATTTGAGATGGGAGTTGAAGTTGGAGAGTGAGGACAGCTTCCAGTACACTCTTCTAAAATCTCTCTTCCACCATCTCCTGACACTCCTTCCTGCCCATTTGTTCACTCACACAGTACAAAACGCTTACAGGCATTCGCATTTTCCCTCGGCAGATTGCTACCTTTCTCCCGACAGTGCAGTTCTCAACTTTTTCAATCACAACTTATCTCTGTGTACTTTTACACCTGCCCTGACACTCTTGCCTTTCCGCCACACTGCCCCTGCATTCATTAGTATTGCTCCTCTGCACTAAAGGGAGCTGGTGAGCGAACAGTGGATAGCCAATCTTATGGTTAATCAGTCTGTCTATACATCTCTTCGTTCGTTCATCTCTCTTGATCTTCAGCAATCACAACCTCATCTCCACAAACTCGAAAAAGCACTTCTTGACTTCTAATTTTCTGCTTCACTTTCAATTATGGCTCATCGCCACACTCGTCGTATCCATCTAACTGATAAGCTTCATATAATCTTGCTGTTTCCCTGATGCTAATTTCCAACTGGTCAAGTTGCACCCGCATGTATATTTCTCGGTGGCTTCCTTTAGAGGCAGTTAAGAATGATTTCTGCAACTGAATCACGACAATTACATTTTTATTAATAAAGTGAAGTTAATGGACTTCGAACATCTAAAATCCAATGTAACCCTTTTTACAGCGTGTTTGGCCAGGGGCGGCTCCTCCACTAGGACAGAGGAGCGTCGCCCCACTGCTTTCTCGCAGTGCGAGAAAGCCAAAACATAAAATGGTAATAACTAAAAGTTATTACCATTTTATGTTTCTTTGCGCATTGCGAGTGGGAGGGTTTGCGGGGCTGCTCTGCTCTTTGCCCACTCCTGAGTGCGCAAAGACTGTTTGGTCAGCCCTGTCGGGCTGCCCAAACTAGTCATGCACTCTGAGAACATGGCCACCCCATTAGCCCCTAGCTGGGGGGCGCCACGACCAATCACAACGCTGCTTGCAGCGTTGTGATTGGCTTAGGGGAGGGAGCCTGGCTGCCTGTTTCCTGTCGTAGGCAGGAGAGCAGGAGCCGAGAAGATGCAGGACCCGGCGTGGCGGAAAGGTAAGTTTATAAAAAAAATTTTAATATCGCCGCGACTCCCCGTGCCCGCCCCCCCCAACCGCGAGCAATGCCGGCCGCTACTGTGTTTCGCTTTTATCAGGCTGGTCTAGGACAGAAGTCCATGAACAACAGCTCATTAGAACACACTAGAATATGACATACTTCATAGGAGTCCACTCCAGATGGTGCCATCAGTGAAATTAAATGAAATGAAAAGGCATTTATAGAGCGCACGCATACTCCAGGGAGTGTCCCGGCGCTAAAGAGTAAGGTAACCTGCAGATCAAAAGATTAACGTTCTAAGCCACTTGCTGGAAAAGCCAGGTTTTTAGCCAGCAGCCCTGCTGCTGCTGCCGAATTCCAGTACCAGCATTCCCTATGTTCTAGAGATTCATCAGTTTTAAATAAACACTGCACTGATAAATTCGCCAGAGGAATAGAAGCACAGCGCCACCATGTGGTGTAATCCCATGATAGGAGCCGGTGTCTAGAAATAAGTGCTGGTGCTGAGCACCAGAAAACACTGGCATTAATTAAGCACTGAGTCGGCCAGGGCTAGAGTCCTTCACTGTGCTGGTGGAGTTCAGGAGGGCTCAACACGTTCAAGCAATTCCAGGGGGTCCACACAAGCATCATAGAACAGCTAATGCCAGCATAGCTGCTGGCAGCTCTTGTCCGGTGATCATGCTCCTGCAACTTGGGCAGCACCGAGTGCAAACTGCAGAAGCCATTGGCAAGAGTACGCACTCTGCATGCATGGTTTTGTAAAGCTCAGTGGGTTTGGCATTTAATGCGGAGAGCTCTGTGCGACATGAAAGTCACTGGTTCAAATCCTGGCAGGGTCACCTTGGACTTTTTTTTTTAATCTATCACAGTCCAAAAAGGAGTCCACGTGGTTGCAAAGTTGTGCCATGTTGTGTACGATACCTTCTGCCGGCCCTGACTATATAGTCAAAAGTAAGTGAGAAATTACAAACATTAAAAAGCAAAGGGCTATTATATAAAAGGCCAGGAATGGCTTAAGGTTTAACAAGTTACATGGGACCACTTAACGGCTAGAAGTACTACATTATAATGTGCATTAAAATTGCATAAAATGCTCTGTGCACACTGATTGGCATACACATGCATTACAAAGACCAGTGTTTTACTACCGTAATATAATTAACAATTTTCTTCACCATTCATACGGGATTCTTTTCCTTTCTTCCGGTATTTATAAACTTGACTCAAAGGATAACAAACCACCACCATCAACCCATTAAACGCCATCCAGAAACTGCAACAAATCAGACCTGTTGTAACCTGCGAAATATGCACACGCATCACGATCAACTAGAAATAAAAGGAAACTTTTTAAATAGGTCCTTCAGCACACTCGCGTGAGTTACAATGAAGCAACCAAATAGCTTCAAAAGAATCTTGGAAAGCCACATAAGTTGTTAATGGGATCGCATATAAAGATGACTTATGTCAACAACCTGGGGATGTGGCACAAAGCCAAAGCCACATCAATGATCAATACACTTGAAGGCGGACACATTCCCTTTCTCCCATCACCTCAAGAAAAAGAGACAACCTTTTAAGTTTTACAGGAGTCCATTTCTGCCCTACATGTGATACTAGAGAAACCTCAAATATTTTGCTGTTCATTTAGGATAGCTTAGAAGTGAATCCAGACCTTTTGCGTATCCACTGATTTTGCAGCTTGAATATATTGGTTAAGGGCTTCGTGGAGTAATGAGTGGGGTGGATTTTAGGATGGCTAATGTATTTTCACTATGCTTCACGTAAGAATCATTCGGTGAATAAGTGATGTTTTTTGTTTTGTGATTGTGCTTGCTACTTTTTTTCAGGCAAACTACATTTGAAACTTGTAGCTCATTCGCCAGCACGTCCGGGATCCCTTGTGGCAGCTCTTACAAAGCAGCAATATTCCTAGTTTGCAGGGAATATTCTGATGTACAGTAAGGCGTTTACATCCAACACAATAAATACTGCTTTAAAAAAAATCTTTTGTATTTCTAGCTCCCCATGCTGTGGCTGATGAGCCTCGGATTGAAAAAAACATCTTTAGCTCCCTTACATTTGTGTCAGAGAATCAGTATGGGGCATATTCAAAAATACAAATTATGGCCAAAAATATCTTATTTACGTCTGCCCGGAATTCACAAAGAGATTTCCAGTAAATGTTAATGCATTTAAAAGTGCAGATTTCTACGTCAAACCTGCGGAGAAGCCTGCAGTAGTAAATCCCAATCAAGAATTGAGAAGTGGGTGTCTCTAGGCATGGTCTGCCTTGGACAAATATATGTATAAGGGGCATTCCCATATTTTGATCTAAAAGGCTTTGCACCCTAGAAAGGGTCAAAGATTTACTCCAGCCAAACTGAAGTTTCAGTATGTGAAGGGGAATGGATGTCACCCCGATTTTCTAGGGGTGTAGGGGAAAGAGCTTTCTTCCCACAGCTTAAAAATGATTTCCTAGTTTAGAATAAACGCGTCAATTTGCACAGTGGTCTCAATTCCCTAATAGAGAATTCTACACTATGTAAAAATTTGCCCAGAGGTAATGGGAGCATGCAATAACTGTCACTGAACGCTCCCGGTAGTACACCACTAAACCTTTGACAGGACAGTTTTTCAGGTATAGAACTGGGAACATTTGTGAATAGGGAAAAAAGTAAACGTAAATTCAGGTGAGATGTAAATCCTCAGAAGTTCTTTTACACTAGATTTGTGAATAGAGTCCTACATGACTGCTAAGTGTGTTTTTTAAAGAACAGGTGTACAAACATACATACACAGTTTTGTTGCACCCTTCACTCCTTTAGAGTTTTGCAAAGTTCTTCTCGTCCGCCATCAGATTAATATTATTGTTTTCTGAGAGTTGATCTCATTAATATTTAAACGAAATGGCTCTTCAGAAGTTAACACTTCGGAGAAGCAGTCAGTTGTGCATAAAAAGGCTCCACAAGTGACCTTGTAAGGAAAAATTATGCATTTTTTGCCCTACAAGTAATTTTGATGCAAAAAAGCGTGTGGCGTGAAAAGCACTTCATGTGTCCATAGCTGCCAAGGTTTCGGATTGCAATGAGTGCCATTCCAACGACTATGAGTGACACTTTCTCGCGAGCAAAATCAAGCGATGAAGACCAGGGAAACATAAATATCAGAAACTGCACCCATTTGAGCAGTGAGAAACTCTAAGAAGATCTTAAAAGTGAGTCAAAGCACCAGAAATGGAAGGGCACTAACCGGAGACAGGCTGAGTGACTGCAGTTCTTAGTAGCAGAGGGCAGGCAGGCACTGCAGCTGCTGAGAAGATAATCACATTGATCTGATTATTCACAACAGCGGGATAAAAAGCACATTTTACAGCATAGTAAATATATGTATCAACCCCCTTCTGATTATCAGCAATCCTCTCAATATTCCAAGGAGACAGACACTCCGGAGCGCGTGTATCAGCAAAATATTGAATGGGTAGCACTGCAGTAAACTGCCTTTGTGAATGTAGTACGCGCCATTTAGCTCATATTGTTTATAGTCATATGAGCGTGACGACACAGAGAACATAATGAACATAAAAGTGAAACTCAGGAGTTACAAAATCATTCATTCCACAAATCACAATAAATGGCAACACACCATGCTTAACAATAATATAAATAAACATTCTGATCAAAGCCATGCACTGTTAAAATCACAGTACTCGCGGCTAAGGACGATTTCGGCTATGGTAAAAGACCCAAAACCTAGTAACGACGTAAATGGGTAAACAAATACATCACAGCCAGCTATCACACCCTATTAGGCTGGGAAATAAAGGTTGCCTTTTCAAATGTTCACTATGAAAATAAAATATAACAAACAGTTGAGGAGTTTAAGGAAGAAGGAGGTAAAAGAAAAGGTGAAAGCGTTAGAGGAAAAACAATGCGTCCTGTACCGTAAGGTGATGGCCACAGAGGCCTGGTGGGCCTGGCAGAGGGAGCACAATTCGTTTTTGCAACACAGGACTGAAACTGTCTCACTGTACCGGGTCACCATAGCAATAAGTCTCCCAGGCCCGCCAGAAGGATAAATTGCTTCTCAGGCAGTGTGTCCATTCCAGGTCCAAAAGGAGAGGATTTCTAGTACATTGGGTGAGCACAGGAAATTGTGTCAAGCTTTGCGACACAGCGGTCAGAAGGAGTGGGCAGCAGAGACCAACTACCAAAGCACAATAGCCCAAACACTCTTAAATTTGCTGCTTCGGGTTAGTTCTAAGGCCAAAGGGGTAGCGACTACCGTCAGAGAGAAAAAGCTTTCGCTGTTGGATCAAGGGGAGGAATGCACTTGTGGTGGAGGATGCACAAGCCCCACCAACCAACCTGCTAGATGCCCATGGTTCCAGTCACAATGCCCCTCAAACTTTAGCCCGCATTCCTGGCACCACAGGCTATCTCAGCCAAAGTCCCCGGGCACTCACTGGGTGAGGTATATAGCACAAAGCAGAGAACTACACCTGTAAATGCAGGAAGTAGATTTAAAATGGGACATGCGGCATATAAATATCTGGATACTAGAAAGGACTCTGATGGAAATAGAAGCCCTCAGGTGATACCAGCAGATGATCTACCAAATGTGTGAGCAACTATCCATATGCTAGACCAAATATGAGATTTGTCAACATACCCAAGACACTGCAGTTTGATAGACCGGAAGCCACAAGACTGCGTTACTGAGACAGTAAATTCAGCTGTCTTGTCCTCAAACCTGTTTTTGCACTCAAGTCATTTAACTGTAATGCTTATTGTACAAGAAGATATCGATTTTTATGCAGCTACACATGCAACTTATAAGAAGAATGAAAACCATCAGTGTCCTTACGTTGCACATTTCCCGAACAATGGCCTTTTCTTTTTCACTGAGGTCTTCTTCATATGTGTCCTGCATTTGCCGGTCCAAATTTTCATGCACTTCAAGGACCTACGTAAAATTAAAAATATTTTTCACCATGACTTATTGTTAAACACATATTCTAATCACACAAAGAGGTAAAAATAAAAATCAGCACTTCAGGTGCAATAGCTTGCACATTTAGGGTGGGGGGAGAAGGTCTACTATAGATTACTGGATTGGGATTTTTATTAATTTTGTCATCACAGGTTCAAGTCACTCCATTGTTACTGATGATGTACTCTGCAGCAAATAATTTAAATTCTGACGTTTTCTAAAACATTAGGATTTAATCTCCAAGACATTACGGGCCTTATTATTACTTTGGCGGTGTGGCAGGGGGGCAGCCATGCCAGTGCCCCGCTGCCACAACGCCAAAGCCATATTAAGAACGCCCGCCGGATTCCGACTGGAATCCAGGTCGGGTTGTCCTGCAGCGGCTTGCCCGTGGAGGTGCTGTGCTAAGGCTCATACGCGAGCCTTAGCAAGGCACCGCAATGGGAACGCCATTGCACGTTCCTGCAGGGCATGGACTGTTAAGTCCATGCCCTGCAGGAACTAGGGGACCATGCAATCAGGGGGCACACTATGTGCCCCCCTGCATGCATCCCCTGTCTCAGAGGCAATAGGGGGCCCTGTAGGGCTCCCTTTGTTTCCTCACCGCCACACTTTTCATGGAGCCATGAAAACTGTGGCAGTGAGGAAAATCCTAATATGCTTGGCGGTGCCGCAGAGGCACCACCAGATATTAGGGGCCTCAGATCGCTGCAAAACTACCAAGGATCGTAGAGGCGGCAGCAGCGGTCCCATGATGGTCCGACCACCCTACTTGTAATAGGGCGGTCCGACAACCGGTGCGGGGGTAGCCACACCGCCATCGTGGGTTTGGCGGTCCGCCAAACTCATAATAAGGCCCATAATAATGCCCTATGCAACTATGCAACCTTGGAAGTTTGTATTTCATAAAAAAGACATTAATTTCAGGAACTGCCCCTATATTGTCTTAGCATTTCTTCAAATTGCTATTGCTTTGACTTGGACAATTTTCTCTTCTAACTCGAGACCTATCAAATTGGGTCCTTGGGCCAAATTGAGGTAAGAGTTAATAGGAATAGCCAATATATCAGTTAGGTTGATGCAGTTGACATGTGAAGTAATAGTGTCGAGTTAACAACGGTGCACCCCATAAATTGTCAATTGTGCAAGATCTGCATGTCTGACTATTCTTGCTGAAAACTATTGCCTCTAATAAATTGCACGGAAATTAGCAGCGTTAGCTTGAAATGTTATTGCAACTTGTCTTGTGCTTGACACCAATGATTCTTTAACCACATATAGCTCTATATGTTAAGAAATGGAGCTTTTGCATGGGTGGCAGACATGCCATTGACAAGCTGATTAAGAACCCCAAAGAGTGGAGAATGTAATTGAACGATCCCAGCATCTGGAAGGTTGATGATCTGCTGAGCTGGCCATCCACGAATGTATCTACTGGCGGTACTGGTGTGTTTTTATGAAGATCGTCACCCCTGGGAAAGATGGTAGGATCTACATTCAGGTCAATGTGGCATAAGATATACTGATACCTTTGGTGCAGTACCATGAACCAGACCCCTCAAGTCAGCAGTCATATATTAGGATATTATGAGAAAATATATTGAGTAAGGTCCACACTGCATACTGCACCTTGTGTTTTCTAACATCAGAGGACAGGATCTGATCTCAAGTTGTTTAACTGTGACTAATAATGCCTTGAACGGCAATATATAAGATCTTCCTTGAATGAAGTTTGTATAAGGCAATGTTTTTTTCAATTTTGATCTTTAATACTGATTAAGCACAGCTCAGGTTTCTTTTGTGAGGATTTCTCTTAGGGTAAAGTGCAATTCTGGTCTCATTATCACAAGCAATTCATATCTCTTATTTGTGAATTTTAATAAACTACTCAGAACTCCAGAATTCATGCAGACCTGTTAGTCTGAATGAATGGACAGGTCTCCAGGCAAAAGGTGATGCGGTTTAATTCATGTGAACTTTACCAACAACATACCAGTAACTATAGAGCTAGATTTAAGATTTCAACTGGAAGGTGATACGTTTGAAATTTTAAAACAAAAATAAAATATTAAGTCTCTATTAACACTACAGCATACAGTTTGACCAAAGAATAAAATGAAGTATGGGAAGAGAAGTAGTTTTACAAGCCTGATCTCACTGACCACATTGTGAATGCCTGCCTTCCTAACTTACCGCAGAAGTATCGTAAAAATTTTCAGTTCCAGAGGACAGTTCTTTCTACATAAACATAATTAACGAAATCAAGAAATAATTAACTTATGATTTTGACACTTTAATTTTGCTTTGCTGTGTTCTCGTGGGAAATTGCCATCTGCTGATGCCCTTAAAAGTCATAAAGCAGAGTTCTCCAATGTGGTGTCATGGTTTCATACTATGATCTAATTGCTCCAGCTTTCTACTCACGCGTGGCAACTTCCTTGCTGAGATGTCAACAGGAAAGTGATGATTCTCTCCTTGAAATATCCTGGGTTTTCGTGAAACACTAAACCTTCACCTATCCCCTTGGACACTCAGACATGAAGGGACAATTTACCAGAGTCCCAAATGTTCAGGAGTAGTTTTGGATTTGGTGATAGCGTCCGTAGAAAGACATTTAAATGAGAGCTTCAAAGGGAGGAATGGACAAGAGGTGCGAAGGAGGAGGGGATGGTGGGATTCTTGGTGGGACTGGAATGGTGTTTTACAGGATTGTTTTGCTAAGTTTCTGATTGTGCACCAGGTGCATGTTGTACCTTGATCAATAGTAAGAAAACTCACTGGTTTAAAGTATCTTTCATAATCTTCGTGTAATCCCTCGTTCATATGTTTGCACATGAACAGAAACAACTCAGTGCTCTATGGTTCAGAAGTTCAAAAGCAAACGAGTAGCATTGACCCAAGTAATAACAGCTGTTAGCTATGTGAGCAGTCAATATGCATAACTTCTTCCTGTGACTGTGAAATTATTACCTGTCCCAAAGCCTACATTGTATGTGCTTGATAGGTCTAAATGAAGTCACAGTCATTTCTCTTTACCTTAAAGGTCTGTTGACATATTTTACTTTACCCTATTCTTTATGTCAAATGGCGCTCTGAAAGTGCAGGTACATCATCTTATGTATTCTGCAGTAGTCCAGTATTAAAAATAATTGTTGGACCTGGCCCTTTTAGCAGGGTTTCCCCCAAACATTTGCCTTCCTCCTGTATTTTTCTGACCCTCTTTTTGCTGGGTTTAGGACTCTGGGCACTTTACCACTTCTGTCCTGTGCTAAAATGTAATGATATTTGGTTTCTCCCTAATCGGCATATTTGATTCACTAGTAAGTCCCTAGTACCGTGCACCATGTGTGCCCAGGGCCTGTAAATCAAAAAGCTACTAGTGGGCCCACAGCACCAATTGTGCCACCCACATAGGTAGCCCTGCAAACATGTCTCACTGCATTGGCGCACACCCTGGAAACATTAACCCGACTACAAGCACAGTGTTTGCCATATAAATCTTGGTCAAAGATGGGAATTCTGTGTAGGTGTAAGGAAGGACTTTGGCCAAGATGTAAAAATATTTTGTAAATGGTCATCTGATGAAAATGCAGATATTTAGAGTAGTCGCCAATCAATTAATTTTAGAATGGTTAATGTGCAAGAAATTTTGCAATCAACGTAATCATGAGATCTTAGATGCTATTTTTGAACAGTCCTGGAAGAATGCCTGTGAAGTCAGTAATCTATTTAAAATTGGGCATTTTGGCACAAAGCTACTATAATCAAAAATTGACTGAAAAGGTTTAAATGTAGAACAGTTTGTCTGAAAGGGTTTTTTCATGAGAGAAAACACTTATTAGATAAACTTTATTAAATTAGTCAGAGTATTATTAACCAAATATATTGTTTATTATGCATTATAGTATTTCAACGATAGCATGACCAGGATCTGTGACAAGTACCGTACACCCAAAACTGCCAGGGGTTGGAGTTAGAATAGTATTTATATAAGCACGTTGGGTTAAAATGCCACAGTATTAATACATATAGTATAAAGGGCTGTATGCATTACAGTGCTGTGAAAAACACTATGCCTAAGATTTGTAACAAATACCTTGCAACAGATATTCGAGGACTGGCGTTATAAAAGTAATTTATCTAATATCAGAATATTGCTAGGGAAAATTAGATAAACGTCCAAATAAATGTTTTCTAATAAAATAATCCAACTAAAATATTGATTACACTGTAGAGCACAATTTTAATAAACATATTCCAATTCAAAAAGTTCCTATTAAAACACATTTCAACAATATATTTTAAGTAAAAACACAGCGTTGTATTCTGAACACACGATGGGGAATATCGCGGTAGAAAAGTCAGGTCTTCTTGGTGGGTTGCTGTGTACAACGACACATATCTCTTGCAGAACATCTCCAATTCATACAGTAATATAAAGGATTTGGGCATGTTTTTGCCCCCAAAAAAATCAAAGCCAGGAGATTTATCTTTGGCCAGGAGAGACTCTGTGCAAACGTACCCATATTTACACATTGCCTGCAAAGGTATGCATGTATTATGTGGACTCTGTGGGAATTCTGTCTTGATAACCAATTTGGGCAGAGCAAATGCAGAGCGCAGACAGTGCTCAAAGTAATAAAACAGAGGCAGACCTACCTTCATAGCATGCACAACGGCCTCTGGCTTCTGCACCCCAGGGACATACCCAGCAGGGGGTGTAGACGCAAGTTCAGGAGTCTTGCGAGCAGGACCCTGTATAAACCATAAAAGAAAAATCAGTGCCTCTGTGTCTCTGGCAATTGGAAAAGCATTCTTACAGCATGCAAAACAATGAAGCTTTCGAAAATACACTGCATGGAAAATGAGGGAAGTGGTGAAGGTCACACAGCATAATATATGCATGCGTCCTGTGAAAAGGAAGCTGGTAGAAGGACAAGCTGGATAAACTCCAAAATAAACTAAGCTGAACAAACAAAAGATGCTGCTACACTTCAACAACCACAAAGAAATGTAAGACTGTTTCAGAGATAACCTACAGAACTGAGACACCGAGGTAATAGGACATCAGAGGCATAGTTTCTCCACCATTTTAATGTAGCTCTAGACATATTTGAGCAGTGACTTCCTGAAATCCTGGTTTATAAATAAATTAAACGTGATTATCAAAACAACTCCTTACATGTAGGTTTAATTTACTTTGTACGCCCATTCATGCACACACGCGCGCACACACACACACACACACACACACACACACACACACACACACACACACACACACACACACACACACACACACACACACACACACACACACACACACACACACACACACACACACACAGTGTTACAACAATTTTACACATTTGATATGAAAAAAGCTGAAATGTTTGTACTAAATGCGGATGTAAAAAATATCTGACATAATTAATGCAAACAACCTAATTGCGAGCAAAGTGTTATAAGTCGATAGCATCCATCAGTTTGGGGACATACTAGATCGCATACAACCTTCGTTGCAAGTCTGAAGAAAGCAAAGGTTTGTTTTAACCCACAGATCAAGTCTTGACTTGCTGACATAGCTTTGAGTGGCTTCCCAAACACTCAATCAATGCACCATGCCCCTTTAATTCTTAAACTCCCCGCAGTACTTCAAAGGTCATCTGAACAAGACGTCACAAAGGCTCAGTGTTATCTAAACCTATTCCACAAACTCAAGTCTCGTCTTCCCTACTTCTATTGGTATGATCCAACAATTATAGGGGCAAGAAGATACCACCACAGATCTACAAAAGGAAGTCTTCCACTGTGCCGAATGCGTAAACACACCCCAAAAGAAATAGAGATTCAGAAAGAGCCAGGAAACTAATTTTCTCATTCTAGGCCCCCAAAACTTTGGAACAACCTCCCCCTAGCGCCATAGCTTTCAACCCTGAAAACAATTCCGAAAGCATCTGAAGCCCCACTGGCTCAGAGAACTTTTCTCCAACCAGCTAACAATGCCAGGAACATGTCACATGAGACTCATCCTACCCGCTAATATTCTACATTGATGTGTGATGACCCGAGGCCATCCTCTGTTACCCTGATTAACAGAACTTCTGCAGTCTCATCCCTCTACGCAACGTCAAAGTCTAAAAGCTATACAAGCTTAAATCGTTGTTGTGCACCCTTCAGCTATATACAAGCCATACCTTCATTAAAAAATATATACCAAATGCCAGACCTGCCTCGTTATGTCATGTAGTTACCATTACTGCCCTCAAATTAGGACAGTATGCAAAGTTTCCTAAAAAATTAGAAAGCATGTTGTAGCTTTCAAAACAAATGCTGGACAAATGTATTATACCGGAGTAAACTGATACATCTCTGTCGAAACACCTGCTTTTCTACCAAGCCTTTCACAACAGTGGTGAACATAAAGAATTATAGATACGAACTACCAAAACAGTTTGCATTTCACTGAGGGTGTTCCAGTAACATCAAATAGACAACTAGTACCCAGAAGCTTGGCAGGTGTATGCTTGAACTTCGCTAATTGGTTTGTAGTCCCATTCATTGTTTTTATTGGTTACTAATAATTCTGCCTATTGTTTTCATCCAATCAAAGAAATGCCTCTAGCTTGCTTCAGATGTAGCATTTAACCTAGAGCCCAAAAAACAATATTTTACAATTGTATCCATTTTTGTAGCTGGTGAATTGTATCCAGGATTCAGAAGCATTTGCATTCCTCCATGCTTTAGTACAGCACCAACAGCGATGTTGCATGGATCCTGGCGACATTTCAAACTGAAACACAAAAGTTCACCGAGTGGTTGGCTGCAGTTAGGAAAGTAGATGTTCGAGTGGGGAAAAAAAAAGTTGAATCCAAAAATGGACACTATTTTCAAAACATAAGTCTGCAAAATAACATATGTATTTATTTATGTGCTTCTTGTATTGAGACTACTTTCAGAACTGGTTAATGCAAGCTTACGGATCCGTAGTTGGTAAGGGGAAGCCAAGTGCCTCGAGTAATATCTCAATAGCTCATTCTGAGATCATTCATTGCCTATGTTTTCTGGAACGTTTATGTTTTTAGTATTCTGGGGAGTAAAATATTCATGCTCTGCCTCCAAGCATATATAGGATTAGCCTGAGCCTCAGCTACATCGATAAATTTAGAGAAAGGACATTTCGGGGCATTAACACCTCGGAGTTGGTGGGAATCCATTAACTGAAATATTGAGTAAGGGCGAGGAAAGGGCTGGATCCTTCTCAAAAGGATCTTCAGAGACACGCACACAAGATGGACGCTGGCTGTACTCTTTATCTAGTGGAAGCATTATAAAAAATATATATATATATATTGGTCTCCTTTTCCTCTAACCATACTGGGCCCTTTACGATTAGACAAATGGCAGCATTACCCTTTACCACAGAGGCGATGGTCCTCTGATGGATATTTCTCCGCCAATACGAGGGGTGGGAATTAGGATGTCCAGAACCATGTTAGCCACCCAATGAGGACCATTAATTGGTAGCTAACCCCCAATTCAAATAGCACAGTTCAATGAAAGAACATCAGGAGACAATAGACTCAGGCAAACTTAAGCAATTTGAATATTGTATTAATGATCCAAAATCAATCCATATAAGTAATATTTTAAGCATCTCAGTCAAGAATCTTATCGCATGGTGTACTAAACCACACATTTAGTCAATGTTTCTATCCAAAGGAGGATGCTTATTAGGGAATGACAGATTACAGATTTCCACTACCATTAAAGGCAGAGGATGGGTTTCTAGAATTTACATCAATTTCAGGTTACGGATTCTAACCACCATTAAAGGCAGAGAATGGGTAGTAGTTTCACATAAAATTCAAAAGTTACAAATTCCTATTACCATTAAAGGCAGAAACCGATTCTTCAACAACATTCAAAGGGGCAGATGTAGGACCGTTTTTAGCAGACGCTAACGGACAATCAGGCTGTTAACGACCGCTAAAACGCTGTTTTTCATGTACTAACCCTATTTTGCGAGCCTGTAACCTCATACCGACTCACAAAATAGGGTTTGCGAGTCGATATTAGGAAGCGGTAAGAGCTCAGCCAGCCGTACCTAAAATCACTCAGGAGTTTGCCTTAATGCTCCCGTTTCAAATCATAAAATAAAATCATAATTATTCAAGGATTATTCGCGAAGGTGGGGCCTCTCACAACCTTTTCATGGACTACATTTTTCGGCACTAATCTGAGTAAAAGAGGAAAACGCACAATGGACTAATTCATAAACCAGACCATCGGTTCTCGCAGCCCTTTCAGGAAGAAAGCACCAAGAGTTAATCCTTTCAAACAAATCAGTGACCGAGTGGCATGCAACATTCAAACAGGAACCTCCCACCTACACAATGCGCACGTTACTCATTGCCGGCCTGTCAGGGAATACATGCACTCTCTGAAAACTCCCTTCTGTCAGCTGTTATGAGAAACACAAGTCAGTACATAGTTGTTTCTCATGTGGTTTTGTCTTCGGCTTGCCTGAGAAGTGGGTCAAAAGTTATGAGGCTTATCGGTTTCTGTTGATTTATCTTAATGAACCAGAAATAACTTTGTAGGACTGAGATGCATGCCCTTGGAATATTTCTGCACATTGTTCACTGAAGGCTCAGAAAGTGTTGAGTAAAGAGGCCAATGTAAAGGCCTACTATTTGTTGGAAAATAGCAGCACCTGCATGAGAGCTGCCGTTGCCCTTGAACTAACAGCAGCTTAAATTAATAAAAGTAAAAAAGTAACTAATATAAAAATACAATAACTACAGGCCAACTAAGCTACTTCAAAAGATTCAAAACAACAATGGGGATAGTCTGTCTCATTTGCAATGTGTTTTAAAGGTTAACTACAATGATTTACATTTTAAAATAGAATCGACTTTAAGTATTTATAAACAACTTGCAGCACGAATGGGACCTTTTTATGAGAGGCACCACTAGGTTAAAAAACAGTTTCGAACTACTTATTAACTGTTTATGGAACCCACCATCTTTGAACAAAAGATGACATGCTTATGGGCAAAAAGCCCCATAAAGTGCAGTCTCATCTGCTGGCTAGTATATAGCAAGGCAAAAAAAAACCACAGAGGCGGAGGCGAGGGCTCACATTAAAATCATACATAAAGGCAGGTGGCTTTCTTGGAGTTTGTCATGCTTATGACCACTAACAGTACTTAATCTGAAAAAAAAGATAATTCTAATAATAATTATGAAAATAAAGTGCAGAGGCAGAAAGTTTTTCTTAGGAGCTCGCTACCTGTTCTGCTAAATAACAAGGCCGCTTAGTCATGCTTCCCCAACATGCCCCTTCCCTACACTTGGTCTCTTTATCTCACTTTTGGAGGTTTTCTTCTTCTCCGATTTCTCGTTTTGTTACATTTATCTTCCTCCTTTCTGCTTTTTAGGTCAAGCCCAGTAGACGCTGTCTGTTACTAGGCATATTGTGGTTTACCAAGAACATAGAGGGGCTTAGAGTCCACTTATTACTTACCATTAGTTGGCTTTCCTATCACTTTACCTGCTTCTTAATTTGTGTCCCAGCTTGTCAATCTTGTATTTGCCCCACCAATGGAGCACTGCCTCTTTACCATTAGTTTGCTTCAACTGCTTGCATTTCAAGAACTACTTTTTTATTTTGTGTTAAGCACTCCATGACAATGCATGCGTTTGTGAGTTGTCTCCCCCATGTGCTCCCCCTGCACTCCTTATTGCTCTCTGTCTCCCGAGTGCTTCTCCCCACACCCTTCCTGTTGTATTCGCCTATGTACTTCTTTTGCCTACACTACTATTTCAAAGGAAATAATGCTGAAAAAGGAGCACTCCTGGTATTCGTGATAAATGTTGCAGAACCATGAAGAACGTCTATTGTGGAATTTCTCCTCCGAGGCATCTCTTGAAAGGAGAACATTTTTCTCTGCGCACAAACATAGCAGCGGTCACCTAATGTTGCGGGTGGCTAAAACTTAGTGCCTAAACAACAACAGTAGATGTTGATGCATGAGCTTGGCTCCTAGTCTTTTGATACCTACTTCCCTCCTTGTACTCACAGCCGTTTCCACTCCTTAATTAATATAATAATAAAAATAATTACACAACTTACCATTCCAACGTACAAAATATTTCTGGTCAGGCTGTTGCATGAATTTCATTTGACTGGCAAAATATATGCAATAAATCAGTGCTACCTCGTGAACAAGCCAAGATTTTCAAAGCTGTTAAGTAAATGCGGGTATATTTCCACTACAAAGTTCCTGCCAAAATTTGTACACCATTAGACTGATGAATAAAAAGCAGAGATACACACGTGCGCACCTCAAGGGCAACTTAGAGTATTGCAAAGTAAACATATGTTGAGCTAAACTCCTGAATCTACAATCATCCAGGGGCCGAGGGCAGGAACACACGTCACGGTGAGGTGTGATTCTACAAAAGTATTAACGGGCCAAGCATAGAGGGCACTGTATGGATATCTGAAGAGTACCTATGTGTACCTACTGTGTATATAACTTATTCTTCTCTCATATGATGTGCTCTAGACTCCACCTACCAGGCAGTAGATCTCGGCAAACAGGGCAAGGAGGTTGTGCAAAGCAATCTTTGGATGATTGTAAGAGCAATCTCTAAACAAAGTTCTAAGACGACCATGTAGCTGCTGTGCAGATCTCTAGAGGAAGGAGAATGAAGAACAATGGGGACTGCTCAACCCAGCCATTGTTCTAATCCAAGCAGAATTTCGCTGGAAGCAAGAGAATTAAGATTAAGAAGTATGAGGGGTCACATTCTTTCTCTGATGGAACTTCTCCTGCCATGTGACTTGCCCGCTCATATTACCACCACCACACAAATTCCACAATTTAATGGAATTGCTTCTTTGGAATTGCATTTTGACCTGGTATTTGCCTAAATCAGGGGTCTTCAAACTGTGGGGCGCGACCCCCAGGGGGGCCGTGGAGCGATGCAAAGGGGGTCGCGCCTTCCCAGTCACACTTCTGCCGAGGCCCAAGGGCTTCAGCCCCCCCCTCTTCCCCCGTCCTGCGTCTCAGCCGGGGCTGCTGCAGTGCAACTCGAGCTGCTGGGGGCTCAGCTGGGCAGTGTCTGGAGTCTTATCTCCGGCACGCCCGAGTTTTTCACAGGTCTTTAAAGACCATTTGCATATTTACATGCCTTTGTAAACTGGTTACAGAGGCTTAGTTTTTTTCCTGGTTCCAGTACCCCTGGGCCCCCACTCTGCCTATTCCTTACATTTGTATTTTACATTTACTGCTGCAGTGTGAGAATGCATTTCATGAAAAGGAATATAAAGTAGGGTTGCCAAAAGAAAAATGCCTGCCGTGTTTTGTTTAAAGAGCCTGCAAAGACCTCCTCTTGACACTAAATAGACTTATAAATAAAAAGTATGTATGCATTGGTTATGTGACTTTTCTGTCTTTGTTCTCTTTAATTATCAGTCATGGATCATTGAGGCAGCCCTAGAACACAATTAAAAGTGCTTTCTATTTATATTTGCTGTTCGAAGTATGCACAGATAAGTGCTTAAAATACAGATTTAGGTGACTGCTTATTTTTGTACCGACTGGGCCATCAAAATAATCTGCTGGCAACCCTAACCATAGGACTGGAAGTTTGTTGCAGGATCAGCACATTATTTATTTCCTCGATCCCCGATTAATGCCATAATAGCAATAGTTTAACTTAGATCTTAAACCCTACGCCGCCAATCATAACATGCTGAGTTACTTCAAGTGTCTGGGAATGCACTCTGCATTCAAACAACTCACTCGTCATTCTCGCCCTTCACTTTCACGCTCACCCTGCATTCACAGCGATCACAATGCACTCACACCATTCACCCGCTCACCCTGCACTCACAGTGATCACTCTGCTCTCACAATGCACTTGCGCTGTTCATCCTATACCTCACCCTGCAGTCACACGAGTACACTACTAATCCTGCACTCATGTGACACTTCACTCACCTGTCCCCCTCACTGCTCAATATGCAACTCACTCAAACAAGCCCATCAGTAATCATACACTCATTCGTCCCATTCTGAACATGCATCCGCACCTAAATTCATAAGCCACCTCACTCACCCTGCAGTCACTCCTCTTACCCTACTCTCACACTGTTGCATCGCTCACCGTGCACTCACATGGGCACTCTTGTCACCCACACAGTGCAGAGGGTTAACGTTCCTGCTACAAAGAATATGTACCATGCAGATCACAGAAATGAGTGTGAGTAAACTATGAGTAGCGCTATAAAAAAATGAAATGTTTGTCAGAAAGGTGCTATAGAGAGATGAGGTGAATTGTTGGTGAGTGGCAGTGAAGGAATTCATGGAGAAGGAGGAAACGGGGGTGGGGCACCAAAAAGACTGTTGCACCGTGTGCGACCAGTGTTAGGACCAGCCCTGGCTGGGAGTGTTAAAGGTGAAGTGAGAGGTTGAATGGGGAGAGTTCAGAAGTTGTAAAAAGGGGTGAAAGAAAATGGCCTGCAAAGTGAGAGAGGGATCCGGGGTTAGGAGAGGACAGAGGGATGGAAGGGAGGGGGTGAGAGGAAAGCTGCATGGGTAAACTGCTTAACTCTGCACAAAACCGCCAGGGTTTTAAGGGACCCCTGCTTCTCCCGGCCAGGGCCAAGTGAGCTTCTAATGTGGCAGCACGTATTCCTGCGGAGTGGAAGGCCCTTCACAAAGGTTGACTAGAAATCTTTCTGATGTTAATTGCTGTATTTTGGTTATACACTGGTACTGATGGGGTGAAATCTTTCCTCAGTGTTACTGTGTACACGGCATCACATAACATCATTTACCTTTTCTTCCCACACAATTTAGTCAAGCCTGTCACGTAATTTGGTCCTCACCTGCCTCATAATTCCAGTAGCCCTGCCTACAGGTTTAGAAATTTTTGTCAGGAGGGGGTCCTTACGCCTCAAAATGGTGACAGGGGGGTCTCGGCATCCAAAAGTTTGAAGACCTCTGGCCTAAATCGTATCTTACACACCTGATTCGGTGGCATCCAGAATAATTTCTTCATGTGCTCTCACCACCAGAAAAAAATCCAGATAACATATCAGAAAATCTCACGCTACCATCAAGGACAAGTTTACCAAAACATTCAAAATACCATTATATAAAATGTTATATCTGGAGAGACTTGAGAACAAAACACACCACCAAAAGAAATAAGGTGCCGCTAAAGTCTCCTGTATTTAGTCATTTTTATCTTACAGTTTATTTATTTATTAAGTCTTGCACAAACGACTGTCATGAATTAAACAAGAATATCTACGAAACACAAATCAAATGATAGTACACGAATGTGCAAAATCTGCAATTTCTAGAAATCTTGACACCATAAAGGCAATACAATTTTGCAGCAAAATTGGGCTTTTCAAACTAAATAGTTATGGACCTTCCTCCAAATATTCTCAGAGAATTTGTGTGCAAGTTTGCAAAGTCAGTTAATGCTCACTGCTGACATCTCATATGATCTACAAGCTACATATTCGTATCAGGGCAACGGCTACTCAGGCTTCCATCCTTCGATGGATGGCAAAGAGGGTATTAGAACACTATTTCCCATATTAAAAGTGACGCACCTGCGGAGCAAGGGGCTTGTAAATAAGCCCCTTATTATTTACCGCAGTTACCAACGGCAGAAACTAGGTACATAGTGGTTCATAAAAAGAAATTTGTACACGCACATAATAAGCTCAATTGTCCAGGAAGGCAAAGCTTTACATGTCATTAGTCTAAATTAAGTAGCTCTCCATATCCAAGTGGTTCACTGAAAATGAGAGCAGTGGAAAACTTCGCAGATTTTAAGTAGTGAACCATTGTGTAGGCACGGAACATTTTTCAAGAAAATACTTTCTTATGCAGAGTTCATGGTACTATCCAATCTTGAAGTGTCATTTCCAACATGGAATAAATGCTGGAATCCTCTGCGAATTGTACAAAAATGTGGAAATTTGCTTTTAACGCAAGCTTAAGCCTAAGGGAGTGTATTTCGGACTACGTTTTGTCAGTCACCATTGAAATACATTACTTATACTCAAAACATTGAGGGTAGCTCACAGGTTTACATCACAATCTAAAATGAGTATAAGTAACTTTAAATCCAGAATTAAACAAGCATTGACAAGGTCAATATGGTTTTTAGCCATGCTGTACGGAGTCACCGTTACTGTGCAGCATGCTGAATAAGAAAAAAAAGCCTATCACATGGCCAGCCTGCAATTTGGAGGTGCGCACACCAAGTATGCTCACACCTACATAATGACACCGCTGATTTTTTATTTTTATTTACCGATCAGAGTTAGTTTGAATAATAAAAAGAAAAAAAGCATGAAAGCTGCTTTTTTAAGCACGGGGGTCATTTAGAGCATCTTTGAGGGGACACATGAGGGGGTAGGAATATGGAGGGCATGAGTTGGGGAGCAACATGGAGGGCATAGGTGGGGGTTGCAACGCGGGTGTGGAGAGTGGATGCAATGGTCAAAAGAGGAGGACATAGGTGGGGAAGCAACACAGAGGGCAGGGTGACAGAAGCAGAATGGTGGGCGGGTGTACGGAGGAGGAGAAACAGGCGAGTGCAGCGTGGAGCGGGCTAGAGTAGAAGCAAACTGACAAGAAGGTAATGAGGCAGGACAGAAGAGCAAAAGCAACATGGATGGGGTGGGGAGAAGCGCACAGGTTGTGAAAGGCAGCGAGTCTTCTAAGACCCTCAATGCTGCCCGGTGCAGGGTTCCACCTCTAATTCACTTTGGGTTCGCTATCAAAATAATGAGGCAAGCGCTGGAAACTGGAAGACAAGAAACAGGTTTATTTCTCATGAGGAGATCACGTCAACTGCAGACACCGGGATGTCTGAGGGAAGTGCTCTGCTGATACTCCTTTGGCTCTTCCTTTTATACAGGTTTGACACAATGCATTTGTTTCATTACCATGGTTACACAAGCTTGGGGTCCCCGCCCCGGGCAGGTTGTCACACAAGCCCAACAGTAATTCTCTTCCCACCCAGGTCAAACAGACAATCTTATCTTGCAGCTGGACCTTGCTTCAGGGTCTAAAACATGCGAGACCGGCCAGATCTAAGAGTCCGTTCTGTTGATAAAAACAGGTCCCATTGTTGGTAACAACAAGTATTGCTGTTTGTAGTGCAATAAATCATGTTGCAAAGGTCTTTTTGGTGTTTGGAACCTGTTTGTGTAACTAGGTGCAGTGAGGGGTAGAGTGTCCAAAGGTTTGCCTGAAAACAGAGATGAGAGGAAAAACGAGTTTGTGGCAGCAAGTGGCGCTGAGGTTTGTTGTGGCAATAGAGTTTATAGCCCCCAGCACACATACCAGGTCGGTCAGAGGGATGCTAGTAAGGGCAGGGTGAAACAAAGGTGACCATCAGAGTACAAAATGGCTGTGATAGAGCAAAATGACTGCAACTTATGTGCACATAAAATTCCACCAGACAAGATGGCGCAGGTAATGTTCATGATTATCGTTTTGCTTTTAACAGTGGCCCCTTTGAACATAACTAGCCAGCTTGTCAGTCTATTTCGATCTCCATAATGTCCTGTATCTCTTGATCATACATTACTCTCATTTTTGTTAGCTGAGTGTCCATAGTCTTAGGGTGCAAGGTAGTTATGCAAAGATAACACAAAGGTGGTATACAGTGTATACCCAAACAACAACCACATATTGTCAATACTGGGACCAAGAGAATCATTGATATTTTCCAACCCCACTCCTTCAAGATGCCCCAAAGCCAACTTCCAATTGTCCAAGTCTCTGATCCTTGATGAATTTCTGAAGATAGTCTATGGAGATGTTCGACTGCTTCATAGACAGAAGGTGAATTATCAGGAATGTATACACAGCAGCTGGCACCGATGATGCGGCATGCTCCTCCACGGTCCGCTAGTACCACGTCCAGGACCATGCGATTTTGCAGGGTAACCAGACGGATCGCTTGGAGCTCAGCAGTGCTGTTGGTGAGGATGCCAGCAGTGACGTTCAGGGCGGTCTCTACCGCTTGGGACAGATGTCTGATGGCTCGGCTGTTTGCCATCGGACCCCATAGCGCTACGAGCCCTTTTGCTGCGTCGAGGAACTGTGATGAGGCAGAGTCTGCTTGATCAAGGTCTTTAAAACGCTTTTCTCGATGATGCTCTGCAGGGGCTGTGTAGGTTGGTGGCAAAACAAAGGCGATGTAGCACGTGCCCCCCAGTTTCTTGGGAGCCAGGTGTAGGCTTTGGTTCCACAAACAAAGTACATATTGGGTGATGCAACAAGCGCTGGGGGTTGGCAGTGTTCAAAGTCCTTACAATGCTACAGGTGCTGTGACCCACATTCTTAGTCCCACGGCCTTCAATGCATACAAAGCCAGAGACGTTCACCACAGATAGGGCCACAGTCAGTGTTGCAGCAGTTCTTTTCTTCAGGTAGGAAAATGTGGCTCTGTTAGGATTATTGAACACTTGCATTTCCACTCGTTCTTTGGAGGGGACATTAATCTGGAATGTCGCATTGAAGGTGTGAGGGCAGAAGGGGGCGGCTGTCCTTCCTGTTTTGTTTCGCCAGAACTCGTTGTAGAACTGGGCGATTGTTCCGTCGGAAGTGGCATTGTCTTTGTAACTTTCTTGTAGGAGCATCATCCAGGCAAGGCAAGATTATTCCAGAATTCTTTGCGTCGTTCTCGGAGATGTGGCGGTAGTGATACCAGGTAGTGTTCTTTCTTGGTGGTTGGTTGCATGGTGGGTGACAATGTTCTGTATGCAGGTGTATTCTCTTCAATGATCCAGAGTGCGACCATTAGCAGGAGACAGGTGAGAAATGCGGCTACAAGTGCAATTGTCTTTGTGCTGTGCAGGTTAGCAGTCTTGGTGTCTTTGCGGTGGTTTTGCAGGTGTTCAGTTTCTTCCATCATCTTCGAGGAGCTCAACAACTGTTAGGACCACAGACTTTTGTCTGGCGCTTTCCTGGTAGCGTTGTTTGACTGTGCTACCGATCTGAGGCCTTGACTTAGTTAGTGGCCTGGTCGTTGGAGCTCCCTCCTTTCGTCGATCTTGGGTTGTACCCTTTCCTGGATGGCACCGTGGGGTCGGGAAATTCTGATAGTTCGAGGGTGTCTTCTTGTGGGTAGCAACTCAGAGCTGGTCGGTCTCTCGCGAGTACTTCCTCTTGCACCTCCACCCCTTCACAGGTTGCCAGGGTTGGAGGGACTCGTTTGCAGTGGTGGGCATGCAGCCAGTTTCGTTTTCCTTCCACTCGGAGGGCAGTTCGGGTGGTGATCAGGACTTGCCAGGGGCCCGTCCACCTAGGCTCCAGATTCTTCGTTCTTTGGAAGTTGCGAATCAATACATGGTCGCCTGGCTTTATTTCATGTCCCGGGCCCCTGGATACGTCAGGCAAGGCTTGCTGCACCTGTTGGTGGATAATTGTTAGCTCGTTTGTCAACTTATGCAAGTAATCCGACATTAATATGTTCGGGACATCGTTAATGGAGGTGGGTCTTGGTGCTGCCCAAATGTTCATAGGCCTGCCGAAGACCACCTCATACGGGGTCAGTCGGTGTTTGGCTAAAAGCGCACACAACCACCAGGACATATTTTAGACCAAGGCATCTCTCTAGTTGAATGTAATCCATTTGAAGGATTTCAAAGGGGTGGTCAGGGACTCCAAACCCTCCCCGTGGTACTACTGTCCCCTTCCCTGGGTTGTGTTGTAGGCAGACTATACATTGTTGTACTAGGCGTTTTGCAGATTCTGCTATCTTGACGTTATGCCATACTCTGGTGATTAGTTAAATCATGGGGGTGGAGCCTATGTGTGCTGGTAAATGTGCCATGGTCAATATGGGGATGAGGTAGGCATTGGGTAACAGCCATTTATTTCCGTCTTTAGTTCTCCAGCAATCTTACTCGTCTTTTAGTCCCACCTTTTCCCACTCGGTCAATTCGTCTTGTGTGCCTGTAGTCTGCATGTCCCTTACAGTGGTCCTAGCATCAGTCCATCGTTCAGCTTGTGACCTGGTCACATACATTTGTGTCGTAGTTCTGTCTCCTGCCATGGCTCGGGCAGTAACGTCTGCTAGTGCATTTCCCTGTCCAATGAGATCAGTCACTTTCCTATGTGCTTGGCATTTTATCACTCCTAACTTCTTGGGGAGGAGGACTGCTTGCGTCAAGGCGGAGACTAAATCTCCATGCAGGATGGGTGTACCATGTGAAGTCAGGAACCCTCTTTCTTTCCATAAGATCCCAAAATGGTGAACCACCCCGAAGGCATATTGACTGTCGGTGTATATGTTAACTGTCGTGTCAGTCGCTAAGATACATGCTCGTGTGAGGGCAATGAGTTCTGCAGCCTGGGCTGAACGTTGGGGAATACGGGCTGTTTCCAGAACGGTTCGGGCTGTGGTGACAGCGTATGCAGCTGAGGTGGTGCCGTCGGGGATTTTGATGCACGAACCATCCACCCATAGTTCTCCATCTGGTTCTAGAAAGGCGGTGTCTCTGAGATCTATTCTACTCTTTGTTTGTTCATCGGTTAGTGTCACACAGTCGTGTAGTGGAGTCACGCTAGGATCATTTTCGGGTAGGGGTAACAGTGTGGCTGGATTGAGGGTGGTGCATCGCTTTAGGGTAATGTGCGGTGCTAGCAGGGTCAACTCATATCCTGTCAGTCAGGCGCTAGTCAAGTGTTGGGTTTTGGTCTGGTTTAGTAGTGGGTCGACTGCATGGGGTACTAAAACAGTGACTGGATTGGAGAGTACTATTCCTTCGCTCTGGCGTATCGATACTGCTGCAGCTGCCACAGCGCGCAGGCACGCTGGCAGCGCTCTGGCTACTGGATCGAGGGTGGCAGAGAAATATGCACAAGGGCGTTGTTTGTGACCAATTGATTGTTTTAGGACAGACAATGCACATCCTCCCCTCTCGTGCGTGTAGAGGAAGAATGGTTTGGAGTAATCCGGGGTTCCTAGGGCAGGCGCTGAACAAAGGGCATTGCGTAGTTCTTTAAAGGCTGACTGGCATTCGGGGGTCCAGGGGAGAGGTGAGGGGATGTCTTTAGCTAGGAGGGAGAGAAGGGGTTTGACAATGAGGCTAAAGTTCGGTAACCACTGTCGGCAAAATGAGGTGAGACCTATCAAAGAGCGGACTTGTTTCTGATCTTTGGGGACAGGGGTGTCTAGAATTGTCTGGATCCTGTCAGGCGTGAGTTTCCTCCCTTCTTTGGATAAAAGGTGACCCAAATAGGTCACTTGTGATTTACAGAACTGCAATTTCTTTCGGGAGACCTTGTGACCATTCTCAGCAAGAAAATGGAGTAGTTTGATGGTGGCTGTGACGGCTATTGGTATGGTGTCCGCTGCTAGAAGGATGTCGTCTACATATCGGTCGGGACAAAGGGTTGGTGGAGGGCGTACCGTCAAATCCTATTGAGGTCACATGTGAGCCTGACAAGGGTGCCCTTGGAATCAGTCGTTTGGATAGTGCACTACGTGTTGCTCCTGTGTCTACCAGAAATGGCGACTTTGTGCCCAGGACCTCAGCGGTAACATAAGGGCCTTGCTGATCAACATAGAGCTCGACTGGATCCCTCCCTTGCCCCTGGCTGTCCTATGCAAAGTCGTACGTATTGTCATAATCTGTCTGTTGGTACTGATTCTGTTTGGGATGGTCAAATGTGTTCACTCTTCCTGGCCTTTCCTCGCTTGCTTCACTCGCGTACCCTCTCCCACGTCCCCTTCCTCTCTGACCACTTGCTATTTCCCTCGCCCCTCTGCCCCTACCAGCTCCTAACAAAGCCGGGCATTGGGTTTTCCAGTGTCCATATTCTTTGCAAAATGCACATTGATCCTGTCCTAGGTCTTGGCGTCCTACATATGATGTCGATGAATTGTTTCTAGGTGGCTGTACTCTAGGGGTATTCTGCCGGTATCCTCCCCTATATTGCTCCCTTCCTGTATTCGCCCCCTGGAGTTGTGCTACCATTACCCTTTCCTTCAAGTCCTTCTTTTTCCTTTCTGTAGCCCTGTCATTTTCGTTTCTCTAATGCTCATAGTACTGGGCCATTTGGAGAATGGCCGCCGGTTTAGATGCTGCCCAACTACTTTCGCTGGCTTGTAATTTCTGGGATACATCTGGCAGTAGTCCTTTGACATAGTTCTGCACAAATAAGTGGTGTCCGGTTGCGGTGGACATGTCTTGTCCACTGTAATCGGAGAACACCGTTTCAAATCTGGAGAAATACTCTGAGACATCCTCTTGTGGTTTCTGGCGGCATGGACCAGTCTATCTTTTTCTCTGGGATCCGCGTTTTCACTTTCTGCACTATTTTGTCAGGGAGGTCCAATATTGCTTTAACCGGTTTTTGACCAGGGTTCCGCTGTTTATCTAATGTGTTGAGTTGTTCCCAGGTATGACCAAGCAGTTCGGTATGGTCTATTTTCCTAATCTGTTTCCACACATCTGCTGGCAAACATAACCCGAAGAACAAGTCTATGTCGGCAAGTGTCATTATTGTTGATCCCAGAGCGGTACCTAGCTCGGTGTAAAAGGCGCTGGGGTTCCTTCGTAAATCCGGTAAAGATTTACGGAATGTCAAAATGTCCTGTCTGTCCCATGGTTGATACACCCAATTGTAGACCACCCTTCCTCTAGCGTCTTGATGGTTCATATCGTCATGAGTCCCTTGTCCTCTAGGAGGTACCCAATAAGGGGCAGCTTCTTTTATCGGCATCATGCTATCTGGTTTTTCCACCGGGGGTCCTGCTATCGTAGATGTCCTGTCCTTATCTATCCGTCCTTGTTCCATGAGGTGACGGAATACCTCCAGTGTGGATGAAAAGAGTTCTGTAACATCGTTGTCGCCTTCATCTCCGGTGTCTACCTTCCTATAGAGAGCCACTAGCCGCTCGGGCCCTACATCTTGGTACTTCTCTTCATATGCAGTAAGAGTGTGGTAACAGAGACGTACAATAAAGTATCATTTGCGGTTTTCAACATAGGAGTTGCATATGTCAGTTACATACTCTTCTGTCTCCTTCCTATCTATGAGGGATTGAACTATTTTATCAATGCCTGCTCGCTCATTTTTACTTAATCGCGGTACCCTGGGCGCTCCTTTTTCTTTTGATCCTACCTCTACTACTGTATCCTTTGATGAGGCATTTGGTGTGGGTGACTCGGTGGGAGCAGAGGCGGTGGAGACTGAGGCGATCGTGCCATCTCCGGCTATACTTTGGTGGTCCTGGCGTTGTACTACGGGGATGAGTAGGGGCGTAAGGGGGTGGCATGTATATGATTGGGGGACCTAACAATAAATCATCATCTACCCTTTGTTTTGCTGGTAACTTGGGGTAAAGAGTCGAGGGCGTTCTAACAGGGCATTGACCTGATATTTTTGATTCCTGTTCCTTTTATCGATTTCCTTTTCTTTTAGTTTTTCTTCTAATCTTTTACAGGCTTGGTAAGCTGATTTTCGCGTTTCTTTATCTTGTCTAGCTTCGTCCCTTTTCTTTCTTTGAGCTGCCTCTTTTCGCCATAAACCAAAACTGTCAAACATGGCTGGTCTAGTTTTCTTTTTGTGGAGAGCTAATTCTAACGTTGCTATTTTAGCGGGATCGAAAGATCCCGTCAGTAGCCACTGATTTACCCGGTCCTTCCTAGTGTATTTATGTCATAGTTTGCTATAAGCTACGGTGGCTAATCCATACTTTACGTACATGTCCTTGTTAGGGGTGCCTTCCGGCGGTGCCGGCTGACTGACCTCTAACGAACGGTCGGGTCCAAAACAATTACAATCAAACAATCTAGAGAAAACAGGCATGACGTATTTATCGGTCAAAAATGAATATCTCAATCAATCAATTTAGACAAAAAGTCTGCACTACCTGTCCTTCGCTGCCTGCAAAGAGAGAGAATATTCCTATTCTTCGTTGTTTGCAAGCAGGGAAATGTCGCAAATAACTCAATATCAAAAAAGGAATACTAGTATTTCAATCAAACTATTCAATCAATCAATCAATTTAAGTCGTTTTTTGCACGACCTTACCCGGACCGTATGGACAGTTCTTCGTCTTCCCCTTCCAGCGCCTGGTTGTCCTCTCACTCCAACAATCAATGCGGCGTTCCTCTAAGGTCCCAGTCAGGACCGCAGGTCACTCGAGAGAGGTCCGTTCGGAACCGGTGAAGTTCAGTCGATCGGCAGCCAGACAAGGGTCTTCTCAGGCAGGTATACCCCAATCGTTTAGTCGTTCACTCCGTCGTTAGGACCTCTCTACCGGACCCACGCGTCGCTGATGGGCCCCTACGCTTGGGTGCCAATTTGTGAAAGGCAGCGAGTCTTCTAAGACCCTCAATGCTGCCCGGTGCAGGGTTCCACCTCTAATTCACTTTGGGTTCGCTATCAAAATAATGAGGCAAGCGCTGGAAACTGGAAGACAAGAAACAGGTTTATTTCTCATGAGGAGATCACGTCAACTGCAGACACCGGGATGTCTGAGGGAAGTGCTCTGCTGATACTCCTTTGGCTCTTCCTTTTATACAGGTTTGACACAATGCATTTGTTTCATTACCATGGTTACACAAGCTTGGGGTCCCCGCCCGGGCAGGTTGTCACACAAGCCAAACAGTAATTCTCTTCCCACCCAGGTCAAACAGACAATCTTATCTTGCAGCTGGACCTTGCTTCAGGGTCTAAAACATGTGAGACCGGCCAGATCTAAGAGTCCGTTCTGTTGATAAAAACAGGTCCCATTGTTGGTAACAACAAGTCTTGCTGTTTGTAGTGCAATAAATCATGTTGCAAGAGTCTTTTTGGTGTTTGGAACCTGTTTGTGTAACTAGGTGCAGTGAGGGGTAGAGTGTCCAAAGGTTTGCCTGAAAACAGAGATGAGAGGAAAAACGAGTTTGTGGCAGCAAGTGGCGCTGAGGTTTGTTGTGGCAATAGAGTTTATAGCCCCCAGCACACATACCAGGTCGGTCAGAGGGTCAGAGGGATGCTAGTAAGGGCAGGGTGAAACAAAGGTGACCAACAGAGTACAAAATGGCTGTGATAGATCAAAATGACTGCAAATTATGTGCACATAGAATTCCACCAGACAAGATGGCGCAGGTAATGTTCATGATTATCGTTTTGCTTTTAACAAGGTGACATGGAGTAACACTGAGTGGAAGGAGAGAGAAGTACATGAGGGAGAGACCTGGAAAACACATTCACTCCTATGGAATACTTAACACAAAAGACAAATGCAGTGTTTGAAAAGCAAACAGTGGAAGCATAGAAGGCAGTCAATCAAAAGATATGGTAAGGAGGCTAAGCTCCATGGGAGGGTCAAACACAAGATTGACAAGCGGGTACACAAATTAGTAGGCAAATAATAAGAGTAACAGGAAAATCATCAATGGTAAGCAATGAGTGGACTTCAAGTCTCTGTTTGTTCTTAGTAAGCCCACAATATGTCTTGCTTCAGATAGTGCATTACCCCCTGTCCAGTAGTCTTGACCTGAAAACAATGACAACGCTGATAAGCTAGTAAAAAAGCGAAAAAGAACGCAAATAACAGTGAATTAAAAATAATCAATAAAGTGCTGTTCGCAAGTGAAATGGGGCTTTAACAACACTGTACGCACAATAACTACATTGAAGATTTTCCATACTTGCTGCAAAAACCAGAAGCAAAGAAATGATAGAATGGCCAAAACGATAAAGCAATAACATCTGTTCTATAAACTACAAGAGTAATAATAAAAATCAATTCTCAAAAAGTAGCAACATGAAAGAAGGTGAGAGGGAGGGAGGGAAAGAAGTCACACAGGCAGAAGGGAAGAAGGAGGGCAGTAGGAGTGAACACGGATGGGAAGAGTGCGTACGCCAGAAAATTAATCCAATGACTAGTATATACCGAAGGAGAACTGACAAATACTTATCATTTAATGGAATTATTGGATACTTTTTAGTGAATTGGAAGTGAGGCCTATTGCAATTTCGTTACTGGATATTGCTACAATGTACTCCCAAATATTCTTCAAATATCAGGTGTAGCAATATTTTAAAGTGTAGCAGTGTTATGTTTTATTTGCCCTGTAACCAGGTCCACACGAATTATAAGATTATGCCGAGTTTTCCACATAATTATGAATTTTTGCGCAGTAGCTCATAATTCAGCATGTGCTGTATATTTTGCAGATTTCAACAAAAAAGGTGTTTCTACATTTAAAAAAAAAAAAAGTCACCAAAACTGCTGCCTTGGGTGTTACCGCACAGTGGCAGGCCCTGGAAAAAGGCTAACTGGTCACAGTTCAATTGAATCCTGCATTTATGTGTTAAATGGTACTAATAGGATGAGAAATCTGCCCAGACAGTGTTAACATGGGTAAAAATGACAAACAGCGAAGTAATACTGCCACGTTATGACTCATAAATCTGCGTTTTCCATGCCCCAAAATTTGAACGATGGATTTAACCCAGATCGCTTGACTGGGGGTGAATGTGTTGATTTGGTCTGCATTCCGTCCATCATTTGTGTGTCTTTTGCTTTCTCGCCCAAAATGTAGTCAGCCTGATTCATAGTTTGGTTCTCCCTTTGCCGCATGTTTACAGCGGTCCCACCTGTCACAAGGAATCAATATTAACGAAAAGGCTTCTGAAGGAGATGTCTTCAAGCAGTACCTGTTCCCAAGGCTTCCCAAGATTGAATGAGCACACAAAAATGGATGCAGATCGGCTCACACTTTTATTGCACCACTGGGCACAGTGTTGTGGTTGAACCTGGTCGGGGGTCTGCACATCATAACACCGACCAACTAAACAAGAACTTTGACCCCCAGCACGGTCACTGCCAGGATTCAGCCATCTTTCTACCCTGCCTACAAGTGCTCATGCGTGGAGTCGGTGATAAACACTGGTCTTCATTCACATACTTTCCTGACAGTGTTTTCATCATTGCTTGTTTCAATTTTATTTCGCGTTTTCATTTCCTTTCGGAAGTTACATTCTGGAATATATTCTTTGAGCCTGGGAGCCGGCGTAGGCCTTAATTATTCACAGCTGCTCTGATTTTCTGCCGGTCCCCTCCCTCGGAGAGGCCGAGTTGGAAATGCTTCCATGAGCATGCCTACTGCTTACAGATGTTCTAGCAACTTCCTATAATGGCAGACAAGCCTAGCGGAAGGTGTTTTTACACCCGAGCTCAAGTGAAATTTTGATGGACCTTCCCACCCCAGATCTACACCCAGACTTGGTCGCCCAGCACCGTAAAACACTAAACAAGCACTGGCAAAGCCAATAGGTCTGGCGTTGGTCACCAGCCTTTTGGCTTTGTCAATGTTTCCTTTATTTTGTCATGCTTTTTTCAAAACGTTATTCTTGGGGATGCTGTAACATACTTATAGGGCTTTTAACCAGCCCTCTTCGTCCATTGGTCTGTTAGTGTCTCATTCATACTTTCTTCCAACCACTAAGCATCCAGCATAGGGCAATGGTTCAGCAAACTTCAGCCATTGGCAGACTTCACCGTGAGCGACAGCATTCTGCTGTTTCACAGGGAGCACATCCACACTAAAAGGAGTTCCCTCATTGCCACAGACTACTATGGAATTGATGCGGGCCCAGCAGCTTCTCTAACAATAAAGCAGTGCACAATCCATGTCAAAACAAAACGGATGCCAGAACTATAGGCTTCACCAACTCTTGATTTTTTTCTGTTTGTCAAACGACGGTCTTAATGGGGTATTAAGGAAGAAGGTCACTTCGCTTTCATATTTGAGGCCTGGTCCAATTAGATCTAGGATGCTTCTTTGGGGCAGGGGCGTTCATTGCTGCCTGGCATCCAGGAAGGGTCAACGCAATGTGTACCGGCTGCAATTTGAGCACGGTGTCTCATCTCTAAGCTCTCTACTTGGGAGCCAATTTTCTCTTATTGTTGGGCGATTTTAGTAGTGCATGACTAGCATTTATACATTGTGCAAAATTCCAACCATATTGCAAAACGCCTTTAATGCTACTTCAGTTATATGAAATGTGACCCATTAAGCTTTTTAACACACAAATTCTGCAGATGTGTTCCCTTTATTTTGTTATTCCACCTTTTTTCTACCCTATTGGAACAGCAAGTCACACATTTCTTTTTACAGTGTTCGTTGCACAACACTGCCTTTGGTTCCACATGCACTAAATTCACAAGTGTTCACAGAAGTTGTCGAGACTTTTTCAAAAGTGTGACGAATCCCTTAGTAACCCTATGCGAATGTTCAGTTTCTTTCACTATTGCTTAACTATGAGGGTAATGCATGTTTCCTCAGCACTTCCTTATCTAGGCAGAAAAATAAGTGATGGATCATCTCAGGAAGATTGTGATTGGTGCAGGATCACACACTTTAGTCAGACAAGGAGCCAGTATTAGATCTCAGAACTACTGGTTCCACAGGCAGCAAATTAGCAACTTGATCAAAATTTAGGATACATTCAAATTCTCGACAAGCAAATGCAAATTTCCACTGCGCATATGAAGATTCCACTACTTATAAAATATACAGTGTCCCTTTCACTCATGCCTGCACAGCTCCAAACTCCATCTCTTACAACTTTAATTTGTTCCCTTGTAAAATGGTGAAAGGCTAGCAGCTGACACTTTGGCTGTAAGTGCGCAGCACTGGGGAAAACGTGCAGTGCCTTAAATTAAGATCGCTTCCCAGCTCTACTTTATGCTGACAGCACGTTGGCATCAAGGCCCCTACCCAAAGAGCGCCACATTATTCCAACAGTGCGTACCCTGGAGGAAACAGCATTTTAATTGGGGAAAATCGGCCTGACCAGCGCACCGCTCCTCAACAGCGCATTGCTATAAATGTCTGCAGCGTACACTTCTGGGCCCATGTTCCTTCCAATTAGTACTTCTTGACCTGTTTCAGTCTAAAGATATGCGGTAGCCTTCACTAGGATAAGATGGCAGCGAATCAGACTGTTGCTTTCTGTAGCCTGTGGCGCTCTGTGGAAGGCAGGCTGTAATGAGCGCTGCTCCCAGGGCGGAATTGAAGGAACAGGGATAGGCCTGCTTTTTTTCCCCTCCTTACCATACTCTTTGCAGTCAGTTATTCTGAGTTCTGATTCCGCATCAATTACTGCACATGTAGGTCACTCCGAAGATGTACGCTCACGACGCATCTGAACTTCTCAACTGGCTGAGACTGCACGGCTTACAAATGAGCAAGCGGCGCTAGCAATAGCCATGGCCATGGCCCAATGAGAAGCCGAGAACACTGGAGGTTATAAATAGCGTAGACCTACTTCAGCACCGATTTTCAGCCTTGTTGGCTTTGTACACTCCAGTCTCCGGAAACCTGCCTCATCTCGGCTGCAAGCAACAGAGGGGATTATGGGCGACCTCGCCCCAGACAGTAGGAAGTCAATCTACGCAAACAGATGCACTCCATAATCACCTTTGCTTAAACCTCAACTTGATATGAACTCGGGCTCCGACAAGCTGTCAAGAGTATTTGACGATGCGCTCTAATGCCACAAGGCAGTGCCTAATCCTATTCTCACACTGAAATGTGTTTATTTTATAAATGGGATTCAAGAAGGCCTGGAAAGCAGATCGAGGCGAGTGCACCACGAATAGAGTCGAGAGAACATCTGACCTGGGAGCTCCCGCCACCTCGCATCACATTTAACAAACAACCTTAAGTCAACTGGCACCAAGTAGGGGGGCACTTTGAGCCAATGCTGTACATTTTCAAGATTCCCATTTTAAATTATAGCGCCTAGAAATAAAAGTGCAAAGCCTTACAAAAAGCATCCATGCTTCATGCAGTACATTGGAGATCCAATACACTGTAAAAACACTGCCAGAGAAAAGATCATGGACGCCATTTAGGAGTGGCCAAGGAGTCGCAACTGCAACCACCTGGCTGGGCCATTGTGACCCCTGGCCTCAGATGTGGTGAAATCAGTGCCAGGCACACAAGCTCAGCTCCACTTTCCTTGTTTTTGGTCTATTCTTTAATACACAAATAGTGAATAATATTTTTTTATTCACAATTAGTGTAATAAAGAATGAGTTACAACTTGCTGGAATATGATCCTCCCTGGCAGCTGAGGGAAGTAAAATGCGATTTTAAATGTACATTGTGTGCACGCTTGCAGGTGAGTGTGTGTTTATGTGAGAACCAGTGTGTGGATGTGTAAAGGTGTATGTGTAAGCATGCATGTGTGAGTGAAAGCAAAGGTTAAATGGTGTGTAATGTCACCTCCGCTACCACAGGCATTTGGGTGAAAAGATACTCTCAAGTAGATAAGCCACATGATCCCTTGTCCTCCTCTGACATTTGACATCACATCATTACCTCACAGGTGCTGTTCTAGAAGTGAGTAACACATCAAAAAGATTTAGTACAAGGTAGAAACGGGGCTACAGAAGGCAATCCAGGCTGGGAAACTGGATCAAGAACCTTCCTCATGCCTTACTAAGGTGTGGTCGTGAATCTCTGATGTAGCTCCGTGGGTTTGGGGTGCAAAGGGACTAGCACTGATGGGAGCCGAGTTAGGCAGCCAGGCATTAAAGTCTGTTGAGGGAAGGGTAGTGGATTTGTGAAGATATCTTCATAGTGTTGTGGCATATATTGCCAAAAGGAGACAAAGGTGAAAACAGCAAGAGACAGAAGTGCCCAACACCAGAAGCAAAGGGAACAAGTGTGGCACACAATACCTGGGTATCATGAAGAAAACCGGAGAGAGAGGCCAGTGACTTGTCATAAAATACAGATATATATATATATATATATATCTGTATTTTATATATATATACACACACATATATACATACAAAAACGTACATATATACATACACATATATACACACATTTATGTACACACACACATATATATATAGATCTATATTTATATCTATACATAAATATAAATGAATGTACAACATCTGACCCCTTGAGAGCCGATTTCTGCGAGATGGAGTGGAGCAGAATGTTTATATCTATATATTTATGCTGTCATTGACAATGCTGCACCATACACAAAGACTATAATCTGACAATTTAAAGAATTGTAGTATCATTTAATTCTAAAAAAATAAACAATAATTGAGCTCAGTGCTCAAGTGATCTCACATAATCGCGCTATTGTATATATACAAAATAAAGGGTAAATAGGACCATGCAGGTTTAATAGTAAGGGTACAAGATTAATTCTTTGTTACACATTGAACAAACAACTATTTTTGTTGGTCAATTATAGTGGTCGATGGGGTTTCGATAATTGTTTCATATAGGGTCATCAACAGGACAATTATTATTGAGCAGATTGGAGCGAATATGGTTGCAAAGGTGCAGTACGTGTTGAAGCCAAACAAGGAATACCCTAATAAAGCGGTATGGAATCCTATTGTTGTTTAAGGTGGGGTCCTGGTACTTATAGGGTCAAGAAAATTCTCCAATAAAATCCAGACCTCAGCGGTTAATGATAAGGAGCCCAGACTGTGATGTGGAGGAATGGGTCAAAAAGGTACTGGACAGGGTAGGCTGGCTTGAAAATACAGTGGCCTTGAGTTTCATCTAATTTGGATGTATTGAAATTGCATGACAATGTCTGATCAAGGTGAGGCATCAGTGTGCGTCCCTGGTAGGTGAAAGGCATGTACACCTGGCAGAGCTTTCTCCTACAAATTCAATACATCAAAATAGGATTAATCTCCCTTTCAACTATATTTTCATGCAGACCTGTCACGCTGGGTACCCTTTGGATCCATTCCTCCACATCAGACTATATTCTTTGTGTATGGCCTGAATTACATTGTCCTGTAAAAACAAATCTTCAGTAAGTATTTTTTGTTTATATTGCCTGTATCACGATTTGTATGTATAGAACCACTGCAGCATGGCGTAATGGGTCAGCCTACTTAAGGCATTCGCAAACTTTGCTGTGAGTGATGGCAATCTGCCCTTTCACAAGGGACACATCCACACGCAAAGTAGTTCTCTTACATGCCAGGGAGTACTATGGCAGTGTGTGCTTTTTGAAACCAAAAATATATTGTTGCTGTTAGGCATTTTTTTTTTTTTTTTGGAATTGTTAAATGCCACCAACTAACCGAAACAAAGTTTTTCAACAACCATGACAAAACAAAGCTAACATTGACAAAGTTAAAAAGCTGGTAGCCAACACCACCTATTGGTTTGCCAATACTTATTTATTTTAGATTCCTCCACACCCCAAATGCCTTGCAGAAACACCGATGGCAGAGGGTCCACCTCCCCCCCCTAGCAGGGAGCCTGCACCATTCCACTATGGTTGCTGCAGATCCCTCAGCAGCAACTAGGAACAAAGAGTAAAGTGGCAAGAAGATGCACAAGGACAACACAAAAACAGAAGGAACGCGAGACAAATTAGTCACTACCGTGCTCTGATCCGCCTGCAGACCTAATCCATCTCTTCTAAGCCGCGGTAAAAGCATTACAATAGCATGCATTGATACTGATTAAACGTTCAGGGCTCCAACTAAATTAGGCAGTCGTTTGAATCACTTTTTCTATCAGACCCAATTGATTTTATTATGTTCTAGCCACCAGAGACAGCATTTTAATAGAAATGAGCCCGACTGCCAGAAGAAATATCATTATTAAATTACTGTTGTCATATCTCAGCGGATGAAATGCACCGAGGTGAATGATCCGTGTTCCATTAAGCCTGATCCAGCTTGTAATAAGATGCACTGCAGTCCCGCTCCTGCATCAAGGGTCCTGTAGGGACCCTCTCTCCACTTTCCCAGAAGCACTGCCGGCGGTGCGTCTTCACGGCAGTCACAGGTCTCCAGAACTTTAAATATCCTTCAAATCCTTACCTATCTCAGCAGAAGCGGAGCTAGCGTTGGCAAAAATGTCTTTCACAGCATCTTTGGCCTGATTTTCCTTTTTCAAAACGGATAAAAACATGTGATCAGAAGTTCACTGCTGAGTGAGCAGATCTGTGTGTACAGGAGAGTCTTCAATGTCTATTAAAGGATATCCAAGTGAGGCAAACTGCCCTGACTGGCACCATGCCAAAGGAAGCCGAACTGTGCCTGGTTCATCACAGATGATCCGCGAAAAGATTGAATTTTAGAAAATGAAAACCTGATCTTTTATGTGAACTATATTTAGCATTTCAGAGCGATCCAGTTGAGTGAGATATTTAAATAACTAGCACTTTTAGCAAGGCTTGGGCTTAGAGTCATGAGATGGACCACCCATGAAGGAGGCTATTGCAGGTTCATGGCCAATGGGCAGGTTTGTAATGTAATGAGTGCAGAAAGGGCTGGCTCGGTTCAACTACCTAGCTCGTGCCTTGGGTTTCAATTCACTGACCTAATGAGTTATACTGTTTTAGTCTGGATTGCGTCCCTTGGACTGACAAACCCAGGACTGGAAACGCTGCAGAGTCATCATGAAGCGAGGCAGCAACCCTAGCAGCAAGCAAAATCTTTAAGCCAGTTCTGCGCCTTTCCATTCTGCACTAGCTCAGCCATTGTCCGTTGCTCTCTTTGACCTACTTCATTACCACACAGAATCATCTTTGTGTTCCCATCAGCAGAAAATATGAGTACCCTGCCAAATGAACTTTTATGTCCATCCCAATTGATGCCTTCACGGATTCAGAGCATTGCGGCTAATTCACTGGTCTGGAACAAATCTGCTAACAGAGTGTCCTCTGTGCAGCCGAGCAACTCTGAGAACTCATTTCTATTTTAATGCATTAGTTGCCTACCTGACCAGAACATCTATTTCAAATTTTAGCTTAGAGTCAGATCTCTTCGCCTCCTCTTTTAAGGTCGTATCCAGGGTCAAAAGCTTGTTTAGGCTCCCTTCTCATATCCTGATCACCTGGACTCCCTAATTTAGGCCACACTTTCCTTGCCTGTGAAAATGCATGTTGTCTTTACCTCCTGCCATGCCCTCGGTGATATTACAATTCATCTACAGTCTCCACAGAGACAGAAGATCTGATTCCCAAATTGTTTTGAATGAACATGCGAATTTACCCTTGTACATTTAGTAGTACCTCCTAACAAATCAGGGGTAAGTCACATCTGCTCACAGAAAAATCATTGTCGATCGGCCAGAAAATGTTATTGTGGTGTAAAGTTTTGTATTTGTACTGATTTGAACCAAGCAGCACCAGTTGTAACGTTTAACACTAAAATGATGATAGCACAGTGAAAATACACTGTGCTTATGCACAGCATTATACAAAGAATAAATGTTTTGTTACAAAGTTTGCAGGGGCTCTAACATTGCATAAAAGTGGGCCAGACCCCTAAAATCATCCACGTAGACAAATACTAAGGAGACTGTATGGTGAGTAGCCAGGATTTCAGCATCTTTCTCAACTGGCAAGTCAGTTTCAGGGTGTATTCTGAAACTATAGAATCACTTGGTGCACAGCACTTAATTTACAGAACTACTTTAATGGGAGAAATATGCAGTGATCAGTTTACTCCAGTGAATCTTAAGAAATGCAGGAATATGGCATTACGGCCAACTAGTACAGTTTACTAACAGCAAAAAATGAATGATAACTCTCCACACACACACAGTGGCATAGCTAGATATTTTGCCGCTCATGGTGGCCCTGCGTTTGCCGCCCGGGACGACTGCAGGGGAGGGGGGATGCTGGTGGTCCCTGCGATTGCCGCTTCGTGACGGCCGCATGTAAGAGCAGGGAGGGGCGCCGCCCCCAAAACTCATGCCGCCCAGGGAGGACCGCCCCCCCTTGCTACACCACTGCACAAGTTCAATAGAACTTGTGCTAACGTCATTAGCACTGGATCTTTCATGTTTATTGGAAATAAAACAAACTCAGGGGTGATATCACGTCTTCAGGCAGTGAATGCGTTATCACACCTGAGTATATTACGAGGCTGTCTAAACATGGGCCACAGCCATGAACGCTTGTGTCCACTCAATGTGGTCCAACTATGATGATAGAAAGAGTCATACAGATGATGTTGCCTCATAGGCTTATTGCAAGTATGTGGTATATGTATAGAATAAATCTATCCAAAGGCAACAGAGAACTGTATAGGGTCAAAGTCAAGGATACAGTCAACAAGGAATTGGGGAGGTATCTGGATAGTAGACTGTTATTGCAAATCGTAGTGTTCTTAAAAATGTGCATCTTAACTCTTTCCTGAATTGGAGCCGGTATGGCTGGGACAATCCTGATCCATGATTGATTTGGAGACGTTGTTCCTGATCCTGGATGCCTGCATGCAAACGGCCTGTTGCCTTGTTCTTTTTTTGCACTTCTCATTGATACAACAGTAACAAACAACAGTAACAATACACATAATATGTGGAAGGAAAGGGCAGTGTTTGCACAGGTGTGACTTTGTTACAAACAGCTGTGACTTTGTTACAAACTGCTCTCTATAACAGAAATGATCACGGAATGGTAAGAAATTGCCGCACACCACAAATTGAAGACTGAGTCCTATTGAGCTTGTGTACGACATGATCCCTTGTAGGATGCAAAGACGTTATCCACAATCAATCATCATTGCTACTTGTGTGCAAATTATTGTGGCCATTATTAGCGTACCCAGTCATCGAAATCATATAGATGCTGAGCTTCTTAGTGTAGGGGTGCCGGGGTGGAAGGCTGCACACACGATTAATATGGTTGCAACTCTGCCAGTTGAACTAAAATTCTTAAATTCTGATCCTGGTTTCCCTATTTGATGGAATTTGGTGATCTAGGTCAAACCATTTTTTTCTGTAGATCTCTGTTCCTTTATGTGCTAGTGCTGGGAATATGAAGGTATGAGTTTACCAAACTATTTAAAAAACTAGAAATTTTCAATGATTACGCAAACATGGAACGAAGTGGGCATCACATAGGTTTGTCTGTGTTCAACAGACGGGTAAGAAGGATAACTACTACATTAAATAGAATGAAGAAAGGATAAAAAAAAATAGACAAACACTTAAATATACAATAGAAATGAAGTGGTGGTTAAACACAAATCCAGTGTCTTCAAAACGTTCAAAATCTTGCATTCGCTCAATCAAATTACTTCTCACAATCTTAAGAGCTCTATTTGGACTACCCACAGCTGTCATCATACTCTGCTCAAGTGTTTTAGGACAGATTACTTGAGTTGCTTTTCTTTCCAAATACCGTGGTACATCCTTATTTCAGGCATGTTTCTCATCTCTTATCTGGAGCACATACCAGTGACATCGCCCCTGACACACCAAATTCTGTGTTGCTAATATTCCCCATGTACAGATGTGCTATGGGAACAATGGCATTGTATTTCAAGGTAGCTTTCTATTTATTGAAGAGAGGAGTTACTCAGTCTAATATATGGTCAAAAACAAGGTTCAATAATTGCCATCCATGGTTCACTCTGCATGCATCACGGAGAACCCCGGTTTGCCTGTAAGCTTAAAATTATTGACACCATATGTATGAAAAAAGGGTACTACTTTATATTCAGTCAAATTAAAATGCATTTCAAGCCTTTTTTTAAAAATAAACAAAATGCGTATGTGTTAAAGCACAAGTGACTGCCAGTATAGGCATGTTCCACCAGACAATGGCCAATGGTGAGTGAATTAAGGAATGAAGAAAAAATTATATAGTTCAGCTGTCACTTCATTAGAAGCGTCCTGGAGTTTTGATGATGATGGAAGTAGAAACAGAATTACACTTCTCGAATCAAAAAGGTCTTGAGCTGGGCTTTCACTGGCGATATATCAATGGTACAGTGGCAGAGCATTCCAGAGACTGGGAGCTAAAAAAGAAAGATCTGCCACTAGCTTTCCGCACTTTAGGGACCCACAGCAGATTATGATTGGGCGAGCGGAGTGCCCTAGGAAGAAGATATTTTTTGAGCTTGTCTTGGATGTACCTAGGGCCGATCTGATAGAAGGCTCTGTGCGTAACCATAAGTGTTTTCAATTTGATTCTAGATTTAAACGGCAACCACAAAGTTGTTTCAGGCCTTGCCTAATAGAGTGTCTTTTTGGAATATTCAGTACAAACCGAGCTGCAGCATTCTGGACATGCTGAAGCCAGGTGAGCAGGTCCTGAGGAGCTCCCAGATAGAGTACATTAGCATAAACTAATCTAGAAGTGATTAATGCATGTACAATACCCTTCCAGGTGACTAGGGAGAGGTATTTTAAGAACATTCTTAATGATTTTAGAAGGCCCAAACAGGTAGTGGCAGTGGCCCAGACCTGGGGTTTGAAAGATCCATTAACACCCCCAGATTTCTGACAACAGTTTAGCGGGTGGGTGCTCGCCCCAGCTCAGGGGGCCAAAGTCTAATAGCATCAACTGGGGAAGAAGAACCAAACACTTAAAATTTCTGATTTATCAGAATTAAGCTGTTGACAACTATTGTACATCCAGTCTGCAACAGCAGTGCGACAGCCCTGAAAATCGCCAACCACAGTGTCATTAATCTGTTGAAAAGCCAACATAAGTTGTGTGTCATCTGCATATGATACAATGTTGAAATGATACAAAAGAAAGCAATATTAGAGGTGGATACTGTGAATGGTGGAATGTCTTCTTGCTTAGATTTACTTTTTGATATCGTTTCATAGTTTCAGAAAATGGAGATACAAATATCCATCACAGGTCTTACATTTTGGACTGGGTCCGGGTACAGCGGCAGTGATGAGAGTTGTGTTTCGGAGTGGTACGGGGACAAGCCTTTTCGTAAATTCCTCAGGTCCCCAGAGCTTGAGTGCTGCAAAGACAAAGTGGTAAACAAGAAAACTGTGAGCAAAACAAGTAACTGGAATGAACAGTTCAGTCTACACAACATGCTCCTTGTAAGCAGATGCCATGCAACCTGCAGCTTCCACAGGCAGTGCTTTAGAAAGGAGCACACCAGTCAAGCTGCTCCCTGAATTAACAATGGTTCTTTTAACCTTAAGCAGAGTTAAGGGACAAACTCCAAGGACAATGTTTAAATAGGAAAAATAATGTAAAGATTGATTTTTCTGCAAAGAATACTCTCCGCGGGAAAGAAAGAAGGGCAAATTAAGTGCAGGAGAGAGTGAGAGTGTGTGCGCGCGCGCATGATCTTCTCTCTCACTTCAGGCATCCCACAGACATATCGCTGCTTAATCACTTCAACTGCAGGAAGTGCTTAATTTGAGCTGGTGGTTTCCGCTGGGCCCACTGGCACTCATTTTTGGGAGACTGGCACTCATTATTCATCATCAGACATTTACAGATGGCAAGAGTGAAAAACACACAAAGGGGAAAGAAGGAGGAAGAGAAAGACAGGAAAAAGTGTCATACAGGAAGAAAGCAGGAACCTGCACGAGTGAGATAGATAGGCAGGGAGTGCCTGGTGGTGGATTAAAGAGGCATGAGGTGGTTTCAAGTCCCACACCCTTGGTATTCAGCAAACCAATACTTAATAGCGCTGGCCACGTTCTTCAAAGCAGAGCTTTGGCACTCATTCTTTTACAAATTAAGCACTGAGGCCTGGCGGATGGAAGGTGGCAGGTGGAAAGAATACTATCCCATGATAGATCCTTGGATGCAGGCGATTTAACCCTGATAATCTGCAGAGTCACATGAAGAAGCAATACTTGCAACATTTTTTATAGTATCAAACATTAACAAGGACTATTCAACTCTTTCGGAAGGGTGGGTGTTGCTTGGTACAATATGGAAGTCATATAACATTACCAGGATGAACGTCAATAAAAAAAGAAGTAGAACCATTTAAACATGCATAAAAAATGTGATAGAAAGGTTTCAGGCAGGCATGGGTTCCTAAAATCCTTGAGGAATATGGCTCAGCCCTACCACTGAGAGATACAAAGTGGCACCTGGAGTAGAGATTAATAAGTAGCAAGCGCCTGCGTTCTGTATACCAAAAAAAGATTAATCTACACATTTGCGATTAGTCTTTCCTGAAGATGAACTTCTGGATCACTCTGTGGCTCACATCATTCACAGTAGTTCCAAAGCAGGCCCTCTGCTCTTCCACATGCACTAAAGTGACTAGTTACACCTGGTAACAAGCAGGCTAACATTAGGAAGACCCCCCAAGTTGAAAAGAGCTTGCAGTGTTCACTGTGTATTCATGTGGACATTTGATGGGCTCAGCAATGAAGTCCATGGCAATATTCTCTATTGAAGCATTGTTGAGCTGTAACATGGCAAAGTTATAGGAAAGAGTAGTAAAGTTATAGGAAAGAGTAGTAAAGTTATAGGAAAGAGTAGTAGTCCAACCCTATTGGTTTGTCTGGGTAAAAAGCACATTTCATATTTGTGAACACATTGGTGACATTAGCGAAAAAAGATAAGGGTAGATAAAAGACTGGGGATAAACAAAGATGTTATGGGCAGAAGAAGATGTGAGAGCTCAAGAATCCCATGTGCAACATTCTCATTACTCAAGACTTCAGGGGCAACAGGTCATAATAGAGATAGAATGAGAAGTACATTTTCAAATGATGGTCTGTAAAATAGATTAAATAACAATATGATGCAAAACAGGCTATATTGAGAGAGAGATGAACATGTGGTGAGGGTTCACATTCTGAAGCTAGATAAGTGTGCCAAGGTTAACTGTGGTTTCTTTCAAATTCCAATGGAAGGCCAGTGGCCGACTTTAAAATATGCGGAAAAAGAGGCAAAACTGTCTTGTGGATAAACTGCTGACACTAAAAACTGAAAAACAGGTCTTTGACCCTTGCTTAGGCATTTGACAAAAAATTTGATTTCTGCAAACAAAGGGATTTATCTCCCATTGTCTCATGTTCTAAATGACTGTAATGCAAAAATACGCACTGTCCCAGTTACAGGACTCCTCTCACTCCCCATCACATTATGATTTCGGTCATTTGAGAAGGACCACATTTCCCATGTCTAATGATTGGCTATCTTATCACAACGTGATACACTGACCTTTACAGATACAGCAAAGCATGTATACCACATTAGAACACCACCCGTCTGCCCAAAAAGGAACAGTTGCCGCTTCCCATTGAAGTGCATTTGTGCCCAATACCAGATTGCAACCTCTGGAAATTTTAGTTGAAGCTGGGGCTCCTCCGCTATGGCAGAGGAGTGCGTCCCCTCTCCCCCCCCCCGCAGCGTTAAAAAAGTAAAACGATAATAAACCCTGGTTTATTATCGTTTCATTTTGTTTCCAGGCTAAGTCTTGGGGTAGGGGCTAGGGGGATTATAGGCATCGAAGGGAGTGGTAGTGCACTGTTGTCAGTGCGCAGGACGGTTTGGCTGGCCGGCCCAGGCCGGCCAAAGAGTCATGCGCAGTGAAGCTCTCTCCAATCCGAGCTGCGTTGCCGAGTTGGAGATAGCAAAGCACAGGCTCCCAGTCTCCCTGGGAGTGCAAATCCTCAGCACTCAGGCCAATCATGAAGCTGCTCTCATGCATGAGAGCAGCTTCAGGATTTGCTGCAGGGGAGGCTGGGAGCCTGTGCCTGCAGTGGAGCCACAAGAGGAGCAGAAGACCGGCGACACAGTGGGCTGCAGGCAAGTTCTTTTTACCCCTTTTTTTTTTGTCATCATCTACCCCCCCCCCCCCCCCCCTCCCCAGCCCGAACGTTTCCTCGGATACCGGCCGCTACTGGATAGTTCTAGACGATATTTCACATTACCATGAGCTATTACAACACAAATTGTTAGTGTTGAATGTCATAGCTCATTTGTTAAGTGCTATGACATTAATTTCCAAGATTTCATTAACAGCAGGAGCATCCTCTCTAAACATTGCAGATAAATTGCATCGCATCTTTATAAGTTATGCAAAGCAGAATTGCCAGCACCACTGATCAATGACCCACACTTTGGTGTTTCCTTTAGTAACAAAACAATGTTTTTCCAAATGAAAAAGGAACAAAAAATATAAAATGTACACCTTTTTTCAGCACTAAAGTAGGCACGTGCAGGTCAGTGGGTATAAGTATCTGCTCATAAAAGTGGAATGCTCCGCCACTGACTTTGAGAGCCGAACTTACTGAAAGCAATTTTCGTAAGCAACTAAAAACCTGGTTATTTCAACTCTAATTTGGGGCCTTATGTATGTCCCCTCAGTATTACTCTATCCTCTTAGCTTAGGCTGTGCTCTGTTTTTCTTCTTCCTTTGGGGGTCTCTATCCTAGTGCGGGGACACACCGTTGGGTGTAACCAGGTGCTTTATAAATGAAATGTATTTATTATCATACAATCTTTGTGCAACCAATATAGATCAAATGTTAAGTCAAAGGGAAGCAACACACAGGCTTTCATTCAAAGTTAAAAAAAAAAAAAGGATCAGTGAGCTGGTTAAAAGAGCCGCTTGTGCACTGTGTTAAGCACCGATAGGCTGCATCAACTATTAGTCTATTAAAAAAAAACGTTTGTAATCATTCAAACTTTGTAACTATCTTTTAAACTACACTAGTGCAAGGTGCCTCGCGTGCTTTCATACTGTGCGAGGAGTCCTCGTTTCCGCAGCAAGAGCAGTCTTTAGATGCCATAGAATGAGGAAGGAACTTTGCCTGTCCTTCAATGTTCTCTGAAGTACTAATTTATTTGGCTTCTCGGAGTGGTTGCCTTTTGAAGTGTTGTAGTCACTCCACATGCGATCATCATACAGGTTTCGTCATTCGGGGCTCTTGTAGCAGCAGCCCTGGCTTACTTCCCTCTGCAGACAGGGTGAAGGACAGAGTTATGCTAAGCACAAACTGTTGGGTGGAGGCCAGATCTGAACAGGAGTCATTCAGTAAGGAAACACTGCTAAAAGTGCAACTCCGTGCCTGACAGGTAATTGGCAAGTAGTGCAAAACATTTGGTTTGAATTACATGCAGCTGAACTCAAATGGGTTGAAAAACAATTAATGAGAAAATATTTTTGAAAAGGACAATATGTCTGAAAAATAGAAGATTGGTCACGGGTCTGGGCACAGGGTTAAGGATAATGTATTAGGAATTTTTGTGTAGTAAATAAGGAATTATAAATAAGGGAATGGTGGTAAGGGCTCAGGGGTTAGTTGTTAGGGGATAGAGAAGGAGGTACGGGTTTATGGGTAAGAGGATATGGGGTTAGAGGTTTTAGGGATATGGTCAGTCATTAGAGGTGAGGGGCTTGTGGTTAGGGGATAATGTGAACATCACAGGTAGAGTTTGGTTTATGCGGAATGTAAAAAATATAATTTGAACCAAATGACCCGCAGCCATGTTCATGGCTGTAACAATGGGTATTTTCAGACTATTTGGTTTCAATCCAATTGATTCAAACTAAATGCTATTCACACGTTACTTCCGGACTGTATACACAGATTTGCCTTAAAGTAGGGAGCAAGGCATCAAATATTCGCCAGTATGCTGAGGAGGCCGCCTTTTGCTCCCTTGCGAAGGGGTATTTCTTCTGCGATTTTAAGAATCTCACACTTTCGCGACAAAGCCTTACTGCATCAAGAAACTATACCTAAAAAGGTTCATCTATTTTTAAATGGAAATGGTGCCATTTTGAGGACTGCAGCTTCGTTTCTGCTTTAGCATACCAAAGTCAGTAAAGTTATAGTATTTTTTTTTTTTTTTGTTTATTAGCATTTTATACAAACAAAAAGTGAAAACAAAGTACAATTAAGGCAAACAAACAGCCAGATAATGCTTGATTCAACACACGATCAATGTTACATAATACCATCATGTGAATTACAATTATATTCGTATACATACTTTCTCCTCCGCCGAGTCCCAATAGCGGTATAGGCATGATCCATTACAAAGGGATGAACCGAAGTTCACCACATTAGTTCCCTGTAGGGCACATCTCACTCAGAACACTAAACATCCTATGGAATGCAATACCCAAGCGTCTCCGCATGTGCAGCAACCCTCCATGTGTTACCTCACATCCCAACCCGAACTCCCTCCCAGCTAATCCCGTGGCAATGCATCCACTATCTGTTCTTGACACTCCCGGGCCCACGCTACAAATGGTTCCCAAATGTCCTTAGGGCGTGATCCTGAAGGCATCAGCTCCCAAAATGTAGTCAATTGCGAATGGCCAAAGGTCACATCTCTTATCCAATCATCTTTAGACGGAACCCTCCTGCTTCCCCAATGAATGGCGACCCGTCTTTTAGCAAAGAGGAGTAGCAGTGCGTGTAATTTCCTAACCTTCACAGGCGTGTCCCTCACATACCCAAGCAACCCCAGTAGAGGGTTAGGATCCCCCTCCAATCCAGTTATTTGGCGTATTATATTAAATACATTAATCCAATATGGTCCCAGCCGCGGGCAGTCCCATGCAATTCCCATGCAATATGTAAGAACCCCGCAGGTGCAATACCACATCTCCAGCAACTGTCGTCATCTTTTAATCCTATATGATGCAGACTAGCGGGCGTCCTGTAAAATCTGTGTAGGAATTTAAAATGAATTAAACGGAGTTTATAATTAGGGGAAAGTGCCGTTAGCTGGCTGCAACAATATAGCCATTGGTCTTCCGTGAGTGGGGTCTGGAGATCCTCATTCCACGCCATGAATGCTCGGGGTTTCAAGACTGGTGCCGACGTCTGCATATGGTTATATATTCTAGTAATGAGCCGACGTGGGGAGGCTACTGTAAGAATGTTTTCTAAAGCACTCAGGGTGGGCGGTGCGTCCGGGAATGTATCATGCAACGACCGGCATGCCATCTTAAGTTTATGATATGCAAATAATTCAGTGAAAACCACTTGTCGATCTTCCCCCGCCGTCAGGGGGGTGGGGGGGTCGAAACGACCCCTCTGGATAGAGGTCCCCAAGGGTAGCTAGATTTATTTTCCGCGCCAGATCCCTTCCTATGCCGTCACCCGAGGGAAACAGCTGCGGATTGTTTACTAGGGGCATTGCCGGGGCATATAGAATGGTCGCGCCAGCACTCCCTCGCAGTTCATGCCAGGCCCAGCGCAGGGTTTCCACTGTATCTATATCCTCCCTAGGGCGTTTGTATGCTCCAAACAGGGCGACCTGTAGGGGAAGAGGCGCTGCCACGTCCGCTTCCACAGCCACATGGGGCTGAAAAGGAGTGGGGTGTATCCAATAATGTAAGAACTGAGCTTGCGCACTCCAAGCATACAATTGCATGTCCGGCGCCCCCAGTCCCCCTGCCGCAGAGGAAGCGTCAGAAGCTCCCAGGAGATCCTGACCTGTCCACCCGCCCACACCAAAGAAATCAGCAGGGACCGCAGGGTTTTAAAAAACGCTCGTGTAAGGACAAGTGGAACATTAACAAATAAATAAAGGAATTTCGGCAATACCACCATCTTAATCAACGCTATCCGTCCGGCCAAAGAGAGTGGGAGTCCAGCCCATGCGGTAATTTTCCCTTCCAGCCAGGCCACAGCACGCCCATAATTCATATTCCACAACACTTGCATATCCCTACTAATCCATATGCCAAGATATTTGACTGGTTCCATCGTCCATTGAAGAGGGAACTCAGAAGGCGCCTGTATAGTAGTATTCGTCAAAGGGAAAATAACAGATTTGGCCCAGTTGATCGAGATACCCGAAAGGCCACCAAATTTTATAAATTCCCTCAGTATCGGATCTAAATTTGACGCTGGATCAGAGACATATAGGGTGACGTCGTCTGCATATAATGAAATGAGAAGACTACGGGCATTGAATCCAATTCCTTTAGCGGTATGGTGTTGCCTAATACGTGCTGCAAGGGGCTCCATCGCAATCGCGAAGAGCAGTGGGGACAATGGGCATCCCCGTCTTGTTCCTCGCGAAATGGTAAAGGGCTCTGAGAGAAGACCATTCACCCGCACGCGTGCCATTACAGCTGCGTGTAGAGAAGCCGCACTAAATTTATAAATAGCGGACTAAAGCCCATACGACCCAGGATTGCAAACAGATACTGCCACTCCAGGGTATCAAACGCCTTCGTGGCGTCTAAGAAGACAGCGGCCGCTTGTACCTCAGGGTGCAAATAGTGTAATACTGAAAATAAAGTTCTGAGATTTTGTGATGTTGACCTCCCATGGATAAACCCGGATTGGTCCGGACAAGCGACCAGTGGAAGTAGAGGCTGCAACCTGTTGGCAATCAGTTTCGCCAAGATCTTAACATCCACATTGATCAAGGAGAGCGGCCTATAGGAGTCCAACTCATCCTCTGGTTTCCCAGGTTTTAAAAGGGTAATTATTATCGCCTCACGCATGGAAGGCGGGAGAATACCAGACTCAAGGGATTCCACAAATACCTCATACAATCGGGGCACGAGTTCCTCAACATATGTTTTATAAAAAGCGGTGGTTAAACCGTCTGACCCAGGAGCTTTGTTCAGCGGTAAGCCCTTAATGACATTTGCTATATCTTCCACTGTAAAGGGAGAATCAAGGTAGTCCCGGTGTCCTTTACTCAGCCAAAGCAACTCCAGGGAGTCAAGAAACGGCACCAGGTCGTCGGGAGCGGAATATTGTGTAGTTTCATATAGCCTATGGTAGAAGCCTGAGAACTCATCGAGGATAGCTCTCCGACCTCTAATTACTGACCGGTCGGCAGTTTTCAGTTCAGTAACAAAGGCAGTAGAATGTGGGGCTCGGAGCATTGCCGCCAATGTTTTCCCGGGCCTGTCCCCCTCCCCATACCTTCTAGCCTGGGCATGTTTCCCTAAGAATCTCACTTCCCTGCACGCCTCTTCCTCAAATTCAAGCAACTTTTCTTTCATCGACGCCAAGACGGTAGGTTCACCGGAGGAGTAAAATTGAGTTTCCAATTCCCTAATCTGTTTCTCAAGCGAATCCAGAGATCCCCGGATGGCCTTCAACACCCCCGCCTGTCGGGCTATACAGTTCCCCCTCACCACAGTTTTAAAGGCTTCCCACAACGTAGCCGCAGTGTCCACTGATCCTGCATTAAGGGAAAAATAATCATTTATGTCTCCCCTAATTTCTTCCTTAAAGGCTTCATCTAAGAGTGCTTCCTGCGGCAGCCTCCAGGTGTACATTAGCGGAATGGAGTGTGGCAGCGCCAAGCGCAGGAGGCAAGGTGCATGATCTGATAAAGATAGAGGTAAATGCAGGACTTCCCTCGGCCATGTAACCACATCTCGAGAAACTACCCAATAATCTAAGCGTGACCACGCTTTATGATATTCCGAAATGCATGTGCCTTCCTTAACTGTTGGGTGGAGGTGTCTCCAAATATCTACTAAATCGCCGTCAGCTAATATAGCCTGTAGTGCCCCGCCAGCTAGTGGTTGTAGAGCTCTTGAAACCCCTTTCCTGTCGAGTTTATCATCAAGAATGGCATTGAAATCGCCTCCCCAAATAATGGTGTCACAATTTGTCGCTTTCACCCTAGCCCACACACTTTGAAAAAACTCAGGGGAGTCCGTGTTGGGGCCATACACTGCGACCAACACCAGTGGAATACCCCTTAGGGTACCCTGGACTATAACATACCTGCCCGCGGGGTCTAGGTGCGTTTCGCCACCTTCCAGTCTAGCCCCCTACTAATCAGCACAGCCACGCCCCTGGAATAATTCGAGTAAACAGAGGAATAGACTGATCCCCACCTGTTGCGTTTTAATCTAGGTGAAGAGGGAACATGAAGATGTATCTCCTGCAACATGCAAATATCAATATGGTGCCTAACCAAGTAGGAGTGCACTAACCTGGCCTTTCTACCATCATTTAACCCGCGAATATTCCAGGTTAGAACGTTTAAAACAGTCATATGGAGTGCAGATCCTCACAATGCGACAAGGCAGGAGGAACGCAACACATGAGCAAATACAATTTCACATGGCAATCATCGTGAAGATTAAAAAGCATGTCTCTGGCAAACGACAAAACGATACCAACCCCTCACCCCCCCACCCACTCCAACCCCCCAATCAGGTTGCAGAATACCCATCCCAAACATACCAAAAACTTTCAATAACTGATGGGAGCTCTCCCAAGGGGGCGCAGTACCACCGGCATACTCCCCCGATTACTCAGGGTGGCCGAGAAACAAATATCGGTGAGACTCACCTAACAACTCGCAACTGGAGAAATCAAACACCCAACCCTCTGAAGAACGCATATGGGGTGTGCAGCCACCATATAGGGTGCAAACTCACCGAGTGTCAGGTAGCCCCGTGAACCTCTGTAAGTTCCACCTGCAGCCGCGCTGTTCTCAGGCCGCATAGGCCTACATACTCATGCCACATGCTAGCGCCCAGTTATAACATTCACATATGTAATCCCCAACATCCCAGCGTCAATAAGTATAAACCAGACCATGACTTTAGAGGTCGCCATGACATAACCCAAGAGAACATCAGGACTGTGATTACGTTCAGTCGTTGTCACTTAGACTGCCTTGCTCAGTAGCAGACTCTGTGGGAGGTTGTTTGGATGTCTTCCTTCCGACATGCTTGGCGAACTTGAGGGCAGATTTGGCGTCTGTGAAGAAGTGGGCAGTACCATCAAAGGTGACCTTAAGCTTGGCAGGGTAGAGAAGGGCATACGGAATCTGGGCCTGCAGAAGGAGACGTTTAGCCTGTAGGAACTCCCGTCGCGCCACCTGCACAGCCGGGGTAAAGTCTGGATAAAATGAGATGTTGTTGCCTCCATATGTAATCGTCCCCTTACCACGGGCCAGGCGAAGGACAGCATCTCGATCTTGGTAATTCAGGATCTTAGCCAATATGGGTCTGGGGGTAGCGCCCACCGGCGGCCTGGGACCCAGAGCGCGGTGCGCCCTCTCCACGGCAAAGACCGAAGAAAGATGGGGGTCAAATAGTTCATGGAGCATATCCGCCACGTATGTCTCCATCTTGTTAATGGCCGTCGTCTCTGGTATTCCAGTAATTCGGAGGTTGCTACGGCGGGACCGGGCCTCCAAATCTTCATTTTTGGCTCTGATGATTCCAAGCACTTTATCCATCTGGAGGAGTTGTTCTTTCGTCTCCACTTGAAAGTCGTGAAAGTCCGAGGCCCGGTTTTCCAGCACATCCAGCCTGGTTTCGTGCGTCCCCACCTGCGTTTTAACTGCATCCAGCTGGGAGGTCAACGTGTCGAGTTTGGTGTCAATGTTTCGGAGGCTAGACCTCTTTTCGAGCATTAAGGTGCGCAAATTCTCCCCTTGATCTTCTGTCTGGTGGTCCGGTTGCCGCTCTGCCCCCGCCTCCGAATCATGCTCCGTTTGCCGTGTGTTCCTCCTTTGATCGAAGGACAGCTTCGGCTGCTTTGCGTCCTGTTTGCCCATGTCTCAACCAGAGGTGTGTGACCGACTCGTATTATCAACCAGTCTGGTGCGGGTCCAGCAGGGAGTGATAAGGCCTGTGCACCTCCCGATTCCCTGCCTACCCAGCAGGTCACCCCCGGGCTTTAGCCCAATCTGTAAATGCACAGTCAATGGGATCCGCCAATGCAACCAAGTGGCCAACCAGCAGGTCTCACTTCATCAGGACGTTGCACCACCCCTGGTGTCAATGTACCTAGCGCCCCAGCTTCAGCAGGCGGACAGCGGGGGATCCGCACAGCACAGTCAGCACCCCTCCTCTAGGTGCAGCAAACGGGGACAGGGGGACCAATCCCGCGCACGTTAGCTCCGATAGCCTGGCCGCCTGCAATGTCTAAATACCGCTACCAAGGCCTCCGTCGATGTTTCTCTGTCCGGTCCGGCGCGGGGCTCAGCGTGAAGCACAGGCCATCCACCAGGCCGCGGTGCACACTCCCAGGCAATGCTCTCCCTATCCCCCACCAGGACAGTACTCCTGCCGTAGCGGTGTATCCCCAAGTATGCTCTCGCCTCCTGCTGCGTTTGTGACCTCCTGGGGTATGTACTACTGTATATCCCTGGCCACACGGGATCACCGCTCAAACTCCCGCTCCTCGGCGTCCGGCCAGTCGTGTTGGGCTACACCCCGGCGTCGCCTCTCTACACCGCAGTGATTATCCGTCACCTGGCAGCACTATATGGACAGTCCACTTCTCCCTGAAACAGCTCTCTGTGTCACAGGCTTATGTGTAGACAATCGCGGCCCGCTGAAGCCGCGGCGCCGCGGGCTCAATTTCCAGCCTGGGGGTATATACTACTGTGGATCGCTGGCCACACGGGATCACCGCTCACACTCCCGCTCCCGGCAGCACTATGTGGGCAGTCCTCCTGTCTTTGGAACAACCCGCCGTGTCTCAGGCTATGTGGGAGCAATCGCGGCCCGCCGCAGCCGCGGCGCCGCGGGCTTGATTTTCACTGCAGCCGGCCTCGCACACACTCCACCAGCGGGTCGCTCCGGGCCACCGCAGATCGTGACTCACCACCTCACCGCACGGGCACGGCCAGCGCTGCACGTAGGATCGATAGGCGCCGCACACCTTGCGCCACGTTATTGTGTATGTTTAGCACAGTAAGTGCTCACCAATTGTCCGGATTTATTCAGGATCTCGTCTAGGCCGGCGGAGCTCGCCTATTCAGCGGCCATTTCGCAGCTCGGCCAGCCACGCCCCCAGTAAAGTTACAGTATTCATTATACCTTTCAAGGTTTTGTTTCAACAGAGTCAGAAAAAGAGGAGAGAAAGTCTTATCGAGGAGAATTCCCAAAGAACTACCAGAGTGACAGCCAGTAAGGAATGCTTCCAATAAGAACTTGGTCAGTTGGTAAGGAATATGGACACAAGCTATAATACACGTTTTATGTATGCCAATCACTTGGACCACTAGCATGTTTACTTGAAGACGAGTGTCTGTAATGGGGACTTCCCACTGGACGGTCATCCTTGGAGCTGCTGGTGGAGAGGCCATGCCAAATACATGGAGTTGTGTTGTGGTGGAAGTTTGGTTGTCTCTACCGTTTCATCAAAAATGGCAAGCAGTCACTCTGATTGTCAGCCTAATTAAGTGTGAGAGTGAGGTGTTTTTAAAATTGCCTTTGGGGTGACGGTATAATTAATGAAGGGCGAATTCAGATCCAGGTGGACCATCTAGGTAAATAGATGTTGTGGCTTTTCTCTTACTGGGGGAAAAAAATCACTTTCTGCATGTATATCTTTTTTGGTTTATAAAAAAAAAAAAAATGTAAATAAAAAGAAACCTATGACCCTACAAAAAATACTTTGCTGATGTGATGGGTCACACGGGTGTTAGGGAAATATATGGAAGGAAGTTTAACTGACCTTTGCCTCCAGGTATCAGGCTTATGTCACACGAGACATGTGTGACACACGGCAGGCTTGTTTTGCCCTCCTTCTGCTGTAAGCGCATTGAGCAGGTACCTGGGAGAATGTTAAACCACTTTGTGTGTTAAGGGTTGGCCCTGTGGTGCCAATATGATGGATAGTGTACACCACCCAATTTTAAGTTGGCTTTCTTCTTGCCTATCCATCAAAAAATGAAGAAAAAAAAGATTTTAGAGATGGGACTCTAATTGAATTAAGGGCACCTACTATTGACATGAAATTAATGGATTCAGCTCCCGTGAGGAGCGCTTGGCTGCTAGTCTGCTGTTACATTGTTGCAAGCAGTTACAACACTTCTACTGCTTTTATCCTTGTATGCGGCTATACCGAGTGGAGGTGCCTAGCTTCATTATCTCTGGGAGCCATCCTGGACAAGGCTGCACATAGTGGTTATACTCATTTTATGTTTTACTTCTCTCACAATTTTTGTTGGTTTGACTTTTGTTTGCCAGTACTCCCGTCTGGAGGGAAGCCTTCCAGTAGGGACGGGAGTTGCTGGGCGCCAGGTTGATTTTATTTGTCCTCCCGGTTTTAGGAGGTGGGCTATTTTACCATGAAGGGTGAGTATCCTCTCAGCAAACACGCCAAAGGTGCACCTAAGGCAAGTCTGTCTGCGCCCGGAGGGCACCAGGACCCCTGGCTGTTTTGGGTCAGCTCCCCTACATTAGACCAAACAGGAACTGTTGAATCACTTGGTGACCCTGCCTGATGCCTGCAGCCATTCACTGAACCTCTACAATGCAGCAATGTGCTGCAAAAACGTTCGTTCTCAGTTTCGGCTCCTTCATCTTCGATAGCGGATGTAAGTTTAGCATCACAGTCTCAGCACTCTGCTACGTTTTTCTCTTTCAACTGTAAGTCGCTGTATAAACTTGAGGTACATGATTTTCTTGAAGAGCATATATAGCGCTTGCTACCCTTGATGAGGTGTTGAAGGGCTTTTTCGGTGAGTAGCACGCTACTTCGGAACCCAGAAAGTATTAGTGGTGAATTAGTATAGTGAAAATAGGAAAGTAATTTGAGTGGTGGATATGTTAGTCAGTTATTTGGATTGAGAAGGATAGTGGAGGGATAGAGAAGAGAAAAGGGTTTGCATTTATATAGCGCTTGCTAACCCTAATGGGGGATGAAGTGCTTTTTTCGGCGAGTAGCATGCTACTCTGGAACCCATACAGTGTTATTGGTGAATTAGTATAGTGAAATATGAAAGTAATTTGAGTGATGGAGAAGGGCAGCGAAAGGGTAGAAGAGGTAAAAAAGTTTGCATTTGTATAGCGCTTGCTACCCCTGATGAGGTGTTGAAGTGCTTTTTTGGCGAGTAGCACGCTATTCCGGAACCCATAAAGGATTAATGGTAAGTTAGTATAGTGAAATATGAAATTAATTTCAGTGGTGGCCATGTTAGTCTGTTGTTGGATTGAAAAGGATAGTGGAGGGATAGAAGGGAAGGATTTAGATGGGTTTTTTTTGGAGCTGATAGCAGTAGGAGGAGGATTGAGATGAGTAAAAGAGGAGGTGGAGGGGGACGAGTAAAAAGGGAGGTGGAGGGGAAAGAGTCAGAGGGAGGGTTTAGAAAGGCTTGTTCTGGGGATCCGAATAGTAAAAAGAGGTATTAGATGATGCAAGGAGGGGTGGAGTAGGGAAGAGTCTCGAAAGGGTTATTTTGGGGATCATAGTAGTGGTATATGGTTTGGGATGAGTGAAGGTAGTGGATATACTGATAGAGTTATAAGGTGAGAAATAGGCTAGTGCATTGGAAAGAGTACTAGAAAGAGGTTTGAGATGAGTCAGAGTTGAGCTAGAGGATATATTGAGAGCGGTATAGGGTGAAAAATAGGGTAGTGCATTGGATATGCTGAGTTAGAAGAAAATTAATAAATGAGTAAAAGTAATAAATATATAGATCCAAAAGTAATAAAGATACAGATCCATAAGTACATGGAAGGTATATAGATGCACAAAGGAAGGTAGTATATGTAGTTTAAAGATGCATAAAGTAAACTCTGGCTTTCAAGTGTTGTTACACTTTAAATTAGTTTTATTTATTTTTATATACATATATATTTGTTTTGTAGAACAATAGTGAAGCAATTGTAGATAGTTATGATAAAAAGATTTAGTTATTTATGCAGTCACTTATATACATGTTAAAAACATAGAATAATGCAACTATCAGTAATATGTACATTTGTTAAGCAGAACTAATGAATATCTATATATAATAATTTTTTAAACATAGGTATTCTACATGTTTATACAAAGCAATACAATAGGTACATATCTATAGTACAAATAAATTCTTATATACAGAGAGATATGCTGTATATTTCTATCTGTTTGCGTATGGTGGTTATGTGGGGAAGAGCCAATTCTGGAGTAGTTTTCTGAAGATAAGGTGGTTATCTGTGGATCTTATGTTGGGGGGGTAAAGAGTTCCATAGTTTGGCTGCTTGAACAGAGAATGATGTGCCACCCATTGTTTTTTTCTTGTATCTTGGGATTTTGAGGCGAGGTGCCACTCTAGAGCGGAGGTTCCTTTGTTGAATGTGTTTGGTGATTTTATTCCGGATTAAGAGCAGTCCCACTCCATCTATCGCTTTGTGGGTGATACAAAGCAGCTTGAACGTGGATCTTCTAGCAACTGGTAACCAATGCAGGGCTTTCAAGGCAGGGGAGATGTGGTCTTGCGGTTTTATATGTAAGAGTAGTCTGGCAGCCGAGTTCTGAATCTGTTGTAGTCTTTTCATGGTCGTTGAAGGTGATCCACGGTAGAGGCTATTGGCGTAATCGAGTTAGGACAAAACAAGGGAGATGGTAGCCTGGACCTTGTGTGGAAATCCCAAATGGGGGAAGATTTGTTGCAGAGTTTTAATAGCAACAAAGCTTGATCTTGCTAGTTTGTCCACTTGGGCATTCATCGATAGCTTGGAGTCCATGGTCATTCTGAGGTTTCTTACTTCCTTCGATATTTTAGGCGGTGTTCCCAGATCATCAGGCCATGTGGTGAGCGGGTCATAATGTTTCCAATTTCCCACACGTGAGAATTCCCATTTTGGAAGCATTCAATTTGAGATGGCTCCACGTCATCCATTGATCCACAGCTCTGAGACAACTGAAAATTGGTGAGTTTCCAATATCTTTGGGGCATTTCAGTTGGAGTATTTGCGTGTCATCTGCATAGCTATAGCACGTGAGGTGAAATTGATTGATCAGTGCTGGTAATGACTTCATGTAGATGTTGAAAAGCATGGGTGAGATAATAGAGCCTTGAGGGACCCCTGCTTTTGTGAAGTACGGTTTGGACGAGAAAGGTGGGGTAGGGATGACATTAGTTCTGTTGCAGAGGTAGGACGCGATCCAGTCTAGAGCAGTCCCATCTATGACGGCTTCGTGGAGGCTTTGTATCAGAGTGTCATGGTCAATTGTGTCAAAGGCAGCCGAGAGATCCAAGAGAAGTAGTGCAGCAACCCTGTTGCAGTCAACTGTGTTCTTTAGGTCATCCCAGATGGCAAGGAGGGCAGGTTCTGTGCCTCTTCCTGGACGGAATCCTGTTTGGAAGTCTGAAAGTATGGCATTCTCTTCAATGAACTGACATCTGGGTGAAAGCTGCTCTTTCTATCAGTTTGCCTGTAGCCACTCATATAGTTCTTTAACAGAATGTATTGTTTCTAGATCTCTACTGGATGTTACTTCAACACCCCATCAAGGGTAGCAAGCGCTATATAAAAGCAAACCTTTTTCCCTCTTCTATCCCTCCACTATCCTTCTCAATCCAAATAACAGACTAACATATCCACCACTCAAATTACTTTCATATTTTCACTATACTAATTCACCACTAATCCTTTATGGGTTCCGGAGTAGCGTGCTACTCGCTGAAAAAGCGCTTCGACGCCTCGTCAGGGGTAGTAAGCGCTATATAAATGCAATTACAATACAATATGCCAGATGCAGTCTTTCTGACTGAGACGATGCTTAATGAGGATTTTTTCCCCAGACATATTACAAGCCATCACCCCAAGGTTTTGCCATTGTGAGGTTGGAACAACAAATGCAGAGGGGGGAAGGAATTGCTATCTATAAGCAGACTTTTCACTGCACCTTTTCTGAGCTCCTGGGAAGCGTCTTTCTTTTCTTTAGCCCTCACTAACAATTTTGCTGTGTCAGGGGACTTGATTTACTATCCGCCCAGTCCCCTGTCCAACTTTGCCCCCTCTCTAGCTGACATTTCATCTCCTTTAGTCCTCCGTTACTCCAATTTCTTGGTGATAGGTGACTTCAACCTACACTTCGACAATGTCAGTTGCCATGTGGTCACTGTACGGATTGGAGACTTGGATAGTCTACAACTCTCTCAGCTAGTTTTTACTCCCACACACAGATTAGGGTATATTCGTGATCCTTTTTTTTCAATTATGCTCACTTGAGATCCGTTCTCCTCTCCCGTTGATCTGTTCTGACCATCTTGCTATTCCCATTCCCGTATTTTATAAGGCACCCGCTAGCCGTGATCCTGCTACAACGTGGGCGCATCAGTGGTCTAAAGTGACACCTATGAGGTTTAGTCAGGCGCTATAAATAGTCAACCCATTCTGGAGAACTGTGTTGACAAGGCCAGTGCACAATTGGACGACTGGATTAGTGGAGCGTTAGATCAAATCACTCCTCCTGTAAAACAGATCTTTTGCAGACAAAAGCCTTCAGACGACTGGCTCAATGATGAACTTCCGGCGCTAACAAAGAAATGCAAGCGCCTTGAGCACCTTTGGTGCAGAGCTTCTGATCCAGCGGGCAGAGCGGATTATCTGGCAGTGCCTAAAATGCTAAACCTTGTGTAATCCTTTGTAAATACCTACCTGTGAACCTGAAGTACCTTGTAAATACTGTCACCATTGTTCACTGTCAATGCACCAGATTTTGAATGCCGACGACTCTGCAGCACTATTAATATTGGATATTAGTGCCTCTTTTGACACTGTGTCCCACAACATTCTGATTGACAGACTTTGAAGCAGTGGTTTTGGCACAAGGCCTTGATTTGGTTCACTAACTTTTCACAAGAACGCACCTTCCAGGTGTCTCAAAAAGCTTTCCACTCAAAGGTGTTCCCTCTGTGGCAAGGAGTGCCTCTGGGTTCCTCCCGGAGTCCATCTCTTAACTATATACATCTGCCCTCTCGCTGTGCTCATCGAACACTTTGGGTTTACCATCATCTCATATGCTGATGACACTCAGCTTATCACTCTTTCGCAGAACAGCAATCACATGGCTTCCTCTCTTTGTCTATGTCTTGCGGAAGTCGTTTCGAGGATGGACTCTGTCTAAAATTGAACGCAGGGAAGACTGAGGTGTTGATCCTAGGTAAAGAGCCCAATATTTGGTCTACAGCCTGGTGTCCCGATAGCCTTGGTCCACTACCTCTCCCCATGCCCAAGGTCACAAACCTGGGCATCTGGTTTGATGACAAAGTTTCCTTTGACAGCCAAATCACTGCACTAGCAGGAAAATGTTTTGGGCTGTTAAAAACCCTCAAACATATCTTCCGCTTTTTGCCAGAGATTGCTAAAAAAAAACAGTAGTCCAAGCCCTGATTATGTCCTGGCTGGACTACTATAATGTCCTTTACCTAGGTGTGTCCCAATCACGTCTGAACAGACTTCAATGTGCGCAAAGTACTGCGGCACATTTATTGGTCAATCTCCCAAAACGTGCCTCCATTGGGGTTGCGCTTATCAAGCTGCATTGGCTCCTCATGAAGCAGAGAACTTTATTTAAAGCCCTCTGTTATATCTACAAAGCCCTATCCCAAAATGGCCCACTCTATCTTCGGTCATTGATTAAATCTTATGTTCCACCTAGAAATCTGAGACTGGCTAATGCTAAGTTCGCCATCATTCCAAAAGTGAAAACAGTTCGAATTGGTGGTAGCTCTTTCAGCTACCTGGCACCTAAAATATGGATTTACCTTCCCCTTTCAATCTGCCAAGCCCCTTCTGAAGCTCTTTTCCTAAAAAAAATTGAAACCTGGCTTGTTAGGCCGATTTGATTTTAAGGGTAACTTTGCTCTTCTTTCACGGGAGTCTGGATTTTAGTGCTGGGATACTTCATGTGAAGTAGCTATGCGCTCTATAAGTTTCATTATTATTTTATTATTATTCTTCATTATAGACAGTGAAGGGGGGGCAGCAAGCAGCTGATCAATATCAGGTTCAAATCAAATGATAATAAGCTTAAGAAAGTGTTTATTAGTCACCTGTGTAAGAAATCGAGCATCTTGTTCCATAGTGGTGGTCACTTTGCAGGTAACAATCACCCAGGTGTAGACAATATATTGTAGAAATTTGAAATGTGCAGTGTTAATTTAACACAAAAGACAATTACTTTCTTGCGTATGGTTTGTTATAAAACAGCATTCTTCTCAGCATGGAGATTCATTCTGTATAACTTCCACATTACGGTCCAACTATGTAGAACTCCGACTAAAAGACAAGTAAACCTTGATAAAGTTTGACCTTGTATGCTTCTGAGGTTCATCTCAAACTCTTTGGATACTTTTTATACTCCGAACACCACCCCTGACAATAAGCAGTAGGGCATCTCGATAGAACAAACAGCTCTGCCTAATTAATAGGAAGTGATGTACTTTGGAAGCAAAAAACTTACTTTGCTTCAGATAACCTGTGAAGCACTGGTTACATGAGGGACTGCATTTGGGAAGCAGTGAGGGCATGAGGCTCTTTGTGCTCCGCTGTTTACTTCAACCGAAGCTGTCATGCTGACGAAACATTTTCTACTGCCAAAATGGCGGGTTCCAGAAGAAGAATCCGATGATCCAAGTTACAGATAAGAAATTCAGTCAGACCATGCTAGAGCAAGGTCTCAATGTGGATACTGCTCTGGCATACGAACTGAAAAATCATTCTACTTTTTAACATTTATGGGGTAGGTTTGAAAGTGAAATGGTATCAGAGAGAGTGGTACAGGGGTACGAGAGGAGAAAGGAGTTGGGAAGTAAAGCCAGAGAGTAGCTTGAGCCTGTGTATACTCTTAACAACAGAAAATGTCACCACAGCACCTTGTGGTCCTCCATTTCCTTCCAAAGCATGGACACCTCATTGCACTCCATGGACAAATACCCTGCGATCCTACCCCTGCTATGTCTGCCATCCCCAGGAAGGCAGTTGTTCCCATGCCCCGGTGCTGAAGGAGAGCCCAGAAATACTAGTGGACTCCACACCTGGCAGCGCTACAAGTGCAGCCACTTCCTGGGCAGGGCAGCTTCTCCAAGTGCTTCAAGATCACCGACATGGAGACGGATGAGGTGCTGGCGGGGAAGATCATGCCCCAAGACCCTGCTGCTGAAGCCACACCAGAAGATGAGCATGGAGATATCCATCCACCGCAGCATGGGCCACAAGCATGTGGTGGGCTTAAGCAGCTTCTTCTAGGACCAGGACATCATTTACATGGTGCTGGAGCTGTGCTGGTGGATATGCAAGTCATCAAATGGAAAAATGGTGGATGAAGAGACTATGGTGCGGTCAGATTTGCAAGGAAAATGAAAGGTGAAAAGAGATCTATCTCAGGGTAGAATACTGTGCCCAACCTCACCAAATGGAAGGTTTAAGAGCTCCACTTACAGGTAGAATCTCATGCCTAGCCTCACTTGCCAAGTGCATTTCAGTAGCACTCGATAGCCACAGGACGTCACTCATAGTTCCTTAATTTGTATACACTATATAGAACTTACAACTCCTAACGAGGCATTATATATTTTTCCTACCAATAATCACTCCCAATTTTGTCACCTCCCCCAGAAAGGGTCTTTGGCTATTAAAACATCATCACCCCAACCCGCTAGTATGCAAATTCAGCAATTCATGCAGCATCATTTGCAAAGCCATCACGACAGGCACCCTGCCTATCTGGATTTCATGCTCACCAGCTCCAGTGGTTCTTTGCAGACCAGCATCCTGGACACCCTCAGACTGGAGATGAAGAAAGGCAGGAAAAAAATGTATGAAGCAGGCCTTCTCCACCTATGCACTCAGGACCTGGTACAGCATTCCACATGCTTTTAATCAAACCGTTTGCCACATAGGGAAGGTTTTAAGTTTATTTTTAGTAAAAGGAAAAAACACAAGTAACAGAAAACTGCTGCCCTTGGTAGTTCAAGGAGTGCTGTGGAATTCTTCAATACTTCTTGGTGGGATTGCTGCTGTCATGAGGTATGCATTGGAAGAAATGACTTCTAAAATAAAATTTCGACTTACAGACCATGTTAGAATTGCACCTTAGAACGCGTTTAAACTGCTGCAGAAATGTTTTCACATAGACTCTTACTCATAGCTTAACAGATGTTTATTTAGAAAAATTTTCCTAGCACCAGCAACTTGCTTAAGAATGTGCTGAATTCAGGCTTATGTTTCTTTAGCCTCATCACACCATATTAGATCACCTACCTTAATACAATGAGCTTTTCCGTGACTGTTTGAATAAATAATGATTTAGATATATTTTATGAATGCTTCACAGAATGTTATGGCTATTTTGCCCCTTCATATCCGACTTGATATTCACAATGGACATAGAGCGCATCTTTTAGCTTGGTTAAGAAGGTTCTCATTAGAACTTTCCTCCATGTAACAAAGTCCTGAAACAATGTTTTACAGTATATTGGCGTGAATGTTTACCGTGGGAATCAGGAGAAGCAGCATCGGAAGTTGACACCACCATCGGATGAGCTGTTTCCATTGGATGAAAGGAGCTATCACCTCATAAGTTTTGCTACATTATTGTGTGATTTTATATAAATGAGTGTTCCTAGCTAGTTAGGAGGAGACTCTCTCATCTCTGATCCAGATCTCTTTTCCCTGCCTTGCAACGCTTCTACCGGAGAGTTGGTACTTTACTTCTGTTGCTGACAGCTACTGCTAAAGGTGACGTTATTCTTTCTTCAACCAAAGACCCTTTTCTTGATCAATGCTACTGCAAAGATCACTCTATTATTGATAGTTGTAACTGCAACTATAATGAACTAGGCTGGATTTCCAGAACGACTCTTTATGGGTAGTTCTTATATTCTAAATCTTGCCCTTTTCCGAAAAGAACTCTTCATGGGTTCTATTTAGGGTAGATTCAGTTCTTTAGCTAGCTTAGTGACAATTTTCCTTTATGGAACACTTTGAATCGATTAATGCTGTCACAAATCAATCTTTTTTTGCTATTTCTGTAACCCGACTAATCTGAATAAAGATGACAAAACAATACTGATCCTTTAAGATAAATAAAGGTGTTGAAAACTTCATCAACCTCTCATCATTGACTGAACATTAAAATAATCTGACTGTTGATGATATATGCATAATTTATGTTTCCGTGGTAGCTCCATTCTAAAACAGTTGCAAAGGTCCATTGATCTTTCAAGAGCCATCGGGATTTCCCAAAGGACGAAATCTGTAAATTGGGTCTTTAGTCTTAAATACTATTCTTGGCTAATCCCGAGACTCAGCGCACATCCAAGGGCCTCATAAATATACTCAGATTTTTTGGTCTCGCCTGAGAAATTGCGTGAGCTGTTGATTCCAAGACATTTTGTTTACTAAAAAGCATTTGGAGCCCAGCCCGCCCATTGCTTACTATTCGTTGGATTCATCGGCCATTTTATTTCCTGGCTCCTGATTGGTCAGCGTGTCCAGTTTCACTTTCTTTTCGTTTGTTTCTCCCTTCCATGGAGCAAGCACTGATTGCTTCCTTTTGATTATTGTCCTTCCACTGCTTGAGCTGGGACTTAGGTATTTTATTTTATTTCTTCTTTTCCCTTTGTCCTTGTTGTTGCTTGTTCCCCGTCGCATGTCAGTGTGCATACCACGACCCTAATACACCACACCGCCGCCTACCACAATGACCACCCTTCTCTAACCACTACTATCCCATCATCCTACCACACCACTCTCTACCACCCTAAAGACCACCACCCTACCCTAATCAGCACCACCACTACACTCACCACCACCACCACCCTACCCCCACCCTAACAACCACCATCCTACCCTAACGAACACCCTGCCCACCACCACCCTACTCTAACAACCCTACCCACTACCCTACCTTGAGCACCACCACCTTACCCTAACCACCAACACCTGACCCTACCCAACACCCTACCCTAACCACCACCTTTATCAACTTACCACTGCCAGTACTATCATGCCACTACGACCACCCTATCCTACCCACCACCATCGCCCCTAACCACAACCATCATAGTCCGAATCACCACCACCCTAACCAGCACTGTTACCGCATGCTAAAAACTACCACCCTACCCATCTGCACCACCCTAACTCTAACCACCACCTTCATCACCCTTTCCCTACCACCACAACTACCATGATCACCCTCTGTACCACCAGGCTCACCAACCTAACCACCACCACCTGCCACCCTACCCATCACAACCTTATCCAAACCACCACCCTACATTAACCACTGCTCTACTGTAACTACAACCACCAGCATCCCACATTAACCACCACCACCCTGACCACTGATACCCTACCCACCACCACCACCACCCTACCCTGACCACCAACACCCTACACTAACCAGTCACCATAACCACCCCATCCCTCCTTAACCAACACCACCATAAACACAACTACCCTAACCACCAGCACTCAGCCTTAACCATAACCACCCTAACCGCAACTCAAACCATCTCCATCACCATCCTCACCACCACCCACACCCCACCATCACCCTAATCTCAACCACCCTAACCACCACCACCCTGCTCTAAGCACCATCACTACCCTACCACAACTACCACGATCACCCTCTTTGCCATGCTCACCAACCTAACACCCACCCTACTAACCACCACCACCCTGCCCTAACCACTACCACCCTATCCACTACCTAACCACCACCAGCCCCCACCCTAACCACCACCTTTACCAACACCAACTTCACTACCACCACCCTACCTTACCCATCACCACCACCTGGCCACAACCACCCTAACGACCACCACCTAAACAACTGCCAACCTCAACACCACCAGCACCCCGCCACCACACTTATCACCACCACTGTCACCCCCTTACTGCCCACCTACCATCATCACCCTAACAACCACCACCTACCCATCACCCTAGCCACCACCATCTTCACCAAGATCACTCTAATCACCACCTCACCCCTCACCAGCTTTACCACCACAACTCTCACCATCACCATCCTCAGCAACACCACCATATCCTCCTTACCCACCACCACTCTTTCACTAAACAAGGCTCTTAATTCCTTTAGAAGCTCTTTATTTTTAACAACCATTTTCAATTCATTACTTGATTGTTGTGTTCATGGAGAGTTGTGGCCCAAGTTTGCATTTGTTTACTCTTAAATAACTTGTTCTCGCCTGAAACCAAGCATGTAAGTATACAGTAAAGCAAAGTCACAGCAAAGATTAAGAAACATTTACATGCAGACTATAGTTATCTATCGACCTATTAGCCTTATCTATGGAAATCAATATGTGACAATTGAGAAGGAACTCTATGGTAGGATGTTGCTGTGAACCCTAGGACGAGTGCCTGCTGGGTAGATTCACATTTGCATAAACTTTAGATTTGATTGCCATATACATTTTAGTTGCTGTGTAGTGGGAATAAGAAAACTTAAAGTTCATCTCATTATGTGGCATACCTATTAATAAAGAAACCTACAAACACAGTCAATCCTGATTCAAAGACTAGTTGTATGGGCTTTTATTTCTCTCCTTGTGTGTGTCCCTCCCCTGGACCATGACCTCATGTCTTGTCTCCTTCCATTGCTTACTTTTCATACACTCCTCTTTCTTTTTGGTTAAGCACTCCCTGAGAGTCCATGTGTTTTCCAGCTGTCTCCCTGGACTTATTTTTGCCTCACCGCACTATATGTTGCTCTTGCCCATGTGTTTCTCCCCCAACACCCTCTGCGTTGTGTTTGCCCTTATATGGTTCTCCCCCTCCATTGCTTTCTCCCGTGTGCCTCTCCGCGTTCCACTTTGCACTGATGTGCTTCTGTTCGCCCGTGCTCCACCTTGCTCTCTTTCACCCATGTTGTGTACTTCTCCCGACGCCCTCAATGTTGTTTCTGACTCCACCCTCCCTGATCCTTCCCTCCACCAGCACCCTTTGTAATGCTTCCACCTCCGGTCTCCTTGTTGCTTCCCTCCACTCACTCTGCACAGCATCACTAAAAAGCCAGTAGCAAAGCCAATAGTTCACCAAAGACGAGACCTACTGGCCTTGCCAATGCTGGTTTTTGATTGTCTTTGTATTTCTCGTTATTTTGAGAGAGAAAATGGTGAGATACTTTCCGGCAGTCCGCCCTACAAATGCTCTGGCCTTCCAACATGAACGTTTTGTCTCCCACATCAAAGAAACCCCAAACCACTGAAGTGAAATGAATGTTTCATAAAATCACCTCACAGTAAGCAGTACCTGGGGGCATGACCACTAACCCATAATCCATAATCCATGAACCACGTGCGCAGAAGCTTTCCTCATCCAGCCCCCCAGCAGTAGGCGCCGCCATCTTGCAGCAACCTGCGTCACTCTGGCTTTAATGCTACATGGGGAACCGCTTTCAGCACTGAAAACATAAGTTATACATTGTAAACATGGGATATAATTCTCTGGGGCACAAGAGATTAAGTCACGGCTGGTCTTCGTAGTAGCTTGGCGGATGCTGTGATCCATATAAAATAAAAGTATTTAAGAGACCTCAAAAGAAAACTATTTCTAAGAAACACATAATGATACCAGAGAAACAGATTTTTTGGTTACGTTTGATGTCTGCAAAATAACGCCATGTGGCCATCTCTTGAAAAAAGAAACAAAATGGGAACGTCTTCACGAGCACCGCTATCTTTCATGAAAAGGTAAAATATTTGAGTGTAGCATGTAAGATGTGTTCAAGGCTATAGGTCGGTCGGAAATAACTATTTTAGAAAACATTTGCAACGTTTCACAATAGCAACAATGGGCGAGGACCTCAATAAAATGGTATATGAAATATTCCACCTCTTATGTTTACTGGCCAGAGAAACTTTAGGGTTTTGTGCTCGGTCTCCTTTTCTATAATAAAGTCTACTGCATCTGCTTGATCAATTTATCCTTATATTCTATGAGATTCAAGAGTGAGGAAATACTGGAAGCAGACCCTGCTTTTGGTATGCACTGTCCGGGGGATGAGCAGGAGGCTCCCAGAATCCTCAGCCTGAATCATTTGCAAAGAGAAGGATCGGATGTCTCCCAAAACAAATGATTGCTGATGAAATTCCAGATTCATCTGGGCTTCTAGTCCACGTGCTACTGCTGATTTTTGAAGCATAATCAGATGTATTGATCTATTTATTTTAACAAGTACATATACAGTTCAATCAAAAAAGAAATAGAGATGACAATGGAATTAAATCGTTAGCACATACAAATAGTTCAGGAAAGGTTTTAGGTGCACATTTGTCAAATTGGCGTGCTCAATGAAACGGAGGACACTACGTCACCAAAATAGTGTCACATGTAGGAACAAGCCACACATATAAACTTAAACAAAATTTGTCCAGAGCACCACCACTATAAAATTTACAAGGTCCTTATTTTCTGTGGGTCCTGTCAATTGTATTCAACAGTATACATCGGTAAGTATACAAAAAAAACAGTGGAAAGTTCCAAATTCTTTATTTTTCACAATCCAGCTTGAACACACAGCCGACACGTGTTTCGTAGAGAGATGACTTTTTCAAGGCTGTAGGAGTCAAAGTAAAACATCCATAAGCAGAAGACAAAGAAAACAAAAAAGAAACACTGTCTTGCGACAAGTCAGACACATGTTTAACTTATTGTTCAGAGCCTGCAAGGCACTTGTCAGATGTGTCGTGCCTTCCTCTCACCCTCATAAATGATCTTAGACAGCATGAGGGAAGCCAGAATAGTGAGTGCCCTTTGTGTAAAAAAGTGATCAACACCATGGAAAAGAAATCAGTGAAAGGATATGGGTAACAAGTACTCATTAGATGTGAAATACCAATCAAGAAAAAGACTTCACCAAGAAAGTGACACCCCTGAGATGTTATTATTGTGCGACTGGTATATGAGCAGTGTAAGAGCATCAAGAAAGAGCTCGTGAATATATTGAAATAACAGCTACCTTAACAAAAAAGCGGTAGTTAGAGAAATATTTCACAGCACGAAGTGTTGGTATACTCCTTGTCAAAACTGTAGTTGCCCATACCTTTATGAAAAGGGCAGGGCTCACATATATAGGAAAGACACACCATACAGGGGAGTGTCAATGTGGCATCCCGATACAAGGATTTTTCTGTATATGTTTTTTAACAACAGTGATGTTAAGAGGCTGCTCACATTATGTTTTATATACCACAAATGTTTGTTGTATGGTGTGTGTTTCCTATATATGTGAGCCCTGCCCTTTTCATAAAGGTATGGGCAACTACAGTTTTTGCATTCTCTGAACAATATGATGAGAAATAACTAGAATAGCTTTTTTGCTATCAGAAGTTTGTTTCATGCCCTAATTACCAGATGTATGTTTCTACAAAAGGGAGGAATACTGTACGTGTTACATAAGAACTTCTCTTCTTTTTCTTTTGGTGACAAATGTAGTATTAGTTTGCAAAGAAATAATGCCAGTATAGATGTAAATCATGTAACCAGGAACCATGCCACTTTATAACAAACTGGTTTTAATGTACACCATCATGTATACTAACCAACCTTACTTCTAATAACAACGATACTTTTATGGAACCTTCTTTTCTCCTTTCTCTTCTATCTACTACGGTATCTCAAGTCCTCTTTTTCGAGATATACGATAATCCCAGAATTTTACGTGATTCCCTTTTTCTGGAGAGATACTGGTTAGCAGTGAATATACTGTGTTAATATGGCGCTCGCACTTCTATGTACACTTAGAGCTCGGCCTTCGATCGGAAAAATATGTCCTTCCTTACTTTCTATGCCTACACGCAGGCGCGGAATTGTTTAAATCGGACGTCTTCTAATCACCCTTTTCCAAAGACGAACTCACGTTGGGACGGACGGACGGTCCCTCCTGCTTTTTTGACCGCTTCAGGCAAAATCAAGGTAGGAAATCCCGGTGCTTGCTGAAGGGATAAGGTGTGCGGGCAAATGACGCAGCTAGAGATTACATGAGGCCGACAGAATTTCCTCTCCACAAAACCTTGACATGGGGTATATGTGCCGGTCTGTTTTTAAGTGTATGGCTATGCAGACGGGTGAAATCTTAAATTCCCCGGATTCTGCCTACGATTTCTAAATATATACGCACGCTACTTGGCACCCGATTTGATGTGTGGTTGACGCTTTATACAAGTTGGAGGGTCTTTCTACTATGTTCTCCTTTCTTCTTGGGCAAAATCGCTACTATACTGACTATTTTAATGGATATAATATGGGCAGTACATGAACTGTGTCATGCCCTCGAATAGGTGTCCAACATACATAAGGGACGTGCTATATATGTGTGGTTTGGGCACGAAGTGAAAACGCTTGTTGACATATACTAGCCTAAGATGTTCATACTATTTATCTCATGTGCTCATTTGTAATCTATGCTAATTCGTTGATTTTATACAAATGTTTTATCTTTTAACTTTGGTTTAGGGCTAGGGACTTACCAAGGTCCTGGCTCCTCCTTTTACACTCCTTTATGTGGACAGGGAGATTGGTTTTCAGGCCAAGGTGGGATTCTTTCTGTTTGGAGTGACCTAGCTACATAGGATGTATATATTTTAGTATATTTTACTATAGTGTTTTATACGATTTAACTCTATAATAGAGATAACTTACGAAAATGAGGACAACAACATGCTGATATAATTGTTTCGCTGTCTTATGGGTTGGAATCTTGGGCTCTAGGACTACTACTTCTATTGTTTATGGCTTAGATGCGCCTTTATAGAGCTTACCTTTTGTATTGCTCGACAAGATTTGACAGGGCGATGTTCTTGGGTGACTTTACTCTGGTTAACTACCAGTGTAGGTTGCTGTCTGTGCAAATATGGAACAACTTTTTCTGTGTTTAGGGGTAGCTTTAATAGGAGTACACTACTTTGATTACATCTATTGTGTTTTTAGTTCTATCTGTACTGTGACGCTCTGGACTGAATTCACTTTCGTTAATGACGAGGAGTTTACCAACGCTTCGTGCTGTGAACCATTTCTCTAACTACCGCTTTTTTGTTAAGGTAGCTGTTATTTCAATATATTCACGAGCTCTTTCTTGATGCTCTTACACTGCTCATATACCAGTCACACAATAATAACATCTCAGGGGTGTCACTTTCTTGGTGAAGCCTTTTTCTTGATTGGTATTTCACATCTAATGAGTACTTGTTACCCATATCCTTTCACTGATTTCTTTTCCATGGTGTTGATCACTTTTTTACACAAAGGGCACTATTCTGGCTTCCCTCATGCTGTCTAAGATCATTTATGAGGGTGGAGAGGAAGGCACGACATATCTGACAAGTGCCTTGCAGGCTCTGAACAATAAGTTAAACATGTGTCTGACTTGTCGCAAGATAGTGTTTCTTTTTTGTTTTCTTTGTCTTCTGCTTTGGATGTTTTACTTTGACTCCTACAGCCTAGAAAAAGTCGTCTCTCGACGAAACACGTGTCGGCTGTGTGTTCAAGCTGGATTGTAAAAAATAAAGAATTTGGAACATTCCAGTGGTTTTTTGTATACTTACCGATGTATACTGTTGAATACAACTCGCAGGACCCACAGAAAATACGGACCTTGTAAATTTTATAGTGGTGGTGCTCTGGACAAATTTTGTTTAAACATATACAGTTCACATTGATCCTCTGGCCAGGAGTTCACAACTGAGCCACTTAAAAACTCATCACTTATCTTCAAATCAGCACATGGACCTCATCCTTTGCTCAACCATTTTCCTCAGCACCCCAAAGAACTCCGCTCTCTCTTCTCGCCAATCACTCACGACCTCACCCACTCCCAATTTCAAGGCAATGTCTCCCGATATATACCATTTGCCTTCCTAGCTCCCTCCACAAGAAGAAAAGTCTATTTTCACCCCTGCCATCCCTCAAGATTAATTTAACCAATCAGCTTGTTTGACTGGAAGAGATTAATGGCAGTACATCCCATTTCAATGGTCAGTTCTGTAAAAGCCAGAAGCATCATCGCCCAATTGATATTTATTAAACCATGCTTTATTTAGAACTATCCTTATTGCATACATATTCCTAATCACCATTTTTCTCACCGCCACCAGAGTTATTTTGTACTGCTTTCTATACATAATTTTTTGTTGAGCTACTCTCAGCCGTGAAAGAAATAGGGGAGAAATTGCAACCTCTTTTTTTTCTAGCTGACACCGCTAGATATCCTGCTGATTGAACTGCAATATAAGAAAAAGATCAGGGGACAATTCGCCTTCGTGGTAGGCGTGAATATGGAACATCTCATTTCAATCCTGGATCGCAGGTATCCATCCAGAGTGTAGACATTTTCATAAAACACCTAACACTTTTCTTATTCGATCATTTCTAAATCATATCTGCTACAACAGTCCACGTCCTCTAAATCTCAACCAACCATCATTTCTTTCTTGCAACATATGTTAATCTCTGCACCTCGCTTTCAGTTCCAATGAGCTAATCTACTATTTTAACTCCAGTCTACCATTTTTTGGGGGTATGTGCTTAATAGTGGAACAGGCAAATCTTTTCACCCTGATATTTAGGTGTCTAAATGTGTATAGTGGAATCATTTTTTGCATCACGATTATTGCTCAATTGCACTCTAACAGGCTACACTACTTTGTTAGTGGTTCAACTGTACTCATAGGACAGAGTTGGGAAATCATGTGCACTAATTTAAGCATGGTTAAAGGTGGCTATTAACATTACTTAACAGTACAAATTGCTCTGTATTGTTATTTAAGAACCTTCTACTAACATATCATTATCAACTGCATTTCAAGTGTTTAAAATACAGCTACCACAATGCATCTTTATTAAAGTAGTAATTATGCAGGTGACCCTGAACAGCAGCACTATCAAAATATTTTTAATTCGGAGAAAGTGAGTGTAATACATATAAAATGTATTTCCTGTGATATTAAGCTGCATTTTTAAGGTGGAATTTCGCAGTTATGAGCTAGCCAAAATGATCCACACAATGAAAACTGTGGCAACGTATATTTGCCAAAAGATTAAGGGCCATATGTATGAAGCTGTTTTGCGATCGCAAACACTGCGAATCGCAGAAAAACGGTGTTTGCGATCGCAAAACAGAGCCCCGCTATGTATGAGACACATCCCGACAGCCAATGTGCGAATCGCATAAATAGCGATTCGCAATAATTGCGAATAATACCATATTGCGAATATTTTGCGAATTCGCTAAATACATCAAAACCTAGCGAAATTCGCAATTGTTGTGTCCAGACTTAGCGAATTCGCTAAATGGAATGCATGAATAATTCTCTATTTGCGAATTCACGAAATTCGCAAAATAGAGAATCGCAATTACCACCAAGTCTGAGCAGGTGGTAACCAGGTGCAACCTATATAAAGAGACCCACAATGCAACTGATGTTTGCCACAATGTCAGGGCTGTACGTGATAGCCAGGAGGCTGCGACTCAGAGCTGCTGCACAGAGAAGGAGACGCCAGGAAAGGATCTTCAGAGCTCGCATAACCCTGCTCCAGCGGACTGAGGAGAAGATCCATACAAACTACAGGCTGGATGAAGAGAGCATCCTGGAATTAATAGCAGAGCTCAAACCTATCCTTGAACACCCCACACGCAGGACACACACAATCCCCACCCACATACAGGTCCTGTGCTCACTCCACCTCTTGGCGTCAGGGAGCTTCCAGGGGGTGATAGCCACAGCAGGAGGGGTCTCACAGAGTGCATTGTCGCGCTTCTTCCACGCGTTCCTTGATGCCATGGTACAGAGGCTGCATAACCACATATACTTCCCCAGCACACCACAGGCACTAGCCCAGACCAAGCAGGAGTTCTACTAAATTGCACAATTCCCCCACGTCATTGGATGCATAGATGGGACCCATGTCGCCATATCCCCCCCTCCCAGAACGAGTATGTGTTCAGGAATCGCAAGTCCTACCATTCCCTGAACATACAGGTGGTGTGTAATGCCAGGCACATCATCACCGACATCGTCGCTAAATACCCAGGCAGCACCGACGACTCATTCATCTTCCGCCACAGTGGGATACACCGCCGACTCACAAGTGGGGAGTTTGGTGAGGGATACCTACTAGGTAATTGCATGTGATAGAAGGACACACTAGTAATGCATAGCAGTGGCAGGACAGTGTTCAACCTAATTTTTCTTGCCCCACAGGTGACAGTGCGTATGCGGTCCGGGACTACATACTCACTCCTTACCTTAATCCTGCCAAAGCTGGGGAGCAGAGGTACAACAGTGCCCACATAGCAACCAGATGTACCATTGAGCGGACCTTCGGGATACTCAAGAGCCGGTTTCGATGCCTACATAAGAGTGGAGGGGCACTTCAATACAGCCCCCAGACCTGTTGCAAGATAGTGGTAGCGTGTGCCATGCTGCACAACATCGCCACCAGGAAGGGCACACCAGTGGAGCTCACTGAATCAGAATCATCAGATGAGGAGGGGCCAGCTCCTGGACGCATGCCGGCCGGAGTAATTGGTGCAGCTGCTGGGCGCCAGAGGCGAGATGAGATCACACAGAACTATTTCTAGGTAAGAAAAGATGACACAATGCCAAAGATCTAATACAGGACTGTGTTTAATTTCCCTTTGGACAGGATATTTATCGGCACACAGCCTGTGTGGCACACAATGTTTTGTCTAAAGTACCGCACATGTGTGATCCACAGTGCAAATTGACTCTTGACCAAGTGTCTGTGTGCACTGGGTTAATGCACCCATATCCATGCCTATGTGTGAGCGCCTCAACTGCGGCGCTGACTGGCTGTAGGCCCTCGCCGTGGGTGCACTGTGCCCTCTTCGCTTGTCTCAGCAGCCCTGCCGTGACGCACACTGCGGCGCCTGTCCGGTGGGGGCGGTGGTGTAATGCTGCTCCTGCTGGATTGTGCGTCCTCGTCTGTTGGAGTGAGGACTCCTGGGCCAGCAGTGGCAGCTGCCCGCAGCTGATCCACAGCACATGTCACCTGTACCAGACCCCTGGCCACGTCCTGGCTGCAGTGTGACACCTCGTGCTGCATACTGATGCTGCGCCTTGACAGCACTGAGGTCGCTGAGGAGAGGCGGTTTACCGCCCTGGTGTAGAGGTCTAGGCGGGTGTGGAGGCGCTGCCTCTCCCTGCGCCTAGCAGCACGGTCCGCCCTTAGTTCAGCACAGAGTGCCTCCAGGGCACCCGTCAGGCCCATGAAACCAACCCTGATTTGCCTCTGGATTGACCTTATGTTTTTTGCCTGCAGGCGCTGGACCTCCAACATGTGGCCCTCCAACCCTTGGAAGACTGTGTCGTCTCCTGTGAGTGCTGCACTAGTAGATGCACGTGGTGCCCTGCGCCTGGATGGGATTTGTGGAATCGGTTCGGCACGTGCACGGGGTTGTGGCTCTGACTGTCCCTGGACTGTTTGGACATTCACATCGGTGTCCTGGGATTCCTCCTCCAGTGGTGGCAATGGTGGCACTGCAATCCGCCTGCGGCGTATTGGTGGGATAACTGGGCTGCCCTCGTCTTCCTCTTCCTCCTCCTCCTCCTCTTGCCCTGTTGCCTCTGGGCTGGGGGATTCATCCTCCCCTCCACTGATTGTTCCCTGTGTTTCTGCTGGTGCTGTGGACATAAATGCACACATTAATTTACTGTCCTGCCTTGCATCTGTCATGCATTAAATATCACTGTTTGGAGTTACATGGGTCCTATCCATCTGTATTTTGACTTTCATGATGCACACATACTGTCTGAGCCTGGCTGGGTGTCATTGCTCCACTGTTAGGTGCATGTAACTACATCTCCCATAATGCATTGCTGTGTGTGCTTGTGTACCTGCACTGGAATTGTAGTTTTGTTGTGCCCCTGGGACTCTCCTGGGTGTGTGGGGGTAGTAGGGAGGTATCAGGGGTGTGATGGCATGCTTCTTACCTTGTCTTGGTTGTGTGTGGTCGGAGCTGTCCAGGTCTGACACACCCACTGCACTCTCCGGAAGCAGGGTCCCCTCAACCATTTCTTCGAGTGGAGTTGAAGCGGTGGCAGTGGAGGTCCCCCACCGGTCTTGTTGGCCTCCTCCAGCCTGGTAGCAACCTTCTCCTTTGAGCGCGCGCGCATATCATACCAGCGCTTCTGTAGGTCTTTGACGCTGCGATGTGCGACGCCAATTGCGTTAATTTTGCGCTGGATGTCTGCCCATATCCTCCTCTTGCGTGTCTCTGGCACACGCAGGGACTTCTTGCCGAACAGGAGCTCATGGCTCACAACCATCTCCTGTATCAGAGCCTCCTGCTCACTTTCTGTGAACTTTGTCTTTCTTTATTCTGGGTGTCTCCCCCTGCTGCTTGTCCTTGCTGGCCATGTCTCCACTCTCTCCAATGTGTGTATCACTGCAGTGATGCCTCAGCCTCTACTCCTGCTCTCTCACTCTGCTCCTGGAACTCAGGTGCAGCATGGGTAGTCACACTTCCTGGTTGTGATGTCATCAAGCTGCACCTGTGTCTCAGAATTGCCGTTTGCGAATTTTGCAATTTTGCGATTTTCTCAATTTTGCGATTTTCTCAATTTTGCGAAATTCGCAATATAGAAAGTTCAATGCTAAATGAACGCTATTTGGGTATTCGCTATTCATTTAGCGAACTTTAGCGAATCGCTATTTTTTTGCGATTATTTGTTTACATACGGTTTTGCGTTTCTCAAATAGCGATTCGCTAAAATTCGCTATTTGAGAATCGCAAAAGGGGACTTTGATACATATGGCCCTAAGCATCATAACATAACTGGAATTTAGCTCACAAGATTAACACAGCTGGACTGATAGCTCATCAAAGCTTACCACTGATAGCTCACTAAAGCCTGGATCTCTTATTTTTGTCCAGCGATCTCACACACAGATTGATCAATAACATTTCTATAGCAGAGGACAATGTGGGAAGTGGGAACAGATGGGCGGATATCAAAAACATTTATTTGTACATGGGTTAATAATACGTATAGAGCACTGTGCTGCCCTATCAATAGGAGAAAAAAATTGTATCCAAATTGTGGTGCTATAATAGTACCTTACGTATTGTCTCGTCTATCTCATTCAGAGAGCATATCTTGGGTGTATACAGAATGTGTGGCAGAGTACCCCATGCAGTACGATATTAGATACAATTTGAAAGTCTATTTATATTTATTGAACAAATCAAAGTATAGGGTGGTACAAGAAGTTACATTATTGGGGTACCCTCAACTAAGCAAGAAACCTGTGTCCTTATAGGTAAAAGCTTTAAGTACAGTCGCACTGCAAAAGCGACAGACAAGACCACTTAAAGTTTGCAATGCTACAGCATTTCCATATAATTAAGGATTTACTGCACAAACCACACAATCCACCATCTGCTCCATAACTTACCATTTTCATGATGAAAAACTGTTTTTTGGCTGGAATGAATCAAAATGTACAAAAGAAACAATTCCACGTGTGGTGCTGTGCATTGGAAGACCCCTTACAAAGATTAACTGGTTATCTTTCAGTTGTTGTACACGGGTGAGAACTGGTACTGAGGTAAAATGTTGGTCCAGACAGTTTTAATGTGTGCTAAAATGACAAAGGAGCAGAAGAACAGTGCCACATTATGATAAATAAGTTGCATTTTCTTGTCGCATTATTTGGTCATCCACTACCTTGTAATTCCTGTGACCCAGGTGATAGTTTGTAGAAAAGCAGTACAGGGCACTACAACCCTATGCATATTTAGTAGTGTTCAATGGTGCATGTATGCCTGTAAATAGGAACAGCATCTCGAGGCCAGATGGAGCGGATATAGAAACACATTAGCAATGCCCGCTGGACATAATCATTGGTGCAAGTGTGAAAGCAGTAAGATGTTATGTTATATTTTGGATTAGCAATCTATCTGAACCTTATACTTGGCCGTCAATGCTGTCTCTGTGTGTGCGCTAGTCTTCTGTCAAAAATATATAAACTGTCACTGTCCCTCCCGATAATGCTGGACAGACCATTTCTAATTCCTTAAAGTGAAGTCCATAAAGTGAAATAACATTATATGCAAGCACTACTTGAATTTATCTTAATATCTAAATGTAGCCTCTCCTACCAAGTAAAAAACATATTGCTGTTGTTCATGAACACTTAGGAAGTGTCAACGTGTTTCAGCACCATATACATGTGTTTAATGCTTTCTTCAGGTTAAAGGGGAGACTCACCACAAAACCAAATAAATGTGTCATTGGATAAAAAATAAAAAAAAATGAAAAATGTGCCCCGAAATTAGAAAATATTTGTTGTTACCAGCCAACAGAGCACCTTATTTTTCTGCCACATCAATACAAGTGCTCCTGTGTTTGAGGCGTAACTAAAATGCATTGCGTGCTAGTAACACATCCAGATTTTCTGCAGGCTACAGATTTTTGCATTCAAACTCTATTTTAGGGCACTGACTTATCACAATACAGTTTATTTAGAGGATAGATTTAGAAAAGTAATGATATAAGACGAAGCATCCACATTCACTTCATCTTTGGGAATGTATTCCGTAGCACTTCAAACTGTGTTGAAATTTCTTTAACAATTTCGCTTGTGTCCACGCACCTGCCTCTTCAAACCGAATCTACTGCCCATCTTTGTCACCGTAGCCCTTTATCATAAAGTTCTTATCTCCTCTGTTAATCTTCATCCCCCCTTTTCTGTTGCAGGAGAAAGTGGCTTTCTATCTAGAAATGGTATTAATACTTTGCACAATCATGTTCGAGTCAGCAACAAACAACAGATGAAACATTGTGCATTATCCCAATGCCTTGTGGAATCCCCAGTACACACTGTAATGTTCAGTTGGCATACTGATGATCTGGGAGTCAGATGGGTGTCTGCATGAACAAGAATGCAGATGGTACCACAATTCATTTATAGGCCACCGACTTGGATGATATCAGGATTTTATGGGCCAAGTTGTGCGTTCAGCCCTTGAAAGCCATAATTTTTCTTTAACTAAATCCATGGAAGACTGGATTTATGCCACTTCTGAGAAAATTATTGTACTCTTTACACTGAGCACTGCCTCCAAGAGCTAACTCTTGATGGCATGCCTGTACCTCTTTGTTCCATAGCAATGTCTTTTGGGGTCACTCTGACCTTGGGAATATCTATGGAAAACCATTATTACTTTCTGATGTGCTACAAATGTTTAGATGTATTTAGCTATTTGAAGCACACTATGATTTTAGTGCAAAATGATTTTAGAATAGTGATATGGTCCTGGGATCGGTCAAAAGTGCACTCAGGTAATGATTTACTGTCTGGCCTTCAAACAACGAGGGCATCTGCCGCAATTAGAAAGATCATCACCGACTGCCACTGAAAGTGGCTTTTTTTGTTGACTTGCTTGTATGCAAGGTTTTGCACCCCCGAGATCTGGAAGAAATAATTATGCTTTCTGAATGATCATACATTGAGTCTTGAGAAAACCCTAATTTAAGGAACATAAGACTTCCTCACAGTCTCACTTCAAAGAATGGGATCCCCATCTAGTAGGGTTGTGCCTTTCATCTGCTGTGAATTAGAAAACACTATGAATTTCTCCGGAGTTTCTGCATATTGAATGCAGGGCTTTATGGTTGTTTGCATGTTTGTGTCATTTGTAGTTAATTTATGAAGTGCACAAAGCTTTTTTTAATGTGTTAATTTATGTTCTGTCTATGACTGGATGTAAAATATGCTTTTTTAAGTACAGTGCTCGTATTGATACCCCCCGGGAAAGATTGCACTTCAAAAAACTGCCATACAGATAACCTTGTGCCTGTGCTGGGCCTTTCTGGGGGGAAAAACTAGATGCAATTAATTCATAAGATTGTCACAACTGAATTTTACATCCATGCTGCACAGTCTATTACAGTAAGCTTTCCAGACATCAATTTGCATAAATGTACTGATCGTGGCAGAACCAAGCATAATCTCCAATTTCATTGTTAAGATCTTCACTACTGGATTGTTTCAGACTACAGACTGGACCTACTTCTGAGGGGAAATAGAAGTGGGAACTCACCTGTAATAGTAGTTTTGCAGCTTGAAGGGTTTATTGGATTCACATGCAACCCACCGTTCTCACCAATTAAGGGGTATGGTTAGCCAAAAATAAAAAAGCAGAATGTACACAATATTAGCATTGATAAAAGTAGGGCACCAAAGGGGGAAAGAAGACTCAAGATGGTAACCATGCACTGGGGCTTTATAGGCTTATGTGCAAATGGGGCAGTGGGAGCGGACATATATGGGCAGTTCTGGACCCAACCACTAAATATCATGAATAATGCACAGCATGCGAATCCAGAGAAGATTCATGTTGCAAGACTATAAAGTCAAAAGTGCTGTCTTAGAATCAGTCTCTTGCACTTTCCAATTTGAAGCACACTGATTTAAACTTACTGTGGAATGAAGCCAAACTGATTTCCCTGCTGATGCTCTGCCAGACATAGTCATGGTGCTTTTCGCAATCCTTTGCTGACTTGTACTCTAGTTTATGGTAACCAACTGTACTGGTGTTATAAAAAAACCTTTGGTACTAACATGCTAAGTTACTACAAGCATACTTTGCGGAGGACCTTTTTTAGTACATCTATGGAGACCAAAGCTGTCTAAATGGACATATATAAAATGTCATTGGTGCCAGGTACAGAACACAACATCAAGTGTTAAAATGTGAATAGTCTGTTTTGGTAAATTTGACACTACATCAGAGGGATGAATCTTTCAGACAGAAACAACTACAGGTGTAGGCTATCTAACCCTCTAAACGCAAGATTTTTCTGTAAAGTTTGAACTACCAGAGGTGTCAAGCAAGTATGTGTTTGTGCCCCTTTGCTGTTTAATCTCTTTATTAAATAACTGCCTTAATTTATATTGCATGAGACTAATATTTTACACTGAAGCAGGGAGTAGCACACAACGGTGTAGATGTATGCAGATGGTGCAGCCAAAATGTAGCATACTGGATTCAGACAGCAAATACAATGAGCTAAATAACATCATGATCAGCGGAAGAAAAACTATGGGCAGAATTTGGTAAAGCCGAAATTCACCATAGAAGGATAATTGTTCTTCATCTAGATTTTGTTTGGACATTTGATATGAAGCTGCATTGCAACCCCAATGCCTGAAATTGTGAATGCCATGGCTAATGCCACTGAGTGGTCTGAGAAATATTTATTTAATGCTTCAATAATTTTTGTTTTGTTTTCAGCATTATGACTTAATACAACAAAAACTCTCCCTCTGCTTTCTCCTCCGGGTTCTCAAATTGCTTGTACAATCCATTTTCAATTTGTGCCCAGTAGGTGAGACCTCCCCTAGGATCTGCCAGTGAGCAGAGCTCTCAGGAGACTCCGGATGATTCATTTTGAAAAGTGTCTCTTGGATGAATCTAAATTGCCCTCTGTGTTCTTGGACAGATGAGTGATCTGCCAACTTTGACAAAGAAATCCAGTAGAGCACTCAAGTGAGTGTCGGACTTTTGATTTTAATTGTGGCTTCTGCACAACAAGTCCTCTACTTCTTGCTTATTCTGTCAAGGATGGTACTGGCCTTGTACACAGAGATGCGGTGTGGTAGTCTGGGATGGAGTACATTCTAGATACCATGCTGATTGATTTTTAAGTTGCATAGGGTGGTTTCTAGTGCAGCAGTATGGACAGAGCTTACCAAACATGTACTACTTGGGCTCCACAAGACAGCCTTTTTGAGGTTCAAATGGAAGCCATACTAGGTAGAGTGTAAACGTGTCGGAGGCACAGCTTACCAGGCTCTGTGGTAGCAGCTTGATCATCATCAGAATGGAAACAAATGTCCTTAGAAAAAAGCTTTCAATCAGAGAATCGACAAAAAAAAACTACTGTGAGCTGCAGTTTAAAATGGACCTAGGTAATGACAGAGCCTATAGAAGGCAAGGTTGAACCACTCGTCTTCGTACACCGTGCATGGATAAAGTGCAACCCATGTGGTACATTTTATTTAAATGCTTGAACGTGCATGCACTGAAGTAAAATCTAAGTAAAAAAGGATGAAGCGTAATTTTTTTAAATGAAGGCAGGCAATAAAAGTCTCTGTAGACTATACAAATCCGGGTAAAAAACTGAAACAAATTAGAAATTGCTGGCCTTGATATCGGTTTTTCAATTAAATCGGGTGGAATGAAGTGACAACATAATGTAATGATTTTCTTTACTGTGCATGTTATGAACGATAATAAAGGATTTATTTACACTTAAATCAATGTTATACATTTAAAAATGAGATAGGAAACAGTGAGTAAAATATACAGACTTAAATCTTCTAATATGTGTGTACAAAAACAATTAAATGAAAATGTGCCTAAAGAAGACATTTTATATTTCAGAAATACAGCCATTATTACTTTTCTCACAAGGTATAGATAGCTGCCGAATGTAACTTAATTTGCGCTAGAGCAGAAGTTTCATAATAGCACCTCTTTAAGAAGAAATTGCTTACATTTAAAATAAGTGCCAATCTCAGTGGCTACTTTCTGGCTATGAACACATTGGAACCACACTCGGACGCTTCACTCCAATTACCCACCCATTTGAGCAAATAAATGTACGCTTCAATTAGCACACTTAAAGTGTGGCCTCTGGCAGCAATCGTGCCCATTTCCAACTGATAATTACTAAATCACTTCCTAGGAAAAGTACAGCTGCTCAATGACTGGTCCACTCTGACGGATAGCCAACAAGGCTGCAATAAAATTGAGCAGGCCAACTTGCAGACAATATTTTCTAAAAGTGAGTGGCTTCCATCTTTGTCCAGAAATATTGTAGATATTTCCATTTACAACACAAATGTCCTGTTTTCGGGCAGTCAAAAGAAGATTAAGAATTGTCAATTTGCTCTATAATTCACCTTTAACATTCAAACTTTGGAAGTTATGCCTGAAGGTAGTGTGTGGTATCCCGTTCTCGATGAACAAAAGAGTACTGTAGCACAATAAAGGTCCTTCCCACAGCAGCAAGGTCAAAGAATGTTGTAAGGGAACGAAGTGCTTCTCCTTTCATCCTCCATTAAGAAATTGAAATTTAAAACAAGTTAAGAGGATTATCATTGTTAATTAGGACTCGGTTTGTTGGCTCTTTAACTGCATAATGAAGCTGGGTGTACACCAAACATGGAGTCCCATTTTTATGTAGCCCTTAGTACGGTTTGTAAATATTTGGCTTAGCAGATTAGCGACCCTGGTTGCTAGGGTACAAACTGATTGGCCCAGGATCCTACAATTGAGTCAAGTGGTGACACTATAACAGAGACTCTAGGTTTCGAAACCAACAATTTACTCATTTGGACCCCATCACCCGGTATGTAAGAGATCAGAATGATACAACGCATTAATTGGCTAATTGGGTTGCTGCAGCAAATTCTCGCTAGGCATACAAGTGTGCCCAAAATACACTAAGACACACTCACGTACAGCAGAATATATACTTTTAGAAATATGCTAAATCACCGTTATAAAACGCTCTAGCTTTTTTGGTCCTAATCCATAAGTGAAAACATTTTACTTAATTGCACCTACAAAGTAGAAAGGATGAAGTTATCTACGCAAGCAGGTTACTGATGCACACAGAATTCAATATTCACTTTCCTAACCGCCGGCTATGTTTCGACAGGACGTTAAATGTATCTATGGCCATTCGCCACTGAAACATCAGCAAAACAACCTTGTCATCTTTCCAATATAGTGAGTACAACTGGTTGTTAGTCCTTACAAAAGCAAAAACAGCTCAGCATGATAAAGTAATATGGTACAAAGCACATATGGTAAATACAGAATATTAATATATCCTAAATTTTGCTTCACAGTCCAGTTAAAGCTTAGTCTTTGCTTTTTTTCTAGGCCGCTTGGCTGCTTCTTTCTTGTTGTTGACAGTGGCCTCCCTCCTGGGCATTTTCCTTTCATGCAGCTTGTCAAGACTGACATTTGCCATGTCCCACTTCCAGGGAAACGGTGGCAGGAGTTGGTCCCATCAGTCGCACTGGTACACTTAAGCATCTTGCAAAGGCAGCTCTCGCACGACATCTTTTTATTATTTTTATTTCAATTTACTGGCAGACGCTTTTGAGTTCTGAGGAAAAAACGTAGAGTGACTGAGGCGCGGTAACACACGGTGGCACCTGTTTTTCCGTCCTTCTTACCTTGCTATTCTGTTCTCTCCCTCTTGTGCTTCTCTCCCGCCCTCCTTGTTGCTCCCTCCCTTGTGTACTTCTTTTTCCTTACCTCCCCCACCTAGCCCTGTCCCTCCATTGATGTCTCCTCCATATCCTTATTTTTTTCATTATTTTTTTTTGGTGAGCCACGTACCAAATTCCTGCCAGCCCTTCGGTTTTAGAAATTTTATTGCGATCCATTTTGGATCGGTATATTAATTTAAAAAATGGTGCCTGCTCATGCTAGTATGAAGAAAACTCATTGGCAGAGTCAATTGTACTCAAAAGCGAGACATTTTGGCTTTGCCAATGTTTGTTAAAATATCCAATCTCAAGGGCTGGTGGTTCCTCTCCCTGTATAAGGCAATAAGAGCAATACTTGATGTATTGTTTTGTGTTTGTAGACTTTGAAAAGTTTCCATACACTCATTTTCTTCCTCTGGGTACAAAATGTTGCTCAATTTCATTTGCCCCAGTGGTTGCTGGACTGTGGCACTCATTTTTGGGGAATTGGACAAATTATTCACAGATTTTAACCCAAAGAGAGAGAAAGGCAGCAAAGGGAGAAAAAAAAAGATAAAGAGATAAATATAAAATAGTGACAAAGGGAGAAAGCAGAAATTAAAAAGAACCTACAAGAGTGAAATAAACAAGAGGAAGTGTACAGTGGTGGAAGAAAGAGCCATGAAGTGAACTCAGAACTAGGCAGCCATGGTATATGGCAACACCATTGCCTACAAAAACTTTGGGTCGCTTCATTTATATTTGATTTTATTTATGCATTTTCCCCCCCAAAATAAGCCTTACTTTACTTGATATAGTGGTGGCTTATGGCAGTTTAGACATCTACGTAAATAATAACACAGATTGGCCTAAGACACGTACCTGCAACCTGTAACAGTGCAAGAAGATCCCAGAACCCACATCTCCAAATTCTCTCCCTGATGCCTTAGACCCTTTCAATCAATAAACTGATGGTCTCGGTCTCAGTAAAAATTACAGCCTTAAACCTTAGCAGCAGGCCAGTAACACACTGTCATTAAACTCAGGAGCCCAGACACTGTTAACCCACTGTTATTAAACCTCACAGCCCAGCAGCAGACTAGAGCTCCAATGTCATTAACATGGGACCTCAGACTCCTAGCAACAGGCTACAATATACCATCATTAAAACAAGGCATCACTCTGGCAGTAGGCCACAACCCCACTGCCATTAAATTGAGGGACCGAGCAACGTGTAACCTACCATCATAAAATGTAACAAAACGTTATGTTATGAGGATTTACGCACATGTCACCTGGGAGAGTATCCAGGGACTGAGCCGGTGAGTAGGAGCAGGGTTAGTTGAAGAGCCAGGTCTTCAGCTTCTTGTGGAATTCAAGAAGTGAGGGTAAGGTCCTGATGTTCCATGTTTTGGCAGCCATGTGAGAAAATAAAAGCCCACTGGCACGGCTTCTGTGTATGCGGGGAGTGCGTGTGAGGGAGAACGAGGCTGAGCACAGTTGTCTGATGGGTTGGTAGAAGTGTAGGCAGAGGATGAGGTAGGGCGGCCCGATGTTGTGGAGTGCTTTGTACGGGTGGATGAGCAGTTTGAAGTGGCAGTGTTTCTGGATGGCATGGTAAGGCAGTGGAGTTTCCTGATGTGAGGCGTGATATGAGTGTGGTGTGGTGTGGGCAGTGGCGGCTCCTCCGCTATGACTGAGGAGCGTCGCCCCACTGCTTTTAAGGAGTGCGAAGTAGAAACATAAAATAATACATTTGAGTTATCATTTTATGCTTGTGCTGCTTTGCGGACGAGCGGGTGGGAGGGGCTGCTCTGCTCTCAGGGCAGAAGAGGAGTGGTTTGCCCACTCCTAAGTGCACATGACTGTTTGGCCGGCCCTCTCGGGCCGCCCAATACGGTAATGCGCACTTTCCCTGTTCTCCATGCAGGCTGCATTACAGCCTGCGTGGAGAACATACCCAGGCCCCCATTCCCTGGCTGAGCGTCGAACCAGGACGCTCAGACCAATCACAAAGCTGCATTGCAGCGTTGTGATTGGTCAGTGGGGCCTGGCTGTGCTTCCTGTTCCTCAAGTTTGACGAGGAGAGCATGAGCAGAGACGCGGGACCGGCGGCAAGGTAAGTTTTTTTAATATCGCGCGCACCGCACCCCCCCTTACTGGCGCGACTGCCCCGCCACCCGCAAGCCATGCCGGCCGCCACTTGGTGTGGGAGGTCGAGGATGAGTCTGGTGGTGGCGTTATGGATGATCTGGAGTCTGTGGAGTATGTGGGTAGAGATTCTGGCAAAGTGTGTTGCCTCAATCCAGTCTGCTCATGAGGAGGGCTCGTGAAGTGGCCCTAGTAGCAGGTCAGAGATCTAGAGTGATTACATTTAGAGGTGACTAGAGGTGTAGAATCTACCATTAAGTAAAGCTTGGTGGAGTAGACCCTAAGCCTCTGGCCAGAGCTATGCTGTCCTTAAAACTGAGGGCTCCAAACACAGACAGGAGGCTAGAATCCATGGTCCTTTAACTGAGGGACCTGGATGTACCCTGCTGAGATCCATAGTAAGCCAATAGAATGTGCGACATAGTATGATTATTTGGGCATCGAGTAAAAAAGCAGCTTTAGATAGCGAAGGCAAGAGCCATTTTTATCACAAACCTCTAGGGCTGTTCTTGGATTAAAAAACTCAAAGGCATGCAGACAATCTATAAATATCATCCTGCAGATTTACAAACAGAAGGAGGTGGTTTCCACAATATATTGAGCAGAGCTATAGGCGAGGGGTAATTTAATTGAGTTACAAGTGGTAGAAAATAACGTTCTAAAGGTCCCTGTTCAAGCTAGGCCCAGGCACTCCACTAATAGCTCTATACTTAGAGCTAGGTATTGCTAACATCTCCAATTTCACCATACTAAGGCATGTGCTGTATTGGATACGGTTCCAACGGAATCCTCAGGCTGTGATTTATGTAAATTCTATAGTAGAGATGTTAAATTATGGAGGTGTCGGGGGAAGCAATTGGTTGTCATATATTAAGAAATCTTTAGTAGCTTTGCAGCTAGATCACCTTTGGTGCTCAAACTATAGGAAAGAATCTCTAGCACTGGAGTAGGTAGCCTGCTGTTACACTACCTTCAGCATAAGGTATAATCTGGGTTTGAGCATTACCTGAATTTAATTTATCCTGAAATGAAGTGAACCTTATACATCAAGTATAGGATTGAGATGTTCCCAACCAAAGGATACCTTGTAAGACGCGGTAGACTTTGCGCTGGAAGCAAGTACTGTGGCTGTACCATTGGTGGCAAAGAGAGTCAGCCATGCACCTTCTGCTATTTTGCACAACGACTGATACCAATGGCTCGATTGGGAGGGTGTTAATTGTGACTTTCTTTGATAGTAACAATTCGAGTGCTTGCACGGAAGTAACTGGCAATGCAGGGGCAATACTGGTACACAATGCACATCTGTTTTATTCACTCGGTACAGATTTTATTACAGCATTGGAATCTGTGTCGAACAAGAGCTATATACCTCAGGGTTTTCCTTTATTGGTTTGCATACCGGTCTGAATGACAGACCTGACCAGTGCAGTGGTGGATAAGGGTCTGGAGTCAGCCAGTGTTGATGCACCTGTGATGTAACTGATAGAATATTGGTGCTAAGGTGAACAGAGTGTGAGGCAGTTAGTAGAGGGAGGCTGAGGAAACAGGAGCTAGTCCTATAGCATAGAAGGGGAAGAGGCCAGAAACCTCAGATATTAGAGGTAACTCTGAGAGAAGCCTTCGGACCAATAGACCCCAAAATAAATAATCACAATTTGAGCGTTACCCACGGGCCTTCTGCTTATTCTGAGAAGAGACCCAGGTAGCTAAATCCCCAAGTGTCTTTCAGTGATCCAATCTACCTTCCTCATTAAGATAGCTGTGGGTCAGCAGTAGAGCCTGAGATAACGAAATGGTTACTTACCAGTAGGAGTAGTTTTGCAGCTTGAAGAATTTTCTGGATTCACATGCTGTGCATTATTCCGCCATCTAGTGTTTGGGTCCGGAATTGTCTGTTTTTTTTTTCTAGTTTTGGTCGCTGTCGACCACCATTTGGTGCCAGGTACGTCACCTGTGTGACGTCAGACGGTATCCTGGAGGTTGACATGCGTGGTGGCCATCTTCGGATTCTTTTTTCTGTTCTTATTCTTGCTTGTAATCCTTGAGATGGTGATTAGATAACTGATGTAGTCCTTTGCTTCCCCACCTGTTTGTTTTCCTTATAGGGGAGGCCGGGTGGGTCGCATGTGAATCCAGAAAATCCTTCAAGCTGCAAAACTACTCCTACTGGTAAGTAACCATTTCGCTTTGCAGCGTGAATCCTTTTCTGTATTCACATGCTGTGCATCAGATTATGTAGTGGTTTCTCCCGTGCCTTGGAGGCTGTGGTGAAAGGAAGACCTTGCAAACAGGTGTTGAAGCACCCTTTGTCCAATTTGAGCTTCCTTGTTCATTTGTATATCTACACAGTAATGTTTTGTAAAAGTGTGTGGAGATGCCCATGTTGCTGCTGCACAAATTGCGTCAATGGGTACATTGGACATAAAAGCTAGCATCGCTCCTTTCTTTCTAGTGGAGTGAGCTGTTGGTTGAATTGTTAGTTCTTTTTTGGCATTGGCATAACATGATTGGATGGCTTGTACTATCCATCTTGCAATATTTGCCTTTGTGACAGGTGATCCTGTGTTGGTATGTGCGTAGGCGGCAAACAATTGTTTCGTTTTGCTAATCTGTTCTATTTTTTGCAAATAAGACAATAATGCCCTCCTTACATTCAGGGTATGGAGGCTTCTCTCTCCTTTAGTCTTTGGGTTTTTATAGAAAACCGGCAGGCGAATGTTTTGATTTAAGTGATACTTAGATACTACTTTTGGTAAGAAATGTGGATTTGTTTTTAAAATTACTTTATCCTTGTGGATTTGTAAGTATGGTTCTTGTATTGTTAACGCTTGCAGCTCACTTACTCTTCGTAGTGATGTTATAGCAATGAGAAAGGCTGTCTTAAGAGTAATGTGTTTGAGGTCCGCTGTATGCATGGGCTCGAATTTCTTTGCCATTAGTTGAGAAAGTACTGTATTTAAGCTCCATGTGGGTACTGGAGCTGCTCTTGGTGGGGCAATTCTTTTTGCTCCTTCTAAAAACCTTTTGATTACAGGTCTTGTAAAAAAGCTTTTGCACGATTTTCCTCTTGTGTATGCTGCTATGGCAGCAAGGTGCACCTTTATGCTTGAGTAGTTGATGTTGCTGTCTAAGAGGTAAGTAAGGTATGTAATAACTGTTTCTTGTGTGTTGATTGAACTGCTTTTATTGTTAGCGGTGCACCATGTGGTATATCGCTTCCATTTTGCTGTATAGCATCTTCTTGTTGACTGCTTCCTTGCCTCTTTTAGAATTTCCATTGTTCGCAGAGGCAGATTGAGGTGGCCAAATTCTATGTATTCAGACGCCAATCTGCCAGGTGTAGCATTGCTGGTTCTGGGTGAAAGATTTGGCCCTGTTGCATTGTTAGCAGGTCCTTGTCTGCTTTGATTCTGATCATTTCCCCCCTGGATAGTTCTAGGAGGGTTGAGTACGATGTTTGCCTTGGCCATTGAGGGGCAATGAGAATCATATTTGTTCCTGGATTTTTTGCTTTTTGTAACACTCTTTGCAACAGGGTTACTGGTGGAAAGGCGTAACCAAATGTCTGTGACCAGTTGAGTGAAAGTGCATTCCCCTTTGACACGTGGTGCAGAAACCTCGAGGCAAAGGACTAGCATTTTTTGGTTCTGCATTGTTGCAAACAGGTCTATCACTGGTGTTCCCCAGATGTTGAACAGGTAAAGTACTGTTTGCTGCTTCAACTCCCATTCGTGGGAGCAGTTCTGTCTGCTCAGCTGGTCCGCTGTAATGTTGTCTAGTCCTGGTAGATGTACTGTCTGTAGGTTGATTCTGTGAGCTACTGCCCATTGCCAGATTTCCTGTGCAAATTTGCTCAGGGGAAAGGATTTTGTCCCTCCCCGTTTGTTTAGATAGAACATTGTTGTTGTATTGTCTGTTTGGATTAGGATAGTCTTCCCCTGAATGTGTTTCTGAAATGCCCTTAGTGCCAGAAAGACAGTTTTCATTTACAAGAAGTTGATGTGCCTTGTGGAATCCTGTTCGTTCCATTGACCACGTACTTTCAGCTGGTTGAGGTGTGCTCCCCAACCGTTAAGGGATGCGTCCGTGGTGACTGTCACAGATGGAGTTGGGTTCCTGAAAGGTCTCCCCTGTGCTATGTTGTTGGATGCCCACCATTGTATCTCTACTTGCACGCTTTGTGTCACAACCACTAGATCCTCCCAACTTCCTGTGGCTTGAGACCAGCTCTGGGTAAGCCATTCTTGGAATGGGTGCATGTGTAGCCGGGCATGAGAGACAAGTGGGATGCATGATGCCATCATGCCCATTAGTTTCAAGACCTTCCTCACTGTCAGAGATTGACCCCTCTGGTAATGGGTCGTTTCTAGATGGATCGCTTGTATCCTGTTTTGCGTGGGGTATGCTTTTGCTTTCGTTGTATTTAACCTTGCTCCCAGGAAGGTTTTTTCTCTTTCTGGTGTTGTTGAAGATTTTTTTTGTGGTTTATTGAGAAACCCAGTGTTTGTAGCGTTTGGATAGCTGTTTGAACATGATTGTGGCATGTTTGTTTTGAATGTCCCCTTATGAGCCAGTCGTCCAGATAGGGGTAGACGTGGATTCCCCCTCTTCTCAGGTGTGCCGCCACTGCGGCTAGACACTTTGTGAACACACGTGGAGCTGATTTTATTCTGAAAGGAAGTACTTTGAATTGGTAATGTGTTCCGTTGTGCAGGAATCTCAGGTACTTTCTGTGTGTCTTGTCCATAGGGATATGCAAGTAGGCGTCTTTGAGGTCTATTGTTGCCATGTAATCTCCCTTTTGAATTTGTGGGATTATTTCTTGGAGGGTACACATTTTGAAGCGTTGTGTTAGTATGAACTTGTTTATGAACCTTAAGTCCATGATTGGTCTTAGAGTCTGATCCTGTTTGGGTATTAGGAAATATGGTGAGTAGTTTCCTGTGAACCATTCCTGTTTTGGTACTTTTTCTATTGCCCGTTTTAGGCTTAGTTCCTTGATCTCTGAGTTTAGCAGTGTGTGTTCTGATTTCATGAATTTTCTTGTTTTCGGTGGGTTTGCAGGTGGTATTTTTGTTAGCTCTATGCAATACCCATACTTTACCAAATTTAATATCCAACTGTCTGTTGTGATTTTTTCCCCATTGTTTGTGGAAAAAGGATATTCTTCCCCCACTGGTGTTTTGTGTGGGTCCTTCTTTGTGACTGAGTCAGTTGGATCCATTTCCTCTTCCTCTAGAGGATTGGCCTCTTCCTCTGCCATTGCCTCTCCCTCGAAAGGGTTGCTTCTGTTGTTGTTGCCAACCTTGATAGCTTGACTGCTGACCCATTTGTTGACTTGGGTTCTGCCCTTTTGTTTGCTGTGACATTTGTTGTCCTTGTCCAAAGGTGCCTCTACCTGTGGGCTTTCTGTTATTGAATCCCCCTCTTTAAAAGGAACTTCTCTGCTGCAGGGCCCCCATTGCCCTTGCTGTTTCGTTGTCCTTTTTAATCTGTTGAAGGGATTCATCTACCTCTTTACTAAACAGTGCTTCTCCATTGAATGGTCTATTAATGATGGAGGTTTGAACTTCCTGCTTAAACCCAGAGATTCTGAGCCAGGCATGTCTTCTCAGGATGGTTCCTGTGCACATCTGCCTACTAGCAGTATCTGCTACATCCAAAGCCGACTTCAGACAGGTGTTTGCCACGTTTTTCCCCGCTTGGACAATAGCTTTTGCCCTCTTTTTATCCTCCTCAGGGAGTTTGTTCAAAATCTCCTCTATCTCACCCCACTTTTGGTGACCATATCTATTTAGTAGGGCATTTGAGTTAGCAATACGCCACTGTGTTGCTGCCTCCTTTTCCATTCTTCTCCCCACCATATCCATTCTCTTACTTTCTTTCTCTGGTGGAGGTCCAGTGTTTGAGACGGCATTCGCTCTCCTTCTGGCCGTGGTGACAATACTTGAGTCAGGTACTGTATTTCCCTGAATATATTTAGGGTCTTTTGAGGAGGCTTTATACTTCCTTTACATTCTGGGGTTTATACCCTTGTTTGAGGCTGGTTCCTTGAAGGCTTCTTTGCCTTGGTCCAGAATACTGGGCAGCATAGGAAGGTATTGTGTTCCTTTTGTAGCTGGTGCCAGGGTTTCTAGTAAGAAACATGTGTCCCCCTTTTCTTCCTCTAAGGGTACTCCAAATTGATTTGCTGCCCTTTTAACGATGTTGTTGTAGAAAGCTATGTCATCTGGAGGTGAAGCTTTCGAAAGATAACTGCAAATCTCTTCTTCCGGGCTCTCGGTGTCGAGATCGTTCCACGTATCTTCGAAAGTTTCGGAGTTTTCCTCTTCTTCAGGTACGTCTCCATATTCCTCTGGTTCTTCACCTCGAGGTTCAGGGTTCGGAGGGGAGTCGAAGATGCCTTCTTCTCCCTCGGAGTCTTTTGCCTCTTCGGCGTCGACGTCTTCCTGTTCGGCAACCGGTGTCTTTGGGATTCGAAAATCCTTCAGCGAGGCGTCAAAGTCCTTTTTCTTCTGTAGGAGCGTCGCCATCTCTTCCTCGAGTCTTCTCCTTTTCCTTTTGACTTCGAGGGCCCTCTCGGCGTCGGAGACCGGAGATTTTCGCTTCTTCCCGACGTTAGTCTTAGATGGTATTGTGCCCTTTTTCGCGGGTTCAATGTCGACCCTCGTTTTAGGCATTTTCGGCGATTTTCCCTCCTCGGTAACCTTTGGTTGGGTTCCGTGGGGTTCTTTCAATCGCGGCTGACCCTCGATCGCCTTCTTGCTCGGCATCTGGGCTGCCTTGGGCACCTTATGTTCGTGGCCCTTCCGTTCCGACGGATCTTTATGGGGTCTTACCTTCTCCGTCTTCTTTTTCGGATCACTCGCCTTCTTCTCGGCATGGATTTTCTCTGAGTCCCGTTCTAAGATCTTGACGTCCGATCCCTCGTGCGTTGACTCTGCTGTGTCCCATGTTCTTCCTCGTCGCTAGAGAAACCCAGATCTCTCAGGGAAGTTTTCTTTGTTGTCTGCGACATTGTGGCGTAGTGGGCCTATCTTTGCTTTCGGCGTGTTCTCAGTGTCTTCGATAGGAACGCTGCGCAGGCCTCACAGTCCTTGTCCTGATGATCTTCGGGCAGGCAGAGGTTGCAGACGTCGTGTGGGTCGCGTTGAGCGTACTTGTGGTGGCACTTGGGGCAGAACTTGAAGGGGGTATTCTTCATGACCCCTACCTCGCCATTTGTGGACCGAAGTGGTCCTCTTGTGGTGTTAACACTGAAGCTCTGCTCCTGTCTCCGGTTAGGATGTCGATGATATCGCTCGGCAATCTTCTTCTTTTTCCAAGTTTTTGGGGAAAAAACAAAAATTTCTTCGGAGCTTCCCGTCTTGCTTCCAGACCCAACGGCGGAAAAAAGAATCTGAAGATGGCCACCACGCATGTCGACCTCCAGAATACCGTCTGACATCACACAGGGGATGTACCTGGCACCAAATGGTGGTGAACAGCGACCAAAACAAGAAAGAAAACCGCTAAATGGCGGAATAATGCACAGCATGTAAATCCAGAAAAGGATTCACGCTGCAAAAGTAGCGTTCCACGTGAAATTTCATGATTTCAAACTTCAAACAGCATTTAGGCAACAGAGTGGTCCCTATGTTAGCTGGAAGCAAATCAGAGGATTGCTTTGGTGTGACTTTTCATAGGGGGCAAGAGGTGTGTGAAAAGCATAGAGGTAGGAGACTTGGAAATCATATATTAGCACATGCATACGACAAATACCAAAGAATCGTATGCAAGCACCAAAACTTGGTGATCAAGTTATGAAAGACCTGGAGGATACAAAGTACGAGACCCATTAAAATGGATGAGTGAGAGAGCACAAAGGACTAGTTGAATAGAGAGAGTCTGAAAAGTAAGATAAAACGCACTAACACAAGAGACTGAGTACACGAGTGAGAGAAACAGAACGGGCATGGAGACAAAGAGCAACGGGTGAGAGGTAATGAAGAAAGATAGTCCCTATTATGAGAAAAAAGACATTGTGGAGGAGCAGTATCAACGGTGAGCGAAAATGCACAGACAATAAAGGAAAGCAAAAAAGGGAGAGCGCACAACTCACAAGAACACACAAAAGAGACATCAGTAAGGAGAATACGACACCATAAACAGTGAAAAAGCAAAAACGGAAGAGTGAGAGACTGCAAAAGCAATGAGGTGAGAGGTACCACAGATGGGGAAAGAGCACAAAGCATGAGAGGACATAGTGGAAAACAGATGAGATGGCACACATAGAGTGACAAGTCAAAGAGGAAACATGGAGCATAAAGAGGATCAAGCCAGCACAGAGGATACTGATGGACACAATAAGGTAAAGAACGTACAGACTCAGTACAAATAATGGCTGAAAGAGAACAGAGGGCAAATCAAGTGAAAAGAGAAGCCACAGCAAAAGGAGAAACAGTACATATTACGTTCATGAACTGTAAAGGAGTACATCCTTCAAAAGCAACGCTAACAGAGTTGGGAATGTTTCCACCTTGAGATGCAGTCCATGTTTGTTGTCTAAATGTGGGATGCAATTAGAAAGCCAAGAAGGGATGCACTGTGTTAAATTTACCACTAAAGAACGGTTAGTATCCTTCGACCGCATGCTTTGTTGTGCATCATCTTTGTGTGCATACAGAAAATAAACCCACCACACCACAGACTGCACCACTTGAAATTCGTAAAGGACCTGCACAGAGTCCGCCATTCGGTACTTTAATGCCTTTCCAGAATCAAGTCTGGAGACAGCCATGGACGTGCCTTAGCGGAGAACGTCAGTCTCACCACTGAACACAGGAAAAGGTGCATAATTTTCATTTTCAGGTCTAGCACAATTGTCGTCCAACTGCACCCTCTTTCCAAAGAAGGTGCTTTTGGCCATTTTTGCTCCACCAAAGACCAGCAAGGTATTCTCTTGGTTGAGGGCTTTGCCTTTTGTTGAGATAAAGACATGCCGGTGGCTGGAACCAATATAGAGTTGGCCATCTCACAGGAGTTTAAATGTTTGTGTCAATATTAGGACTTTTTGAGCTTGTTATGTCATCTGTATGCACCTGTGATTCCAAGTGCAATATACTTCTAAGTTTCTAACTGTCACCTAAGGTCACCGAACCAGATTATGGCTTTAAGTATTCTGAAAAGAAGCAGAACCAAGTGGGATAACGAGTGGGATGAACTAAGCCTTTTAGATTTCTTATTTCTGTTCAGGAGGTTTGACATTCATTCAACAAGATGATAGACAATTTTAATAAGAAAAGATCTACCCGCTGGGTCACAACCAACATGGCAACCGCATGGTGACCGATCGAGATGGGGATGACTGCAAGTATGAGAAAAACAATCTACCTGAGAATGTTCCATCCCAACCAATCACAATGCAGTTCCCATGACGATAAAGATTTAGGCGGTAGGTGCTAATCAGGCACTGAAAGCAACACATACACTGAAGTCAACATTTTATCCAAAGATTTTTGTACCTTTGGCTAAAATACTTTTTATGACAAACAGGGCCAAGATCAGTATTTCTATGCATATCTTCCATCCTTTAAATTTGTACTTTTTATTACAAATTTGCAGCGCGTTTTAGTTGATCTTGGAATCGTGTGACTATTGCTTTCAGTTGCCTTCCTAGAAATAGCGGAAATTGCCCATTGGTGTGCCCCAAAAAACCAACACCATTATATAGGAAACACGAACCCAGAAACAAGGGTTGAAAGGTAGGTAGATGTAGTTTAAATTTGTATACCTTAGAGTAATATCGTGGCAAACTGTTGTGGCCAGCCAGCTAGAGGGAACAAAAAGTCAAAGCATTGATTGCTCATGATGTTAATAAAATGTTTCATCTAGAAAATGATTCCTTCATACTGCTCTGCTATAGGTGTAACACCTTATAAAACAACTACCTCACACACAGATTTTGCTTTTTTGTAATTCTTATATATTTTTATCTTTTCTCTAAACACAAAGTAACCATACTGAAGGAAATAGGAAATGGGGGAAAAACAGAAAAAGGGGAAGAATGAAAACAACATTAAATTCTAAATGCTTTGACACACACAAACACACGTGTATATACAAATATATACATACACACACATACACATATATATATATATATACATACATAATATATATATCTATATAGATATATATCTATATCGATATAGATATATCTATATATACACACACACACCTTAGTACCTTTTATTTTGTATGTAAACAAATGCTTTTGTGGCTACATCAGCACAGGCTAAAATTACTAATATCAGGGATTGCATTACTCTTAGAAATCATTATGATAATCTTTTGGCTAACATTAGAGCCTTCGATAAAGATTGCTGTAGTAACATTAAAGTATGACCCCAACTAGAATACCCTAAAATTATTAGTCAGGCAATGATTTTCATGAATCTATGCCTGCTGGGTAAGTGCTGAGATTTTATTAAGGCATATGAGGTGGGCCACTTTCAACCCCATGCCCCTAAATTATATCTACATCCTTCTGTTTCTAAGGTCTATTAACTAGTAGCTAAATTAGTGTTAAAAAAAATGTAATGTAAATATAAAATATCCTCCGACTATTAAATTCACTCCTTTGGCCAACACCAGGAAAAAAGCAGACGTAACCAGTGCACAGGCAGACGTCAACATTGTGTTTTGGTCCCAAAAAATAAGACCTGTACCCGTCAAGTGCTTCTCCCCGTAGAAAAAAGTGCTAAGTTATTTAAGGTTCCACTGTACACCAGAGACAGTGCCAGAAATGGAATATATGTGCTTTGATCGTTTTGGAGAGGAGGCTTTCAATCCCTTTCCGCAGCACAAATTTAAGCCATACTTGAAAGAATAGGACATCCTCAAGCAAGCCGTAAGCATCCAGGTTCCAGGAAATTTGAACAGCAGAAAACAATTTAAAAAAAATGGTTAAACAGTAGCCAATGAGTATATACATCTCTCAGTAAACGCCCTAAAAAGGCAAATGCAAATCTCAGAGCAATACGAATTTAAGACATCCCCCATTAATTATAAAAAATATGACATTCAGCAAATTAAATTTTCCTGGACAGTGACGCGAAATTGATCTCAGTTATTAATGGTCTATTATTTCAATGAGTAGAGATTTAACTTTAATACCATTCTGCACAAATAGCAACTTTCCAGCCTACCTGTGACACTAAATGATTGCAGAATTATCATTTATTAGCAGTGTTACAACCAGCCATTAATCACATGCAGAAATGTTATTTGCAGACCTGCAATTTTTCGTGTCACATTTTAAAACCTGTAATAACTCTTCGGCTTTTGAAACCTATAGTATAACGTCTGCTTTTAAACCCATGCTATAACTTCCACTTTTTAAACCTATGATATATCTTCTGCTTTTTAACCTATGCTGTCTCTTATTCTTTTTAAACCTATGGTATAGCTCCTACTTTTTAAACCAAGTGCTTAATTTATAAAAGAAAAGGAGGAGTTTTTCACAGAAACCCACTGTTGGCCCTGCTGAATGTTGGGGTCAGGGCCGGCCTTCAGCATGTGGGAGCTGGGCCCACTCGCAGGGCACGGACCTCTACAGGGGCGCTGGAGCTCCCGGCAGCCGTCTTCTTACAGCTTCAGTCCAAACAAAAGTATGTTTAAACACTTTCTGAAGGCTGCTGGTGCCCTTGTCTCCTTTTGTTTATTTTTGTTTTCCTTGTGCTTCTTAATCTTGCCCATCTAATCTTCCTCCCACTGGGCCCAAATTTTCAATACATAAACAATTAGAGAGGACGAGGGGGCACCACAATTGGTGTTGCCCAGGGAACTCTCTGAGCAAAGGCCAACTCTGGTTGGGGTAGCGTCAGCCAAATACCAAAACTGCCTAGTTTTGATTCCACCTTATGTCTCTTTCACACCTTTCACACACCGCCCTACACGCTCTGCCTCTTTATTCCACTTGTTGGAAATGGCCCTTTTTGCAGGGTCACCCCTAAACGTTTTGCCTGCCTCCTGTATTTTTGCTGACCTGTTTCTGTTGGTTTTATGACTCTGGGCACTTTACCACTGCTGTTCAGTGCTAAAGTGCATATGCTCTCCCTTTGTAAATATGTCTATGTGAATTGATGTATCCCTGATTGGCTTATTTGGTTTACCTGTTAGTCCCTAGTAGTGTGGCCTGTGTGTGCCCAGGGCTGGTAAACCAAATGCTGCTGGTGGGCATGCAGCGCTAGTTTGCGCCACCCACAGAAGCAGCTTGTAAAGTGTGTCTCAGACCTGCCACTGCAGTGTCTGTGTGCAGTCCAGAACTGCCATCTTGGCTGTGAAGTGCACCCACTTCCCAGCCCCTGAACCTTCCCTTGGCATCTTGTAAGTCACCCCTATGGTAGGGTGCATTGTATGTGTAAGGTAGGACATGCCTTGGTATGTGTAGCATGTCCTGGTAGTGAAGTACACCCCATTTCGTTTTTCACTACTGTAAGGCTACCTGTTCCTCATAGGCTAGAATGGGCAGTTTGACTATTACATTCTATAGTCCTAACTGACCCCAGGAACATGGTAGAAACACGAATTTAGTATGCCTGAGCTCAGAATATTAAAATACATCTTTTAGTGAAGTTTATTTTTATATTCTGTGTTTGAAAATACCACTTTTAGAAAGTAGGTATTTTCTTGCCTAAGCCTTCCAGTGTGCTCTGCTGTTATGTGTTTTGGCTGTCTGGTTTTGGAGGGGCAGGGCAGGCTGAGTCAGACCTGGGTTGAATAGAGAGATCTGCATTTAGAGTGTGGGGAGGGGTGGCTCCTTGACCTGAATAGGGCTGTGCCTGGCAAGGTGAATGCTGGCTCCACCTCCTACTGTGTGTCTGCTAGCAGAGCCCCTCTTTCTGAAAGGAAGAATGCAGCCTGGTAAACAAAGGGCTCCAGGCCTGAGCAGAACTGGTTCTGGCTAGGTTCAGTGACTTGTAGCTTCTGAGAACAAAGACTTTTGGGGTATAAATATCTGTGCTCAAACCCCTACAATTTGTATTGCTTTTGGATCTGGAGAGGAAACTCTGTCCGTGCCACCGGAGGAATCTGCAGGAAGTGACTGTCCCTGTGCTGGTGTGTTGTTTCTTGCACTGGACTGCAGCAGTGACCACTGGACCATGAAGAAGAGGAAAAGGAACTTTTGAGAAAACTTTTATTTTTGTTACAGCAATCACCCAAGGGCTAGGAAAAGAGCTAGCCTCCTGCTGGAGTCTCAGGCACATCAGACTCCACCACCAACCTCCTGCTTCCTCCCTGCGAGGATTGCTATCTGCTGATGAGGCTCCTGTGAGTTCCAGGGCCTCTAGTTTGCATCAGAGAAGAAAGTGTTGGAAATCGACGCTAACGCATCTTTGCGAGCCGCTGCAGTCGAGAGCGCTGGGAAAATCATCGCGCTGCTGCCGCCGAGGGCTCGCAACACGAGACCATCGCTGACGCCCCTTTGCGAGCCACTGCAGCCGAGACGCGCTGGGAAAATCATCGCGCTGCTGTCGCCGCGCACTCGCAACCCCTAAAGAAATCATCGCTTCGAGACATCGCATTGCGGACGCCGTGCGCCCGCCACTTTGATCGCATCGCACCGAATTTCGTCGCTCCTTCGCGGAGCGTCTTCGCATCGCAACACGATCGCACAGCGCAACAGGATCGCCGCATCGACTTCTCCCACGCGGCAAGAAAGTCATCGCATCGGCGGTCCAGCGTGCAGAAGTTTGTCGCATCGTCTCCGCACGTATCCCGCAGATCGGCGCATCATCCTCCCTTGCGGCAAGGATTTCATCGCATCGTCGGCCTCGCGTGCCGAGAATCATCGCTACAGCTTATTTGCGACATTTTGTTGGTTTTGCTACTAAACCCAGGTACTTTGTGAGAGAAAGGGTCGCAGAGACCACTGCTTTGAACTTGAACCTTATTTTTGCAACCTTTGAACTATTTTTGACAGCCCTTCAACAGCTATCCTATTTTTGACAGTATTGTGGCTTTTACAGTTATTGGTCTTGTGATAAATCTGCCTTTATATAAAGATACTTATTTTTTTATAACTACTTGTGTGGTGTCCCTTTGTAGTGTTCCTCACTGTGTTACTGTGTATGGTCATAAATGCTTCACACCCTGCCTCTGAGATAAGCCTACCTGCTCGTGCTACGTTACCACAGGGTTGAGCAGGGGTATTAAAGAGGGTAGCCCTCTCACTCTGACTTAGGAAGAAGGGTCCCTACTTGGACAGTGGCCAGCCATTGCCAACTAGAGACCCCCATTTCTAACATTGGTGGTCAGCGGTGAGGATCTGGACTTGCATTTACGATCGCATACAGTAATTATAGTGTACACTACTAGTGAGTGCAGACCATAACGTGCCGCATACATTTTTTGAGAGTTTTTTTGATCCTATATTGTAATTGATATTGCCGGTGATTTTTCACCCGCACACATTTTCTGAGAGTTTTTGGGATCCTATATTGTGATTGATATTGCCGGTGATTTTTCACCCGCGCACATTTTTTGAGAGTTTTTGGATCCCATATTGTAATTGATATTGCCGGTGATTTTTCACCCGCACACATTTTTGAGAATTGTTGGATCCTATATTGTGATTGATATTGCCAGTGATTTTTTACCCGCATACATTTTCTTGAGAAGTTTTCTTCTATCTTTTATTGATATTGCCCGTGATTGTTACAATGGGCAAGCCTATGTTTTATTGATATTGCCGGTGATGGTACCCGCATACATTTTTGAGAATTGTTGGATCCTATATTGTGATTGATATTGCCGGTGATTTTTCACCCGCGCACATTTTTTGAGAGTTTTTGGATCCCATATTGTAATTGATATTGCCTGTGATTTTTCACCCGCACACATTTGAGAATTGTTGGATCCTATATTGTGATTGATATTGCCGGTGATTTTTTACCCGCATACATTTTCTTGAGAAGTTTTCTTCTATCTTTTATTGATATTGCCCGTGATTGTTACAACGGGCAAGCCTATTTTTTTTTATTATTGATAGTGCCAGTTATTGCTACAATGGGTCTTGCTGAAATGAGACCTACCTTTTATATAGATGATCTGTTAACCTACAGTCTAGAGGAGCTAAGGGGTTCTGTGAGGAGAGGGGCTTAGCAGTGAGTAGGAAGGAGACTCAGCTATCCCTGCAGACATCCATGAGACTTTGGCAACAAGACAGATGGAGATTCTTGGAGTCCCAGTACACCTACCAAGAGGGTAGTTGGTCTGAGGGTGGCTCTGGAGAGTCTGAAGAGGAGGAAGAAAGTGTTATGGAATATCTCATAGGTGGGGAGTTCCTGGATGAGTCTAGTGCCTATGGTAGTGCCAGATTCCCCTCAGGGTCCCCAGAGGAGTTGGTGGACAGGCGGGAAGGTCCCATAGGTAGGGAGTCCCTTGCTGGATCTAGTGCACAGGGTAGCACCCAATCCCCTTCATGGTCCCCAGAGGAGTTGGGCGGACAGAGGGAGAGGGAGTACCAGCTGGAATTGGAGAGGCTCCAAATAGAGATTGCCCAGCTGGAGGCGCACCTAGCGCAGATAGCAGAAAAGGAGAAGTTAGCTCAAGAGGGTAGGTTACCCCTGGAGCGCAGTTTTAATTGTCTGGATTCCCCAGAGAGGGTGGGGTCCAGTGGTGGCAGCAAAATTGAAGTATATAGTGATGACAGTGTAGTACACCCACCCAGAGATGTAGCACCTGACTTGAAGGAGGGGGTTGATCTACACCAGGGGATTCAAGGATATGAGGTAGCTCCATTAATATGCAGTGTCCCTGAGGTGGATTGGGGAACTAGCGCAGGGGCCCATAGTCCTAGTGAAAGGAGGGATACTCTACCGACTCTGGATGAGAGGTGCAGGGAGAGGGGTTCCCCCGTGGTTGAAGTCCTGGTGTATGAGTGTGAGGACCGCCCAGAAGAGTGTGGGTTGAGTGAGAGAGACAGTCAGTTAATGTCTCGCCCATTTCAAGAGAGTGGTGTGGGGTACGTGTGTGAGACACTGGATTGTGAGGTAAAGGTTAGCACCTGCGTGGAACTGTGTAATCCAATTGTGGGAGAGCATATGGTGAGTTCCTATTTTCCAGAGCTAAACCAACATGTGTTAGAGTGCGAGTTCTCTGATCCTAGGGAACTTGCGCAGGAGGCAGACCTCTGGGTGAGTACCAGAGGCTCTGTAGAGGCATTAGGGAGTGACCCTAAGAGAAGTGGTTCAGAAGTTTTCCAACCCAGAGTGCGGGGAAAGGTTAGGAGTGTTACAGCTGGGTCCCCTTGTTGTGAGGAGGTTGTAGGGCCTCACATCCTGTCTCGTGGGAGCAGGAGTGAGACTGGGATAAGTCCCGAAGTGCCCCAGCCTCAGTCCCCAGGACTGGATGGTTCCATGAGGGAACACCAGGTGGGGAGCCTAGTCTGTCTGGATGGACCGTCCATTGTGGGGGTACCCCAGTGTTAGGTGAGCTGGGAGTGCCTGTAGTCAGGCCTCCATCAGTTCTTGTGCCTGGCAGTGCCACTCCTAGGGGAGGGTACAGAAGTCCAGTCTGAGGGATGAAAGGGGGAAAGAGTCCCCAGTGGAAGAACCAGTGGGTCAGGGGCCAGCCAGAAGGGCTGAGCCTCATAGGATTGGCCATGGTGACGCCACTTCTGTCCTGGGGCATCTTCACGCACTGTCAGAGGGACAGGAGGTCGTGAGCTCTGTGCCAGGCAGACTGTCACGCAACACGCTAGGTATGTGTCACCCTCAGGAAGTCCTGGTTGGCCAGGCAGTTGTTCAGCCGCAGGGGTTGGTCCCTGGGTTGGTAAGTCAGGTCCAGGAGTTGTCTGACCTGGAGGGAGGGACAACTGTAAGCAGTGTCCCGACCATTTTTTCCAAGAGCACCACTCCAGGTGGGAGGGTGCAGTATGCTGGAAGGGGGTGCAGAGGGAGGGAGTCCTCGCCTCTGACCCCGGTGCACCCTGAGGGTTTTTTCAGGTTGGTAGGTCAGTTGCAGGGTCCAGGCCCTGAACTGGTGGAGGGGTGTGTTTCCCTTGAGGGGAGCCTGTGTGCTCCCCAGGAAGTCCTGGGTGGCCAGGCGGTTGTTCAACCACAGGGGTTGGTCCCTGGGATGGTAAGTCAGGTCCAGGTGTTGTCTGACCTGGAGGAAGGGACAACTGTAAGCAGTGTCCCAACCATTTTTTTCCTAAAAGCACCACTCCAGGTGGGAGGGTGCAGTATGCTGGAAGGGGTGCAGAGGGAGGGAGTCCTCGCCTCTGACCCCAGTACCACCTGAGGGTTTTTCCAAGTTGATGGATCAGTTGCAGGGACAAGGCCCTGAACTAGTGGAAGAGTGTATTTTCCTTGGGGGAATTGGTGTACTCCCCAGAAGTCCTGGGTTGCCAGGCACAGGCCCAGCCTAAGGGTACAGACCCTAGGTTGGGGGCCAGGTTCAGGGAGTCCGCCCTGATCTGGAGAAAGGGGCAACTGCTAACAGTGCCCCTCCCGGTTTGTGTTATGGAGGCACCTCTCCAGGTGGGAGGGTGCCGGGCCCCAGTAAAGGGGGCGGGGAGAGGGCAGCCTCGCCCAGTCTAAGGGTACAGACCCTATGCTGGGATACCAGTTGCAGGATAGAACCCCTGAACTGGTGGGTGAATTATGCAGGACACCTGCCTCAGGTGCCCTGACAATTCTGGAGGGGGGTACCGCTCCAAGTGGGAGGGTACCGAGCCCCAAAGAGAGGGACCGGGTGTGGGGGAGCCCACCCCAGTCTCTGGCCCCGCCGCTGGGAACAGGCCCAGGGCTGGTGGGTCAGTGTCAGGACGCGTTGCCTGACCTGACAGGAGGGAGAGTGGACAAAAGGTGCCAGACACCTGGGGTTACTGCCCCGCACTCTCTGATGCCAAAAAAGTTTGAGAGCCCTGAGAGGTATAGGGCTTGGATTTCATCACTGACTACTGTCAGTGGCTACTGGGGCTTGTTGTTTATCTGTTGGGACACACCTGGGGGCCAGTTAAGGTTTGGTGCTGCACAGGTGGTGTCCACAGGTAAGGGGAAAAGTTCCCCATTGGTTGTCTTAGTGAGCCCTGAGAGGTATAAGGCCTGGGTCTCATCCCTGACTACTGTCAGTGGCTACTGTGGCTTATTGTTTATCTGTTGGGACACACCTGGGGGCCAGTTAAGGTTAGGTGCTGCACAGGTGGTGTCCACAGGTGAGGGGCAGAGTTCCCCATTGGTTATCTTAGTGGGCCCTGGGAGTGTGGACAGTGGGATCCACCAGGGTTCAGATTGGAGTAGAGCTGGCATATGCCCCTGCAGTTGCGGGCCAGTTCCGTGTTCTATCGCCCGAAGCAGGGAAGCCCATCAAAGTAGTGATTGGTCTACCCTGCGTTTTGGCTGGAAGGGGGTTGTGTTGGAAATGGCTCTTTTTGCAGGGTCACCCCTAAACTTTTGCCTGCCTCCTGTATTTTTGCTGACCTGTTTGTTGGTTTTATGATCTCTGGGCACTTTACCACTGCTGTTCAGTGCTAAAGTGCATATGCTCTCCCTTTGTAAATATGTCTATGTGAATTGGTGTATCCCTGATTGGCTTATTTGGTTTACCTGTTAGTCCCTAGTAGTGTGGCCTGTGTGTGCCCAGGGCTGGTAAACCAAATGCTGCTGGTGGGCATGCAGCGCTGGTTTGCGCCACCCACAGAAGCAGCTTGTAAAGTGTATCTCAGACCTGCCACTGCAGTGTCTGTGTGCAGTCCAGAACTGCCATCTTGGCTGTGAAGTGCACCCACTTCCCAGCCCCTGAACCTTCCCTTGGCATCTTGTAAGTCACCCCTATGGTAGGGTGCATTGTATGTGTAAGGTAGGACATGCCTTGGTATGTGTAGCATGTCCTGGTAGTGAAGTACACCCCATTTCGTTTTTCACTACTGTAAGGCTACCTGTTCCTCATAGGCTAGAATGGGCAGTTTGACTATTACATTCTATAGTCCTAACTGACCCCAGGAACATGGTAGAAACACGAATTTAGTATGCCTGAGCTCAGAATATTAAAATACATCTTTTAGTGAAGTTTATTTTTATATTCTGTGTTTGAAAATACCACTTTTAGAAAGTAGGTATTTTCTTGCCTAAGCCTTCCAGTGTGCTCTGCTGTTATGTGTTTTGGCTGTCTGGTTTTGGAGGGGCAGGGCAGGCTGAGTCAGACCTGGGTTGAATAGAGAGATCTGCATTTAGAGTGTGGGGAGGGTGGCTCCTTGACCTGAATAGGGCTGTGCCTGGCAAGGTGAATGCTGGCTCCACCTCCTACTGTGTGTCTGCTAGCAGAGCCCCTCTTTCTGAAAGGAAGAATGCAGCCTGGTAAACAAAGTGCTCCAGGCCTGAGCAGAACTGGTTCTGGCTAGGTTCAGTGACTTGTAGCTTCTGAGAACAAAGACTTTTGGGGTATAAATATCTGTGCTCAAACCCCTACAATTTGTATTGCTTTTGGATCTGGAGAGGAAACTCTGTCCGTGCCACTGGAGGAATCTGCAGGAAGTGACTGTCCCTGTGATGGTGTGTTGTTTCTTGCACTGGCCTGCAGCAGTGACCACTGGACCTTGAAGAAGAGGAAAAGGAACTTTTGAGAGAACTTTTATTTTTGTTACAGCAACCACCCAAGGGCTAGGAAAAGAGCTAGCCTCCTGCTGGAGTCTCAGGCACATCAGACTCCACCACCAACCTCCTGCTTCCTTCCTGCGAGGATTGCTATCTGCTGATGAGGCTCCTGTGAGTTCCAGGGCCTCTAGTTTGCATCAGAGAAGAAAGTGTTGGAAATCGACGCTAACGCATCTTTGCGAGCCGCTGCAGTCGAGAGCGCTGGGAAAATCATCGCGCTGCTGCCGCCGAGGGCTCGCAACACGAGACCATCGCTGACGCCCCTTTGTGAGCCGCTGCAGCCGAGACGCGCTGGGAAAATCATCGCGCTGCTGTCGCCGCGCACTCGCAACCCCTAAAGAAATCATCGCTTCGAGACATCGCATTGCGGACGCCGTGCGCCCGCCACTTTGATCGCATCGCACCGAATTTCGTCGCTCCCTCGCGGAGCGTCTTGTCTTCGCATCGCAACACGATCGCACAGCGCAACAGGATCGCCGCTTCGACTTCTCCCACGCGGCAAGAAAGTCATCGCATCGGCGGTCCAGCGTGCAGAAGTTTGTCGCATCGTCTTCGCACGCATCCCGCAGATCGGCGCATCATCCTCCCTTGCGGCAAGGATTTCATCGCATCGCCGGCCTCGCGTGCCGAGAATCATCGCTACAGCTTATTTGCGACATTTTGTTGGTTTTGCTACTAAACCCAGGTACTTTGTGAGAGAAAGGGTCGCAGAGACCACTGCTTTGAACTTGAACCTTATTTTTGCAACCTTTGAACTATTTTTGACAGCCCTTCAACAGCTATACTATTTTTGACAGTATTGTGGCTTTTACAGTTATTGGTCTTGTGATAAATCTGCCTTTATATAAAGATACTTATTTTTTTATAACTACTTGTGTGGTGTCCCTTTGTAGTGTTCCTCACTGTGTTACTGTGTATGGTCATAAATGCTTCACACCCTGCCTCTGAGATAAGCCTACCTGCTCGTGCTACGTTACCACAGGGTTGAGCAGGGGTATTAAAGAGGGTAGCCCTCTCACTCTGACTTAGGAAGAAGGGTCCCTACTTGGACAGTGGCCAGCCATTGCCAACTAGAGACCCCCATTTCTAACACCACTCTTGCATGTTTTTCATCCCTGCTCTCTCCCTTTGTCACTGGTTTGCAGTAATTCTCTTCCTCCTCCCCCTTCTTTTCTGCCCATCTCTTTTTCTGGGCCAAAGTCTGATGATGAAAAAGAAGTCCTAGTCCCTAAAAATAAGTGTCTGTGGCCCCACCTGAAATCACCAGCTCAAATTAAACACTGCCTATAGCATGTCTTCTGCTTTTTAAACCTATGCTACCATCTTCTGCTTTTGAAACCTATGGAATAGATTCTGGTTCTTCCTACAGTCAATCATTCTCGATATTATAACCCCGATATGTTCGAGACCGCAATAAATTGGGTTATTAGTTGTGAAGGATGCGAGTACTTCACAAGTAATAAGTCTGCAATTGTCTTTTTACTGGGAACCAGGTACATTATTGTAGCAATTGACTCTCTCAGGGTAGCGAAGCAGAGGAGTCCAAGGCCTATTCAGGGGAGGTGGTGTGGGCTATTATCCCAAACACACTGGTACACAACAACGGCACTCGATAAATCATTGGCCAGTCAGTGCTTTTTCTTATAAAAAGAAAAAGTATTTTTATTAAACACACTCTACTAAATACAATGCATTAATTTACAAATATATACATTCAGGTAGATTGAAATACCTTTGGTGACATCCTTATATAACATTATGCTCCTAAGGGGTCCTGAACCTTCTTACCAAAATACCCCCACCTATACTAGATGCAACATCACAATATAAAGGGGTGTCATTATAAATTAGGCCGGTCTACTGGCTTTGTCATGTTGTCCATACAGCAGTAAAAGTAGCCACATGTAATAAGTCACCAATGAAGTACCAATATACAATACATGTTATGGCCTACCATTTAAGTCAATGGGGTGGTACCAATAGTTAATAGCATTATCATAGAGTAAAACTTTGAATTGTCAGCCATTACAATTTTCAATAAAGCACTACATTCAACACGTATCTCACAGTCTTTCATTTATTTTAATTGGACCACAACAGCAGCCTTAGGACAAACCACAAGGGTTCCCTTGGGCTACAGAGTCCAAGAGCCAAAGCTCCAACTCCACAAGTGTTTTAAAATTAAGGTATGCCTCTCCCAGGTTCAGGGATTCTACTCCTGGGAGAGGCAAGGTGTGTTTTTTTAAAAAACAAAAAAACTTTCTGGAGGGCTGTTGCACTCTATGCAACACAGCACATTTCAACAAGACAGTTGGTGGTTCCTGGGGCCACAACAGGCAAAAGTATGCAAATTTGTAACCCGTTGCAGGGGATTATGGGGTGCTTCATGCCCTGGGGCTAGCATACTGAATGAGAGGCTACAGACTTGTGCCGTGTAGAGTCTTTCGTTTTTGTTATTTTTGGTAAACTGGGCGCCCCTGTTCCTTGTATGGGGCACCCAGCCTTTGGGTGCCATGTGGGCAGTGCAGGGAGCCCACTCCTGCACTGACTGGCTGGTTCCCCCGACACACACTGTGCAGCCATGAGAGCTGACATACTTTTTTGCTTGATCATGCCCCACGAGTGGTATGGTGCACCTGTCTCCCTCCAGACAAGGGGGCAGGAAGGGCACCAGTCATGCTACTGGGGCTCCTGTCTTCCTGCTTCTGATCCAGAGTGGGAGGGGTTCCAACAAACAAAGTTGAAATGCGTCAGGCCCCGGGGGATGGGGTACCTGGTTCAGAGAGTGATTCTGGGAGAGGGCCTCATGCGTGCCCCCTCTCCTTGGGCAAATTAAAGATGTAGGTTGCAGTTACCTGGTTTGCGCTGGCTCACCACAGGGGAATTTCTTGAAATCGCCACAAAGCACCAGGCGTTTGATTCTCTGCTTGGGCCCCCCCCCCCTGTGGTACCGAGCTTTAAAGGTAGATGACTCCAAACCGTAGATCTGAGTTTGATGTTTCTGGGCTTGTTTTGCTCCTTGAGGCCAGCCCTAGCCACCAAGAGCATTTTCTTTAGGCCTCCTGGCCCCCAAAGGGCATTTTGTTTGCAGGAAGATGGGTTTACTTGCTACCTGTGCCAGACCGGTCCTCTGTCTGCACTCCTGAGACTCTCTTCTGCTTGAGGGGCATCTTTCACAGCCACACGCCACCCAGTACGCAGAACAACCTCCATGTCACACTCCCTAGGCGGTCGAGACAAAGCGCTCCGTGAGGCCCCAGGCGATTGGCATTACAGATGAGTGCTGATGCATTGTGAGGACTCACAGTGGGAGTCTTTTGCATTACCTGAAGAAGTAGAGATGGTATGAAGATGGATGGCTCTTCTATGCTCTTGAAAAAAGTTATTTAAGTGTCCAGTACTGGTGCCAGGCGACCTTTCTGCCCTGAAGAAATTGCCTTGAAATAATTGTGGCAATGAAACATGTCGGCTCAGTATGAAGCGGTATGCATGTTAGGCAACCGATTTTTAATTTGAATAAGTGCACAACGAATAAAGAAAGTGGTCATTGAGTAATGTGCAACTTATTTCAATTTTAAATTCACATGGTCGCATTGTGGGACTTGATTGTTTCACTTCACTTCTTTCTCAGCACTAATCTTTTGTTTGTTTTGGACACTTTTTGAATCATTTTTCGAGGCAAGATGGCTACCAATGATGATACAAGTGGGCATTACTGGTGAGTACCAACCAGCTAGCCCGATTGGTGGTGCGCACGAGAGGTACCATCTGGCCTTCTCACTATTTTTTGAATGGGTTGTGGTAAGTTCCTGCACCTTTCAGATTTATTTCCCTGTACAGGGGTCAGGGTTCAAATAGTGGTTGTGAGGACTGCCTTTTGCAAAAACATTTCTATTTTATTTTAAATTGAAGGCAAAAAAGTGGGAGGTTGCGATCTCATTACCAAAAAAAAGGAGAGACGTATATGGGGAAAGAAATGTTGAAAAACCCTACCTCCGCTTATATTGTTGAAACCTGAAGAGAGGTGCCTTACAGACCAGGTTTTTTGTGGATATATTGATTATTGAGTGGAGGGCGACCTGGCCTTGTGTTTTTCCCACTAGAGCTCCTTGTTGTGTGTGTACACTCCCTAGGACCCAAGACCTACTGGCAGTCTTGCAAGACACCTAGGTGTCAGCAGCAGAATCAAGGGGCAGTCCACAAAATAATCCAGATGAACTATCCAGGGTCCTTTAAGTAGACCCATTTGCCCAACTGTTTCTCAGGGGACATAAGGAGGCCATTGCGATCAGCCCCGGAAAGACCCATCCTCGTCCTGGGAGTCAGCTGGAGACAAAGTCCCACTATTCATCCTTGCAGGGAATCTGGTGGCTTCTCCTTCCAGCTGGGCACCTTCTGTTATCGTCACTTCCACATCCAGTGTCATCTCAGCTGTCTCTCTCTTGAGCAGGGGATTTAAAACAGAGGTTGAAAGTTCTAGAAACCAGGGACTGCTGGCCAATCCTAGTGTGCCAATTCACGCCACTCCTGTCCCAAACCCTCCTGCACAGCATTCTGGAACAATCCAATATGGCAATTTTCAAGTTGTCTGTGGAAAAAGATTCTCTGAGAGCCTTAGCTACATCCCTCACACAGCTGCCTGATCCTTTCCCTTCCTGTGTATGGCTTTAGGGGTCTGGCTCTCTTCCTTTGTTTCTGTGGGTATACACGTGCATACATCTTCACAAATGTGTGTGTGTGTGTCTTCCAAACGACACAGCAGATGCTGCTGCATCATTGCTCCTTTATTTCCTTTTGTTTTTTAGCTGTGCTTCACAGCTTCGTCAAATGTTATTAGCAAAGAAAATAAGTCCAAAAGGCAAGACCTATTGGCTTTGCCAATGCTTGATTTAAGGATACGTATTGCCCATGTAAATGGAATGCTTAGCATCACTGTATATAAACTTACTTCACGTGGATGCTCCGAAATCTGGCATGGATCCGAGCCTCCTGAACAGCAGTCTGGATGTTAGATTTGAATTCTCCTAAAGGATAATAGCATTTTAAGAACTAAATCTCATTGCTGCTCTATAATGTTTTCAACCCCAACTCTTATGAAAAATTGATGCTAGTGATTCATGCCAGAGAAACTGGTTTTGCTGTTGCTTGGGCTATTAAACTATGTTGATTCTGACTTTTAATATGCAAGGGCATAAGGATTTTTCATTGTATTTTGAATAATCCCTTAACAGAGCTATCATTATCAGAGGAGGACAGGCAGTAATAAACTACTAATTTTTTTTATGTTTAGCAATTTGCTCTTCTTCAAAAAAAAACGGGATGATTTAAATAATGAAGTGTCCAACCTCAATAAAAATAAAGGTACAACCAAGACAAAAATGTGTTTGCTATAAAAAGTAAATTGCACAGGCAGTTGGATTCACTCTGTTACATCAAGAGCACTGGGGATGTATGCTCTAATCTAAAGCATCTGGGACAGGTGCAGTTTTATTTTCGTCCTGGGTGCTTATTCCTTCTTAAATTACGATTTATGCAATGCACACTGCCTTACTTTGCCAGCATATACATGGTTTTTCTTTTACTGATAATTGGGGAAAAAAGAGTACCATTATTCATCAAAACAAAGCAAATAAAGTCAAGCATCTAAAAAAGAAAAGAAGAAGAAAAAAAAAAAAGCAGTGGAACCAAGATCACCAGATTAACAAATAAGATACACTGTCCAATGTAGGCTAAGGAGCGCTGGATTCCCGCCAGGTTTTGTGGCTTGTCACTTAAGATTCACGTACATGAATCTAAGGCCCTCATTTTAAGCGTCACAAAAATCCTGATTCAGACGCACACAGGAGTTTTTACACAAAATAAGATTACAAATTGTGTGAAAATTACTGCACATGGCGTTTTCTTCCCCTGGAAATATTTACATTTTTGTGAGGAAAAATCACAACATACCAAGTTCTGCACCTCGGAAAGGGAGGTGAGAAAGTGGCATTTTACCATGTTAGCCCCCATTCTGAAGTGCAAAACTCGAAGTGAATACAGCATCCAGTAAATACTGCTCATTGAGGTATCTGACTGTATTCAATGGGTGTGGAGTTACTGTTCCAAATACCACAGCCCATTGAATACGGCTATATATAGGAATCAATAGTCTGTAGCTATCCAGAAAATCTGGCATGTATGTAAGCCTCCTGGACGTACGTTGGACATCCATGCTATGGATTCCATCAGTCCACCAAATAAGATGCAGATAGGTCGAGGATTGTTGTGATTCAGCTGGGTGGTAGTTCTAGGTAACATGCTGTGACTTCATCAAAATCTAGATAGCTCAATTAATCTTAAAGGAAACGAGCAGTTTGGAGCAAACAGAGAAGAACAAGGAAGAATTTTGCAAACATAAGAGTTACATGAAACAACAAATCACAGTTGGATTTGAGGTCTTTATCCCAGCCAGGTTTGCTTGTGTTACAAAGAGACAAGCAAGGTGGACGCCAGGGTGAGCGGTTTATTTTTCTTAGCTTTCCTTAGCCTCAAACTGCAGGTGCTGCAGTCAGAGAGGAGCAACAGATTCCTGGTTACTTACCAATAAGGTTCATTACTCTGAGTCTACGACCTCCTCGTCAGTCTTGGTTCCCATCCCTCCCTGTGTTCCGCTTCATTGGCTTTGGATCACAGGATTTCCGGGTGTGAGGTCAGAGGTGTTAGATCCCACAGGTTGTGGGTGTGGCCTACAGGGAAGAGATGGGAGCTGTATGTGTTTTTTTTAGTTTGCTTGATTAAGGCTGCGGGAAGGAGCTGATGCTCATAGATGTAAGGACTGTGACGGGGAGGTGGACAAGGAGGTAATGGGTTGGTGAGCACTCAAGATGCCCGTGGAAAGATTAATGTAGATTATGAGCCAGTGCTCAATTTGCGCCGTTCATTGCAGGTGCTGGGAACCCGGGCTAATTTATTGGGACTGATAGTTTCATTGTCAGCCTCTGACCCAAAGCAGAGAAGAAAAGGGAGAAACGAAAATAGTACTAAACAGGAAGCATGGATGAAAATTAACTATCAAGAGTGAGATAAAGAAAGAGGAAGTAAAGGGTAGTGAAAGCAAAACACGCAAGATGGAATCAATACTATGCAGAGATGTTATTCAGCAACAACGGCATTCAGAAGCGCAGCTGACAGGCTCCTGCATTTCTTTTTATTGATATATTACAAATCGAGTCCACTCACACACAGTTACAAAAAGTGCAGTCTGTAACGGCCGTGAAAAATACGCAGGCAGCAAGGTGCTGACGGCAGAACGTCATGAGGAGAAGAAAGGGCTGTGTGGGAGGTGTCGCAAACAGCTCGAGACTGTGAAATAAGGGGTTGGCACGAGACGCCTGCACGGAAAGACACGTGGAATATTTCCAGTTATAATCTCAGCATGGCCAAAGGAGAGGAGATGTTCCCAATTAGAGCTGTCTCTCTTCACACATAATGTACACGCTATATGCAGAAGGCGATGAAAAATGCATAATGTGTGCTGAGCAAGAGTATGAAATCTGCGAAAAGTTGAGCGCCTGACCCAGAAACGTATTTGCACCAAACTTAATGTGCTGACTTGAAAATACACGGAGTTGCTGATTTCCATACTTTAAGCACAACGAATGCAAGTTATTTTCAATTTGATAGAATTCTCTTCACCATGGTCCTTAACGCAATAATGGGAATACTGAAGAAAATGTCGCGTAATAACTTCCAGGAAGAAAATTCAAGTCACTACTCAACAAGGGACCCGCATACCTCAATCACCAGCTTCACTTCAACCAAACCACCAGACAGCTTCGTTGATCTTCACTTTTACTCGGGCACACACCCCCCGCATCCACAAAAGCGCAATGGGAGGCTGATCAATCTCCTATCAAGCCGTCAAATTCTGGAATGACCTCACCCAACACATCAGGGTCTCCTCCTCACTTCTTGAATTCCACCAGAAGCTAAAGAACTAGGTTTTCAATTAGTCTTTTTCCGGGACCATCGAGACTGCCTGTACTCCAGCCCAGCCTTACCACACGCCTACTCTCACCTATTCAGCGCCTGGATTAGTGTCAGGGCTTATCCTTCAACCCACCCGTTGCCTAAAGACATAGGTGGCACTGCTCCATGTAACATTTTAGAGCACTACATGCGGTGGTACACTGAAAAGACTTCAGCATCAGGTGGGAAAATCATGACTAAATCTTTGGAAACATTACCATCTAAACTTGCCTCAAGTCTCGAAAGCACTCTGCTGGCTCGTAGTGAAATCCAAGTACAAAATCCTCTGCACCATCCACAAGGCCTAATGGAGCAACGGGCCCAGCTACTTTCGAAATGCAGTTTGCTTCTAGAGTACGGCAAGGAACCTGCCCATTGGCTATCTTGCACCTGACACAACATCAAACCTTTTAGATGATGAACATGGAGGTGGATCTGAGAAAACAGGGGCCTAGACAATGGAGCTCGCGGAATTCCAGCATGAGAGCTGAATTTAACCACCTCTTTTTCAGGAAGATCTTAAAACTGAAGTGTTCAGGCTGTTGCTCTGCTATAAGTTTACAACAATCCAGGATGGCGCACAGGAATACCAGCTATAGGTCCATATCTTGCATCCATTTGGACTCAAGTCTACCTCTTGATCCTATCTGCAGTTCTTATACTTTAGTTCCTTGATCTAAAAATCCCTTGTGGCTGCAAGCAAATTTGTGACACTTCGGAAAGCACCAATATAAATAAATTACATTATTGCATACTGGAGGACCAGAACGTTGCTGGTGATAGATGCCGTGCATGAAGGATATGCTTGATATGGCTTCGTATGAAAGATTAATTTATAAACTAAACAGCAGGATGCCACAGTATGAGGAGATTTAGGGAAGATTCGAAGACCCTTGGAGAGATGCTAACAGAGTTCTGTATTTATCCATCTGTGATACACTCTTGCCGTAGGGCGTGGTCTTCAAACTGGTTGGCCTCAAGTGATCCCAGGGAGGCGCTAGGCTCTGCCCAAAAGAAGCATTATGCTGATAACCGTGCTTGGTTTTCAGCGGAAACAAAATGAGTGACAGCAAGCAGCTCTGTAATGGGCCATCTCTAACATCTTTTGTCATTTATATCCTGGCTGGGAGAAGGTGTCAGAAGGGAAGGGACTCCAAATATTTTACAAAACCCCACCCCCATTCCTAATAATCACACAGTGGATACTTTTACACGTTAGGCGTGCTGATCAGAATAGTATATTTGGCAATCATGTATTTGATTGCATTTTTAAAATGGTAAGAGAACTGCAGTGTTTATATAAGTCTAGACATATTTGAACATTTCCAATTTAATAGAACAATTGTGCAAAATGTTGAGGGGGCCGAATGATTTTTTTTTTCATGGGGGCCCTGATCCCCTGCACCACCTGATGATTTCCTGACCCCATTTAGTGCACCCCCGCTTATGCCCTTCACCATCCCACCCTCTTCAACCTTCTCTAGTCTGGTCCTCAGTTTCTCTGCCTGCATATGCTCACTGCAAACTTTTCTTGCCCTGCAGAGAGAACTGGGGCGTTGGGTTCCTGGGTCCAAGGGTGCTCTGCAGGAGCATGGGCTGAAATCTGCCAGCCTAGCGTTAGATGACTAGGACACAGGCCGGATAGGGGAAAGTTTTGAATGTGTGTGTCTTGGCAGAGCAGGGATCCAGAGAAAGGTGATGCAGGCTTACAGTCCGACAAGAGAACTGAGATCAAGCCACCTACACTACCTGGTCACCCACACTTATAAGATACACAGGATTGGAGGCCGTAGGTTCTCTGTCGCGGTTCCACGTGCGTGGAATACACTCCCCTTGGAAATTAGGCAGTCTTATGTCTATGCCAAATTTAGGCAACTCCTGAAGACTTGGTTGTTTATACAGGCTTACCAGTACTAAGGACTTATGATATTTCATTACCTAGCGTCAAGAGACCTCCCCGGTGATCGTGCGCTCTAGAAATAGCCATTAACATAACATAGCGCCACCTGCAATATTGCCTACATCCAGCCATCCTTGCGGCAAAATATAAAAAAAAAAAAAACCCTTGCAAAACTTTTAATTACCAATGATGTTGTGCGCCACTAATTCCAACCCTAAAACTGCTTTTTCTTAGATGCTATACATTCACATAGCCTTTCATCACAACACAAGGTATCTGCATTCAGAAAAGCCAGGGTACTGTTACAAACAAGTAACGGCAAAGCCAACAGGGCTGGCTTGCATTTTGAGTAGGTATTAAAACATTAAAAGAAACAAAATAAATTGCTTTGTCTATACAATGCATTTATCAGAGAAGGAATTTAATGTGTGATGTTTCAGTTTACAATGCGTCACTACATAGGAGGCAAATGATTCGCCATACAGCCAATAGCACGAGCTTGTGAAAAGCAGCGAGTCTCCTGGGATCCCCAATGCTGCCCGGCGCAAAGTCACCTTTAATCCACTTTGGATTCACTATCTAAAATAACGAGGCAGGCGCTGGAAGCTGGAAGGCAAGAAAAAGGTTTATTACTCTTAGAGGAGACCACGTCAACTGCTGACACCAGGATGTCTTCAGGGAGGTGTTCTACTGGCAATGCTTCTGACTCTTCCTTTTATACAGTTTTACACAATGTATTTGTTTTTTATCATGGTTACAAGCTTGGAGACTCCGCCCCGGGCAGGTTGTCACACAAGCCTGACATTGTTTTATCAACATGGTTACACAAGCCCAACATTAACTCTCCTCCCACCCAGGTCAAAAACAGACAATTTAATTGCAGCTGGACCTTGCTTCAGGGTCTAAAAACGAGTGAGACCGGCCAGATCTAAGAGTCCGTTCTGTTGATAAGAACAGGTCCCATTGTTGGCAAAAACCAGTCTTGCTGTGTGTAGTGCAATAAACCATGTTTGCAAGAGTCTGTTTGGTATTTGTAACCCGTTTGTGCAGGGATGAGAGGAAAGACGAGTTTGAGGCAGCAGGTGATGTTGATGTTTGTCGTGGAAATAGTTTATAGCCCCCAGCACACATATCAGGTTTGGTCAGAGAGTCAGAAGGCTGCTAGAGGACAGGGTGAAATGAAGGTGACCAACAGAGTACAAAATGGCTGTGGTAAATCAGAATGACTGTAGTTTATGTGCACGTAGGAACTTTCATCAGACAAGATGGCGCAGAATGTTCATGATTGTGTTTTGTTCTTAACAGTCGCCCCTTTGAACATAACTAGCCATCTTGTCAGTCTATTTCGATCTCCATAATGTCCTGTATTTCTTGTTCATACATTACTCTCATTTTTGTTAACTGAGTGTCCATAGTCTTAGGGCGCAAGGCACTTATGCAAAGAGAACACAAAGGTGGTATACAGTGTACACCCAAACAGCAACCACATATTGCCAATACTGGGACCAAGAGAAACATTGATATTTTCCAACCCCAGTCCTTTAAGATGCCCCAAAGCCAACTTCCAATTGTCCAAGTCTCTGATCCTTGATGAATTTCTGAAGACAGTCTGTGGAGATGTTCGATTGCTTCATAGACAGAGGGTGAATTATCAGGGATGTATATGCAGCAACTGGCACCAATGATGCGACATGCTCCTCCACGATCCGCTAGTACCACGTCCAGGACCATGCGGTTTTGTAGGGCCACCAGACGGACCGCTTGAAGCTCGGCAGTGTTGTTGGTGAGGATGCCAGCTGTGACGTTCAGGGCGGTTTCTACCGCTTGAGACAGATGTCTGATGGCTCGGCTGTTTGCCATCGGACCCCATAGCGGGACGAGCCCTTTGCTGCGTCAACGAACTGTGATGCGGCAGAGTCTGCTTGATCAGTGTCTTTAGAACGCTTTTCTCGATGATGCTCTGCAGGGGCTGTGTAGGTCGGTGGCAAAACAAAGGCGATGTAGCACGTGCCCCCCAGTTTCTTGGGAGCCAGGTGTAGGCTTTGGTTCCACAGACAAAGTACATATTGGGTGATGCAACAAATGCTGGAGGATTGGCAGTGTTCAAAGTCCTTACAATGTTACAAGTGCTGTGACCCACATTCTTAGTCCCACGGCCTTCAATGCCTACAAGGCCAGAGACGTTCACCACAGATAGGGCCACAGTCAGTGTTGCAGCAGTTCTTTTCTTCAGGTAGGAAAATGTGGCTCTGACAGGATTATTGAACACTTGTATTTCCACTCGTTCTTTGGAGGGGACATTCATTGGGAATGTCGTATTGGAGGTGTGAGGGCAAAAGGGAGCTGCTGTTCTTCCTGTTTGGTTTAGCCAGAACTCGTTGTAGAACTGAGCGATTGTCCCACCGGAAGTGGCATTGTCTTTGTAACTTTCTTGTAGGAGCAGCATCCAGGCAAGGCAAGATCCATGAACAGAAAAGGGTGAAGGGATGAAAGGGATGGAATGTTCAGTGGCATGTGGTAGCAGTCCACAGACCCAACAGTTAGTGGCATTGGTGGCAAGATTGTGCTGGTGCAGCATCTGTACGAAAGAATTATTCCAGAATTCTTTGCGTCGTTCTCGGAGATGTGGCGGTAGTGATACCAGGTAGTGTTCTTTCTTTGTGATTGGTTGCATGGTTGGTGACAATGTTCTGTATGCAGGTGCATTCTCTTCAATGATCCAGAGTGTGACCATTAGCAGGAGGCAGGTGAGAAATGCAGCTACAAGTGCAATTGTCTTTGTACTGTGCAGTTCAAAAGTCTTGGTGTCTTTGTGGTTGCTTTGCAGGTGTTCCGTTTCTTCCATCATCTTCGAGGAGCTCACCAACTGTTAGGACCACAGACTTTTGTCTGGTGTTTTTCCTGGTAGCGTCGTTTGGCTGTGCTACCGATCTGAGACTCTGACTCAGTTAGTGGCCTGGTTGTTGGAGCTCCCCCCTTTTCGTCGATCTTAGGTTGTACCCTTCCTTGGATGGCACCGTGGGGTCGGGAAATTCAGACAGTTGGAGGGTGTCTTCTTGTGGGTAGCAACTCCGAGCTGGTCGGTCTTTTGCGAGTACTTCCTCTTGCACCTCCACCTCTTCACAGGTTGCCAGCGTTGGAGGGACTTTCTTGCAGTGGTGGGCGTGCAGCCAATTTTTTTTCTCCTTCCACTCGGAGGGCAGTTCGAGTGGTGATCAAGACTTGCCAGGGGCCCGTCCACCTGGGCTCCAGATTCTTCGTTCTTTGGAAGTTGCGAACTAGGATGAAGTCCCCAGGCTTTATCACATGTCCTGGGCCCCTGGATATGTCAGGCAAGGCTTGCTGCACCTGTTGGTGGATAATTGTTAGCTCGTTTGTCAATTTATGCAGATAGTCTGACATTAATATGTTCGGGACATCTTAATGGAGGTGGGTCTTGGTGCCGCCCAAATGTTCATAGGCCTGCCGAAGACCACTTCATACGGGGTCAGTCTGTGTTTGGTCGGGGTGGAGCGCATTGATAGCAATGCCAATGGAAGGGCGTCGGGCCATTTCAACCCGGTTGTGGCAACTATTTTGGCTAGCTTTAGTTTCAATGTTGCATTGTGTCTCTCTACCAGGCCCGCTGATTGGGGGTGGAAGACGGCATGGAATTTTTGTTTTACCCCCAACCCTTTCAGTATGTTCTGTATCACTTCGGTTACGAAGTGTGGGCCGTTGTCGCTCCATAAAATTCTGCAAAGGCCGTACCGGGGAAGAATTCTTTCAACAATACTTTTGCAGTGGCTATGGCAGTATTGTCGCGGGTGGGATATGCCTCCACCCATTTGCTAAAAGCGCACACAACCACCAGGACATATTTTAGACCATGGCATCTCTCTAGTTGGATGTAATCCATTTGAAGGACTTCAAAGGGGTGATCAGGGACTCCAAACCCTCCCGTGGTACTACTGTCCCTTTCCCTGGGTTGTGTTGTAGGCATACTATACATTGTTGTACTAGGCGCTTTGCAGATTCTGTTATCTTGACATTATGCCATACTCTTGTGATTAGTTCAATCATGGGGGTGGAGCCTATGTGTGCTGGTAAATGTGCCTTGGTCAATATGGGGATGAGGTAGGCATTGGGTAACAGCCATTTATTTCCGTCTTTAGTTCTCCAGCAATTTTCCTCGTCTTTTAGTCCCACCTTTTCCCACTCGGTCAATTCGTCTTGTGTGCCTGTAGTCTGTATGTCCCTTACAGTGGTCCTAGCATCAGTCCATTGTTCAGCTTGTGACCTGGTCACATACATTCGTGTCATGGTTCTGTCTTCTGCTGTGGCTCGGGCAGTAACGTCTGCTAGCGCATTTCCCTGTCCAATGAGATCTGTCACTTTCCTATGTGCTTGGCATTTTATCACTGCTAGCTTTTGGGGGAGGAGGACTGCTTCCGTCAAGGCGGAGACTAAATCTCCATGCAGGATGGGTGTACCGTGTGAAGTCAGGAACCCTCTTTCTTTCCATAGAATCCCGAAATGGTGAACCACCCCGAAGGTGTATTGGCTGTCGGTGTATATGTTAACTGTCGTGCCAGCTGCTACAATACATGCTCGTGTGAGGGCAATGAGTTCTGCTGCCTGGGCGGAACGTTGGGCAATACGGGCTGTTTCTAGAATGGTTCGGGCTGTGGTGACAGCGTATGCAGCTGAGGTGGTGCCGTCGGGGAGTTTGATGCATGAACCATCCACCCATAGTTCTCCATCTGGCTCTAGAAAGGCGGTGTCTCTGAGGTCTACTCTACTTTTTGTTTGTTCATCGGTTAGTGTCACACAGTCGTGTAGTGGAGCCACGTTAGAATCGTTCTCGGGTAGGGGTAACAGTGTGGCTGGATTGAGGGTGGTGCATCGCTTTAGGGTAATGTGCGGTGCTAGCAGGGTCAACTCATATCCTGTCAGTCGGGCGCTAGTCAAGTGTTGGGTTTTGGTCTGGTTCAGTAGTGTGTCGACTGCATGGGGTACTAAAACAGTGACTGGATTGGAGAGCACTATTCCTTCGCTCTGGCGTATTGATACCGCTGCAGCTGCCACAGCGCGCAGGCACGCTGGCAGTGCTCTGGCTACTGGATCGAGGGTGGCAGAAAAATATGCACAAGGGCGTTGTTTGTGACCAATTGATTGTGTTAGGACAGACAATGCACATCCCTCCCTTTCGTGTGTGTAGAGGAAGAATGGTTTGGAGTAATCTGGGGTTCCTAGGACTGGTGCTGAGCAAAGGGCATTGCGTAGTTCTTTAAAGGCTGTCTGGCATTCGGGGTCCAGGGGAGAGGTGAGGGGATGTCCTTAGCTAGGAGGGAGAGAAGGGGTTTGACAATGAGGCTAAAGTTCGGTAACCACTGTCTGCAAAACGAGGTGAGGCCTATCAAAGAGCGGACTTGCTTCTGATTTTTGGGGACAGGGGTGTCTAGAATTGTCTGGATCCTGTCAGGCGTGAGTTTTCTCCCTTCTTTTGATAAAAGGTGACCCAAATAGGTCACTTGTGATTTACAGAACTGCAGTTTCTTTCGGGAGACCTTGTGACCATTCTCAGCAAGGAAATGGAGTAGTTTGATGGTGGCTGTGACGGCTATTGGTATGGTGTCTGCTGCTAGAAGGATGTCTACATATTGAATTAGTGCCACTCCATCTGGCAATTGTATGGCGTCCAACTGTCTTTTAAGCGCCTGGCTATAGATACTTGGGCTCTCAGTGTACCCCTGAGGTGCTCTACAAAATCTATACGAACGGGAATTTAGGGTAAATCCAAAAGATAGCGGCTGTCCTCGTGTATAGGTATGGAAAAGAAGGCGTTCTTGAGGTCGATCACAGTGAAGGTGGTGGCAGTGGAGGGGATTAAAGTCAAAATTGTCGTGATGTCGGAAACTACTGGTTATTGTGGTACTACGATTTTGTTTACCTCCCGCAGGTCAATGATGAAGCGGTAGGCTTTCCCATCTCCCTCTCCCTGTCTCTTTACAATCGGTAGTATGGGACTGTTACAAATGTTGCTCACTACTTCCTCTACCACCCCTGCCTCTACCAAAGAGTGTATGATCTCTGTTAGTGCTTTCTCACCCTCTGGCGATATTTTGTACTGCGGTACCTTCGGTAGGGTTGCGTCCTGTCGTATTGTTACGTGTACTGGGTCAATCATCATTCGTCCTACGTCTGAATCAGCCCTAGCCCATAAGTGTGATGGCAAAGTGTCCAGTAGGGATGTGTCAGTCTCAGAGATGGAAAACATGTGCTGAAAAGGGTTCTCTCTATGGCCTTGGGGGTTGTCATACAGGATGACACTCACTCCGTCTGGTGAGCATCTGATAGTCGCATGGAAGTGTTTCAAAAGGTCGAGGCCCATAATGGCGTCTGGGGTGTTAGATGAGAGGAGGAATGTCGTTTCGACGCCATTGCTGTCAAGATTAAAATGGATGGGTCGGGACAAAGGGTTGGTGGAGGGCGTACCGTCAAATCCTATTGAGGTCACATGTGAGCCTGACAAGGGTGCCCTTGGAATCAGTCGTTTGGATAGTGCACTACGTGTTGCTCCTGTGTCTACCAAAAATGGCGACCTTGTGCCCAGGACCTCAGCGGTAACATAAGGGCCTTGCTGATCAACGCAGAGCTCGACTGGATCCCTCCCTTGCCCCTGGCTGTCCTATGCAAAGTCGTACGTATTGTCATAATCTGTCTGTTGGTACTGATTCTGTCTGGGATGGTCAAATGCGTTCACTCTTCCTGGCCTTTCCTCGCTTGCTTCACTCGCGTACCCTCTCCCACGTCCTCTTCCTCTCTGTCCACTTGCTATTTCCCTCGCCCCTCTGCCCCTAGCAGCTCCTAACAAAGCCGGGCATTGGGATTTCCAGTGTCCATATTCTTTGCAAAATGCACATTGATCCTGTCCTAGGTCTTGGCGTCCTACATATGATGTAGATGGATTGTTCCTAGGTGGCTGTACTCTAGGGGTATTCTGCTGGTTTCCTCCCCTATATTGCTCCCTCCTGTATTCGCCCCCTGGAGTTGTGCTATCATTACCCTTTCCTTCAAGTCCTTCTTTTTCCTTTCTGTAGCCCTGTCATTTTCGTTTCTCTGATGCTCGTAATACTGGGCCATTTGGAGAATGGCCGTCGGTTTAGATGCTGCCCAACTACTTTCGCTGGCTTGTAGTTTCTGGGATACATCTGGCAGTAATCCTTTGACGTAGTTCTGCACAAATAAGTGGTGTCCGGTTGCGGTGGACATGTCTTGTCCACTGTAATCAGAGAACACAGTTTCAAATCGAGAGAAGTACTCTGAGACGTCCTCTTGTGGTTTCTGGCGGCATGCGGTTACTATGGACCAGTCTATCTTTTTCTCTGGGATCAGCGTTTTCACTTTCTGCACTATTTTGTCAGGGAGGTCTAATATTGCTTTAACTGGTTTTTGACCAGGGTTCCGCTGTTTATCTAGTGTGTCGAGTTGTTCCCAGGTATGACCAAACAGTTCGGTATGGTTTACTTTCTTAACCTGTTTCCACACATCTGCTGGCAAACATAACCCGAAGAAACAAGTCTATGTCGGCAAGTGTCATTATTGTTGATCCCAGAGCGGTACCTAGCTCGGCGTAAAAGGCGGTGGGGTTCTTTCGTAAATCCGGCAAAGATTTACGGAAGGTCAGGATGTCCTGTCTGTCCCATGGCTGATACACCCAATTGTAGACCACCCTTCCTCTAGCGTCTTGATGGTTTATATCGTCATTAGTCCCTTGTCCTCTAGGAGGTACCCAGTAAGGGGCAGCTTCTTTTATTGGCATCATGCTATCTGTTTTTTCCACTGGGGTTCCTGCTACCTTAGTTGTCCTGTCCCTATCTATCTGTCCTTGTTCTATGAGGTGACGCAATACTTCTAGTGTGGATGAAAATAGTTCTGCAACATCGTTGTCGCCTTCATCTCCGATGTCTACCTTCCTGTAGAGAGCCACTAATCGCTCGGGCCCTACGTTTTGGTACTTCTCTTCATATGCAGTAAGGGTGGGGTAACAGACATACAATAAAGTATCGTTTGCGGTTTTCAACATAGGAGTCGCATATGTCTGTTACGTGTTCTTCTGTTTCTTTCCTATCTATGAGGGTTTTAACTATTTTATCAATGCCTGCTCGCTCATTTTTACTTAATCGCGGGACCCTGGGCGCTCCTATTTCCTTGGTTCCTACCTCTACTACTGCCTCCTTTGATGAGGCATTTGGTGTGGGTGGCTCGGTGGGAGCAGAGGTGGTGGAGACTGAGGCGATCGTGCCATCTCCAGCTATACTTTGGGGGTCCTGGCGTTGTACTACGGGATGAGTAGGGGCATAAGGGGTGGCATGTATATCATTGGGGGACCTAACAATAAATCATCATCTACCCCCTGTTTTGCTGGTAACTCGGGGTAAAGAGTTAAGGGCGTTCTAACAGGGCATTGACCTGATATTTTTGATTCCTGTTCCTTTTTATCGATTTCCTTTTCTTTTAGTTCTTCTTCTAACTTTTTACAGGCTTGGTAAGCTGATTTTCGCATTTCTTTATCTTGTCTAGCTTCGTCTCTTTTCTTTCGTTGAGCTGCTTCTTTTCGCCATAAACCAAAACTATCAAACATGGCTGGTCTAGCTTTCTTTTTGTGGAGTGCTAATTCTAACGTTTCTATTTTAGCGGGATCGAAAGATCCCGTCAGTGGCCACTGATTTACCCGGTCCTTCCTAGTGTACTTATGCCATAGTTTGCTATAAGCTACGGTGGCTAATCCATATTTTACGTACATGCCCTTGTTAGGGGTGCCTTCCGGCGGTGCCGGATGACTGACCTCTAACAAACGGTCCTGTCCAAAACAATCAAACAATCTAGAGAAAACAGGCATGACGTATTTAGCGGTCAAAATGAATATCTCAATTAATGTTAGACAAAAGTCTGCACTACCTGTCCTTCGCTGTCTGCAAAGAGAGAATATTCCTATTCTACGTTGTTTGCAAGCAGGGAATGTCTCAAATAACTCAAAAAGGAACAATAGTATTTCTATCAATCAATCAATTTAAGTCATGTTTTCTCACGACCTTACCTGGACCGTATGGACAGTTCTTCGTATTCCCCTTCCAGCGCCTGGTTGTCCTCTTACTCCAACAATCAATGCGGCATTCCTGTAAGGCCCCAGTCAGGACCGCAGGTCACTCGAGAGAGGTCCGTTCGGAACCGGTGAAGTTCAGTCAATTGGCAGCCAGACGAGGGTCTCTTTCAGGCAGGTGCACTCCAATCATTTAGTCGTTCACTCCGTCGTTAGGACCTCTCTACTGGACCCACGTGTCTCTGATGGGCCCCACGTTGGGCGCCAATTTGTGAAAAGCAGCGAGTCTCCTGGGATCCCCAATGCTGCCCGGCGCAAAGTCACGTTTAATCCACTTTGGATTCACTATCTAAAATAACGAGGCAGGCGCTGGAAGCTGGAAGGCAAGAAAAAGGTTTATTACTCTTAGAGGAGACCACGTCAACTGCTGACACCAGGATGTCTTCAGGGAGGTGTTCTACTGGCAATGCTTCTGACTCTTCCTTTTATACAGGTTTTACACAATGTATTTGTTTCTTTTATCATGGTTACAAGCTTGGAGTCTCCGCCCCGGGCAGGTTGTCACACAAGCCTGACATTGTTTTATCAACATGGTTACACAAGCCCAACATTAACTCTCCTCCCACCCAGGTCAAAAACAGACAATTTAATTGCAGCTGGACCTTGCTTCAGGGTCTAAAAACGAGTGAGACCGGCCAGATCTAAGAGTCCGTTCTGTTGATAAGAACAGGTCCCATTGTTGGCAAAAAACCAGCCTTGCTGTGTGTAGTGCAATAAACCATGTTTGCAAGAGTCTGTTTGGTATTTGTAACCCGTTTGTGCAGGGATGAGAGGAAAGACGAGTTTGAGGCAGCAGGTGATGTTGATGTTTGTCGTGGAAATAGTTTATAGCCCCCAGCACACATATCAGGTTTGGTCAGAGAGTCAGAAGGCTGCTAGAGGACAGGGTGAAATGAAGGTGACCAACAAAGTACAAAATGGCTGTGGTAAATCAGAATGACTGTAGTTTATGTGCACGTAGGAACTTTCATCAGACAAGATGGCGCAGAATGTTCATGATTGTGTTTTGTTCTTAACAAGCTGAGAGAGGGAAACAATCCTATATTCTAAAGAATTGGTAACAGTAGGAGCTGCAGACATCTGTGCTGTCAAGTCCGATCTAAAAACAGCCACGAGGGTCCTGAACTACCACTGTACCGGAGGGCCTGCATTTTCATGATTTTGAGATTCTCCCTTTGATTTTTATTGTACAAAATCTCAGCATCTTGAACGCTCTGCAGCTAAGCAATCCGAAGGGTAACACTGGGCAAAAATTAACACTGACCCTAAACACCTCTGTGGATGCAGTAGCTCCCACCTTTTTGTAAAAGTTGTTTCGGGTCATAATTTGGGAACCGTTGTCATACAGGAGCTTGTTTTTCACCAGGAATACAACTAAGAATGGGTCAGACTGAACAACTAGCCAGTGCCACCGTGTGTCTCACGATATCGGCTCCCTTCACATGGTCACCTGGTGGAGACCCGATATCACATGGTTGAAAGGCAGGTGAGGTCAGCTGTAAACTATGCACCGAGTCGATTTCCAGCTTGTATCTAAAGGCTGTAAGCAACCAATATCCATTAAGTGTTGTGAAAAACACCAAGGACATCGATAGAAACCCCAGCAAGCATTTGATTTTTTGGGAGGGGGAATAATAGGGCATAAGTGCTTCTCAGGCAGCTCTTGGCATGAAGTCCAACCCCCTTCTCACACACATACTTTTTTTTAAGTTGGCAAGTCTGGTGTTCATTAATGAGCTATTGCTCTCAGTATTATCCTTTAACTGGACATTGATCTTCACTGGCTGTGATAATATAGCGTTATTTTGTAGTCGGCACCCACCTTCATGCCAGCTTCCCAGGAGCAAAGCCCTGATTTCTCAACAGCAACTACCAATGGAGAGTCAAAAAAGCTATGAAGTCATGCATTTGGTTGAAGTGCCTAAAGGCATGTTGATCGCTCCCACCCTTACTTCGTTTTGTACCTTCTGTCTGATCTCATATCATTTGTGCTTTGCTTTCTGAAGAAGCTCTCTGCATTTGCACTAAAGAAGCATGGACCAGTTGCAGAAACCTTGGTTGCAGTGGCCCTCAAGTCCGGCACTGAGCCTGTAACTGAGGAGTCAACCTACATGCTGTGAGAAGGAAGAGGTTACAGACTGCCATGCGGAAAGAGGACCTGCCCCTGGCTTCATGAAACAGACTCAAAGCCCAGTTGACAAAGATAGGCTTTGAAGGCCTTGCTTTATTTTTTTTTATTTTACAGAGTTTATATAGCGCGAACTTGACCCGAATCGGGTATCAGGGCGCTTTACATAGCACCAATTGCATTACATGAGGACACATTCATTTTTTTTTTTGTTAGGCACGGGGAGATTAAGTGATTTGCCCAGAATCACAGGATGTTAAGCGTCATTGCCGAGACTCGAACCCAGTTCCCCAGATTAGAGGTCGACCGCCCTAACCGTTAGGCCAACTCCTCTCCCCTCTCCCCTTGCTTGAGAGGAAATAGCTGTCCAAGATCAGGGTACCACTCGACCATCTGGCCACTGTGACCAAGAATCAGGAACACTAACAATAAGAACAGATAACTGTAGAAGAGCCCCTTGTGGACGATGCCTGCTTAGCAAGATACTTCGGGAAACCTCTTTCAAACTGAAGCCGGAATCCCGCTGAGCCTTTACAGCACCGGCAAAAGAACAAATGCGTCTTAAGTACGCATTCGTTCAGCACGCAAGCCATTATAACGACTTGCCTGGGGAGGGGGGAGGGGGGGTATTGGTGGAATGGTGTTGGATTTAAAGTCCAACACCTTCCCTACTGTTGTGCATACTAGAGTTGGAATTGTAAATTAACCTAAACCAAAATCCAACGCCCCCCTAAGGCAAGTCGTTACAGCGACTTGCGTGCTGAACGAATGCGTACCAAAGACACATTCATTCTAATGACGGCGCTGTGAAGGCACAGTGTGATTCCAGCATGCAAAATACTATCGCACATTCGATACTTCATCTCCTATGTCTGCCTCCTACAACCCAGAATTTGGTAAACTGGACTTGTGTCTCTCCAGTGTGTGAGCACGCACTGCGTGATAAGTAATTCCAGTGAGAGCCTTTACCCCATCTCATCTGGTGGAGGAGATGTGGGGCCAGTTACCTCTTCAGGATGGCAGGTTTGTTTGTGGGATTTGGGTTGCTTACCACAACACTCTGTAGCATTAGCCCTGGCGGCTGAGCTACATTTAGCTGGAAATCAGCAGGAATACAGTTGTTGCAATTCGCCCTTGAAGTCATGGTTGCTAAGAAACGGGGTCTGCATTACAAGTGACATGCACAGACTTCTTTTCATCTGTTAGTGAACTACAGTTAAAGGCTATTTCAGTAGAGGCCAGCGCAGTGCTCTGTCCCCCTGGGCTATGCAGAGAAAAAGCATAAACTCTGCATTTCCCCACTACTAGCACTTTTAAGCAGTGCAACAGTACGTCAGGCCCTAAAACTCCTGTTATAAATGATAGTTAATTATTTGAGAACTGCACTGTAACCAATGGCTGCGACACGATCTGTAGTACATGCCTGGCACCATGTTTATCCATTGCAAGCCAAGTATCCTTCACACTGGACAAGATGGACAACGCAGTGCATCCCATTCATAAGTGCTCTGTATAATACAAACAGCTGAATCTGGGACATGTTAAGTGTGCCAGGCTGCTTTAGATGCTGGGGTTGGCTTGGGCTCAACCGTGGTGCAGCAGATGGCATTTAAGGATACATCATATAAGGGGGTGGCTATAGAGGTTTCCTCCTTGGACCAGGCCCCTCTACCTTTCCTCAGGTCTTGCAGAGAGTCCAACAGTGTTCAGTCAGCAATACGCTCCTGCTGTAATCTTAGGTCTAGTTCACGGTCTGGTTCTTGGTTTGGCTGGGTGGTTGAAGCTTCAGACAATGTACCTTTAAATGAGTTAGTAGGAGAGTAAAGTGTAAAGAGGCTTCCAACCCCACCTCCTAGCGATCCTTCCCCCCCCCCCCCCAAGCACGCTGCAGATTTCGGCAAGCACTGTTCAGTCGTCTGTGTCGGCCAGATGCCGGAGAATCCCTCCTATGCTGCATAAAAAATTTCATCAGGCATCTCAAGGGTTTCTTCACATTGGGAACATCCTTGTACCAAGGTTAACATTCTGCTAGCAGAAGGCATTGTGATTGTACGCCCAGATAGCCTCAGGTGCCCAAGTACAACTATTGCATGTAAGCTTCAGCATCATTTGCCTGCCTACAGCAATCTCATGACAAACTGCAATTATCACAAAATGTAACAGTCTGAAGCACGCTCTGAGAACCCAGTGTTTAACCACCTGGATTTAACAATGACAAGAGCTACCAGTTCAGCATATACAACCGGGTGCAGCAATGCACATGGGACTGAAGGCGACCTGGTGTCTGACACTAGTACTATATTTGTCATATTCACATACGATTCCACGACTTTAAGCCGGTTTTCCACCTGCCACATTTCTGAGTACTGCATGGAACAGCTGGGGATTATGGTGACCTAGCATCACTCTTTTCAATAATCTAATATTAGCGTCAAGTGTTACCACATGTTCAAAAGCCAATATGAGTCATCCCCATAGATAAAAACATCTCTCCTCATCATGAAGTGAAATCCGTGAGATAGCAAATATTAGTCCATAGCTAATTACTTCCAGAAATTGTGCAATGAGCTACTGCATAGAGGCGCGTATAACGCCAGGCCCATTAGAAGGGTGCGGTTGGGGTGGGTGCAAAGAAGTCAGCTCGCAGGCCCTGCACATTTTCAGTGCCCTGTGTTTGTGCTGCAACATTTATAGATTGTAAATCATATAGGTCATATTTAATAATGACAAAGCAGTTAACATGCCCAGTACCACTAGATGTCTCCAGATAATGGATCTGGCGAGTCCTCTTTCCCTGAAGGACATTTTGTTTTCACTTTCAATCTGGTAATAGGCCTCTGAAGGGCACACTTAAGCTTGTTGACCCTTGTGCACACTTCTGAAATGCCCAACTAATGCTTGCAAAAAGCCTGTCCTTCTTAGGTCTTGCCTAAGACAGTGCATGCACTCTCCATCACGAGAAATACTGTTATTTTACAGTGGCTTACAGCCCATCCTTTGCTTACCATTTATTGGCTTCATTGTCACTCTCATTTACTTGCTTCTTATTTGTTATCTGTTAAGCGTTTCTTCCTCTTCTCGTGTTTATCCCTCCTCTGGAGCATGGACGCATAACTATGACCTTCCTCTTGTGAAAAGCAGCGAGTCTTTTAAGACCCTCTATGCTGCCCGGTGCAGGGTTCCACCTCTAATTCACTTTGGGTTCGCTATCAAAATAATGAGGCAAGCGCTGGAAGCTGGGAGACAAGAAGGTTTTTATTTCTCATGAGGAGATCGCGTCAACTGAGACACCGGGATGTCTCAGGGAGGTATTCTGCTGGCAATGCTTTTGGCTCTTCCTTTTATACAGGTTTTACACAATGTATTTGTTTCATTTATCATGGTTACAAGCTTGGAGTCTCCGCCCCGGGCAGGTTGTCACACAAGCCCGACATTGTTTCATCAACATGGTTACACAAGCCCAACATTAACTCTCCTCCCGCCCGGGTCAAAAACAGACAATTTAATTGCAGCTGGACCTTGCTTCAAGGTCTAAAAACGAGTGAGACCGGCCAGATCTAAGAGTCCGTTCTGTTGATAAAAACAGGTCCCATTGTTGGCAAAAACAAGTCTTGCTGTGTGCAGTCCAATAAACCATGTTTGCAAGAGTCTGTTTGGTGTTTGTAACCTGTTTGTGCAGGGATGAGAGGAAAGACGAGTTTGAGGCAGCAGGTGATGTTGATGTTTGTCGTGGAGATAGTTTATAGCCCCCAGCACACATATCAGGTTTGGTCAGAGAGTCAGAAGGCTGAGAGGACAGGGTGAAATGAAGGTGACCAACAGAGTACAAAATGGCTGTGGTCAATCAGAATGACTGTAGTTTATGTGCACGTAGGAACTTTCATCAGACAAGATGGCGCAGAATGTTCATGATTGTTGTTTTGTTCTTAACAGTCGCCCCTTTGAACATAACTAGCCAGCTTGTCAGTCTATTTCGATCTCCATAATGTCCTGTATCTCTTGATCATACATTACTCTCATTTTTGTTAGCTGAGTGTCCATAGTCTTAGGGTGCAAGGTAGTTATGCAAAGATAACACAAAGGTGGTATACAGTGTATACCCAAACTACAACCACATATTGTCAATACTGGGACCAAGAGAATCATTGATATTTTCCAACCCCACTCCTTCAAGATGCCCCAAAGCCAACTTCCAATTGGCCAAGTCTCTGATCCTTGATGAATTTCTGAAGATAGTCTATGGAGATGTTCGATTGCTTCATAGACAGAAGGTGAATTATCAGGCTGCGTCGAGGAACTGCGATGAGGCAGAGTCTGTTTGATCAATGTCTTTAGAACGCTTTTCTTGATGATGCTCTGCAGGGGCTGTGTAGGTTGGTGGTAGAACAAAGGCGATGTAGCACGTGCCGCCCTAGTTTACTGGGAGCCAGGTGTAGGCTTTGGTTCCACAAACAAAGTACATATTGGGTGATGCAACAAGCGCTGGGGGTTGGCAGTGTTCAAAGTCCTTACAATGTTACAAGTGCTGCGACCCACATTCTTAGTCCCACGGCCTTCAATGCATACAAGGCCTGAGACGTTCACCACAGATAGGGCCACAGTCGGTGTTGCAGCAGTTCTTTTCTTCAGGTAGGAAAATGTGGCTCTGACAGGATTATTGAACACTTGTATTTCCACTCGTTCTTTGGAGGGGACATTCATTGGGAATGTCTCATTGGAGGTGTGAGGGCAAAAGGGAGCTGCTGTTCTTCCTGTTTGGTTTAGCCAGAACTCGTTGTAGAACTGAGCGGTTGTCCCATCGGAAGTGGCATTGTCTTTGTAACTTTCTTGTGGGAGCATCATCCAGGCAAGGCAAGATCCATGAACAGAAAAGGGTGGAGGGATGAAAGGGATGGAATGTTCAGTGGCATGTGGTAGCAGCCCACAGACCCAACAGTTAGTGGCATTGGTGGCAAGATTGTGCTGGTGCAGCATCTGTACGAAAGAATTATTCCAGAATTCTTTGCGTCGTTCTCGGAGATGTGGCGGTAGTGATACCAGGTAGTGTTCTTTCTTTGTGATTGGTTGCATGGTTGGTGACAATGTTCTGTATGCAGGTGCATTCTCTTCAATGATCCAGAGTGTGACCATTAGCAGGAGGCAGGTGAGAAATGCAGCTACAAGTGCAATTGTCTTTGTACTGTGCAGTTCAAAAGTCTTGGTGTCTTTGCGGTGGCTTTGCAGGTGTTCCGTTTCTTCCATCATCTTCGAGGAGCTCACCAACTGTTAGGACCACAGACTTTTGTCTGGTGTTTTTCCTGGTAGCGTTGTTTGGCTGTGCTACCGATCTGAGACTCTGACTCAGTTAGTGGCCTGGTTGTTGGAGCTCCCCCTTTTCGTCGATCTTAGGTTGTACCCTTTCCTGGATGGCACCGTGGGGTCGGGAAATTCTGATAGTTCAAGGGTGTCTTCTTGTGGGTAGCAACTCAGAGCTGGTCGGTCTCTCGCGAGTACTTCCTCTTACACCTCCACCCCTTCACAGGTTGCCAGGGTTGGAGGGACTCGTTTGCAGCGATGGGCATGCAGCCAGTTCCATTTTCCTTTCACTCGGAGGGCAGTTCGGGTGGTGATCAGGACTTGCCAGGGGCCCGTCCACCTAGGCTCCAGATTCTTCGTTCTTTGGAAGTTGCAGATCAAACATGGTCGCCTGGCTTTATTTCATGTCCCGGCCCCTGGATACATCAGGCAAAGCTTGCTGCACCTGTTGGTGGATAATTGTTAGCTCGTTTGTCAATTTATGCAAGTAATCTGCGTAGTTCTGTCTCCTGCCGTGGCTCGGGCAGTAACGTCTGCTAGTGCATTTCCCTGTCCAATGAGATCAGTCACTTTCCTATGTGCTTGGCATTTTATCACTGCTAACTTCTTGGGGAGGACTGCTTGCGTCAAGGCGGAGACTAAATCTCCATGCAGGATGGGTGTACCGTGTGAAGTCAGGAACCCTCTTTCTTTCCATAAGATCCCAAAATGGTGAACCACCCCGAAGGCATATTGGCTGTCGGTGTATATGTTAACTGTCGTGTCAGTCGCTAAGATCGGTCGGGACAAAGGGTTGGTGGAGGGCGTACCGTCAAATCCTATTGAGGTCACATGTGAGCCTGACAAGGGTGCCCTTGGAATCAGTCGTTTGGATAGTGCACTACGTGTTGCTCCTGTGTCTACCAGAAATGGCGACTTTGTGCCCAGGACCTCAGTGGTAACATAAGGGCCTTGCTGATCAACATAGAGCTCAACTGGATCCCTCCCTTGCCCCTGGCTGTCCTATGCAAAGTCGTACGTATTGTCATAATCTGTCTGTTGGTACTGATTCTGTTTGGGATGGTCAAATGTGTTCACTCTTCCTGGCCTTCCCTCGCTTGCTTCACTCGTGTACCCTCTCCCACGTCCTCTTCCTCTCTGTCCACTTGCTATTTCCCTCGCCCCTCTGCCCCTACCAGCTCCTAACAAAGCCGGGCATTGGGTTTTCCAGTGTCCATATTCTTTGCAAAATGCACATTGATCCTGTCCTAGGTCTTGGCGTCCTACATATGATGTCGATGAATTGTTACTAGGTGGCTGTACTCTAGGGGTATTCTGCTGGTATCCTCCCCTATATTGCTCCCTTCCTGTATTCGCCCCCTGGAGTTGTGCTACCATTACCCTTTCCTTCAAGTCCTTCTTTTTCCTTTCTGTAGCCCTGTCATTTTCGTTTTTCTGATGCTCATAGTACTGGGCCATTTGGAGAATGGCCGCCGGTTTAGATGCTGCCCAACTACTTTCGCTGGCTTGTAATTTCTGGGATACATCTGGCAGTAGTCCTTTGACATAGTTCTGCACAAATAAGTGGTGTCCGGTTGCGGTGGACATGTCTTGTCCACTGTAATCGGAGAACACCGTTTCAAATCTGGAGAAATACTCTGAGACATCCTCTTGTGGTTTCTGGCGGCATGCGGTTACTATGGACCAGTCTATCTTTTTCTCTGGGATCAGCGTTTTCACTTTCTGCACTATTTTGTCAGGGAGGTCCAATATTGCTTTAACCGGTTTTTGACCAGGGTTCCGCTGTTTATCTAGTGTGTTAAGTTGTTCCCAGGTATGACCAAGCAGTTCGGTATGGTCTATTTTCCTAATCTGTTTCCACACATCTGCTGGCAAACATAACCCGAAGAACAAGTCTATGTCGGCAAGTGTCATTATTGTTGATCCCAGAGCGGTACCTAGCTCGGTGTAAAAGGCGGTGGGGTTTTTTCGTAAATCCGGTAGAGATTTACGGAACGTCAAAATGTCCTGTCTGTCCCATGGTTGATACACCCAATTGTAGACCACCCTTCCTCTAGCGTCTTGATGGTTTATATCGTCATTAGTCCCTTGTCCTCTAGGAGGTACCCAGTAAGGGGCAGCTTCTTTTATTGGCATCATGCTATCTGTTTTTTCCACTGGGGGTCCTGCTACCTTAGTTGTCCTGTCCCTATCTATCTGTCCTTGTTCTATGAGGTGACGCAATACTTCTAGTGTGGATGAAAATAGTTCTGCAACATCGTTGTCGTCTTCATCTCCGATGTCTACCTTCCTGTAGAGAGCCACTAATCGCTCGGGCCCTACGTCTTGGTACTTCTCTTCATATGCAGTAAGGGTGTGGTAACAGAGACGTACAATAAAGTATCGTTTGCGGTTTTCAACATAGGAGTCGCATATGTCAGTTACGTATTCTTCTGTTTCTTTCCTATCTATGAGGGTTTTAACTATTTTATCAATGCCTGCTCGCTCATTTTTACTTAATCGCGGGACCCTGGGCGCTCCTTTTTCTTTTGATCCTACCTCTACTACTGTATCCTTTGATGAGGCATTTGGTGTGGGTGACTAGGTGGGAGCAGAGGCGGTGGAGACTGAGGCGATCGTGCCATCTCCAGCTATACTTTGGTGGTCCTGTCGTTGTACTACGGGATGAGTAGGGGCGTAAGGGGGTGGCATGTATATGATTGGGGGACCTAACAAATCATCATCTACCCTTTGTTTTGCTGGTAAATTGGGGTAAAGAGTCGAGGGCATTCTAACAGGGCATTGACCTGATATTTTTGATTCCTGTTCCTTTTTATCGATTTCCTTTTCTTTTAGTTTTTCTTCTAATCTTTTACAGGCTTGGTAAGCTGATTTTCGCGTTTCTTTATCTTGTCTAGCCTCGTCCCTTTTCTTTCTTTGAGCTGCCTCTTTTCGCCATAAGCCAAAACTGTCAAACATGGCTGGTCTAGTTTTCTTTTGTGGAGAGCTAATTCTAACGTTTCTATTTTAGCGGGGTCGAAAGATCCCGTCAGTGGCCACTGATTTACCCGGTCCTTCCTAGTGTATTTATGCCATAGTTTGCTATAAGCTACGGTGGCTAATCCATACTTTACGTACATGTCCTTGTTAGGTGCCTTCCGGCGGTGCCGGCTGACTGACCTCTAACAAACGGTCTGGTCCAAAACAATTACAATCAAACAATCTAGAGAAAACAGGCATGACGTATTTATCGGTCAAAATGAATATCTCAATCAATCAATTTAGACAAAAAGTCTGCACTACCTGTCCTTCGCTGTCTGCAAAGAGAGAATATTCCTATTCTACGTTGTTTGCAAGCAGGGAATGTCTCAAATAACTCGATATCAAAAAGGAATACTAGTATTTCAATCAAACTATTCAATCAATCAATCAATTTAAGTCGTTTTTTTTCACGACCGTACCCGGACCGTATGGACAGTTCTTAGTCTTCCCCTTCCAGCGCCTGGTTGTCCTCTCACTCCAACAATCAATGCGGCGTTCCTCTAAGGTCCCAGTCAGGACCGCGGGTCACTCGAGAGAGGTCCGTTCGGAACTGGTGAAGTTCAGTCGATCTCAGCCAGACAAGGGTCTTCTCAGGCAGGTATACCCCAATCGTTTAGTTGTTCACTCCGTCGTTAGGACCTCTCTACCGGACCCGTGCGTCGCTGATGGGCCCCTACGCTTGGGCGCCAATTTGTGAAAAGCAGCGAGTCTTCTAAGACCCTCTATGCTGCCCGATGCAGGGTTCCACCTCTAATTCACTTTGGGTTCGCTATCAAAATAATGAGGCAAGCGCTGGAAGTTGGGAGACAAGAAGGTTTTTATTTCTCATGAGGAGATTGCGTCAACTGAGACACCGGGATGTCTCAGGGAGGTGTTCTGCTGGCAATGCTTTTGGCTCTTCCTTTTATACAGGTTTTACACAATGTATTTGTTTCATTTATCATGGTTACAAGCTTGGAGTCTCCGCCCCGGGCAGGTTGTCACACAAGCCCGACATTGTTTCATCAACATGGTTACACAAGCCCAACATTAACTCTCTTCCCGCCCGGGTCAAAAACAGACAATTTAATTGCAGCTGGACCTTGCGTCAGGGTCTAAAAACGAGTGAGACTGGCCAGATCTAAGAGTCCGTTCTGTTGATAAAAACAGGTCCCATTGTTGGCAAAAAACAAGTCTTGCTGTGTGCAGTCCAATAAACCATGTTTGCAAGAGTCTGTTTGGTGTTTGTAACCTGTTTGTGCAGGGATGAGAGGAAAGACGAGTTTGAGGCAGCAGGTGATGTTGATGTTTGTCGTGGAGATAGTTTATAGCCCCCAGCACACATATCAGGTTTGGTCAGAGAGTCAGAAGGCTGAGAGGACAGGGTGAAATGAAGGTGACCAACAGAGTACAAAATGGCTGTGGTCAATCAGAATGACTGTAGTTTATGTGCACGTAGGAACTTTCATCAGACAAGATGGCGCAGAATGTTCATGATTGTTGTTTTGTTCTTAACACTCTGTGCATATTTTCAGGCGCTACTTTTTACTTTTTGTTTGGCGCTACTTTTTACTTTTTGTTTCGCACACTAGAGTGCAAGTGTTTTTCTGTTGTCTCCATCGTCTGCTTCTATCCACCCACCGCCGTACTCAGTGTTCCTCTTTTTCACGAACGTCCTTCTCCCTCATGCAGCCTTGCTGGCTTATCACCCGAGTGCTTTCTCCCCACCAGTTCCACGTTGCTCTTTTGCCCCTTTGATTTTGCCACCCAAGCCCAACTTGTTGCTTCCACCCACCTGCAGACTAGTATTGTTTACGCTCCCCATCAGCACCCCACAATGTTGCTTCCCCCACCTGCACCCCTGTTGCTTCTATGCCCCCACCCGCACAACGTGTTGCTTCCCACTCCCACTTTAGGGACCAGGACTTATTTTCCCATCAGATTTTGACCTAGGACTAGAGAGAAAGGCAGAAAAAGGGTAATAAAGGAGAGTGAGAGAGGAGGAAAAATATGACAAAAGGGAAGAAGTAGGGCTGAATAAGAACCTGAAAGAGTGAGATAAAGGACCAGCGAGTGTAGGGTGGTGGATGAAAGAGGTGGAATTAAGACTTGACAACCTAGGTACTCGGGACCCCTGGCCTTGGGTGATGCCGGCTGCAGGCTTCTGAGCAAAACTTAGAACCCCAGCTCTTTTTTTTCTACAAATTAAGCACTGCTCATTCGTAACCTCCATCAAGAGCGTTATGGCATGTGCCTTTACATAGTACAAAACCAAAATGATTCATTGTCATTAGGAAACTGCAAGTATTGGTCTACACTTTTCACCACAATTAAAAATGCTGGTACGACAAATAGAAAATGATTAGATTTGATGACAGAAACCCGATTACTGTGCAGTATTCTTTAAGTATTAATGTCAATCTTTGACTCTTGAAAAGACATAGCTTGCTTCATTTTGTTGGAGTCCTGCAAAGCACATGGACCCCATAGAAGATTTAAGCACCCTCCACATCAGTCCGCTGCTGGCAGGGGCAAGGCAGCATGCGTCTAGTCCTGCGCTGCCACAGACCCTCCTTTTGGTTTCCCATGGATTCAAGAGGACTTAATGTACTCCACAGGTAATTTCTAGCCCTATGTGCGATTGGACCCCTGATTATTGCTGTGATCTACTGGATCATGCGGTAGTGTTGTCATTACGCTTTGGCACTTTCTAATCTTCATCCATTTCTGATAATAAAAAATGATTATTGACAAATCCTTCCAACACTCAAATGCACGCTGTTGCCCAACGAAAGCATGCAAATTGTGGTGAACTTAATGAGACATTCAGCTATTGGCGCTCTCTGTTTTCGATATTCCGAAGGACTTTAAATTATCAAGCCTCTCAAAGAGCCGAATGGGCCCACCACGACTCTCTCCTTAGCTCCATTCCACCTTGTATTCAATTCTTATATAGACTCAGGCCCGGTTCTAGCAGGGGGGCCAGGTGGGCCAGGCCCACCCAAACATGCCCTTTGGCCCACCCAATCACAGCAGAAGAGGCCACGGAGAAGGCACCTGTTAAGTGCTTCATCAATCTCAACGTCAGAACGTCGACATTTTCATTTTGTTTTCACTGTCTTTAAAATTGAAATTGGGTTTTGGGGTTAGAGGTGGGCGAGCAAACAAATTAACAGGGAGAGCCGAGTTCAGGCTCTGGCTTGGCTCTTAGAGCCCACGCACAATACGAGCCCTGAAAATGTTTGCTATGTAAAACATACAACAGGCATCACGTAAAATATGCTACACTTTTAAAATTTTGATGAGACTGTATTTCTTTAACACAAGGAAGCTTTGACATAAATATGTCACAATATAGCGCTGCACTAAGAAGCACTTGTTAAAAGTGATAGTTTTTAAACATGAGCTTAGAGTCAGTCATTTGTGCCCTGTCCTCACACTGGTGACTGTGTTATCAGTGAACCAACAGGCAAGACAGTTGTCACGTGGACCTTGTATGTAGCCCAGATTATTATAGAGCAACATTAGTCTATTAAATCAAACACAATAGGTTTCTGTATAGTTGGTTTTCTGATTCATGTATTTGAATGTGCTTTTATGCGCAAATATGAAGAAAATAGAGTTTAGTTGAAATAAAATATTTGCCCAAGCTCACACACTTTCAGTGGAGATGCTGCAATTTATCCAGTTTTTATGTTTTGACTTTTTACAAATCAGCCGCTATATGGCTATTTGTCTCTCCTTCTTATGCTAATGCTTTGTTTTTGGCTCCCAGGTTTTCTGTGATTTTTATACAGTGTGAACTCTACCTGGAGATATTAAAGTGCTTCACACCAACACCAGTTACATTATACAAGGTCACAATTTCTTTTAGGCACTTGATATTTGTCCAGAATCACAGGATGTTGAGCCAACACCATGACTCAAACCTAGCTTGTTCAGTTCCAAAGTTGGAAGCTCTCGCTGTAACGCCACATCCTGGGTAGATTGAGGGTGGCAGGCAGAACGTACATAATAGTTTGGCTCATTATGGGCTCAAATTTCCAACAGGACCTCAAGCTGAGCCAGAGCCAGGCTTCAGGCTCGAGCCCCGATGAAGCTTTCAGTGCCAGTCTTCCTAGTGCGAAATGTCAAAGCTCAGGTGTGGTAACAGGTACCTCCTTAACCTTAAACTGCTATTACAATCTGCTTGGAAGCCTGGTGCTGGTGCTAAAGCCTAGCCTACTAAAAATTATAATAGTTGAGCTGTTGAGTATAGGCATCAGCTGCTACTCTAAAATAACTTTCCAGATGCTCTGTATGCCTGTTTGGAAGAAGATATGATGTAAATCTTGGGATTACAGAATTGACAAAATTGGACCCACATTGGCCCACCCAAACAAACCCTTGGCCCATCCAGATCAAAATTCCTGGAACCGGGCCTGTATAGACTGAGGCTGGAGTGTCTCAGGGCATGGCTTCGGAAGGCTGAGTGTGAAGTGAGAAATGTCCAAGGGGGGAAAAAAACTTCCAAATGACTTCTCCCTCCAACTCCCCGACCCCTATTCCCATCTACAATTATCCTTAGATGACCCTCAATTTACTGCTTCAGTTCCACCCTTTCACTGATGGCTGGTGCTTTAAATAGAAATATAAAGATGTGCAGGTGCTCACTATTTAGAGTACCCGTTTGCTCCCGGGTAGTGGTGGTACACTCCCATTAAAGGTATTACAGCAGTGCTGAGAAGTGCAAGTACTCTCCCTTTTGATATAATGAAGTGCAGATACTCAGTACCGGACAGCACCTGTCCATTTAAAGTACTGTGGATGGCCCATATTAATGTAGACATGAAGGTATACCCGAGAGCAGTGGGCAGCAGGTGAATCAGAAAGAAAAGCCAGGACTTCCATACCACCCTCCCAGCTCTCCACCCTGCTGACAGATGCTCTTGTTCTGCTCGTTTGCGCTGCAGGACTTTTCCAATTTTGTGGACAACAATTTTGATACACAGCAACACTGCCTTATTATAATAGTGTAGACTATATGTATGCTGTTTGGACGTTTCAAAACTTTTCTACGGCTATAAAAGCTAATTTATAGTTAATACAATCCAATGTATCACTCAGAATAGATTTATTCATCAATGCTGCATGTTTAATGCCTGTAGCACACTTATATTATAATTTCAGCACTACAGGACCAATGGTCAGGGAGGCACTAAAAATGGTACAGACAGATCACACACTGCTAAGAACAGAAGTCATTTTTCAAATTATATATTTTTTTTAACTTACTGGATTACTCGTGCAGTCTGTAAATGCTACATTTTCCAAAATTTCAGGCTTTTCACCAAGAATGAAAAAAGGAGCACTGGCACAATGCCAAATAAAGAAAAACTGGTGGCAGGCCAGCTTGAAGTAATCCCATCGCGAGCGGTCAGAATTAGAATAAGCACCGAGAGGCCTCCAGCCAGCACTTCCGAATCACAAATTTCCCATCTTCTCTTCATTGGATAAAACTATGTGTTTGGACTCGCTTGGACCCAAAACCTCTAATGTGTGTGCAAAATCAATCCCACGCAAGAGGAAATTTGATTCGGACACCAACTAATAACAAGGCAACTAAAAACTCAGCCAAATTTAGACAATGCACACTTAGTGGTTAGCCAGCTGGAAGCCATGGTAGTCCAAACCGGGAAAGCACTGGTGTGTGGAAAATGCATCTGCCCTGTTACTGATAGCTTGTGTTTCAATTCAGCAGAATGCCACACTGCCGGACCTATGTATTATGTAGCAAGGGGAAGTAGGTGTTCTGAACTAAGTGTCCGAAAACTGTTCGGTGACTGGAATGAGAGTCCCATAAAAAATACATTAAAAAGAGATCAAACGATCCCTAGGCATGAGTACATTTGATACAGGGAGGGTATTGCTCCATTGCTTTTGGCTGCAGAACTTAGGATTTTAGATGTTGTTCAGTGTCCTCGATCAGCCGAGCCAACAGTGGGAAACTCACATTCATCCATTTGAAGGGTTAACAACTTTGCCATTAGAGGCCATAATTATAATGATTACAACTGGAAATTACATTTTGATGGAAAGAAGCTTAATCTGCTGTACAGGGGAAACAATTCTCCCTGGTTTAATTAAAGGAATTCCCATTAAGCCTTAGCTAGAATTAAGGCTTGCCAGCGAGCGCGCTTGTGTATACGCTAGAACAGTGGTCTTCAAACTTCTTAATGCTGCGGTCCCGCTGCAAAAACCCCCAAAAAATCTTCTGCCCCCACCCCGCCCCCTATTTTTCCACAATTATTCTGCTACAATGGCAATGTTTAAAAATGTCTAAACATATTTAAGCATTGCAGTTAAGCTCTGTTATCCCTTTTTACACAAACTCCCAGTCAGGATATAAATTACAAAAGTTGTTTGTGATGGCCCATTACAAGGTGGCTTACTGCCGCTCATGTTTTTAACACTTAACACATAAATTGATGCTTCTCTTGGCCAGAGACTGGCGCCCCCCCCTGAGATCACATAAGGCCTCCCCAAGGGGGGGCCTGCCCCTTAGTTTGAAGACCTCTGCGCTACAAGAAGAAACACTACATTGGTGTGACAAATGCAGGCTGAGCAGAAGGATGCCTACCTGTGAGAGAAGTTTGTTGTCATCCTCCAGGAGTTTGACTTTCGTTTCAAGTTGCCGAATATAGCTTGAAGAAGAATCTAAAGAGGGGAAAATGAACAACTATAAGTAACATTCTATCTAAAAAATAAAAAAGTACACAGATACTGCCTAAGAGAGTAAACCATTCTTCGTCTATGATGAAAAAACCACAAGCAGGGCACATGATGTAGTCAAAGATGTAACAGGCCAAAAGTGTAAGTATGCCCAGTGCGGAACACATATGACGATGGAAAACAGTTTGTCAATGTCTGACTGCTCCACAGACATCCTGAAAAATCGAAAGGTGGTCTTGCGCACAAGGAGTACTATTTGTCGGACACTAACAAGGTTTGAACTGGGTACGGTTCTTCTTTCACAATGATTATCTCTTTCAAAAAAGATTACATGTGCGGTTTTGTTTACAAAAAAAGTGCACAGTTTAGTTCTTCTAAGACTTTTTCCACAATTGAAGTCTTAAAAATATATAAATATATTTGTGTGTGTGTATATATATATATATATATATATATATATATATATATATATATATATATATATTCACTGAAAAAACCATAGGTTTTAGGGACAGTTATAGTTAGTTGGACATTGCACTCGTACAAAACCCGTGAAATTCCCCCGTTATAGTTAGTTCAGCTAACTATAACTCGCGCCCCCGCAATGCACTGCTGATGACGTCACATATTACATCACTCATGACATGGTCAGTGACATCACTGATGACATCTCAAATGACATCACTGATGACATCATCCAGTGACTGTGTTTCTGTAAAGTTTAAATATGTTTAATATATATAGGGAAAGGCGTATTGAAGAATGAGTGGGTGTATAAGTGTCTGAATGGATGATTTAGTAGGTGCATGACTGACTCTATAAGCGAGTGATTAAACGTATCTTACTGAATGCATGGGTTAGTGACTAAACTGTGTGAATGTCTGTATCCGTCTGTCTGTTGCTGTGTAAGCGGCTGCATGGGTTTGTGAATAGCTACATGAGTGTCTATAGGAGTTATTGATTGGTTGTCTGAGTATCTGTATGGGTGCCTGAGTGTTTGTGTAGGTGGGGTGTGTGTGACTCTGTGCATAGATGTGTGAGTGAGTGATTCACTGGGTGCATGGTTTCAAGAGTGCATCTGTGATGGACTGTATGGGTGGGTGAGTGTGTGTATGGGTGTGTTAGTGAGTGAATGTATATCTCAGTGGTACATGTGTGAGTAACTACATATGTGAAAGGCAGTATATATGTGTGTTGGAGTATATAAATGGCTATAAGTGAGTGTGTGATTGTGAGAGTGGCTGTATGGATGAGTGTGTACTTGTATCAGTGATTGTATAAGAATGTAAGAATGTGCTAGTATTTGTATGAGTAAGTGAGCTGGTGTGTATATAACTGTATAGGTGAGTAAATGGCAGTGTGATTAATTATTTGCATGACTGACTAGGTGTGTGAGTACCTCTATGGATGAGTGGCGGTGTGTGAGTGTCTATGTAGGTGTATGAGTGCATATGATAGTCCTGTACTGAGTGACCGTAAGTATGAGTGACTGCACGGGTGAGTGAGTGGATGTGTGTGTAGACCTAAGAATCAGTGAGTGGGTATGTAGTTATTGGGGTTGGAGTGTCTATGGTTTTGAGAATAGCAGTCTGTAATTTAGAGTGGGTGTATCAAAGGTTATATTAGGGTGTGAGAAGATGCATCAAATTATCACATGGATGATGTCATCAGTGATGTCATTTGAGATGTCATCAGTGATGTCACTGACCATGTCATGAGTGATGTAATATGTGACGTCATCAGCAGTGCATTGCGGGGGCGCGAGTTATAGTTAGCTGAACTAACTATAACGGGTGAATTTCACGGGTTTTGTACGAGTGCAATGTCCAACTAATTATAACTGTCCCTAAAACCTATGGTTTTTTCAGTGAATTTCAAAGGTTTTTTAAATGCTAATTTCTAACTATAACGTGCCTGAAACCTATGGTTTTTCCAGTGAATTTCAAAGGTTTTTTAAATGCTAATTTCTAACTATAACGTGCCTGAAACCTATGGTTTTTTCAGTGAATTTCAAAGGTTTTTCAAATGCTAGTTTGTAACTATGCCTACAGAAGTAGGACATGTGAAGAAAGAAAGAAAAACGCACAGAAAGAAGCAAAAGAAATGTCGAAAGAAACAGAAGTCCACAAAGACGAAGAAAAATCCAGGAAGAAGCAAGACATGTGCAGAAAGAACCAACAGAGGAGCAGAAAGAGGCCTTGTTGCAAAATCATCCTGTGCCCACACCTTTTCCAGACGTGTACTGGTGGTAACTGACTGACTAACCAGGCCTAGAGCCAGTGCTATGGTAAAAGACACTTAGAATACAGTTAAAACACCTACATACACTAGGGAACACTATGCGTTGGGGTACCCCTCTGATTAGCATGACCTCCTCTAACTCCCTAGTACATAATAGGGCAGGGGGATTAAAACTACCTCTTAAAACGCGCCATGGGGCACGTTCGCACACTGGTGTAGGGAGGGGGGGCCTCAGGTGACATATGTGCAAACACGCCCTGTGGCGCGTTTTAAGTTGGGGGATAAAGTCCCCTTGAATCCTAAGGGTCCCTGGGGTCCAACTAGCCCACCAGGTACCTCCAGTAAGCGCCACAGAGCTCCGTTGCACAGAGGTGTAAAAAGGGGCGTGGCCTGGACCACCTCTCTGCAACGCAGCCCTGTGGCGCGCACTGGAGGTACCTGGTGGGCTAGTTGGCCCCCAGGGTCCCTCAGGATTCAAGGGGAATTAATTCCCCAACTTAAAACGCGCCACAGGGCGTGTTTGCACATATGTCACCTGAGGCCCCACCCCCTCCCTTCACCACTGTGCAAACGCGCCCTGTGGCGCGATTTAAGTTGGGGTATTAGGTCACCTTGAATCCTGAGGATCCCTGGGGCCCAACTAGCCCACCAGGTACTTCCAGTAAGCGCCACAGGCCTGCGTTGAAGAGAGGTGGTCAGAGGCCACGCCCCTTTTACACCTCTCTGCAACGCAGCTCTGTGGCGCTTAATGGAGGTAGCTGGTGGGCTAGTTGCACCCCAGGGACCCTCAGGATTCAAGGGAGTTAATCCCCAACTTAAAACACACCACAGGGCGTGTTTGCACACATGTCACCTCAGGCCCCGCCCCTCCCTTCACCAGTGTGCAAACGCGCCCCGTGGCGCGTTTTAATTTGGGGAATTAAGTCCACTTGAATCCAGAGGGTCCCTGGGGTGCAACTAGCCCACCAGCTACCTCCATTAAGCGCCACAGGGCTGCGTTGCAAAGAGGTGTAAAAAGGGGCGTGGCCTCAGAACACCTCTCTGCAACGCAGCCCCCTGGCGCATACTGGAGGTTCCTGGTGGGCTAGTTGTCCCCCAGGGACCCCCAGTATTCAAGGGGAATTCGTTCCACATCTGCAAACGCGCCAGGGGGCGCGTTTGCAGAGTGCTGCAAGGAGGGGGCGTGGCCTCCGGCGCAATGCTTTTTTTTTTTTTAGAAGGGGGGCTGTGTGGTGCCCCTTCTTTTTCTAATTTATTGGCCCTGGGGACCCCATCTCCCAGGGCCTGCCCCTAATTTTTTTTTTTTAATTTGGAAGGGGGCCGCGTGGCCCCCTCCCCCTCCCGGGCCACTTGTAGCCCCGGGGACCCCATCCCCCGGGGCTGGCCCTCTCCGTTGGGGACCGTGGGGGGGTCCCCAATCCCCCCACGGTCCCGCCGGCTCCCGCGTCCCTCGGGAGCCAGCATTGCTTTTCCACACGGGGAACTGCTTAGATGCAGCTCCCCGTGTGGAAAGCATTTGCTTTGAATTTTGGAAGAGAGAGCAGGTTTCCTGCTCTCTCTTCCAAAATTCAAAGCAAGTTTGCTATGACAGGACGGGAGCCGCGAGGCTCCCGCCCTGCCATAGCAAACTACAGTGTCCCGGGGGTGGGCACCCCGGGACACTGCAGGAGCTGGCACTGGGGGGGGGGGGTGGGGTGGTCCCCAGGGCCATCACTGGCTCCAGGAGGGGGCCGCGCGGCCCCCTCCCAACATCTTCAAAGCCCCGGGGAGGTGGTGGTCCCCGGGCTCTGAGGTCCGTAACGGACCCCCATATTTAAATATTTAGTGCCCCGGGAGGTGGTGGTCTCGGGCGTGTGGGGGCTCGAGCCCTCCACACAGGTAATTGTAATAAAAAAAAAAAAAGAAGCCCCGGGGGGTGGCGGTCCCCAGGGCTGCGGGAGGGCCGCGTGCCCTCCCGCACCATTTGTTATTTAAAGCCCCGGGGTGTGGCGGTCCCCGGGGCTTGGGGGGCCTTAGAGGCCCCCCCAACAAATATTTAATAAACCCCGCATGCCCCCGGGACTTGGCCCACCCGGGGGCCAAATAACAACAAAGCGCGGGAGTCCGCGCTTCGTTTTTTTTTTCACGGCGGGATCCGCGCATCCTAAGCGCATCCCGCAGATTTAAAAAAAAAACTGTGGGACCCCCTGAGCAGGCCTAGGGGGTCAGGGTGTTTCTACCCTGCCCCCTTTTTGCGCACTTGTTTTTCTCTTTTCTTGTGCCTCGGTTCTACCGAGGCACAAGATGGCTGCCAACACTTCCTGGTTTGGAGTGTTGACAGCCAATTAGCATACAGCTCGTGATCGGGAAGGTGCGCTCAGGGTGCGCGGATCCACCGCGGCCATAGATATATATGTGGTTTTACTTTTGATTTTCTCAGCAACTACTGAACGGATTTACACCATTTAGCAAAAAGGGTTCTTTCTGAACCAAGAACTAACTCTTTGCCAAATTTGGTGTAATTCCTTTCAGCAGTTCGGGCTGTAGCCGTGTCTAAGGTTTCCTATGGGAAATTGATTTTTTTACTCGTATTTTTTGAATTTCTCCGCAACTACTGAACGGATTTACACCATTTACAAAAAGGTCGCTTTCTGAACCAAGCGCTACCTTTTTGCCAAATTTGGTGTAATTCCGTTCAGCAGTTCGGGCTGTAGCTGTGTCTAAAATTTCCTATGGGAATTATCATGGGGAAAACACGTTTTGGGACCCCCCTTTTTTCTCGGCCCCCGCTTGCCGAATCACCCCGAAACCTTCAGGATAGGAGCGGACCGGAGCGCCCACGAGTTTTGAGAATTTCGCGAAGATTCGTCAACCGGCGCCAAAGTTATTTCAAATAGAATGTTGTGAATTTCCTATGGAAAATAGGTCCTAACTATAACTATCTACTGGCGACCGCCAGTAGATTATATATATATATATATATATATATATATATATATATATATATATATATATATATATATATATATACACATACACATATATACACATACATACACTTACACACACACACAAATATACACATACACAGTTATAATGGAAAACTTGCAGTTCTTGAAAAGAAAAGCCCCTCATCCGCTTCAGGCACAGCATCAAACAAGCTTTGGCAAAACTAACCGGTCTCGGCTATGCTTTTTGCTGATGCTTTTCAGCACTTCCCCAAAAAAAAAAAAAAAATTTTGCTGATGCTGAATAGCACTGTCAAAATAGGTCCCAGTGCAAAGATGTATATGTGAGCATGAGTCACCATGTATGCACACATACGAGTTACTATTCTATGGCAGCCTCAGTGTAATGACATACACAAGTTCCTAAGTCATGGTGCACCAGTTTTTTTACATTTTTTTTAATTAATTGACGATTCCAAGATGGCCTGATTGTGTATTTAGGGAAAGGAATAGTCTCGGTAGCAAACTGCAGGTGCCAGCCCCTTCTAAAAAGTGAAAAAAGTCAACGAGGGGTGGCAAGCCAAAAATCACTTAGCAGCAAGTAGTAGAGATGGTTGGGGAGGGGAAACAACCTTTAGAACGCATGCCTTACATCGCATGCCATTAGATTGCGGTTTTTACAACGAAAGTCGTTACAACGACTTGCACTGGAGGGCGCTATAGGACAAGGAGTAGTTTAAATTACTATCCAACACCTTTCCTACTGTACGTAGGCTGGAGTTGGAATAGTAAATTAAACTACTCCTAAGTCCAGCGCCCTCCAACGCAAGTCGTTGTAACGACTTGCGTTGTTAAAACCGCGATCTAATGGCATGCGATGTAATGCATGCGTGGTATCGTCATACATCCGTTGGGGAGCAATGCAAAAGCCTGGGGGGGGGGGGGAATGAAAAAGAAAAAGCTAAGCGGGACAGAGAGGGGTGGGGGAAGCAATGAATGAACTTGGGGTAGAAGAGCAACATAGAGTGCAGGGGGCAGCGATGTTAAGAATGAAGTATCACACATAGGAGAAGGGGAGAGAGTCCTAAAATAGAAGCCGCTTGCTCAATATAAGCCGGGGACAGATACAAGTCATCCATTCAAAAGTATGGTAAAGAAGCTGTGCTGTAGGGATGGTGCAAACAAGAAGAGGAAGCAAAGCCATCAAACAAGAAGTGAGAGACTGAGAAGAAAGTCAACCAGTAATGCGCACTTGGCTGGGCCAAAGCTCACTGTAAGTATTTTTTTATTTTTTTCATTGCCCTTATATCACCATAGCTTCTGCAAACTCAGGTTATTAGACTATTGCTATCCGGCCCTCAGCCTGCCGCTTCTGCATTGCCCCCCCCCCCCCACACCAATCAAGCCAAAAGCCCCATTACCCAAATCGGCAACTCGGTGTAACCATAGGACCGCTCATTCTGTCGATTCCAAACCCAACATACCACTCCACCTGGAAAAGCTCGCTGTAAGTATTGGTATTGTACACAGCAGGTCAAAGACAACAGATTCTGTAACAAGATCTAAAAACAATGTTCCAAATATGGCAAAATAAAAAAAAAAATCTACAATTTTAGGCAACAATGGAAACAGACCGAACAGGCATTCTTCGCAAACAAAGAAATATAGGGTTCCTTCAAACTGCAGCAGACATGAAATCACTACAGCCTTGCGATCCTACAACGTGTAATGATAATCCGCCTCCCAGAACATAAATTAAATAATGTAACAGGGATCAGGAGGAAAGACGAGAAAAAAAACCTCAGAAAATTCAATCAGGCTGAAGATTCTTTCCGGATGACGGGAACGTGTTTTCATTTTGACATGTCCTAATGTTCTGTCTCGGCTAGTACAGGAAGCACACATCACAACCATGAGGAGATTAAAAGGGATACCTCACAGACATTCTGAGCTTCGGACAGGTGCCAGCAAAGAACTGAAAAACACCGATTTAAACTCGGCAAGATTCCTGATCTCCCAGAGCGACGGCACACAACAACAAGAAAGAAGTGTTAAATGCAAAAGGAGGTTTCCTCTTTTGTTTCACCCCGCACAGTTTGGAATCACATTCCAGAAATGCTTCCCTGTAACCGGACTCTTATTAGGTATTTCTGGGCAACATCATGAAATAAAAAAAAAATGATTACATCAAGTAAAACTCAGCAGTCAACCAACTTTGGAATGTTGAGTGACATCACCCTTAATTCTGATTTATTTTCAGAAATTAAAAACTTCTGGGCCTCCATTCACCAAACCCATCATGATGCAATCTCGCAGGAATGTACAACTTTCACAAAGGTTGCAGGCTGAAAAGGAAGCAATAAAAAGACAATAGTAAAACCAATAGGTCTGCCTTGCGCTTTGAGTCCTGACTAAATTTTTTTTTTTTTTTTTCTTCAAATCAATCAGTAGTGGAAAAACAGAACAAAAAAAAGGTAGAATTTTATATACAATGCACATATGAGATCATTTAAAGTGCGATTATTTAGAGTAATTTTGGGAAAGTAGTGAAATGCGCTCTGGATATGAAGGGAAGTGATGCAGGGAACAGTCAACATTTGTCCAAATCTGTGCAATTTATCTTGTATACACCTTAATCTAGGGCAGTGCTTAATTTGTTTAAAAAAAAATAATAATAATACGTGCCAAGGCACTCTTCAGGAGGCCATTGCAGCTTGCACCACACATTGCTCCTGCCATGCTGCCAATGGCAGTACCAACACAATTACAAATCATCACACTCTTACAAGTGTGACAATTCAGCAGACTCTAGGCCCCCAAAGCTAAAAGAATGGCTTGGGCGGCACTCAATAGTCATATTTAACAGCGCCACTATGTGGCAGAATGGTACAAACCCCGGTATTGACAATATAGTACCGGAAATCACCGGCTCAAATTAAGCACTGCTCAAGGGGACACTGGACCCTTCTACAAGACCCCTCAATCACCGGAAATGAAGTGCACGCCACGGGAGGGAACCGTGTGTTTCGGGCTCCATGGTCTGCCTGGATACAGTTTAAAGCACTTCTGCCCCCCCTCACCCACGTACAGGTGAAGGCAAATCAATCATTTTGACCACTTGCTTTCTTCATTTAGTTTCTGACTTATTCTGTTGATTGGTATCAAGGGCTGTGCCAAGTAAAGCCTTTCCTCATAGGAGTCTGGGGATAAATGTGGTTCTAGCTAGTCTACCTCGCTGTAGGACCATTGCCTTTGATAGTGAGGACTGGGTGCCTCACACATCCAACATCAGGGTGAAGTCTGATCAACCTCCCCCGGATACACATTTCTTTCTCTTGTCTCCACCACTCGGATGCCTAGGGACCAAAAGTACTAATTGTCCCCGAGCACCCAGAAGCCTGCAAACTCTGGTACAGCAAAATAAAATATAAAACCCTGGTACTTTCTTCCTCAAGTAGCACACTTCAGTGTAAATGTACTCTGCAGAGGACACATTCACAACTTGAGGAAATCTAGCTAGCATCTCCCTACAAACCATATCTGGTGACAAAACGATTGACTGGGAAGCCGCCATGAGTATTTACCGGTTATTGAGATTAATTCTAACAATCTGTCCATCATTTTTTTTGTATTCCTCAGTGCGACTGGTATCCAGACTTGGGTGTGGTTCTCATTGTGCCACTGGAACCATCAGGCTGCACCCTACTGAAGAGACTACAATAGGCCACAGCCGATCTCTGGTTACTTGTATTCCAGTTCATAGGGGACCTGGCCTGGCAGTTCAGGGTGGACTGTTCTTATTGTAGCAGGACCAAGCCAGATTTGCATATGGCAGGGCCCTGTGTAAGGTAGCATTGTGGCGGAAAAAAATGATGGACTGTGATTTGGCCCTCAGTATTTACCTGTGACAGATTAATTCAAGATATCCACCCATTACTTTTTTGTACTCCTCCATCTCCCTGGGAGGCATGTTTCTTTCTGTTCTCTCCACAGTTCAGATGCCTATTCCTAGGAGACCGGTATGGCAGAGAGTACTATTTGCCCCTCAGCACAAAGAAACCTACAAACTCTGATACATAAATTTAAAAATGTAAACCTGTGGTACTCCCTTTGTCCATAAACACATTTTTTGGACTTGCCTACCAGACAGCTCAAGCTGTCTGTTGGTGAAAAGATCTATTGTCAGTTTACAGTGGGCTTAGATCCTGCCTACTGCTAATCGCTGGTAGGCTTTATTGTCACTCATTAGCTTGCATTTTATTTGTCACCTTGTGAGGGATTTACTTCCTCTTGTTGTGTTGTCCCTCCCTTGGATCATGGATGCATTACTTTTATCCTTTCACTGCTCACTCTTAAAGCACTACTTTACTTTTGTTTAAGCTCTCCACACGAGTGCCTGTTTTCCAGCTTTCTCCCTCATGTACTGCTCTTCCTACCCTCCACCGCGCTCTGTGTTGCTTTCTCCCGCTCTAGTGCTAATCATTGTGAGAAGTTGGCCTGGTATATGCTGACAACTAATTATAGTGGGCACCTTGCACCAGTCCAAACAACCCCTTATTGGAGATAGGTTAAAGACAACCTTATTGAAAGCTATCCTAGTGGTAGCTATGGAGAGCAGCCTTCCGGCTAAGTCTTGAAGGAATGTAAAGCAGCTTGTTTTACCAGTCTATAATCTCTTGAGTGATCAAATGAAAGAGCACCACACCAGGTATATATTCAAAATATATGTATTTATTGCTAAACACACCCCTCTAGTCTCTTTATGAGGCTAGAGTTCGAAGTACATAAGTTAGAAGTTATTTAAACACAGTAATAGCACAAATACACGTTTGGGCCCTAGGGGCGTACCAAACCATATACCAATAAAGTGGTATAAGAACCACGACTGAACTAGACACTAGGCCTAGTGCCTCTAGAAGTGCTTGGACCACAAGGAACCACCCAAGGTAGTGACACAGGGGACCCACGGGGGACGCGTGCAGTGTAAATACACAACCGCGATACGCCGTTGACTTCTATGGAGAAAGTCGCGATCAGGAAATTAGAGAAAAGGGACACTTAAAGGAGGACTTGGAGCAAACCCTTTGAGAACTAGTACTTTGAAGAGTCTCTACCCACGGGAGCACCGGAGTACTCGTGTTACCTCACCCAGGGAAGCCGGGTGCATAGGTGTCTTTCGGGGTCGGGTTTCGTCGTCGATTTGAATGGCGATCTGCTGCAAAGTGCTGCTGGCGACCAAGTGGAAAGTGTCCGGGTGGATCCAAGAGTGGATCGGAGATCTGAAGAACCTGAAAGCAGAGGGGACAGAGTCTGGGTCACTAGCCAGTGACCAGGAAGGCGATGGACAGATGCCCACCGATGTCGAGTGCTTCAGGTGCGTTGACGGTCGTCTTGACTCTTCAGCCACGAGGTCCAGGAGGCGTTGTCGGCGACCAGGAGCAGGATTCGGGCTGGTACACGATGTCTGTCGAGTGCTGAGGTGTCGGCGACCGGATTGGACCCAACAAGCCTTGGCAACGGCAAGTCTCGATGCAGAGGAAGATCGTCGATGGTGCAGACCAGCAAGGTCTGGGGAACTCACCCAGCGAGGGTAAGTGAGGGCAGGCCTGGAGCAACCAGGATGCCAAGTAAGAAAAAGATTGGCCTTCGTTAAGGGCTACTAGCCAACGGGCTAGCGACCGCGAAGGAGCCTCGAGACGTCGCACGTGGATCTGGCTCACAGGACACTCGTGGAGTGGAGGCCAGTGATCTTCGGTGCAGTTGGTGCTGGAGGCTGGGGCTACTCGGAGCCCAAAGCACGACTTCGTGGGAGACCCAGAAGAGGATGCACTTGCAAATGTGCTCGGTGTCCAGGGGTCACGGTCTCAAGTCACCCACGATAGCCACGGGCCTCAGCTTTGCTGGGGACTCAGGGTAGCCTCGGGAAGTCTGAGAATCCACCTCTGGTGATGCGATGACTTCGGCGTCCGACGGGAGCTTCAGAAATGCGAACCGGACAGATGGTTCTTTGGTGCCTGCCAAGCAGGGGAGTCACTCCTTGACCCCAAGGGAGATTCTTCTGTCCTCTAATCGGGAGTAGAGCGTCGAAGGTCCAGGATTCAGTTTCAGAGTTTCGTCCAGGGATAATCTAAAGTCCTAAGGACTGGGTTCCTATACTTATACTAAGTATAGGGGTTGGACTACTCTGTGGCCCCACCTATGGGTGGGTCAGGGCAGAGGGGTGGCTACACCTCTTCCTTTGTCCAGTTCGCACCAAAGCAGGGGCTGCAAGCCCCTGATCCGGTTTGAACTGGGGTATGCACAGGGACACCAAGTGTGCCCCCAGTGCAGGACTTCAAAGCACCCGAAAGTGCTCCCGCCCAGCCCCAATACTCATTATCCTGTCTGGGGAGGTGGTCACACCTCCCTGGGACAGGAAACCTATTGTCCAGGCCTCCCCTGCCGGAGTTTCGTCCAGCAGCAGGAGGCCAGACTCGTGTCTGTGGCAGCAGCATCCATTTTGTGATGCCAGGGCTTTGGAAAGAAGTTACCGGGCTAGCCAGAGTTAACATGTCTTTCCCTCTAGAAGGGTGGAATGCTACCCCCGCCGCCAGAATTGGCGGGGGGGTAGTATTCCAAGATGTTTGACACCAAAATAGACATGTTTAGGTGCAGCCATTCCAAAGTTAGCATTTAACGCGAGGTTATAATGCGCTTAAGAGTATATGGTCAGGCTGCACTACAAACAGCATCAGAGAAGGGTCTCCGAACGCTGCAGAGGGGCCCTGCTCAGGCAGGGTCACCCTCTCACATAGGAACCATGCACTCTGCCTTTAGGATTGATAAGGCCTGCCTTAGGAGTGACTTATAGGTTTATATGTGTGTATGTATTTAGTGATATAGGTAACCTATATCACAGTAAGGGGTGCATGCACCACCTTACCCAGGCTGCAGTAGCAGACCTGTGGTGTCAGTTTGGATGGCCTTCCAGGGGTGGCATAATACATGCTGCAGCCCCTGGCAGGCCTCTGAGGTACCTATGCCCTTGGTACATAGTATACCATATACTAGGGACTTATAAGGGCACACCAGATTCCAATCAGTGATGTGCCTAAGGCACATGGAAACCATTTTAGAGAGGAAGCAGCTAGGCTGGGGTTCTGATTAGCAGGGCCCCAGCCAGACTAATGTCGAAAAACAGTGAAGCATCAGCAAAAAGTGGGGGTACCCATGTGAAGCAGATCCTACTCTCCTACACAACCCCCCCCAAACGTAGGGACATTAAACTAACCTTGCCCAGTTAAGTCTTCATGTTCTAAGTGGAAGTACCTAGAGAGTCCATCTGCATTGGCATGGTTACTCCCAGGTCTATGTTCCACTGTAAAGTCCATCCCCTGTAGGGAAATGGACCACCTAAGCAGTTTGGGGTTTTCACCCTTCATTTGTTTTAGCCATAAGAGGGGCTTATGGTCTGTCTGAACCAGGAAGTGTGTACCAAACAAGTATGGCCTCAACTTCTTCAGAGCCCAGACCACAGCAAAGGCCTCCCTCTCTATGGCTGACCAACGTTTCTCTCTAGGGGTCAGCCTTCTGCTAATGAAAGCTACTGGCTGATCCTGACCTTGTTCATTCAATTGTGACAGTACAGCCCCTACCCCCAATTCAGATGCATCAGTTTGAACAATGAACTTCTTGGAGTAATCAGGACTCTAGAATGGGAGCAGTGCACATGGCCTGCTTCAGGTCATCAAATGCCTTTTGATAGCTAACTGTCCACTGAACCTTTTTGGGCATTTTCTTAGAAGTTAAGTCATTCAGGGGTGTCACTATTGATCCATACCCCTTGACAAATCTCCTATAGTACCCAGTCAGGCCTAAGAAGGCTCTCACCTGAGTCTGGGTAGTGGGAGCAGTCCAGTCCATTATAGTCTGGATCTTGCTCTGCAAAGGTTGAACCTGGCCTCCACCCACAAGGTGGCCCAGGTACACAACCTGACTCTGCCCTATCTGGCACTTAGTGGCCTTGATAGTCAGGCCTGCCTTTTGCAGGGCCTGTAAAACATTCCTGAGGTGGACCAGGTGATCCTCCCAGGTGGAGCTAAAGACAGCAATATCATCTAGATATGCTGCACTATAGGCTTCCAGACCTGTGAGAACTGTATTCACCAACCTCTGGAAAGTGGCAGGTGCATTCTTCAGACCAAAGGGCATTACCACAAATTGATAATGCCCACTAGGGGTTGAGAATGCTGTTTTGGGCTTTGCAGTATCAGCTAGTCTGATCTGCCAGTAGCCAGCTGTTAGGTCAAATGTGCTGAGATATTTGGCAGAGGCCAAAGTATCTATGAGCTCATCTGCCCTGGGTATTGGATGGGCATCAGTCCTAGTGACTGCATTGAGACCCATGTAGTCCACACAAAACCTCATCTCTTTTTTTCCACCACTGGTGTGAGGTTTTGGCACAAGGACCACTGGACTAGCCCAAGGGCTATCTGAGGGTTCAATAACTCCCAACTCCAACATTTTCTGGACTTCAGTCCTGATACAGTCCCTGACATGGTCAGGTTGCCTATAAATCTTATTTTTAATAGGCAGACTGTCCCCAGTGTCCACTTCATGAGTGCACCAGGTGGTCTGACTGGGTGTCAGTGAAAACATGTGTCTAAACTGATTGAGAACCCGTCTACAATCAGTTTGTTGCTGGGTAGTGAGGCTGCCTGCCAAGGCTACACCATCTACTGACCCATCGTCAGGGTTCTGTGAGAGCAGGTCAGGGAGTGGGTCACTCTCTTCCTCCTGCCCTTCATCAGTAGCCATGAGCAAGCCCATGTCTGCCCTGTCCACATATGGTTTTAACCTGTTGACATGGAGAACCCTGTGGGGACTCCTGGGTGTTCCTAGGTCTACTAAGTAGGTAACCTCACCCTTCTGCTCAACAATAGTGTGGGGTCCACTCCATTTGTCTTGGAGAGCTGCTGGGGCCACTGGCTCCAACACCCACACCTTCTGTCCTGGCTGGTAAACAGTCAGAACAGCCTTTGGTCATGCCAGGCCTTTTGAAGTTCCTGGCTAGCCTCAAGGTTTTTGGTTGCCTTTTTCATATACTCAGCCATCCTGGAGCGGAGACCAAGTACATAGTCCACTATATCTTGCTTTGGGGGCTTGAGAGGGAACTCCCATCCTTCCTTCACCAAGCACAGTGGACCCCTCACAGGGTGGCCAAACAGAAGTTCAAAAGGGCTGTAACCAACCCCTTCTGAGGCACCTCCCTATATGCGAATAAAAGGCAGGGCAAGAGTATGTCCCATCTTCGCCTAAGCTTTTCTGGGAGCCCTTTAATCATGCCCTTCAAGGTTTTGTTGAATCTCTCAACTAAACCATTGCATTGTGGGTGATAGGGTGTGGTGAACTTATAAGTCACTCCACACTCCTTCCACATTGCTTTTAAGTACCCAGACATGAAGTTAGCACCCCTGTCTGATACTACCTCCTTAGGAAAGCCCACTCTTGAGAAGATTCCCAGGAGGGCCCTTGCCACCACAGGTGCTGTAGTGGTCCTGAGGGGAATAGCTTCTGGGTACCTGGTGGCATGATCCACTACCACCAGGATAAACCTGTGCCCAGAGGCTGTTTGGGGATCCATGGGACCAACAATGTCAATCCCTACCCTTTCAAAGGGCACCCCCACCACAGGTAGTGGTATCAGGGGGCCTTTGTAGTGCCACCTGCCTTGCCACTGGCCTGGCAGGTTACACAGGAGCGACAAAACTCCTTGGTGTCTTCAGACATGTGGGGCCAGTGAAAGTGAGGGACAATTCTGTCCCAAGTCTTGTTCTGGCCCAGGTGACCTGCTAAGGGAATATCATGGGCTAGGGTCAATAGGAAGCCCCTGAACTTCAGAGGTATAACCAACCTCCTGGTAGCACCAGGCTTGGGGTCTCTACTCTCTGAGTACAGGAGTCCATCATCCCAATACACTGTATGGGGACCACTAGCTTTCCCAGCAGCCTCAGCAGCAGCTTGCTGTCTGAGGGGTTCAAGGGAGGGGCAGCTCTGCTGCTCCTGGCTCAGATCTGCCCTAGAAGGTCCCTCTGTCCCCAAGAACTCAACCTGGTCAGGTTCAAGTTCCTCTGGGACAGTTCCTTCTTCAGGGCTGAGATCATCCCCCTCAAGGGACTGATCCTCCTCCTGAGCCAAGGGGGAAGGCACTGCCTTAACCCTACTACTCCTCCTCTTGGAAGGCACTTGGTCCATTCTTCCAGAATCCAAGGCCTGTTCAGTGCTAGACATTTTGGCTTGTGACCTGGTCACAGCAAACATCTGCAGGGATCCCCAGCATTTCTGCATGGGTCCTGAGCTCCACTTCTGCCCAAGCAGAAGTCTCTAAGTCATTGCCAAGCAAGCATTCGACTGGTAGGTTTGCACTCACCACAACCTTCTTAAGGCCAGTTACCCCTCCCCAGGAGAAGTTAACAACTGCCAGAGTATGGTCTGTTCTGACATTGCTAGCATTGGTCACTTGGTACATCTCACCAAGTATAACTTGCCCAGGATTCACAAGGTCTTGTGTTACCATTGTGACACTTGCCCCTGTGTCCCTAAATGCCAAAGCCTCACGTCCATTGATTAAAGGCTGTTGTCTGTACTTGCCCAGATTACTGGGACTCACAGTGGAGGTCACATCCATGCCTCCATCACAGACTAACACAGCCTGAGTCAGTTCTCTGACTAGGTCAGAGCCCAACTCAGTACCCAGGGTGAACCCTACTAAACCCTTGGCTGGAGCACTCCCACCAAATGTACTAGGGGGAACAGGTGCCTTAGGGGCATTGGTGGGTGCTGGACTGGAGTCTTTGGACTTGGTGCAATCACTGGTCCAGTGGGTCTTTTGCTTACAGACCTTGCACCACGGTTTTCTTTGGCCTTTCCCTTTGGTAGACTGTGAATCCCCACCTGAAGAAGATTTTTGGGGGCCTGATGAAGACTTTTGATCTTTACCCTTCTTCCCACCCTTTTCAGAGTTCTTAGCATCTTGCTTCTTGGTTTCCCCACCTTGGTTCTGTACCTTCTGCTTCACCCTGGTTCTGACCCATTTGTCTGCCTTCTTTCCCAATTCTTGGGGAGAGGTCAGATCAGAGTCTACCAGGTATTGATGCAACAGCTGATTTTGACAGTTATTAAGAATCTGCTCCCTCATTATCAGATTGTACAATCCTGAGAAGTCACACACCTTACTGCCCATCAACCAGCCTTCCAGAAACTTGGCAGAACAATCCACATAGTCTACCCAGTCTTGAGTCTGTGCTTTTGGGTATCTCTGAACTTCAACCTGTACTGTTCAGTGGTTAGGCCAAACCCATCAATAAGAGCACTCTTCAAGACCTTGTAATTATCAGCATCCTCCTCTCTAACAGTGAGGAGCTTATCTCTACCTTTGTCTGCAAAGGAGAGCCACAAGATTGCTGCCCACTGCTCCTGAGGGACCTTCTGTACCTTACAGGCCCTCTCTAGAGCAGTTATCCACTTGTGGATGTCATCCCCATTCTGATAGGGAGGGACAATCTTGCTCAGGTTCCTATGGTCATAGGACCTTTCCCTATCTCTAGGGACATGGCTGCCACCATGGGACTCTAGTCCCAACTTTCTTTTCTCTCTAAAGAGATCTAGGGACTCCCTGTCTAAGGCTACTTGCTTCCTTCTGAGTTCAAGCTGAGCTTCCTCATATTGAATCAGCCTTGTTCTCCTCTCATGAGAGGATTCCCTCCTATGAGATGAGACAGAGCTCCCTATTGAGGTGCCAGAGTGGTTAGACTCCTGAGAAGGAGATCTAGACTTCCTGGGCACACTCATAATCCTTCCTGGGGGGACAAAGAGGGCATCATTCTGATCATCCTCTTCATCTTCCTCAGGAGGGATTGGGTTATCCAGGTCAGGGCCATTGTCACCCTCCTGGCCAGTATCAGAGGGGGGGCTGGGGGTATTTCTACCCCTGGTCCCATCCTCATCTTCTGCCCCACCCTCAGCTCCTACCCCTTCAGTCCCCAAGGGCTTACTAAGGTCATAAGCCACCAACAACTCCTTAAGGTGTTGGGGCTTTGGCCTGTCCTTATTTTTCTCAAGTTGCATAAAGCTCTCAATTCCAAGAATGGGAGTGTATCATACTTGGAGGGTGGAAGCTCAGTGGCTTCCTGCAAGGATTCTTTAGATCCTACCCTTAAAGACATTACTAGTGTGGTGTGGTGTATGCACTACCTACTCTAGTGTGGCCTACTAAACTCTCTTGAGTTGTAGAAAGGGTGTGCTATCCCTTAACACACAACTCTAAGTTCAGTAGAACTTACTGTATTCTAAGCTTAAATTATATGTACCTTCGGTACCTTTAGTGGTTTTCAGTTGATCAATTCAATTGAGATTATCTGGTAAAACAATAGCAAGCTGGAATCCCACACGCTGCACACCAATGTGAGAAGTTGGCCTGGTATATGCTGTCCACTAATTATAGTGGGCACCTTGCACCAGTCCAAACAACCCTTTATTGGAGATAGGTTAAAGACAACCTTATTGAAAGCTATCCTAGTGGTAGCTATGGAGAGCAGCCTTCCGGCTAAGTCTTGAAGGAATGTAAAGCAGCTTGTTTTACCAGTCTATAATCTCTTGAGTGATCAAATGAAAGAGCACCACACCAGGTATATATTCAAAATATATGTATTTATTGCTAAACACACCCCTCTAGTCTCTTTATGAGGCTAGAGTTCGAAGTACATAAGTTATAAGATCTTAAATCACAGTAATAGCACAAATACACGTTTGGGCCCTAGGGGCGTACCAAACCATATACCAATAAAGTGGTATAAGAACCACGACTGAACTAGACACTAGGCCTAGAGCCTCTAGAAGTGCTTGGACCACAAGGAACCACCCAAGGTAGTGACACAGGGGACCCACGGGGGACGCGTGCAGTGTAAATACACAACCGCGATACGCCGTTGACTTCTATGGAGAAAGTCGCGATCAGGAAATTAGAGAAAAGGGACACTTAAAGGAGGACTTGGAGCAAACCCTTTGAGAACTAGTACTTTGAAGATTCTCTACCCACGGAAGCACCGGAGTACTCGTGTTACCTCACCCAGGGAAGCCGGGTGCATAGGTGTCTTTCGGGGTCGGGTTTCGTCGTCGATTTGAATGGCGATCTGCTGCAAAGTGCTGCTGGCGACCAAGTGGAAAGTGTCCGGGTGGATCCAAGAGTGGATCGGAGATCTGAAGAACCTGAAAGCAGAGGGGACAGAGTCTGGGTCACTAGCCAGTGACCAGGAAGGCGATGGACAGATGCCCACCGATGTCGAGTGCTTCAGGTGCGTTGATGGTCGTCTTGACTCTTCAGCCACGAGGTCCAGGAGGCGTTGTCGGTGACCAGGAGCAGGATTCGGGCTGGTACACGATGTCTGTCGAGTGCTGAGGTGTCGGCGACCGGATTGGACCCAACAAGCCTTGGCAACGGCAAGTCTAGATGCAGAGGAAGATCGTCGATGGTGCAGACCAGCAAGGTCTGGGGAACTCACCCAGCGAGGGTAAGTGAGGGCAGGCCTGGAGCAACCAGGATGCCAAGTAAGAAAAAGATTGGCCTTCGTTAAGGGCTACTAGCCAACGGGCTAGCGACCGCGAAGGAGCCTCGAGACGTCGCACGTGGATCTGGCTCACAGGATACTCGTGGAGTGGAGGCCAGTGATCTTCGGTGCAGTTGGTGCTGGAGGCTGGGGCTACTCTGAGCCCAAAGCACGACTTCGTGGGAGACCCAGAAGAGGATGCACTTGCAAATGTGCTCGGTGTCCAGGGGTCACGGTCTCAAGTCACCCACGATAGCCACGGGCCTCAGCTTTGCTGGGGACTCAGGGTAGCCTCGGGGAAGTCTGAGAATCCACCTCTGGTGATGCGATGACTTCGGCGTCCGACGGGAGCTTCAGAAATGCGAACCGGACAGATGGTTCTTTGGTGCCTGCCAAGCAGGGGAGTCACTCCTTGACCCCAAGGGAGATTCTTCTGTCCTCTAATCGTGAGTAGAGCGTCGAAGGTCCAGGATTCTGTTTCAGAGTTTCGTCCAGGGATAATCTAAAGTCCTAAGGACTGGGTTCCTATACTTATACTAAGTATAGGGGTTGGACTACTCTGTGGCCCCACCTATGGGTGGGTCAGGGCAGAGGGGTGGCTACACCCCTTTCCCTTTGTCCAGTTCGCGCCAAAGCAGGGGCTGCAAGCCCCTGATCCGGTTTGAAGTGTGCCCCCAGTGCAGGACTTCAAAGCACCCGAAAGTGCTCCCGCCCAGCCCCAATACACATTATCCTGTCTGGGGAGGTGGTCACACCTCCCTGGGACAGGAAACCTATTGTCCAGGCCTCCCCTGCCGGAGTTTCGTCCAGCAGCAGGAGGCCAGACTCGTGTCTGTGGCAGCAGCATCCATTTTGTGATGCCAGGGCTTTGGAAAGAAGTTACCGGGCTAGCCAGAGTTAACATGTCTTTCCCTCTATAAGGGTGGAATGCTACCCCCGCCGCCAGAATTGGCGGGGGGGTAGTATTCCAAGATGTTTGACACCAAACACGACATGTTTAGGTGCAGCCATTCCAAAGTTAGCATTTAACGCGAGGTTATAATGCGCTTAAGAGTATATGGTCAGGCTGCACTACAAACAGCATCAGAGAAGGGTCTCCGAACGCTGCAGCGGGGCCCTGCTCAGGCAGGGGCACCCTCTCACATAGGAACCATGCACTCTGCCTTTAGGATTGATAAGGCCTGCCTTAGGAGTGACTTATAGGTTTATATGTGTGTATGTATTTAGTGATATAGGTAACCTATATCACAGTAAGGGGTGCATGCACCACCTTACCCAGGCTGCAGTAGCAGACCTGTGGTGTCAGTTTGGATGGCCTTCCAGGGGTGGCATAATACATGCTGCAGCCCCTGGCAGGCCTCTGAGGTACCTATGCCCTTGGTACATAGTATACCATATACTAGGGACTTATAAGGGCACTCCAGATTCCAATCAGTGATGTGCCTAAGGCACATGGAAACCATTTTAGAGAGGAAGCAGCTAGGCTGGGGTTCTGATTAGCAGGGCCCCAGCCAGACTAATGTCGAAAAACAGTGAAGCATCAGCAAAAAGTGGGGGTACCCATGTGAAGCAGATCCTACTCTCCTACAATCATCTCCTGCTCCTCCATGTAGTGCTGACACTCATTGTTGCTTCTGCCCTCCATGTTGCTTTGCTCCCCCATATTGCTTCTTTCCCCACCGGCACCCAGTATTACTTCCTCACACATGCACTAAAAAGAAAAAAACAAAACAAAAAAATATATTTACCGTTCAAACTTGGATCGGGAAATAAAAAGGAAAATATGCACCCGCATTATTGTGTATGTACGAGCAGGCATGTTGCGCACACCTACAAAATGAGCTGGGTGGACATGCCATAGCGTCCTTTTTCCGCTTCCTCTTTAGTCATGCTGCAAAGCATGAAAGATGCTAAACAGCATGGCTAAAAACCATTGTCAAAGCCAATAGGTTCCAGAGTCAAGACTGGTTGCTTTGCCAATGATTGTTTTTAAATCTACCCAGCAGAGGACACAATAATCACAACTTCAGGCAACCCAGCCCTCCGCTTCCCATGAAGACAACCTTTAATGCTTATAATAGCTCAACCAAGCGGGGATAAATTGCCGCGCTTTAGTTAATTTACACAATCTGCCAGTGAGGAAACATGAAAAGGGCCCTGCTGAGCTTCCCTTGAAAACAACCTGCAATCTGCATTATTAATTTTGAGCAGAGCCTTAATGGGAGAAGAGCGCGAGGAGATTACACGATCACCTTGAGAAGCAGGAGAGCAAACAATTGGGTTTGATCAGTACATTAAATGGAAATAGAAAAGTGTAGGTACTCATTACCCCAGAGTACTTTGTTACTGAGAAGTGCCGCTACTCTTCCATTAAAGGTATTGCAACCCTGCTGAGACGTGCAGGTACTCCCCCTTTCAAATGAAAGAAGTGCAGACTTTCAGTATCTGACAGTACTTGCCCATTTAAAACACTGGTTTTGATGAAGGAAATCGTCAGCAATAATGCACACTTAAATACCACATACAGGAAAACGCCTCTTATACAACAACTTCGAAACAGCAGAAGCGGTTTATTAAGCGCTATACAGAGAAACAAGTTATTATGAAGGAGAACTTCACAATTCTGTACTTTGAACATCTACCAGCATACATTATATTAAACCATACATGTAAAGTTTATATACTGTGTGAATTCTTAAGTGCATCCTATTAGTAACTGCTCCTACATTTTAAGCACATTAAAACTGAAGCATGCCTAAAATCACACAACTTGGTCACATGGAGAAGCCAGAAAGCTTGTAACCAACGACGTGCTAGTCACTTAGGATTTTTAAGAAGTGGGCTATGAATAAAACCCACAGGAAATGGAAAAGCTCCTAATTTTGGACGTGACCGGAGGGTGCCAAAGCTGTAGGAAGGGAGTATCCTTAGGCCTACCCAGGGCTTTAAGTGGGCTGGGTCTCACCAGTGCTGGGCACCAGCAGTTTTTTAAAGGGGGCCTCAAAACGGGTCTCTATCCGGCTCTGTTTTGTGCCCCGGCACAGGCAGTCCGTTTTTTTCCGGACTGCAGTGACAGCAGGCACATCAATGTGCGCATGCTCACACTGCTCACTTCTCACTAGTGGAGAAGTTATGGCATGACGTCATGCCAGGTGAGCATTGTAGGGGAAGGGAAATACTTTAAAGAGAGTCATTTTCTCTCTGGATTTCCCTTCTCTTTTTGAAACTCAGGAGCAGCAGCATTGCCATGGTGTCACCAGGGCTTTAAGTGGAAGCTTTTTCAATATTATATAATAGCCACAGTTGCTGCTTATTTATCTTATGCAACTAACAACCATTGACAAAGCCAATAGTCCTGACTTGTTGTAGGTATGATGTTACTTGTTGTATCATATCTGAATGCAATGACAGAAACAGCAAAATACAAGTCGGGCGGCACACTACGCAAAGCACAGATATTTAGCTTACATGTTTTTAAGCCATGCGCTTAATTACATTGGCCACGCCCCTTTGAGAGACCCCCCAGTTTTTACGTCCCACTTAAAGCCCTGGGCCTAGCTATCCATAAGGAAAGGAGGGCTGTTGGGAATGTGATGTTGAGAGGTAGCTGGTGGGCACCTGTTCGAGTACATGTTAGCCGCCACCCACAATTAATTAATTAGATGCATGTAACAGGACACAGAATTCTAGGTTCAATTAGAAAACCCATATACTTTCTTCGAAGTGCAGCCTTTGGGACAGGCCTGTTCACTCCAACAGATGTTTAGCTTCCGGTTCGCCTCGGTGACCCTGCAGCACAGGTTCAACGAATACCTGTGCAGGGATTTTACAGGGCTGTGCTACCACGGCGGGCTTCCAGCTTTTCAAATCCATCTTCAGTCTTGTACTTTCCAGCCAGTCTGTGATAGTCTGATCAGTCGTCCCTGATGGTGTCACTGCTTGCCGCTTCCATTTTGTGAAAAGACATCTTCTTCAAGTGTACCGAATATCTACTCCTTCTGACAACCTGTCAGAGAACTCCAAGTGCTGAGACAGCTCAATGCACCCTCATTAGTAAAACACCCAACGGACCCAAAGACAACACTGTGCAGAGTTTGCGGAAAGGCATGTTGGGAAAAATGACAGGTTGCACTGACATTCCATTACGCTTAGTCTTGCATTGAGCCCACCAAAAAACTGGAAAACGAATGTGTTTTTTTTCCTCTGTGGTTCATAACTCTTCAGATGATTTTGTTCTAGTGCCAGGCTACAAAAATCCTTGGAAAATGATTAGCAAAAGAACATTGTGTTGATGCAGGTGCTCGTGGACCGGTCAACTAAAGTGTCCAAGTCATGCTGCCATCTACACCAGTCCCACTCTCCCTTGCTGATACCGGTTTCTTGGTGTCTTTTATTCTGGATCACTCTGGGTCTTGGGACTGCAGGGCACCAGGAGCAGATCCAGATCTTTGGCTGCTCTTTGTGCCCACTTATCCGAGGATAAAGCATCTTGAACTCCTCTGGTCTGAGGCAAATGCTGAAGGGCACACAAACCTGGTCTGCCACAGCTTTATCTCAGCTCTTATGGTAGAGTTTTCGATGCTGCATTAGCTGCTGCACAGATAGAGGATAGATTCCTATACCCCTTAGAGAGCCTATTTATAGATGGGTACCTCACTCAACAGAGAACACTTGGGATGAACAGCGCGGAGAGGGGATAATTCTATGCTAATTTGTGATTACTTTTAAAACAGATCTCATCTGCATCTCGCCCACAGATGGGGGATTTGATTAAACCCCACAGCAGAAACCTTATAAATCCCAAGACCGAGGCACCCTTCTAGACTATCCTACCCTTGGACATCACTGGCATCAAGAGCAGACTTTAAAAGGCCAGGAATGCCTTCAGGATGCTGAACAATGTGTGGAGGTCACCTCAGTGCAGCACCAACACCGGGTTGATGCTTTACCAGAGCTGCTTTGTGACCACACTCTTGCATGGATCAGAATGCTGGCGGATGATGAAAAGTGACATCATTAAACGGTCATCCTTCCACAACAGTTACCTGAGAAGCATCTTGTGCATCTTTTGGCCGTGAACCATCTCCAAACAGGAACTGCTCACCAGATGCAAGCAAGACAGCATGGACACCATCATTTTGAGAAAGAGATAGATAGGACACACAATCAGAAGAGAACAAGACTCCATCACAAGCTCGCCACTTGACCCCTGAAGGCAACCACAAGAGAGGCGGGCCAAAGAATATGTGGAAGCGAACTGTGGAAACAGAAATAAGACTATGAACCATAGATGGGGCACAGTACAAAAAAGTTCCCAAGAAAGACAGAGGTCCTTTGTGATGCCCTACATGCCAGTCAGCGCAATGTGCAGTAAGTCCGTACCCCAGGAGGGGGTAACATTGGAGTAGAACAGATTCTCACACATTGGTTCGACAACCAGTGAAGTTTGCGGTATCTGGAATTATGAAATGGCAGATCCTGGAGCCTGCTCACTCATCATATAATTTGAGCATGGTGTTCCGCTAGAATGGCCTCGAAAACAAATGTGTAAAGAGATGCCTCTCATCTGTGTGATTAGGGGCAACAACATTGCCCTGGCCAACCACTGTACATTCTGCAAACAGAAAAGCAGGTCTATCAGAGAAAAATAAAGGAGGAGATCAGCGACTCAGTGGAAGAGTGCCAATTCCTGCCCTCCATACTCCAATATAAATTTCAAAACTAACAGCCCCGGCTGACACGAAACCTATCACACTGAGGATCATTAGCGACAAGAGCTGTGAATACAGCAGATGAATCCTCACTTTCACTACAAGAAAGTGAATGTCACTCTTCATTCCGCGTTTATAGTGTTGCTGAATTATCTTTGGAATCAGTCTATTACTTTTCCTTTTCCTTTCCAAGGCAGTGTGAAACCCTTATGAAAATTGGACTTCACAAGCACAGACTTTATTGTAGAGGCAAGTTTTGAGTTGTTTGATACTTACGGACATCCAAAGAAGTCTCCAAAGCCTATATCATGACAATGCACCTCGTCAGATAGTTACAATTCTTTATATCATGATTTTCCAAAGTCACTACACTCATCCAGTTTGGGGATGAAACAAATGATGATTGTGACATTCAATAAAATGAAAAGGTCTACTTTGGTCCAGGGTCGTTGCAGAAGATCATTGTTCAATGCTGTTTAAGAAGACCTCAAACTCAAATAGTTAAGGCTTACTTCATACACCGATCACTGCGGAAACTAGACATAACCAGTACTTGGAAAGAAAGTAATGGGTTAGCTATTTACAAGGCAAAATGTTTCTTCTTTTTCATCACTACAGAATATTGTTTAGATTGGATTTATATCATTCTATCAAATGTGCGATGTCTATCAATTTAGTGACATGTAAAGAACATGATACATACAGAATAAAATAAATTACAGTTACAAAAAAGACCAGTTTGAGTTTCTAATCTTCAATTGTGAATTCGCTAGGGAAAAAAACACTTACTTTATCCTAATTAGTATTAAAGTTCACTACCTGTCTATTCTCTGTCCATGTATCCCCCTTGACTCGGCATCCTCTACACGGTGCCATCGCAGTCCTGGAATGTGGTTCTTATTATGTACCTATACCGGGCACACTATTGTCTCATAAAAATACAAACTACAACAGATTATAGCAACTTCACCTTGCTTTCGTTACTGCCCTAAAATACAAAGTGTGAAGCAGGTGCTAACCTTGGGGCACCAACGATCTGAATTTATACCGATATATCACAAAAGACACCCCATGCCATGCTGGATCGCTAAGTTGGCCTCGGGTTCCATCTTGGAAAAGCTCAGTCTCTGTGTCTTCCTATCAAACTTCAGCCGATGAGTGGGACGCCCCTCAGGCGAAGATAGTTTCCCCTTTCCTCATCTTCTGGAGACGAATTAACATTGACCGTAATCTCAATGCCACTAGAATTAAGTGATCCTCGTACAGCTGTTTTGTGTCATGATTCACTAGCTTCACATTCTGCAACCATAAATTTTTCCCTGCTTCATGTATGGATTGTCCGAAGAGATATGTAAATAACGCGTAGTAATACCTATACAAAAACTCATAAGTTAAATTTCTTATACAGGATAGCCTTGCCATTACAACTGGGCTGTAATAATTCGTAAGTGTATTGCAAGAACTTTGTACTTCAGAAAAGGTTACAATGCAATGGTGTCATTAGTGCCATTACTCTACTTACCTACTAAGAGTCAACATAGACGACCGCAGTGTGGTACACATGTATGTTTTGAACTGGATGGGGAAGAGGAAGGAACGTATGCTGGAATGTGGGGCGGTGGAGAAAGACCTGGCATGACACACATGTTTTGTAACTATTTTACCCTGAACAATGAGCAAGTCAATTCCAAGCTTCATGACCTTCTAAATTCAGCCCAGGGCTGCTCTTTCTCAACAGACCTACACTTTCTTACAATATCCTGACTAGGCATAGCTTGCTTTTTCATGATCCCATATATTATGAACACAGTATGGCGGAGCGATGAGTCTGTATTATTTCAGAGCACACAGCGGAGAAAGAATTTCAAATGTCACTTCTCACAGACATGCAAACCTAAAGGGGCCTTTGTGAAACATAAGATGCAGGAAATTTCTTTCACGTGGTGGAACCTGAGAAGACAGAACCTAGAACACAAAAAAGTTTTTTCAAAAGGGAAGGTGGATGTGCAGGTAATCCTGTATGTAGGAATCCTTCTGGGTCAGGAAAGAATGAAACAACCTGTGAAGCAGATGAATGTGCGAGAAGCTACACAATTTGAAGATTTAAAACAAGGGGTATTTTGAGCGAAATTCGAAAATGATGCCCATAAGAGTGTGTCACAGCACGTTTTCAGTAAAAAGCGATCCCTACAGCAACAAGACCCACAGTCCTATATCGACGTTCAAAGGATGATAGCTGTGCCCAGGAACAGGGACATCTTTTTTTAGTGCTGGGTGAAGTGTGAATTTCAGAGTGAAATTTATTATTATTATAGTGTTTAATTGTTGTGGGCCATATTCTAAACCATATGATACATCACAAAAATGATGAAGGATATTCTCAAATTAATTCTGGCCACATTCTCCTTTCCACTCTCTGGGTCACATTCGGCTCTATTTTTTTTTTTTTTGTATCATCTCATCTACTGCAGTCAGGAACTAACCACAAGCTACAACCATAGTCGTTTAATGTGTTTTTTCAGCTGCAGACTAAACGAGACACCGAGAGGGGTGTCATCTTGGGATTGCTAAAGGGTTATCACACAGCACTTCCAAAACATGGTTATGTTAAAAACGAATTAGAAAGAGGTATTTATGAAGGGGCAGGTTTTTCCAAAGAGGAAGTGTTTGGCCAAGAGGGTCTCTTTGATACAATGCAACCATCTTTCTGCACTATTTTCAGGCCTGACCTGATGTCACAGCCGTCTCCAGACCTTATGGTTTACGCAGAGTAGAACTTGCTCTGCCCATATACCAACCGCCTTGGTAACTTTTGATTGGGCCAACTGTAGGTTTGTACATATTTATCATTTTGAGTGTATGCCTGTTGGCGGACCAGTGGGAAAGTTCATGCTGTCCTGCTTGGTTAGAATGACAAGGCAATTTTAAAGGCTATAGGCCTGATTGATTCATTAGGAACTATCATGTCTGATTTATCTATACTGGTTTTGAAAGGTTACTACAAAAACAGAAGGCTTGAATTATTTATTATGAAAAATACGTTAAAATCTATAGATCTTTAAGGGTGGATAGTTATTATGCTGTGTTAATGTCTGTAGACAGGTATTTTGTTACATGGAATCTTACAAATTCGAAGGTCTTCAATGAATGAAAACATCTTTGATTGCATAACAAAAGGGAAAAGAAAAAAGGTTTTCTTCACAACCAGTTGAATCATTACTGATATATGTTTTCACAAGTTGCAATGAGGGAACATGGATTAGCATCCTGTAATGACCTTGTCAGCCCTAGCTACACAAGTTATAATCCCAGGTCAAATTGTTCATGTGTTGTTGACTAATGCCGAAGTGCAGAACTATGATCACTAAGAGCAGTGAAAATTGTGTACATGTAAAATAGATTTTGAGTGGTATATAATGTGGCTACATTTCCAAATCATATAGCTAAGTCAAGGAAACGGGTTAATAATAATTTAAGACGTTGACACTAATAAAAGAAAGACCTTATTTAGTTAATACCCACTAGCTTTGTTCAGAGCATGTACCATATTACATCAGCTCTTGGTTCCTCAAGCTATGTAAAATGGTTTTCGATGTGAAGTACATATTTGTGCTCGAGGATGCTCCCTGCTCACAAAACCACCGCCCCACAAATTCCACACATCTGGAAAAATAATTACATTTGGCCCAGATGAGTCGCTACAGCTTGTCAATTTTCCAATTATGACAGCATGCCCCTTTTCTAGGCAGTCAAAGAACAGACAATTTAGCAAAGGGATAGATAGAGTGCTACAACCTACCAAAATGAGGCAACAAGAAATGGTTCCAATTACTCACTCTGCAGCTCTTCTTAAAAGTTCAATGAAATCTCACATATTAACTGGAAGCAATTATTTGGGTTGATATTTCATGCACTTGACCTCATAGTTATCAACCGGTCGTGGGGGAAAGCATACATGTGGAGAAGTAAATCCAGTAAGAAACAGAATAAACCTGTCACAATGCAGCTGCTCAGAAGTCACTATATTTAACTTTTTGGGCCACTCAATTTAATTTATTTTACACTCTGCGGAACAATGTACCTGTTCATGGGATCTTGCCACACGGGCCTCAAGACACTTGGCAGATATTAGGAAGAGGGCCCAAGACCATTATGTTAGGCATAGTGAAGAAAGGTGTCCTTCGGAACGGTGTGCTGGGGTCCACACTTTTTCTGGAACATTCAACTACGTTCAACTGGTAACAATAATCCATTGATAGGACATTTTTCAGGAAGTTCGATTTCATATTCGAGGCATGGCTCTGTCCTGGAACTTGTTCCACTTCTAAAAGTTTGGTGGTCCTCTCCAGTGAGAAGTTTGCCCCAAAAGCCAAACCCGCCTGATTAGTAAAAGGGAACCTCAAGATTTTATGCCATACCTCAATGCTGCTTCCCCACCACGATCTCATAACTGAAAACAAATTGCAACCGTAACCAGTCTCCTAAAATTGCCCACACAATCTGTTGTGTGCAATGATCACAGCGAGCGTTAGATCTGCACAGAAGGCACGAGAGCACTCACCCTGCTGGAGCTCATTCTCAAAATTGGTTCACTTGAGTTTGACAGGATGAAACCATCTCAGACTCCCTGGCGAGATCAATAACACCAGCCAGAGCAGAGCTGCATCTTCATATCTTTGCAACGGTTTAAGCTTTCGGTTTGGAGTTTTCCTTTTCAAAATACAAAATGTTTATATTGGTCTATACAAAGAAAATCGAAAACAGCAAATGCAATTCCACAAACTGCAGATGCTTATCAAGTGCATGTAAATGTCGGTATGATACTCAAAACAAGTAGGGCTACAACGGCTTTGACCTAAATTCAAAGGTGTTCATGTATCCAAGTAGAAGTCGGGCAATTTTATTAACACATTTCGGGCATTCCCAGGGAATTTATTTTGAATCTTGGTAGGGTAGAAAACTGCTTTAATTAAACTTTTTCAAGATTATGAGGCAAGACAAGTGAGACTAGGGAAGGTTGTTAGGGTCCCCAATCACTGAACTGGCCTTACAATTTTTTTAAAACCACTATGCATGCTCAAACATAAAAACATCACAAGGGATAGAGGTTACACCTACTGGATAGTTGGATGTCTCGTAAGCATCGTTTTATGTTATTAAACGTTGGACAACTACTTAGCCAGCAATAAACCCCCCTGAAGCTCTCCTCCAACACCTTCACTATTACATCCTGTTTTAGATGCTTGAATTTAAAACACTTATTTTTACTTACAAGTGCCACCCAATAGGGCGGCGAGAAATGGCTGTATAATTAGATAACTATGACCCATCTTGGCATCCAGTATATTTCAGGACAATATCTGCTTAAATTGGGCTTTACCTCCATCTTCTCACGGAATGCACACCAACTACTAGCCTCAGTACTCTTGGATGTATTGCTTCATCACACTGTCTGCTGTCTAGAAATGTAGTAAACATGGATAAGATGGTCTACAGATTTGTCACGTCAATTGCTGTATACCACTTTCTTTTATTCTTTTTGTTTTACCATTGGTATGCCTTTTTTACCATTTGTATGTTGTATTGCATGTTTCTTCGACTCATTTTTTTGCAATATGTGACATGTATCCCTGTTTCATTGCTTTTTTTTCTATAAAAATCAATAAAGATTTTGAAATGTAAAAAAAAAAGCATTTGGTACCACATTATAAATATTGTGGCGCTTTTTCTTTTTTTAAATAGTTGAATTGCTAGAAACAAAGAATTATTTTGAAGTACAGCTCTTGTATTCAACTTGTAAAGAATCCGTTTACAGTTACAAAATGCTAGTGCTGTTTGCTTTCATAAGTTTTAACATCAGTAGTTTAGTTATGGATCTGAAGGTATGCAACAACCAGATTTTAGTTCATATGCTGCAGTATCCTGAACATGGCTTCCTGGGATACAGGCAGAAACTCTTATTTTATTTATTTAGATAGTTTATCATTGAAAGTAGAACATTTGCCAATAACCGACTAGGGCTGAAATAAAGGTATCTTACAGGTATTGTGTACACGTTCAATATTAAGTGTTGAAATTAAATACTTTTTATTCCACAGTTTCCAAACCTTTCCAAGCAGCACTGGGGAGATGCTGCTTATTAACCGGGTAGCTATTCTTCCCACTAAACAGCGACACGAGTACATTTTCCTGGACAGTTAAATGGGCCACTAGGAAAACAGATTGACATTTACCACAAAATTGGGCATCATTTGCCACGTCCTGTAGTTATGGTAGTCTGAATACAGCAACTTGAACCTGTGGCAGAGAGAAAGGTTCTCGAATCGGACTAATGAAATAAGCAAAGCGAGCATTTCAGCTCCTGCGTGCTCGTCTTTGTCAGGCTATTAGTGAAATGGAAAAGAGACAAATGGCAACAAAGGCGACTTGCGAGGCATCGGTTCGTAAGTGGGAAAATTACAACTAATACAGACCAATTTCCTGTCCTGACACCCCTCATGCATCTCATTCTGTCAACAACAATTTATTTTTGTGGTCTATGGGCTGAAACCCTGCATAAAGTTTCGCCAGGACTTGACTACCACAGGTGATATGGACTGGGCGACAGGTTTTTTTACAGGTTGAAATGGGCTGAGAATACCCTAGCCCACCCTATACCAAAGGATGAACTGAGTGGATAGGACCACCTTTACATAGGAAATCGATTTTTTGGTTTGTTAATAACTTAGGTGCACTTGAAAGAAACAAAGGTTCATCCACCTCAGCTTCTTCCTGCAAAGTTTTGGGGTGAGCAGTCAAGAAGCAGGGTCTGAAAAAACAGAGGGTCCCAAAACAAATTTCCCCGATGCAATTTCCCATAGGAACTTTACAGTCAAAGTGGCTGAACGGAATTACACCAAATTTGGTTATTTAATGTCCCAGAGAACCCCTCTCTGAAAACCATCCCTGTTATTAACCATTTATATTTTATATGTAGTGACTGGTTCAGTATATATGTATGCATGTATGAATAGATATATGCATGTATGTAGGTCCCCAAGGCATGTTGCAGAAAGAACCTCAGAAACCACCTTAACTGGGCAACAACACAACTGAAGACTCATCAGTGCATGTCCTTGAATAGGCCTATGCTTCTCTACGTGGCCCTAACCACTCCACTTGTTTAGGGCAGTCGGAAATCAGAAAAGACTATAGCATAACTCCTACCCTTGGGAGGACCAGCAGAATCAATAATATCATGGCAACCCGAAATAAGCAGAGCCATAGGACATCCCTACACTTTCAACTAACCACCATCAAATATCTAAAAAAAAAACAACAAAAAAAAAACCACGAGAGGTCATGCTTCCAATGCACAGAGATCTGGCATCCGTCACTACGACTGGTGCTGCACAAACCTTATAAACTATGACTATAATACAACTGTCCGGCATCGTGGATGACTTTAGTATAATGCAACCCTGTAGGTCCCAAAGTGGCCCAAAGAACAGATTCAAGAATTATTTGGATTTCAAGTAAATAACCACAACAGCTTGCTGTAGGGATTACGTGTAATGCAGTCCAACCCAGCGAACCCCTCTCTCGCTCTACTCCCTTCGAAGATTATAAAGAATAGTGGCCTCAAACTACAAGAAAAAGCACAGTAAATGGATGGATGGTTCAGCGATCACACAAAAAAACCCTCATAAGGGACTTGCACAATAACTCCCCACGCAATAGCTCCCACTCTTGATTCCACCAAACTTTAAGTACTGTAACCCAGACAGGCTAAAAGCACCACTTTTGACACTCGTGACCAATTCAAAACACATTCCACGCAGGCCACCGTACAAATACATCCTTCCACCAAGGACTCCCCTACAGTGCAGCATGCTTCTCGTCTGACACTCTGCTCCTGCGCCTCGCAAGTTATATGACCTGCTATTCAAATGAATTTACAATTACAGTGCAAAGTTCGAATTCCATGTTATTTATTACCACAGTACAGTGTAAGTGACGTAAGAAAAGAAAGCTTACAGTCTCACAGAATGCATGTCAATGGTTTGACCGAGGAAAACAACTCTACTAGTAACTTTGAGGCTTTTTCCAATGTTGTATTTCATGGTTTCAGTTAAACGCTTTTGCTTGGAACTAGCACATGACAAAACAGCATGGCACAACCCATATATGCATATGTACAGAGTGCAATAAACTATTCCCAGCACTTTTACTTCCTTGCCTATTCTTGGCTCTATGGTGTTCGCTTCATTAGATTGGCCTCTTTGAACCATTGTGAAGAGCCATGGGCAGACCGCTGCCGCAGCACTGAGAACGTCCCGCTCCCCGGCTGCTTTTGCAATTATGAACAGGTTAAACTGACCTGTCTGTTGCCCTCAGTTTAGTAAGCTTCTTTTCTGTCCTCGTGATGCTTTAATCTTAGCAACATGTGGTCATGTGACCAACAAAAAAACCTGAAGCCGATTACAGGATTTCCAGTCGCAAGCGAAGGCGCGTTTTACACGTTGCAAAGGCTCCATGCTCATAATCCAGTCTTACTACTATTATGGAGTGACCCGCTGGAGATAAAATACAGAACCTTCATGCTCTTGAGCACACTACACAGAAATCGGATCAAGATATTTTAATGAACAACGCAAGGCATTATACATAACTCAATGTGGCTAACGCATCCTTAAGCACGTATTCACCAGCCTGTCTAATATTCATTGAAAATCCTCTCAGTGCCAGTACAGAATAAACTTTAATAAAAAACTGAAAGAAATTCAGCATGAGCTCTTTCTTTTGCAGTTTACTGAATGGAATATGAACCTATATGCTACTGTACATGGAATTCTAGCTCAGGCGTCTCGTTTTAAGGGGCTGCGGGAAGACTGAGGTGTGTCCACACCATGATGTGAGGAGGACCAATCAGGTTTGAGAACTGCAGTCAGTCACTATAAGATGATGCTATTATTTAGACAAATGACATTCTTTGGTCCATATCCTACAGTATGTTTGTTCTTGGCTGTCCACATCTGTGCTGGGGCCAATTGAGACATAAATAAAGGACTTAAACTTCCGAGTCATTATTTATAAAGCATTCCAGTCAGTGGAGACTGGAAATCAGGATGATGTGGCAGGCTGCTACTGGCCTAAAGTAAATGTACCACTGGTCCAAGATGAGTTTCCAATAAACAACTGTCTACTTAACAAAAATACTAAGTCACAAGTGCTACTAAATAATACAAGTGATAGATACAGCTGAGGGAAGCAGAATTTGGTCTCTACCGCCAATAATCAAAATGATCTTCAGAGACCAAATTCATCTATCAATTCCACGAGAACACTCTAGTGGTTACAAGTTTTTTTGGTACTTATGGATCAACAGCCTCACTGATTCACTGAAACAAGTAGATATTGTACTGTAAAGTTATTCACAAACATGATACTGATCTTGAAGGACATTCAACAGGTCTACGTCATCATCTAACAGTTTGCTTGGTCTCCATTTCTCTCACCTCAAAACAATATCTTCCTAAATTGACATCTATTTGGTGCAGCTGAACAGACGGCCACTTCCAATGTTCCAAAACAGGATATTGGCGATGTGTTGCCTCCTCAAAAGATGGGCATCTTAGCATGTAACACCTCCTTTGTCACTGATTGGATCAGTGACTTCTGTTACCAATGTTGTGTGGGCTGGGAGAACTGGAAGAACTGAAAGCCCTTATAACCGAAAGGAAATAATTCCACACAAGGCTCAGTAAAGATCATGCAGCCTCTTGATGGGGTTTATGCCACCCGAGACCGCAGAAAGTCCAGCTTGTCAAGATCCAGAGCACCTGCCTCCTGATCAAGACCCACACAGGCCTTACATCAAAATTATTATATCTGCTATATCGTCCTTTGTAAAACACAGACGAAGAAATAGAAAGGTTTCAAAATGATTCACCCTAAGTTGGCAGGGTACGCCCAGACGTGGGTCCCTTGCTCACTTTGCCCCTGGATTCAAGCTAGCCTGGCTGATAAGGGGTGTTAACTCAAAACCGGTCCCAGGATGCTTGTTTCCGGTCCTTGGAAGACCTGGCTTGGCAGGTTGGGCTGGACTGTTCCCATGAGGCACAGGGTCAAGACTGATTTGCATATGGCTGGGTCTGAACTGAGGTGGCAAAGTGAGCTAAAGAATGATGATGGATTCAACCCAGATCTGTGCTTTGGGGTGAGTGTCTGAAAAGTTTCGGCGCCCCGTCCATCATCTCCTTGCGTTTGCTTCAAAATGATTCCACAGTATCTCCTCTTCAGTATAAATCTCCAAATAAAGTGGGGATATTGGGATGTTTTCTACTAGTTTTGGAATGGGGTGCCTCACACAAGATAGGTTTGAAGCGCAGTTCAAAGATCATTCGGGATTAATGTATTCTTCCTCTGATACATACACACTTAGGTCAGATTAAAATAGCTACTGCCATACTTCCCATGCTCACAATGCAGTAAACTGGCTCTCACACAAGTGTCTGCCAGGGCCTTGATTGAACCCACTCATCTCAGACTTAGGCATGTCTCTCCAGAATCCAGTAGGCCACTGTCTTTCTGAAGGAAACCTAAGGCCAGAGAGGTCATCTTCATGGTCTCCTGAAAATGAACTAAAAAAGCAAATTGGGCCTAAAAAAACTACTGAAATGCCCTCCAACCAAACACTTGCACACACACACAAAAGCAAGCCTAGCTCGGTTATTCACTCCATAAAGACAGCGTTCCCACCTAGTTTATTCAGATCTTTCCGACAGAGAACTTACATGTAAAATGTGTAACTACATACATAAAAATAAAATTAAGACCCTATTTCAAAAGTTGCACAAACAGGACACTGAGCACCATCCCACGCTCTGCAGTCCTATTGTGCATACTATATTCTACACTTTTGGGCTTCCTGAGGTCTCAGCTGGTCAAAGTTGTACAGAATGTCCAGTGATATGGAAAGGCCTGGAGAGTTTAAACTTCCCATTCTTAGCCATGATGAAAATAAACACTTCTGGAATGTCAAAGAGCAAATGTGGTCTGCCCACATCTCACAGCTCTTAATGAGAACAACCCATGTGAGCTATGATCACATCTCATGCAGGTCAGTGTGATAACTCAGAGGGCTACAACACTGATTATATAGGGTCACGTTATGGTCAATGGGATGGCTCAGATGGCTTCCACGTCAATTACAGGATCACACCTCCAGGTACTCGAATCTGCCTAGATCTCTTGCTTTAAAGTTAGAGGGTTGCAGGTTCGAATTCCATCAAATTAGCCTCGGCGTTCTAAACTCTATAATAGGAAAAATAATTTTATTCAACATTAATCTTGAATTAACTGGGTACAAGATACATTAATCCAAAACTAGACCAATGATTAAAAAATGAAAAGATGTAAATGCGTCCAATAGGCAAGACAGGTACAGAAATGTAAGCACATCAGATCAGCAATCAAAGCAGCACGAAATTCAGAGGTGTGCTCTCCTCCTTCCCCTAAAAATAGAGCTGGCTCTGTGAGTCACCCGCGGCTGCAGAAACACTCGTTTTACATCCTTCTGCTTCTGCACTTCAGAAGAACGAGTTATAGAGAATTCAAAGCCAGAGCTTGCTGAGCCAATATGTGCGAATATATGTAATGTTCCCTTGAACCAGAGCAGCCCAGGCTTCTCAGCAGGATCCTGCTGTGAAAGACCACTCTTTTCTGGCATCTCAATGCTACCATCTGCTACCCCTCCAGGCATATAAGAACATCTGTAAGCCAAATAGATTTGTTGTAGGATGCGGGCTCTCTCCTGGGTTACTTGCTCTGTGGCCTGGGGGTGATGGATACGAGAGGAGGCTGCCATTTGTGCACCTGCTCAACAGCCACTGGCAGCGACACCATGCCAGTATCAGTAGAGGCCTCACGCTACCAAAACTTTAATACGATGCTTCATATTATGCTCCCTAAAAGTAAGTGCCGGAGCACCCGGTGACTTCTTATACACGACACTCAGTGATGCTATGGATAGTATATTTAACAGTTTTATATAGCGCTCATTCACTGTGAAGTATATGGGTGATTTACAATAAACAGCAATTTTTAAATTACATTGTAAAACACATTACTATAGAAACGAGTGAGTATTTGAACAATTGTAGTAGGTATAAAATCCAAGGTGTGATAGACAACTTAGCTATCGATCAAGAGTAAGGATTTGCAGTAGTAAAAAAAAGGTAAGTATGGTGGAATAAGGAAAGCACTAGTGGGCATTGGGGCTAATTTATGCGGTCCATAACTAAATACACAATAGATTGTGTATGTGTATTTATGTTGGCATTGTCCCAGTAAACTTTCTCTATTTGCACTTTCAGTCCCTCCCATTAAGGTACAATGCAGTGATGTAATCAATGATGTCATTTACCATGTCATGAGTGTAATATGTGAGTTCACAAGCAATGCATGGCAGGAGCACAAGATGGTTAGCTCAGTAAACTATAACTGGTGGATTTTAGTGTTTTCCCAGTCAGAGGCCAAGACCCCTCCGCACCAAGCCCTTGGCTTCAGCGGTGAGCGTGTGGGCTGGCCAATGCCCCATGGGGGCACAACCCCCCCCCCCCATGGAGACATAACCCTTATTTATTTAAAAAAAAAAAATTGCTAGACTACAGTACTCCTGCAGGACCACAGGGCAGGGCCAAACTGGATCCCACAAGAGTCCTATGGTATCTCACGCGGCTTTGCTGAGTTCCACGGGAGTATCGTGGACCCACTACACTAAATACATTTGACCACAGGAGAAGTCCCTCTGGGACCCCTACCTGGACCACCCCCCTCAGGCCAGATTGGCAGGAGCGGGCATTAGGAGTTTGCCTGCGAGGCTGGAAGGGTTTGGGGCCAGTTTGGAGAGGCGGGCCGGTTTTGTTAATGGGGGCCAGTTTTGCAGCGATGCTACAGTATCGGCCCCCAGTAACAAAAGCAGCAGTGCTGGGATCCGGTTTTGTTAAGCAGAAGTGATTCACGCTTGCCACCCCCAGGAGTGGGGGCCAGCCCGACAAAATTGCCAGGGCTGCTCTATGTTCCCAGTCCATCTCTGATAGCCCCCCAAAGGCTTTTTAAAAAAAAAAAAATTTAACTACAGGACACATCGACAGAGTCCCTGTAATGGCGGCTGCAACATTTCTGTTAATTTTGCGACCAGTCAATCAGATTCCTCCTTACCTATCCCACTGTACGAAAAAAACTAACTGGTAAAAAAATCCTCTTCGACAACAAGATTTCTCTATATTTTAAATTTGCTGTACCTCAGGATTCCCATGGGACCAAGCATCCAGATATCATGAACTTTTGTTTCTCAAAGACGTGATGGAGCGCGATGGTGCTCTAAAATTGTAGGGGTGCATCATAATCATGGATAGACCGCACCCGCACATATTCTTGTGTTGTATTAACATTTGGTCATTAGGAAACGTGTTGTAATAATGATTTGCAAAAGAAATGATATAAATGGTTTCATGCCATGCAAAAGAATCGAAATGACATTTATGTTTGGAAAAAAGTAATCTTTAGCGTATTGCAATTGCCTAACGAAAAGCCTATGTGTATTGTAATGCATTTTGATTTAAACGTGCATCATATTAGAGTCTGCACGTGGAGATGACTAATTGTGTTTAACGTGTAATAATTGTAGATGCTTGCAAAGGAAAGCACCGTTAACTTGTGTGTATAATTTGATGTTTAAAGGCCTATATCAAATGTTCACTTTTGTGTAATTGAAGGCCTATTCGTTTATTCTTATGTTGGCCGATTTGTATAGGCCTGAAAATGTAATTTCCCTGGTAAGCTCTCGCATTTGGAGGTAGTCAGCGAATTTCATGTGCATGCAAGGTTGTTCTGTTCTCACGTTTCCATTGCAGGTGGAATAAGCTGCCTTTGTTAGTTAAACTAACGCCTTTTGTTTTAGGAGTTAGGCATGGAGGAGAAGTGATACTTTGTAAATGGAATGTCGATAATTGGGAGCCGGTGTTCTTTCTCACTAGGGAGGCCTGGGAATCAAGGTCATCGAGCCGAACTTGGATGGAGTGAGGAAAACGGTGGAAATTTACCTATGAGAAATGCCCAGTGGGATGAGGTGATCTGTGGGCGTGTTTTACATCTGTGTATTTTGTATTAGGGACAGTGTCCCGAGGGATGAGAGAGGAGAAGAGAGATGAGTCAGGAGAAGAGGGATGAGAGAGGAGAAGAAGGGTGTTAGGAGAAGGGGTAAAGAGATCGACCCATACAACGTGAGTGTACTTCTTAGGAAGTCTTCACGAGCTGACACCTTTAATTGATCTTGCCTGGGGAATGCCAAGTAGGGATGGCACTCTAGTGATAGAGTAGGGATAGTCTAATACTCTTTACTTTTCAGCTGCAGATGAAGTCTGACTTAGACGTTGGGGCAGTCCTTGCCTGTGTTCTGTTTTTGGAACTTTTCATTCTTTTCATGATCTATCGGATTAGACTCACTCTTAGATATGGCTTTGTATTAGTTCCCATGTACTTTTACAACCTTGTCTTGAGGTGTTTGTACATTCAGTTGTTGCTGGCATTGTAATAAACCCACTAAACTGGAGTTCGGAGTCTGTGATCTTTTGAGTCATAGTCATCGGCAATGTTGGATTGCCTTAATTGAATTGTTTCTCCCCTTTACACTTCTCAGCAGGTAACAAAAGATGCATTGACCTAGGGTTCCTAGTTAAATTTTGGTAGCGGAACCCGGCCTTATCAGACGACTGAACAGATTCACACCAAATCACAAAAGCACACTGAGTTAAGATCTAGCTTTATGCTAATTTGGTATCATTTTGCATTTTGTTAGGGAAAATGCGTTTTGAGACCCTCGCCCATTTTCTCTACACCTGCTTGATAGATCAATCCAAAACTTTCCAGGAAGGAGCAGAGGTGGAACACAGAAAGGCTGTGAATAGCCTTTCTCTTGTTGCATTCTGGGACCTGCAGCGTCCATTTTAACTTTGTAAATATGGGCTCAATAATTCCAGCATGGAAAGTGCTGTTGGTTAAAAATCCTCACATGCCCCGAATCCACTTGGCAAGTATGCATTACGACCTGCTCTGGCACATCAACGCTAGCATTTAAATATTACCTCCACGTACCTTCACATATAACTCGAAGTATGCATATCTTGCGCACTTAGTGTACATAATGAGCCTACTCAAGTTATTAATTAACATATATTAACCATAACAAGTACTTTGGACTGCATGTGTCAAATATGCTCTTAGTCACCTGTTAAAAGTTCATGTTGGCTGAGAAGATACACAAGCCACACCAGCTGTTCGAGATAAGAACTGATAGCCATACCTTTAAACTATTCTATCCACCTCCAATAAACGTTCTGCTATGCAGTGTATTTTTCTTTTCTTTGCAACAATACTCAGTTTATTCATGACTTCGCAACAGGTAAAAATTCAAAGCGTTAATAAATATCCTTTCATAAATAAAAGCAAACTTCAAGTTAATTAATAAGTAGTTGATTACGGTTAACAAACAATATGTCCATATCAAACAATAGCAATACTGCTGAGTGAGGATTAAACACCTGCTGATATCAAGGGACACACCTTGAAATGCCAGAAGTGGCTCGTCCATTTCAGTGTTCTTCAATTTTTCGTACATTTCCTGTGCAGAACACCACTAGCTTTTTTTTTTTTTAACTAAAAACGTGGTCTAAATAGTCACAAGTCACATGTAAGATTACTCGGAGAAACTGAAATGATGAAATTGCCCTTGTTAATTAGCGTTTTCTATGTAACTGTACCATGAGCCACAATGTTATTTTGTGAAATTGAGTTCTGCATTTTTTTTCTAGACAGTAAAAAACTCAAGATAGAACAAAAACCAATAGCAAGGGGTAAAGGTCCTTTCAAGAGCCTCCCAATGGCCTTGCTCGAAAGACATTGCAGCAATGAATACAGAGACTATACATGTTAATACTGGAATCTAGTTATATGGATTAGTTGATTAATACACTTGCTACAAAGATCTCTTGCAAACAACAAATCAGGTAATAGTAACAACTTTTATTATTTACAGCACCATTGATTTCCTACCTGTGGGATAAGGCACTGTATAAATAAGAAACGTCAAAGCCAAAAGATTTCACCTTTGGGACCGATTGGCATTGTCAATGGTTTTTAGCCGTGTTGTTCAGCATTCCTGATGATGTGCAGCATAGTTAAATACGAAAAAAAAGCCTATGACTGATGGCCGTGGCATTTTGTAGGTGTGTGTACCACACGTGCACCTACAAAATTAGGCAGCTGTTTTTTTCCATTTTATTGGCTGGTCCAAGTTGGATCGACAAATAAAATAAAAAATATATGCAAAAGCATTTTTTTGTAAAGCTGGTTGGGGGAAGTAACACAACGGTAGCAGAAGCAACGGGGCAGTGGAAGGAACACTGATGGTGTCGGTGGGGGGGAAGCAACACAGATTGCGTGGACAGGGAAAGCAAATGAGACAGCAACGTGGAGCACAGGGTTTGGTGAGGGGGAGAAAAGCAAAAGGGTATGAGAGAGAGCAACATAGAGCTGGGGGAAGCGCACGAGTGAGAAAGGAACGTGGAGAGAAGCACACATGGGAGAGCACATTATGGAGAGAAGAGGGGAGAAGCACAGGGACAAAAAAAGAGCATCATAGAGTGCAGAGAAGTACACAAAGGAGAGAGCAGGAAAACACATGTACTCCAGTGGAGTGCTTAACCAGAAAGCAAAAAGTAGTGCTTGAAAATCAAACAGTGGAAGAACACAAATAATGGGTACATGCTCCAGGGTAGGAACAAACACAAGAAGAGGAAGTAAAGTTCACACAAGTTAGCAAATAAGAAGCAAGCAAATGACAGCAACAATAAAGCCAACCAAACGTAAGCAATGGGCAGGCTCTATACTCACTGCAAATATTATACACATATCATTGCACCCGACAGCACATACAGTGTTTAGTAGGCAAGACCTATAAAGGTTACTTAAATAAAGCATGTACTATTTTGCACAGGTCTTGAATAACTCAATTACATGGTCAGAAACAAAGTATCTATCTGCCAGGGATAGCCGAAACTAGGGGCATAGCCATCATTGGTGCAGCAGGTGCTGTGCACTGAGGCCCACTGGCCCGCCGATGATTGCTGTAGTTTACTACCCTAACTGCAGCCAAAGGAGCCATTTTCGTTATTTGCACCAGGGACCATGGCACTGGCATCCACGCCACACCACTGGCTTAAGCACATAAGGAGGCCCATCATTTTAACCCAGAAAAAAATGGAACGTAAATGATGCCCAGGGCACAGTTACGAACACTTCCCACCTTTGTCGTCCACAGCTTTAGAAACAAATAACAGGACAACACTAGACACGAATTGCTGCCTTCCATGATTCTTTTCTCCATCTTTAACAGGTCGTCGTGGAGGCTCTCGTACGGTACTTTGTACCCACATCGAAAAGCATACATTCTGCCTCCATCGCTTGAGTGACAGAGGGAGGTGGGCTTGCAAGTTCCATACAATATCTCAAAGTTTGCGGCATCTGTAGGTTCCTTTTTCCTTCTTAAATAAACTACATCAATGTGTCTTCTAATGCCCCAATGTCTCAATCTCTTCTCAGTAGTGGCTGCTACCGAATGGGGGTGGTGGGGTGGGGGGAGAGGGGGGAACGGAAGGGGGGAATGAGAAAGGGGGGGATAATATTTTTTTTTTAAAACTTACCTGAATACCGCTGGCCGCCGCCTCTCCTCCGTCCTCTCTGCAGCAGTAAGCACACAGCCTCCCAGAATCCCCTGGCTAATCCCAACTCTGCCTTTCAGCAGTGTTGTGATTGGTCCGAGCGGCGAGAGGGACTGGGAGGCTGGGCATGTTCTCCACCCAGGCTGTATTGAACATGCAAAGTGCGCATGACTGTTTGGCTGGCCCGAGACGGCCGACCAACATGTCATGCACACTTAAGGTGCAGCCACCACTCCTCCTCCCTGTGATGCGAGGAGTCCCCCCCCCCACCCACCCCCCCACAACCTGGCTTCAACTGCAAGCTCAAAACAAAAAATAAAATACTAATAAAGTTATTATCATTTTATTTTTTGTATTGAGCTTGCAGTTGAAGCCGCCGCTGTCTCTTCACCATCTCTCACTCTCCTCACCACCTCCATACTCAAGGTGCCACCGGGACTGGCGCAAATACCAGATTCCAGGCGCAACTGCAAACAGACAACGGCAGGTTTAGTGACGTTCTTGTCTGAGAACCAATAGCAACAAGGACAAATGACTGAAAGTCAACCTCTGTGCTGCACACAGAACCGATGGGCCCTGCGTGTGCTTGAACAGGCAATTCAGCTTCTCATCCTAAGAGCCCATATCAACATACAAGCAACAATACACTGTCGTGTGAAAAAAACTCAAAGCTCGTTCTGGCGACCAAATCACACATAACCATACAAAAATGCTTTCATATTTGGGTAAAATTTGAGGCACGTGTCTTTGAAAAGGGTACAAAATTGCAAGATGCTCTTAAACATGTTTTGCAAACTTTTCTACCCATTTCCACCCTCTTTGTATTATACAAAATATATTTGCATATTCATGACGCCCCAAAGGAATGCTTGAATTCCTTTCTTTGCTGGAAACCCCTAAATCGTGTCCATTCAAAAGCGTAAAAGAATAACAAAGCTTGCTGACTCGCCCCCTTTTTTCTGAAGAAATTCATTTCAGTGCCAAAAACGAAAATGTTAACTCGGCCCCTGCGCCCCGAAGGACTGAGATCAGTTCGGTGTGTGGAGAGGATGAGAAATCTCTCGCATAATGGCGGCCGCATCCGCCATGTGGGGAAGCCAGCGGTGGGGTGATTACCTAGATTAATCATGTCTTGGAAGATTATAACACGCCTTCCTTCCCGATAAAAGCGGGATGGCCTGGGATTAATATGACATTTAATGACTACACAAGGCAAGCGCCCTCCTGTCACTGCCCACAGCTCACCCGCTCAATCAGGAAGGCGTACACGAGCTCAACAGATTCCTAGTCACCAGCAACACAACACAAAAGAATGAGGGTTGACTGCGGAGCTATAAGTCCAGTTGAAACAATCATTGGCATAACCACTAGGTGTGCATTGGCTCTCTGCCTTTTTCAATGTGTTTGGTCATGTTTTTTTGTAAAACTTTATTTTTGGGGCCCTCACCCTTCTATATTAACAAAAAAAACTGGCTAAAAGCAAAATATTTTTTTGTCATCACAAAGTACACTTTGCTGTAGTAGTACTGGCTACTGAAGGGAACCACTTTTGTGGATGTGCTCTCTGTCAGCTCACAGAGATGTTAGTCAATGTCTGAAGAGGGTTGATCCATTGACCCATGTGGGATGCAGTAGTGGGCATAAGGAAAATGTGAATAGCACTACAACAGACCAATGGATGAAGAGGGCTGGCTGATGGCCCCTGTAAGTAAGTATATATGCACACATGTTTTGTAAAATCAAAGGGTCTGGGGGTACTGGCAGACCTAAAAAGAGTACTCTGCTTGTACAAGTAAAGTTCAAAGGGACACCCTGTCTATACATGGGGACCCTCTGCGTACTGGGAAAATACCAATATTATATACAGAATAATCTGTCATTCTTGCGGCCTTGCAGTTATTGGGTGCCCTAGCACACGACTCTAAAGTCCCACTGCAGAAGTGAGTATTGGTCAGCCTTTGCTAACATATGTAATGTACTGAAGGTTGTGATGTGAGAACACATGAAGAAAAAGGTGATGATAGGTTTCTCAGGGTTACAAACTGGCCTCATTTTAAGTGATTTTTTTGTCCAGAGGCTTGGGAGCAATATCCATCCTAACTGCACAGAGCTAGCTAAGCTAGCAAGCTACTTTTTATCCATGGGGTTTTTCTGCACAATTTTGCAGACGAATGTCAAACAAGCCCCAAGTGATACAGGCACTTCACAAAATCTAGCTATTCACATTACCTATTTTCATGGCATCTTACTTCACTTCTGAATGTCTTTGTGCCATATTTCCATCCTGCCTGGTCCAAACAGATTATCAGGCATATGCAGGGGCGGGTTGGAAAAAATGTAAAATGTAAAATATTGTGCAATCCCACGAGGCAGGCGGCAAAGATAGAGATATTTTACAGGTTCACACAGCAGTGCTCTTGCTCATTTTGACTGTACTTACAGGTTCTACCAGCAGAATGTTTACACCACTCTTACAAGTTCAGGTCTCAGGCGACAGTAGGGACAATTTCAATAAAGATGAATCAATACAGGTGAGGAAAATGCTCCCCAGGAGTCATGCCACAACAGCGACAGCACCAAGAAAACATCAACAGTAAGACTCCTAAACTTGACCCAAGCTGTCATTCACAGATCAGCTTTTAAAATATACTTGTAGATGCAGTAATTTTGACCCCACAAAAATGCTCGTTTTTTTATGGCAATCCACACTTTGCTATTAAATACAAGCGTATTATTTCAGAAAAATAACCGTTTTCAAAACAAAAGATTGTCATTTTCATTAAAAAATTGTTCTAAAATGCCAGCAAGTGGTTTTTAGTAAATACATTGTTTGCTGCCTAAACACCAACTTGTAATTTTCAGCAAGTACCCCCCTGTACGACTGACACAAATTGCATGTTTTTTTCTTGCAACGCCTGTAGCACATTCAGGAGCCAAGGATGGCCACTATACATGATGAATACCAAGGACGGGCACCACCATGCAGATGATGCCCACATTATGCAAGAGTAGGTCTGGCTATGCCCAGAGGAGAGCATGGGGGGCATAAATGATGGACGGCTACTTAGATTCAGTTCTAAGCTAGTGAGGGAGACTTCAGGGCATGGGACATCAGACGTACAAACTTTCTCGCAGCAGTGTATGTGCACCCATTGTGGCGGACACACACACCCAACCCCCACACATACACACAGTTATCAGGACTTCTTTTTGTTTAAACTTGCCCTAAATTCTGCTCCAGAACCACCACACCCCCCTCCAAGATCGTGCTCCTCTGCTCACCGTTACACTTCTGGTTCTTGATATGTGCACTGCAGGCTGCAGCATGCACAACATCCAAGTAAATGACAGCAGGGCCTGAATCATGGCCATTCACAATGTGGTTTGAGAAGCATGGTGTTTGTCTGTGTTAATTTGCTCGGTCAGACTCGTTAAGTGTGGAGACGGGGCCTGTGGAGACAGGGTCTGCCATTGTCTGTGTAGTGGGGATGCACACAGCTCTGTCGGTAAGCTAAAGATCACAATTTCATGGCCTAGCTTTCCACAGAGCACAAATGTTTTGCTGCCCAAAATACACAAGTGGTGCATTAACAATGGGTCACTAGGCCTCTTTCCCCAGATAACTCTGAGGCAGTGCAGCTATGTGGTACTGGTCTAGATTCTTGGGGCCATCAGAGCGTATCTCTGAGCAGATCAGGACACACGAGCAGTCAAAGCCCCTTTTCTTTTTAGGTCTGGCCTTAACAGCCTTAAGTTTTTAGGAGGGAACAAGCCATAAAATACATATGGAATATCTATTTCACCTTGTGGACACCAGAACCCCTCAAAGGCAATATTCACCTGGATAACACTGGCTGATCCTGTGCTTAAAGACATCGACTAAGAATGGGAAAATGCTTTCTTACTTCCAAATCGGCATTGGATAGCATTGGCCATATGCTGCTAGAAAAACAGGCATGAGGTGAGCATATCCAGAGAGTCAGTGGGGCTACAGAGTGTTCCATATACAGGAGTGGCTCTACGCCTAAAACTTGGGAACTACCCAGAGTTACCTACTCCTTTTTTGCACAATTTATGTGGCACTCTGAGCCTGAAAGGGCATTGCTTGGAAACATAGAAATCCATTTGTCTGTTCAAGTGTCATTCATGTTTTGCTTCCACCCACCCCAGCATTGACCAATGGGTCAGGCCACTTCACCCACTGACTTTGTTCCACTGCACAGACGCCTGAAAAGAAGTGCACCTCAGAGCCCAGCCTACTGGTCCGCTCTTTTTTTTTTAAGCACCTGTCCATGATCCCAGAGCAGTCTACAATGCATAAATCAAAGTGTCTTAAATTGTTTTCTTTGCCTTCATGTCCTATTGAACATAGAAATATTTAGGAAGTACACTTTAGCACTTTGCAGAAGGGAGAAGCAGAAAAGACTTTTGGCTTGTCTGTTAGGCTGAGCAGGGTTTTCTGCAGCGGTAGCCTCCTTTGTTGACCATCTCTTGAGTTGGAAATAACTGGACTGCTTTTTGGAGACCCTAGGTACTAGAACTCGAAGAGAAGAAACGTTTTAAGAGATTTGGAATTTGAAAAAGTAATGGAGAAAGGTAGTTAGAAGCTATCTTTAAATGGCCAACGTTTCTTATTAATGGTAAAATTGTTGGCACGTTCTATCACTACCCGCATAAAAAAACGAATTGAGGCACAGGTAGATGAAGTTATTTGCCAACAATTACTCAGTGAGGTCAATTTTAGAAGCCTGGATCAGTACTAGGGTCATTTTCTTCATTTGGAATTTTTGCAACTAGGACACATCTCATTCACTGAGCAAAGGTTAGTGAACGTGGAGATGAAAATAGGCAGAAAAAGACCAGACGGTGCCTCATTATGTGCTCGCTTGCAGGCAGGGCATCACTGTATTTGATTGGATTATGTGATGCATTGGATACTCTGGAAATGTTCTTTCAGGAAGGGGTTTTGTACAATGCGTGGTCTTCCTTGCCTGCTGTCTCATGCAGGTAATTTGTTAATTGTCGCCCTTTGCCTTCTTGTGTGACACAGATGTGTTGATTTTCCTGTAAACCATTGCACTCCTATATTCACTTGGTCTCTCTCGGTCAGAAGATTAAGGGAGATGATGGTTAAGATGTGGGCAGGGTGCTGCTGCTCTGATTCGGTTCCGTTAGATCATTTAAATTGACAGTTGCTTTATCTTATGCATTATTATAATGTTGCGGGACATGCATTCTACCAATTTTGCTCCCAGAGCCAAGTTGCACCCTACTGACAAGGCCAAAACTGTTCTGGTATTGTTAAAAGCAAAACGACAATCGTGAACATTACCTGCGCCATCTTGTCTGGTGGAATTCTATGTGCACATAAGTTGCAGTCATTTTAATCTATCACAGCCATTTTGTACTCTGTTGGTCACCTTTGTTTCACCCTGCCCTTACTAGCATCCCTCTGACCCTCTGACCGACCTGGTATGTGTGCTGGGGGCTATAAACTCTATTTGCCGCAACAAACCTCAGCGCCACTTGCTGCCACAAACTCGCTTTTCCTCTCATCTCTGTTTTCAGGCAAACCTTTGGACACTCTACCCCTCACTGCACCTAGTTACACAAACAGGTTCCAAACACCAAAAAGACTCTTGCAACATGATTTATTGCACTGCAAACAGCAAGACTTGTTGTTACCAACAATGGGACCTGTTTTTATCAACAGAACGGACTCTTAGATCTGGCCGGTCTCACATGTTTTAGACCCTGAAGCAAGGTCCAGCTGCAAGATAAGATTGTCTGTTTGACCTGGGTGGGAAGAGAATTACTGTTGGGCTTGTGTGACAACCTGCCCGGGGCGGGGACCCCAAGCTTGTGTAACCATGTTGATGAAACTAATGCATTGTGTCAAACCTGTATAAAAGGAAGAGCCAAAGGAGTTATCAGCAGAACACCTCCCTCAGACATCCCGGTGTCTGCAGTTGACGTGATCTCCTCATGAGAAATAAACCTTTTTCTTGTCTTCCAGTTTCCAGCGCTTGCCTCATTATTTTGATAGCGAACCCAAAGTGAATTAGAGGTGGAACCCTGCACCGGGCAGCATTGAGGGTCTTAGAAGACTCGCTGCCTTTCACAAATTGGTGCCCAAACGTAGGGGCCCATCAGCGACGCGTGGGTCCGGTAGAGAGGTCCTAACGACGGAGTGAACGACTAAACGATTGGGGTAAACCTGCCTGAGAAGACCCTTGTCTGGCTGCCGATCGACTGAACTTCACCGGTTCCGAACGGACCTCTCTCGAGTGACCTGCGGTCCTGACTGGGACCTTAGAGGAACGCCGCATTGATTGTTGGAGTGAGAGGACAACCAGGCGCTGGAAGGGGAAGACGAAGAACCGTCCATACGGTCCGGGTAAGGTCGTGAAAAAACGACTTAAATTGATTGATTGATTGAATAGTTTGATTGAAATACTAGTATTCCTTTTTTGATATTGAGTTATTTGCGACATTTCCCTGCTTGCAAACAACGAAGAATAGGAATATTCTCTCTCTTTGCAGGCAGCCAAGGACAGGTAGTGCAGACTTTTTGTCTAAATTGATTGATTGAGATATTCATTTTTGACCGATAAATACGTCATGCCTGTTTTCTCTAGATTGTTTGATTGTAATTGTTTTGGACCAGACCGTTCGTTAGAGGTCAGTCAGCCGGCACCGCCGGAAGGCACCCCTAACAAGGACATGTACGTAAAGTATGGATTAGCCACCGTAGCTTATAGCAAACTATGGCATAAATACACTAGGAAGGACCGGGTAAATCAGTGGCCACTGACGGGATCTTTCGATCCCGCTAACATAGAAACGTTAGAATTAGCTCTCCACAAAAAGAAAACTAGACCAGCCATGTTTGACAGTTTTGGTTTATGGCGAAAAGAGGCAGCTCAAAGAAAGAAAAGGGACGAAGCTAGACAAGATAAAGAAACGCGAAAATCAGCTTACCAAGCCTGTAAAAGATTAGAAGAAAATATAAAAGAAAAGGAAATCGATAAAAAGGAACAGGAATCAAAAATATCAGGTCAATGCCCTGTTAGAACGCCCTCGACTCTTTACCCCAAGTTACCAGCAAAACAAAGGGTAGATGATGATTTATTGTTAGGTCCCCCAATCATATACATGCCACCCCCTTACGCCCCTACTCATCCCGTAGTACAACGCCAGGACCACCAAAGTATAGCCGGAGATGGCACGATCGCCTCAGTCTCCACCGCCTCTGCTCCCACCGAGTCACCCACACCAAATGCCTCATCAAAGGATACAGTAGTAGAGGTAGGATCAAAAGAAAAAGGAGCGCCCAGGGTCCCGCGATTAAGTAAAAATGAGCGAGCAGGCATTGATAAAATAGTTAAATCCCTCATAGATAGGAAGGAGACAGAAGAGTATGTAACTGACATATGCAACTCCTATGTTGAAAACCGCAAACGATACTTTATTGTACGTCTCTGTTACCACACTCTTACTGCATATGAAGAGAAGTACCAAGATGTAGGGCCCGAGCGGCTAGTGGCTCTCTATAGGAAGGTAGACACCGGAGATGAAGGCGACAACGATGTTACAGAACTCTTTTCATCCACACTGGAGGTATTCCGTCACCTCGTGGAACAAGGACGGATAGATAAGGACAGGACATCTAAGATAGCAGGACCCCCGGTGGAAAAACCAGATAGCATGATGCCGATAAAAGAAGCTGCCCCTTATTGGGTACCTCCTAGAGGACAAGGGACTCATAACGATATGAACCATCAAGACGCTAGAGGAAGGGTGGTCTACAATTGGGTGTATCAACCATGGGACAGACAGGACATTTTGACGTTCCGTAAATCTTTACCGGATTTACGAAAGAACCCCACCGCCTTTTACACCGAGCTAGGTACCGCTCTGGGATCAACAATAATGACACTTGCCGACATAGACTTGTTCTTCGGGTTATGTTTGCCAGCAGATGTGTGGAAACAGATTAGGAAAATAGACCATACCGAACTGCTTGGTCATACCTGGGAACAACTCAACACAATAGATAAACAGCGGAACCCTGGTCAAAAACCGGTTAAAGCAATATTGGACCTCCCTGACAAAATAGTGCAGAAAGTGAAAACGCTGATCCCAGAGAAAAAGATAGACTGGTCCATAGTAACCGCATGCCGCCAGAAACCACAAGAGGATGTCTCAGAGTATTTCTCCAGATTTGAAACGGTGTTCTCCGATTACAGTGGACAAGACATGTCCACAGCAACCGGACACCACTTATTTGTGCAGAACTATGTCAAAGGACTACTGCCAGATGTATCCCAGAAATTACAAGCCAGCGAAAGTAGTTGTGCAGCATCTAAACCGGCGGCCTTTCTCCAAATGGCCCAGTACTATGAGCATCAGAGAAACGAAAATGACAGGGCTACAGAAAGGAAAAAGAAGGACTTGAAGGAAAGGGTAATGGTAGCACAACTCCAGGGGGCGAATACAGGAAGGGAGCAATATAGGGGAGGATACCAGCAGAATACCCCTAGAGTACAGCCACCTAGAAACAATTCATCGACATCATATGTAGGACGCCAAGACCTAGGACAGGATCAATGTGCATTTTGCAAAGAATATGGACACTGGAAAACCCAATGCCCGGCTTTGTTAGGAGCTGGTAGGGGCAGAGGGGCGAGGGAAATAGCAAGTGGACAGAGAGGAAGAGGACGTGGGAGAGGGTACGCGAGTGAAGCAAGCGAGGAAAGGCCAGGAAGAGTGAACACATTTGACCATCCCAAACAGAATCAGTACCAACAGACAGATTATGACAATACGTACGACTTTGCATAGGACAGCCAGGGGCAAGGGAGGGATCCAGTCGAGCTCTATGTTGATCAGCAAGGCCCTTATGTTACCGCTGAGGTCCTGGGCACAAAGTCGCCATTTCTGGTAGACACGGGAGCAACACGTAGTGCACTATCCAAACGACTGATTCCAAGGGCACCCTTGTCAGGCTCACATGTGACCTCAATAGGATTTGACGGTACGCCCTCCACCAACCCTTTGTCCCGACCGATCCCTTTTAACCTTGACAACAATAGCGTTGAAACGACATTCCTCCTCTCTTCCAACACCCCAGACGCCATTATGGGTCTCGACCTTTTGAAACACTTCCATGCGACTATCAGATGCTCACCAGACGGAGTGCGTGTCGTCCTGTATGACAACCCCCAGCGCCATAGAGAGAACCCTTCTCAGCACATGTTTCCCATCTCCGAGACTGACGCATCCCTACTGGACACTTTGCCATCACCCTTATGGGCTAGGGCTGATTCAGACGTAGGACGAATGATGATTGACCCAGTACACGTAACAATACGACAGGACGCAACCCTACCGAAAGTACCGCAGTACAAAATATCGCCAGAGAGTGAGAAGGCATTGACAGAGATCATACACTCTTTGGTAGAGGCAGGGGTGGTAGAGGAAGTAGTGAGCAACGTTTGTAACAGTCCCATACTACCGATTGTAAAGAGACAGGGAGAGGGAGACGGAAAAGCCTACCGCTTCATCATTGACCTGCGGGAGATAAACAAAATCGTAGTGCCACAATACCCAGTAGTTTCCGACATCACAACAATTTTGACTTTAATCCCCTCCACTGCCACCACCTTCACTGTAATTGACCTCAAAAACGCATTCTTTTCCATACCTATACACAAGGACAGCCGCTATCTATTTGGATTCACCCTAAACTCCCGTTCGTACAGATTTTGCAGAGCACCTCAGGGGTACACTGAGAGCCCAAGCATCTATAGCCAGGCGCTTAAAAGACAGTTGGACGCCATACAATTGCCAGATGGAGTGGCACTAATACAATATGTAGACGACATCCTTCTAGCAGCAGACACCATACCAATCGCCGTCACAGCCACCATCAAACTACTCCATTTTCTTGCTGAGAATGGTCACAAGGTCTCCCGAAAGAAATTGCAGTTCTGTAAATCACAAGTGACCTATTTGGGTCACCTTTTATCCAAAGAAGGGAGGAAACTCACGCCTGACAGGATCCAGACAATTCTAGACACCCCTGTCCCCAAAGATCAGAAACAAGTCCGCTCTTTGATAGGTCTCACTTCATTTTGCCGACAGTGGTTACCGAACTTTAGCCTCATTGTCAAACCCCTTCTCTCCCTCCTAGCTAAAGACATCCCCTCACCTCTCCCCTGGACCCCCGAATGCCAGTCAGCCTTTAAAGAACTACGCAATGCCCTTTGTTCAGCGCCTGTCCTAGGAACCCCGGATTACTCCAAACCAATCTTCCTCTACACGCACGAGAGGGAAGGATGTGCATTGTCTGTCCTAACACAATTAATTGGTCACAAACAACGCCCTTGTGCATATTTCTCTGCCACCCTCGATCCAGTAGCCAGAGCGCTGCCAACATGCCTGCGCGCTGTGGCAGCTGCAGCAGTATTGATACGCCAGAGCGAAGGAATAGTACTCTCCAATCCAGTCACTGTTTTAGTACCCCATGCAGTCGACACACTACTAAACCAGACCAAAACCCAACACTTGACTAGCGCCCGACTGACAGGATATGAGTTGACCCTGCTAGCACCGCACATTACCCTAAAGCGATGCACCACCCTCAATCCAGCCACACTGTTACCCCTACCCGAAAATGATCCTAGCGTGACTCCACTACACGACTGTGTGACACTAACCGATGAACAAACAAAGAGTAGAATAGATCTCAGAGACACCGCCTTTCTAGAACCAGATGGAGAACTATGGGTGGATGGTTCGTGCATCAAACTCCCCGACGGCACCACCTCAGCTGCATACGCTGTCACCACAGCCCGAACCGTTCTGGAAACAGCCCGTATTCCCCAACGTTCAGCCCAGGCTGCAGAACTCATTGCCCTCACATGAGCATGTATCTTAGCGACTGACACGACAGTTAACATATACACCGACAGCCAATATGCCTTCGGGGTGGTTCACCATTTTGGGATCTTATGGAAAGAAAGAGGGTTCCTGACTTCACACGGTACACCCATCCTGCATGGAGATTTAGTCTCCGCCTTGACGCAAGCAGTCCTCCTCCCCAAGAAGTTAGCAGTGATAAAATGCCAAGCACGTAGGAAAGTGACTGATCTCATTGGACAGGGAAATGCACTAGCAGACGTTACTGCCCGAGCCACGGCAGGAGACAGAACTACGACACGAATGTATGTGACCTGATCACAAGCTGAACGATGGACTGACGCTAGGACCACTGTAAGGGACATACAGACTACAGGCACACAAGAAGAATTGACCGAGTGGGAAAAGGTGGGACTAAAAGACGAGGAAGATTGCTGGAGAACTAAAGACGGAAATAAATGGCTGTTACCCAATGCCTACCTCATCCCCATATTGACCATGGCACATTTACCAGCACACATAGGCTCCACCCCCATGATTGAACTAATCACCAGAGTATGGCATAACGTCAAGATAGCAGAATCTGCAAAACGCCTAGTACAACAATGTATAGTCTGCCTACAACACAACCCAGGGAAGGGAACAGTAGTACCACGGGGAGGGTTTGGAGTCCCTGACCACCCCTTTGAAATCCTTCAAATGGATTACATTCAACTAGAGAGATGCCTTGGTCTAAAATATGTCCTGGTGGTTGTGTGCGCTTTTAGCAAATGGGTGGAGGCATATCCCACCCGCGACAATACCGCCTTAGCCACTGCAAAAGTATTGCTGAAAGAATTCTTCCCCCGATACGGCCTTTGCAGAATTTTATGGAGCGACAACGGCCCCCACTTCGTAGCCGAGGTGATACAGAACATACTGAGAGGGTTGGGGGGTAAAACAAAAGTTCCATGCCGTCTTCCACCCCCAATCAGCGGGCCTGGTAGAGAGACACAATGCAACGTTGAAACTAAAACTAGCCAAAATAGTTGCCACGACCGGGTTGAAATGGCCCGACGCCCTCCCATTGGCATTGTTATTGATGCGCTCCACCCCAACCAAACACTGACTGACCCCGTATGAGGTGGTCTTCGGCATGCCTATGAGCATTTGGGCGGCACCAAGACCCACCTCCATTAACGATGTCCCGAACATATTAATGTTGGGTTACTTGCATAAATTGACAAACGAGCTAACAATTATCCACCAACAGGTGCAGCAAGCCTTGCCTGACGTATCCAGGGGCCCGGGACATGAAATAAAGCCAGGCGACCATGTATTGATTCGCAACTTCCAAAGAACGAAGAATCTGGAGCCTAGGTGGACGGGCCCCTGGCAAGTCCTGATAAACTGAACACCTGCAAAACCACTGCAAAGACACCAAGACTGCTAACCTGCACAGCACAAAGACAATTGCACTTGTAGCCGCATTTCTCACCTGTCTCCTGCTAATGGTCGCACTCTGGATCATTGAAGAGAATGCACCTGCATACAGAACATTGTCACCCACCATGCAACCAACCACCAAGAAAGAACACTACCTGGTATCACTAGCGCCACATCTCCGAGAACGACGCAAAGAATTCTTCAGAAATTCATCAAGGATCAGAGACTTGGACAATTGGAAGTTGGCTTTGGGGCATCTTGAAGGAGTGGGGTTGGAAAATATCAATGATTCTCTTGGTCCCAGTATTGACAATATGTGGTTGTTGTTTGGGTATACACTGTATACCACCTTTGTGTTCTCTTTGCATAACTACCTTGCACCCTAAGACTATGGACACTCCGCTAACAAAAATGAGAGTAATGTATGATCAAGAGATACAGGACATTATGGAGATCGAAAAAGACTGACAAGCTGGCTAGTTATGTTCAAAGGGGCCACTGTTAAAAGCAAAACGACAATCGTGAACATTACCTGCGCCATCTTGTCTGGTGGAATTCTATGTGCACATAAGTTGCAGTCATTTTAATCTATCACAGCCATTTTGTACTCTGTTGGTCACCTTTGTTTCACCCTGCCCTTACTAGCATCCCTCTGACCGACCTGGTATGTGTGCTGGGGGCTATAAACTCTATTTGCCGCAACAAACCTCAGCGCCACTTGCTGCCACAAACTCGTTTTTCCTCTCATCTCTGTTTTCAGGCAAACCTTTGGACACTCTACCCCTCACTGCACCTAGTTACACAAACAGGTTCCAAACACCAAAAAGACTCTTGCAACATGATTTATTGCACTGCAAACAGCAAGACTTGTTGTTACCAACAATGGGACCTGTTTTTATCAACAGAATGGACTCTTAGATCTGGCCGGTCTCACATGTTTTAGACCCTGAAGCAAGGTCCAGCTGCAAGATAAGATTGTCTGTTTGACCTGGGTGGGAAGAGAATTACTGTTGGGCTTGTGTGACAACCTGCCCGGGGCGGGGACCCCAAGCTTGTGTAACCATGATGATGAAACCAATGCATTGTGTCAAACCTGTATAAAAGGAAGAGCCAAAGGAGTTATCAGCAGAACACCTCCCTCAGATATCCCGGTGTCTGCAGTTGACGTGATCTCCTCATGAGAAATAAACCTTTTTCTTGTCTTCCAGTTTCCAGCGCTTGCCTCATTATTTTGATAGCGAACCCAAAGTGAATTAGAGGTGGAACCCTGCACCGGGCAGCATTGAGGGTCTTAGAAGACTCGCTGCCTTTCACAGTATACTCGTGTTCCCGTTCAAAAGGGACCTGGCCTGGCAGTTTAAGCTGAGCGGGTCCTATTGGAGAAGGACCAAGGCTGATACGCATATGGCTTCTTCATGTCTGAGGTGGTGTGGTGAGCAAAAACATGTTGGGCTGGAATGCGGTCCCCAGTAATTACCAGTGGATGGGATTAATTCAAGCATTCCACCGATCACGTTTTTTTATTCCTCAGTCATTCTAATAAGGCCATGCTACTGCACGAGTTGCACGATCATACAGCAGCCACTTGTAAGCACCCAAAATAGTAGGCCATTGAATAGTGAGATATTAGAATGTGATTGGGCAATCCACTGGTGGGGAGTAAGCGAGAGAGAAAGCTCCCCCCATCATAAAACTAATAGTTGAATGTTACTGCAAACATTCATTTTTCTCTCATATTATGTGGCCTGACTGATACTGTATCATAGTCCAACACAACACATTGTGCCCTTTGGTTTTTGGCTCCTAGGAAAATTCCTCTAAGTAATTGTCACTCTAGAAAATATAACAACCATGTTTTCGATCTTCTGGAAGGTTTTTGTCAGAGCTGGATGTGGCAGTACTCTTGCAGAATTGTCATCCATGCTGCTGGTCATAGGGAACTGCATTTGGTGACCAGACTGGCGCGGCCAAGATCCCTTCTTGTCACAATTGGATTGTCTTAGAGGCCTTGATTCTCTCGAGGCCCAAGCCTACCTGCCAGTGCAACAAAAAGTAAGTCAGTTTTTTTTCCCCTTGGCACCCCTCCCTTGCCTTAGCTGCTTTTCATGAAAAGTACTAAATAAGCTCATGTTAGCCCATCTCGCTCTTCTACTTCCCTCGCTTATTGTGTTAATGCTTCATGCAGTGCCACTTAGATCGACCTCGGATCTGTTGTGTTTCCTTTTTATATCAATCTCCCTGATAACGCTCTGTATCCGTGTCCAATATCAATTCGGTTAATGAAACCAAAAAATGGGATCTCCGAAGAGAAGTTGCAGAAAAAGCATGTTGGTCTTTATCAGTTACCAGATTTTTTTTTACACACAAATAAAAATTATCGATATGTGCAAGATTTGGCACATCACTCAAAGGTGAAAAATAGGCTTCTAAAAAGACCACTGGCAATGTGTTATTAATTCAATACTTTTGGACCTCACTGCCAATACTTTCTGCACTAACTTAGGCACACCCACCATATATCTGCCATGCGCTTTGTCTTAATGGATTAAGGGTTTCCCATTTGGACATCTGGATCCATTCAGATGTTACCTGGGACACTTCACCCCTCTGCTGCCTGAGAGAAAGATGCATGTTTGCACTAACATTCAACTACACACAAACACTCCTCACTGCTTTGGATAGTTGTTAATTGAGAAACAAGCCTCTGAAGTTACTTCATCTCTTCTGTTTTTTTTAAAACTTAAGACTGTATGATTGATTCTATGCGCTTCTGAAAAATTCTGGTTTGCGGCGTGTCAGATTTGAACAGATTTAAAATAGTAGTAAGTTGTGCTTATGTGATCACCTTGATTGCAAAGGTCTTTCTACCAGATTATCAAGATTTTCACACAGACATGTCAAAATATCGACTACCACAATACTATGAAGGTATTTATAGTTAAATATAAATATAAGAATGTTCATTTTATGCTAAGAATGTTCATTTTATGCTAAGAATGTTCATTTTATGCTAACATTTATGTTTACCTGCATGATACAGGGGTAGTCGATTTTTTGACCACAATGTTTTGGCAGGTCGTTATTTTTGACCTCCGTATTCTGACGTACAAACTTGCGATGGGGTGTGTACTCAGAAGTTGCTACTCCCCTTAGATATTTATTGCGCCGGAGCCAACAATTTGTCCCAAGTCAGGAGGGTGATATCCAGTTCGTCGATTCCGGCACTTGTCTGTGGGGCGACAGATGTCAGAGTATGGACCTATACATCCTAATATGCTGAGTGCAATTGTCTGAACAATCACGACTGGATAAAAGTCACACATGACATGGAGTCATTTGAGAGCTATGTTTCCTGACTGACATTGCTCCCTCTCCATTGGCCTAATAGAAATGTTGCCCCCTGCTAGCACACTGGTGATCCAAATGTTTGGCTCTCATGCCAAAAACACAGTTGAAGTATTTTCGAGTTTACCACCGTAGTAACAAAAAAAACAACAACAAAAATGAGCAACTGTGTTGGTACATTTTTTTTTATAGATTTGCAGTGGTTACATATTTTTGTTAGGACTTTTATGGTGTCCGGCCCAATTGGTTAAGTTGGAGATAACATGTCACATACATTTTTATAGGTGTTTCCTGTGTTCATGTTGGAGACTGCATTTAATGCCGTTGTTCCATGTGTTTTGCTTTTCATACTTCATGCGGTTTTAGTTTTGCACGTTTAATTTTCCTCTTCGTTTCCAGTAACCCACCCTTTGCAAGTATGCACCCGTCAGAGGTGAAGCGGAAACGTATGTGATTTGCAAAAGATGGAAAGTCTACAATGGTTCCTGCCGCACCTGGGAGCATAGGGGTGATATAATGTTGCTTATATGAATGTTGATGGGTGTTCCCCTGGTTCTGAGCAAATTGGATCACTGTTACTGCTTATACACAAGTCTTCCAAGTTACCCAAATTATTCACTGCAGGAAGTCCAAAGTAGAGCAGCCAATCTAGTATTTAATTTTAAAAACGCCTGAAGAAAAACCATCCCTAGAAACTGTAGACTACACAGTAAACAACGAAACCCTTTGAATATATTTGATGTGTTCTTACAGCTTGCTTAACAGCTCCCAAGATATATGCAGACATATGTATGATGGATTCCAAAAAAAGACACTTTAATACAGTACACTACACAAAAATCACCAGTTATCCTTGCATTGTAAACTCTCGCTAACAAGAAACTTTGTGTACAAGCATGTACCACCCAAATGTTTGTCCCACTCTAAAACACCCTCCTTGCTCCAGAGGCGTACACGGATCAGCTCGTCTGTATCGCTGACTCATATGCACCGTATTTAGGGCCGCGGTTCTGCAGCTATGGCATTTTGACATAATTATGGAATTATTGCACTTTCCATATAATTGACTAACCAGCTGTATAATTTGCAGATTCCACTAAAAATAGTTCCCAACTCAAACGATCAAAAATTATTAAAACAAGTGTCACATGTGGTGCTGTGCCCATTGGCAGAGCCCTTGAAAAAGGTTAACTTGTCCTCTTTCGGTTATTTGCCATATTCAGGTATTTAACTGGTACTAATGAGGTGAAATCTTCGCCCAGGCAGTATTAATTTAGATTAAAATGACGCAAGGACGAATTATCGTGGTCACGGAATGTGACGCTTTGTGTTGCATTATTTGCTGTTTCTTGCTGCATAATTAAGTCAACCTGCTACACAATCTGGTCCTTCATTGCTGCATAATTCCGGTGGCCTCGACTATATTCAAGAAAAGCATTCACAGAGTTTGAAAGCAGGATGCTGTCAGAAACGGGTTCTATTTAAAACGCAAGAAATCAATAAAATCACTGGATATCTTCTTTGCTGATCACAACTGATCACTCCCTGCCCTCCTCCTCCTTCCGCCCATGACCCAGATCATATTTCTCGAGCTCGTCCCCGTTTCGCTTTAAATGTTTAATCTTCAAATAATTATCTTGTGCCTCTCCTGATCTCTGTCCCTCCCTCTTTCCCAGAAAGGTGATGGTTTACCGTCAGAGCTCTCACGTTCCCATTATTGTTCACTGCCATTTATCCTCCAAGCTCTCCTGTTCCCATCATTGTTGGGACGGTGATCCGGAAGTGATTAACAGGTTAGAGCCCCGGATGACTGAAAAAAATCCGATTCCATTGTCTCGTTTCTATACACGATAAACAGCACTGGAGCAAGATGCAGAATATGTTTCTTGCTCTGCAAAGGAAAAGTAAAGAATTTTTAGGTCTGAGTTTTAACTGCCCAGTTTTTTTTGGTCTGGGTTTCAATAGCGCATCTATCAAACAGTCCTTTAGCTAACAATATACATGGACGGCTAAGGGTCCGCCCCTTTTAACCACTGGCTTTTTTCAATCAGCCTCTTTCAGTCATTGGCTCGAAACGTTGTCAATGTCATCTTGCCTTGGCATAGCGGAGTATTTTATCTCATCTAAGGCTTTTGGCTGTTTGAGCGTTTCCATCCAATTTCACTAAAATGCTTGCACTGAACTGCATGGGGGGGCTACACTACAACTGTAACCCTTTCTGTCCACTTCTGTATAACTCACTCTAATGCACTAACATTGCCTATGTTGGCGCATTAAACTCTTGGTTTACCAATGCTTTTTTTTTTTTATAAGAGAAAGTGGTTCAGCTGGGCCTAAATTATAGTACAGTTGTATTTAATCAGTTGAATCAATCACTGAGCACATTATATGTGGACAGAACATCTTACATCTAGCCTTGAAACCTCAATAATATCATAGTTCCATAAACCACAAAAGGTTTTTATTCTCAATACATTTCATATTCAGCATAGAAAAGCGACAACAGTCATTGATGTTTTGTGACCCCAAAGATCACAAACAGAGCCAAGAATGTGCACAAGGAACACACACAGTGCGTGTAAATAAAAAAAACACAACTTTGGGCTATTATTTAGCTAGGGATTGTATTGGCTGAAGCCTAGTTTAGGAATATTAGTTCATTAAGTTTCTTAGTAGTATTTTATCGAAGATGCTCGATAGTTGGTCTCATCATGACTAACAAATTGTGGAACAACTGGAGATGGTCGAGCATGCAATCGTTCAAATCCTTGGTATGTGTCGATGCCTTGGGTGTGTAGAAAATGTGCATCACCAAGTGAGAATAAGGGATACAATTCACTCTTTGGGTCAAATACTGTGACCCCAGAGTATAAAAACAGTCAAGAATATGAGTTGACCCAAAGATCCATATGAGGGCTGTATGGTCTCTTCATATTGCAGCAAATCAGGAGAGTTTGATCGGCCGAGCGACGCGAGTGTGGCCTGTATTTAGGCCAAATATCCTGCGAACGCTGATGCGGCACTTGGGTGTCGGGAAGCAAACGGGCAGGAAAACCTATGGTGGTCTCAACGACCTTTCACTTACTTCCAGGCCTAATTCAATCGGCCTACCATTCTCACAACCCAATTCAATATTTTTCCAGCTAGATGAAGTTTCTTACCTTTGCCTTTGTTCGTATTTTATCCTCCCACTTGCATCCTACTTTCGCAATACATACTGGAGGGTTTTCCATAGCTTTTACGCCTCTAATGTGAGAAAGAAGACAAACTGGTTCCACAAACGGCAATTATATATTTCCATTGCAGCAAAAAATAATAACCTTCAGACAAGATTCTTGGATTGGTAACATTCCCACGACGGGGGCCAAGGAGTAGCGCTAAGCAGAATCAACAAACTCCAGGCTCTGCGTCTCGAGAGAGGAACATTTCCTTATGTTCAATTCTTACTCGATTATAGTCACTCATGAATGGATAAAACAATAGAAAGCATTCACTTGTGTTTCAATTTAACACATCCCTGCTTGGAACTAAGTGTAAATTAAATATATAGCATCATGGGAATTCACGTTACCATCTCCACCAAGGGCACTTTGCACTGTACTGGACAAGTCCATGCACACAATCAACATATATAATTCTAAAGAAATAGTTTGTCTCCAAATTTCTCTGCTCTCTTCACAGCAATCAAGGGGAAAAAGTATGCACTACCCTGCAGACTTAGATTGCATTTGCACTTAAAAGTGTATAATGAACTGTTGTAACCTGCCCACTTCTGCATACTCTGCATCTTAAAGTCCCTTCTGCTCCAAGCTGCAACCAAGTCGGTATTAAAATAAATAATTAAGGTACTGCTTTGTGTTTACCCACAAAGGAAGCAAAGCTTGTTCAGTAGAAGATCCTTGCACTGCCCTACAAGGGGCCACAGTCCACTGAGGCAATGCAGATTTGACCCCTGCGACTGTAAATGACAACTTTGACAGTGTGTTTCAGGTCAGCGAGGGGCTCACCTGCAGCATCCATTTTGGTTTGATTTAAAAACTGCATGACTTGAAACGAGCACAATGAAAGCTAGCAGGTACAGGAAAATCCGGGTCAACCAAAAAAAATAAACAAGACGCCCTCCCAGACACTATCACAAAGATCTTCTTGAATTAAACTCCCTTTGCTTGGTAACTCACACCAAGTATTTAAAATCTTAAGGCGGTGTCATTTCTTTCCAAATATGCACAGTCACACACAGCCAGGTAACGGACACCATCAAGTGCTGATTCCTCCAGTCCAATTAAAGGTCTTCCTAGAGATGCACGATATGGCGCCCATATAGAGAATGCTCTTAGAAGCCTTCACAATGGTGGGTGGCACTACACCAACATGGATAGCATAGTGCGCTTAACTTCAGGCACCCAAAGCTCATGTGCCGCACTGATCACTTCATATTACTGCATTAATAGATGACATTTAAGAAATATACAATATTAAGCAGTGAAACTGAATTGGTCCTTACACTTGCACATATTGGATTGATGGAAGCTGGAAATAAAAGAGCCCTGCTCTCCCACAGACGAACCTTCAGCTAGAACAAGCTACATCGTGTTAAAAGACCATGCAAACAACATATGCAGCACTTGTCAAAAGCAGTACCATCACAAAACAAGCATTAGCAAAGACAATAGGCCTCGCCTGTGAAACAGGATGGCTTTGCCAAAGCTTTATATCCCCACCTTGATGGTTGGCATGTATGTGTACACAGGTGTAGTGGCCATTTCTGAATTAATGTTGTTTTGCATGAAGAAAATCTATTCAAATATGTGAACCGTGTATACATGGAGCGTTCAGCTTTAAATGGTTTCTTCAGCAAAAAAAAAAAATAATAATTCCAAGATGGCCGCTGTGAGTTCATGTGCACACAGATGCACTGACAGCCATTTAGTAGGTTTTTGTTTTTACTTTAATTTACCGTTCCGAGACAGCCACGGCCTTTTTGGAACAGCAAAAAAAAAGTATCCGCGAATGAAGCGCAAAAGAAAAAAAACGAGCACCCACTTGCAATGTGCAGCTACCAGGCCTTGGTAAAAAATAATTAAAAGGAAAAAAAAAAAGTTAACACGTAAGCCAAGAGGGAGGTTTGTAAAGCAACTTGGGAAGTGGGTTGAGAAATTGATGTGGGTACTGTGAGCATGGGGTCGGAGGCTTGCAAAATGCAGGTGGCCTAGTAATAGTGTGCAGCTACCAGCATTAAAAAAATAAATATATAAATCAAGGAAGTTGAAAGAGACTGAAGAAAGCGTTACACTCCCAGAAAGTGATTTAAAAAAACTAAGAAAAAAAAATCCCTACAGTCAGCAGTGGAAGGATACAAGTCAACCAATCAGAAATATGGTAAAGCATATACGAGTCACAGGGAGACCAAACACAAGACCGAGAGGAAAGACATTGAATAAGGAGCAGGAAACAGTCAGACAAGAAAGAAATCCAAACAAAAGCATGGGACTGACCCATATACCCTCTATGTATATAGCTCTGTAGAAAACAGGTCTTCAACTACAGACCGCTAAGGCTGTTTGTAGATTGAGACCTAAAAAAGGTAAACAGCCTTTAATCTCCCATCAAACGAAACATCTAACATGAGAGCAATGAACCACACGACATGCGATTCTATTTTTGATCAGATATGCTCTTTTTTATACTGATATATTATATATAATTGTGTACAGCATGCAAAAAAGAGCCCTTTTCGTCTTTTGTTTAGTCCTCAAGAAAGTTCTGTTTTACAGAAGATCAAGTGTAGAGCTGCTCTGAACAGCAGTGGCGCAGCCTGGCTGGGTGACGTGGGACCCAATACAAGCAAGGAAATGGGCTATGTGTCCCTCTCTCTCACCCAAGGCGGCATTAAAATACAAACATAATTGGGGTACAGCGGGGGCTCTAAAACCTAAATCTGGGTGTCACTGCACCTTATGCAATAATGATAGCTGCAGCTCTTCTTACTGGTCTCCAAGTTCTTCCTTTCCGTCCCTTTCTCTCCTCCCTTTCTTCTTAATTCTCTCCTCTCTTCCCACCCCCTTCTGGCTGTTCTTCTTTTCTATCTCTTGTTAATCCTTTTTTTCTTCCCCTTTTCTATTCCCAACATCCGAATGTCTGCCTCCCTTCTCTTGCTCCTTATGCTCTTCCTCACCCCCTTTCTCTTTCATCATCCCCTTCTGTCTCTTTTCCTCTCCTCTTCTCTGTAAATCTCTTCTCCATTTCCCACCTAACCTTTACTCCGCCCTCCTACCCCACCCATCATCCCCGGAGACAAACAAAAAAAGCTAGGCACAGGCAGGTTCTGTGTTTAAAAATAAAAATCTAAGCGCCAGGGCACTAAAGTAACTGCAGCTGGGGCAGGGGCAGGGCAGTCTGGGCTCCATCCCACCTCGAGGCCCCGGTGTCACTGCACCTGTGACACCACTGGCAGCTACGTCCCTCGGGTGGGTGAGGCCGCAAAAAGAACGAGCTTTGAAAAGGGTGAAATGGAATGAATACACAATTCTTCCAATTTCTTTACTTGGTTTACACAGTTGTTTCAAAATCAGTGGAATAGGTTTTGTTGTGAAGAAAGTAATCAAGAGAGGCGTTTCTTCAATAATGCGCCGAGGGCCAACAGACTTTTTTTGTGTGGTGAAGATGTACCATAGCGCCTAACTCTTCCGAAAAGAAAAGGAGCCAGCCTGTTTCTGTCTCAGGAGCCGATTTTAACTAATATTTCTAAGGACAAACCTCTAAAACAACTATCCGAGAAAAAACATTACCATTTGCAACAGGACTACAATATATCCAGTCTTGCTTAAAACAAACAAACAAAAAAAGAGAACAGCATTCGCACAGCCAGTGCCTTGGCAAGCCTGTGATGTTTTTTTCCAGCACACGTAGGCTTCACATGTCCAAAATCTTTCTGCTATCTAAAGTTGTGGTGCACACGCTGTTGTGTGCGTGCGTGCTGTGCCTGTGTGCTCCATTGGATGGCCGGGGCTGAGATACAAGACATCCATGGGCTATGAATATGATTTAGCAACAGGAAGTCCAGGATAGACAACCCTCCATGTGGGCTCTGAAGGGAGATGAACGGTCATAAGGGGCTTCTCAGACAGCCTGCTGCATGTTAACAGCAGGTTGGGCTGTGACAGAAGTATCACAGGTCCCCAAAAATTGCCACAGTAACTCAATCTGCCCCAATCTCTACCAGTGGCACCGAATTACCGTCCCGTATAGTCCCTTCCTGCCATGTTCTCGAATCCATCCGCCTCGTGCCTGTGGGCGAAGCACGCGCACTCCTTCCCTCAATAGGTCACATGTTTTGAAACGTGCTCCAAAACCACAGAGGCAGCCTGCTGCTATTAACTGCCAATCACAGTCATTTTACGCAAGGTCCAAGGAATTAAAGCGATGTGCCCAATTTCTCATGAAACGCCTCACCACGAGGCTCGCCCCGCCCTCTAAATGGGAGCAACTTTTCCTGAGAGCGATGCCAACAATAAAGAACTGGCAGCCAATTCAGCTCGCCTTGAAATATTGCCACAGTCCACAAGAAATAAGGGAACAATATTCTACTGTATTAACCCATGTGTGAAACATCCCAGCAGTTGGAGCTCTTCAGATCGGATACTCTCTTTCTTAGCACGGAACACAATGTAGGTGCCAAATATCTTTTATCTGCCTGTATACCTAGTCATAATTACTGTTGATGTAGCTACTTTTTTTTTTTTTTTACTTGCAGAATGTTTTTTTTAATTTTGACATTTTAGCACAGCTTAATAGGAAAAAAAAGTAAACACCATTTTATGGCAGCATAGAGCTTTTAAGATGAGGACATGCTGTGTTGTAATAAAAAATAAACCTACACAGCTTGTACATCATCATTTTGTGCAGACTCATGGGTTCTCGGTGCAATGATGTGCGCCGAATAAACTCAACATCCATTAAAGACACATTACTAAAAGTGATTTGCAATCACACACCCGCGGATGTGCATGTGTGTCTTTTACTGTCATAAGTGCGCGCCGGTGACTGGTTCCGAATCACCATGTGATCGGTCTCTCTAATACCAGGCTACGCTGCCAGGACACATACTAGGCCACATGGTGTCCCCAAGCCATGGCGCGCGCCTTCTCAAAGTGATGACTGTAATGTATTAACTGGATGGTCACAGCTATGACCTTTATATATCCTGAAGGCACCTTCTGGAGGCAACAGTGAGTAAGTGATTTATAGAAATTATTTCTAGGCCTTGGGCACTGTAAGGGAGGGTGGCATTCATAGGACTTCCTTGTTACCTATCCTTACACCTTGACATGTCCTGACACCATCACGTATCCTACCACTCTTAAGCCTCGACTTTAAGACTTCAAACCCAATCCCACTTGCTGCCCCTGGCATACCCCATAGCCTTCATAGCTACATGTACATGGCTTTTCATACACACCTGGTATGTCCTTGTCAATCAGATTCTATATAACGGAGACTATATAAATGCAATTCCAATTCAATACAATATCATGGTCTCCTTATGTAATACAGTGGCTACACCCTAGAATCCTGTGATATCACATAGCCTGTGGACTGGTCTGTAACACAAACACACGCTGCATGAGTCCCACATTGGCCATACCACAATATCAAGTTCACACAGCAGACCGCTTCATGTGCCATATCTCTCTCTCGCCATTCCCAGTGCCTTGTGGAAATTGCACCCACGTATGCTGTGGCCCCACACACAAAGGAGGCGCAAGCTCTCCCACACACAGGGGACACATTTGAAGTATTTGTAGACCTCTAGACGGTAGATTGCAGGTTGCTGTTCGAAGAGACGCAGTGTTATTTGCAGCGTCAGCTCAGCAAAGTGCTTTTGACATCTCCGAAGCGGACACGCTGTGCGCGATTCGCAGCGGCTCTTCTAGGGAAATCCGCTGAAGGTGCAGATGAGACATTTGTGGCCGTGCCAACACCCTGAAATTATAGACACCTCATCCAGCCGTAAAATTGAAATGCTTCTGCAAGTGCCATTTTTCAGGGAGGTTGGGGACGATAGACTTGCTGATGTCCTGCATTTTGAAGGTCAGGGCGTCCGTCGATTGCTCCATTAAACTGTCATAACTTGCCAGATATGGAGATTAATAGAAAATTGTAATGCTCCAGCAGTCTGAGAAGCCAGCGTGAAGATGGTTAGAAGCTCCAGGACACTGAGCACTCGACATAGGTAGCTCAGTTATTATTACAAGTATGTGAGGATGTTATGTGTCACCAGGGTGCAACACGCATGTACATGAGCTCTGACCTGGGGACAATGATAGTTTTCCCTAAGACGAGGCAAAGAAGGGGAGAGGTTAAGTGTGGCCTTATGTGTACATGCTGCCAAAAACAATCACATCGTTCCAGGGTTTTAGTTGTGTATAAAAAGAAGTTCAGGGGACCAAAAGTATTACTTAGAAACCCACCACCAGCTAAGCCAAATAATGAGGTTGACGGACACCAAGGATGCATACTTTTGTCCCAGAGTTGCAATTCCCCAAAACTTTATGTCCCTTTAGTTCATTCTTACAGCTTCTTTTTCATCCCAGTCTAATACTTACAATATGTACTTCTCTTTGGTAGTCGTGAAAAGAAGGTCCAATCAAAATTTCTATGGTAGGACTACCTACTGGATAAACTGTATAGAAAATGCCAGATTTTTACTGATCAACAAAAGTATGCATGCTGTGCCTCGTAATGCCTTGTTCAAAGCCCTCCTGTTCAAGACCTCCATCAGGAATTGCCAACTAGCAGAATATAGTATTAAGGATGCTCTAGTCTCACTGTTTTAATATCGCAAAATGCCCTCTCCAAAGATACAAAAAAGAAATGAGGATGTGGCGCAGTGGCCACAGCAGTGGCGGCCGGAGATGACTCACGGGTGGCGAGGCAGGCGCAAAGGGGGGGGGGGTCGTAAATGGGCGCGGGGTTGCACAATACACACAAAAAAACATACACTTGCCTTGCCGCCGGGTCCCGCGTCTCTGCTCCTGCTCTCCTCGTGGGACTCGAGGAACAGGAAACCGGTAGAACAGCCAGGCTTCCCTGACCAATCACAACTCTGCAATACAGCGTTGTGATTGACAAGCACCCAGGCTCCCCTGACCAATCACAATGCTGCAATGCAGCGTTGTGATTGGTTTTGAGCATCCTGGTTCGACACTCAACGAGGGAATGGGGGCCTGGGCATGCTCTCCACGCAGGGCCTGCATGGAGAATGGGGACAGTGCGCATGACTGGTTTGGGCGGCCCAAGAGGGCCAACCAAACAGTCACTGCGCACTTAGGAGTGGGCAAACCACTCCTCCCCTTCCCTCCTCCGAGAGCAGAGCAGCCCGCCCACCCGCCCGCAAAGGAAACATAAAATGATAATAACTCAAAGTTATTATCAGTTTATATTTCCCTTACTGCACTGCTCAAAAGCAGTGGAGCGACGTTCCTTTGCCATAGCGGAGAAGCCGCCACAGGCTGCCGACTCCGGAGCTGGGGATCAGGGTTAGAGTCTCTGCATCGGCGCAACATCCTGTGTTTCTGGGCAAGTCACTTAGTCTCCCCGTGCACAGCGCCTGGATACCCTCACGGGTATTAAGTCGTGCTATATAAATCTACAAGCAAATTATGGCAAATGGAAGGGACAACTACTCCAGTCAACAACATTTTTCACATGGAACCGACTTCGTGATTATACGCTGCTCTACTTTATGATCAGGGTTATTCACGCTTCAGGATGCGCACCTTTTGTGTCTGTGATTGATTCTTAGAGGGGGGCCTTCAGATAAAACGTGGGTTGTTTTGCTCCACAGACTGGGCATGATCTATTCCTCGAATGCTAAACCTGCAGGGCAAATCCACTGTAGAGCATCTCCGAGGTCATGCGCCACAACACACCACACTATCAGGTGACCAAATGGGAACTGGACCCTGTGAATGTCAATAATGCAAGATTTGTGCTGGCAAACGAATGAAGGTGCTTAATCTTGTTGAGGTAGAAATGAATGCCTACCACTGACCTACTGAGATGCCTATTCCCTGTTATCATTCCTTCAAAAGCTTGCTCGTGCCAATCTGGCTCATCATGGCAATCTTTTCAAAGTTTTGTAAACTGCCAAAAGCTTCAAGTACCTGAACACAAAATGTTACGATTTTATTTATTTTATAGGTGAACTACAAATGAGGTAGCTTTCTTGTTTCTTCGAAAGGCATTCTGAAATATGTTGTTGATGTATACAATTTTCCCCTATATTTTACTTTTCAGGAATTGCCACGAACTGCAATTGCATTCCCATTTTAAATGATGTGATAGAATTTTATTTAGTGTTAATTGGATTAACTTTGACTTTCAGCAAAAGTATGGAGCGAACTGATCGTCGAGTGGGCTATGCTCCTATTTTAACATTTACAATTCACAGGGAACCTGTTGCAATCATAGCCACACTTTAATGAAAATATAACTTGCTTTTTTTAAATAAATTGCTTGCATTCATATTCTTTTTGCTTCACAAGGCCGAGTGTGCAGACATTACTGTTACCCAATCCAGTGGCAAATCTGTTAGCAACCTCATAAGGATGAACAGCTGGGTTACACATTAGGATCATACCCCCGAGTTGCATATAAATCCCTAGAGAGCAGACTCAATCTACTGATTTGTTTTAAAGAAAGAATCAGAAAAATAAAACGAGCACCCAAAAAAGTGAAATCACACAAAACAATGCCAGATTGTCGCCACTCATTTTGTGGCGTTTGAAAGAAACAGGAGCCATGGATCGTCTCTATCAGTCTCTCAACTACTTTGGCCCATAACCCAATGACAAGTAGAGCCAAATGCATTTCATGTGCTCAGCATAGATTTCTTTTTTATGCAGGATTGCACATTTTTGCAAGAGCCCAGTAGCTACAAACTTCTATTTATGAACCATCATCCCACATATACTTTATTATAATTTACCATTTGACAATGGCGGATGTCCATCTTGGAATGGTAAATTAAAAATGAAGTCCAACAAAAAAAACCTACGAGATAGTCACCCATGAGTCCATAGGGATGCACCTGCACAGAGTGCCATATTGGAATGCTTCTATGGTGGTTTATGGGGAAACAAATCCAAAATGGCTACTCATTAGTGCATGTGCACAGCAAGCACCCTTTAATGTTTTTTGTTAAATTATAACAAACACCTTGCCAAGATGGACGTATGTGCAGATGTGCAACAAAAACATTTAAAAAAAACGATGGCCATCGGGAAGGCACACGCATGCATACATAAAGGGAGCCATATTTCAATAGATTTTGCCACAATGATAAACAAGCATTAAGTGAGTGAATAGTTATGTGCCAAGTGTCACAGGTGAGACCTATTGGCTTTGCCAGTGCTGGTTTGTTTTTTGTTATCTAAACAAATAACACCCTAGCTTCATGGGGGGGTGGGTGGGGCGAAGGGGGTGGGGTCAGAGGACCAGAAGGAAAAGTGGTCTGTCTACATTAGCATCCTCCCTTACATTGTGCAAAATCTGCTGCTGAGCTTAAACCATCTTTAGCTAGAAATAACCAATGGAATGTAAGCAAATGGAAAGAAAATAATCAGCATCATCCCCAAACCCCTCACTGTATCTTCATTTTCGTAGGAGTTCTGGCACACATTAAAGCCGTCTTGTATTTAGCCAGACACAAAAAAGATTTGTAGTGTTTCTGATAACAATTGCCGGTGTGACAACCCCTAAAGAGGCCCCAAGCTGGATCCTCTGAAAGCCTCTTTGAAAACAAATAGCTTGAAGCCCGTGCTTTTCCCTCAAAACTGAAGAGGGGCGGCAGATTGAAGCCATTAAGAGGCTCTGACGTCGAGCTGAGCTCTCCTGGCACGGTCTGAGAGGAATGCACTGCACATCGAGCCCGGCAGCGTTTCAGTGCCAGCATGGAAGGTATTAGACTAAACATAGGGGGCAGGCCGTCTCCCAAAGCACTCGACCCTACACAGAGGTGGGAAAAGGAAAGGCTTCCCTCCCCTGCCCCGTCTGACACTGAATCTTTATGCATAGCAGGTCCCAGCCATCAGACAACTGCACATCCAGCCACAGGCTTAATATAGCTCCTACAAGCCTCCATCTGCCAGACTTCACACTCCAGCACTGGGCAGTAATTTACTTTTCCAACACTAATTGCTCTATTTAAAGAAAAATTCACATGCACTCGTCTGCAAAGGATTAAAGAGAACACATGGTGGTAATGGATTCTGCTGTCCTGAAGTATGACCCTAGGACAGAAACAATGGCATTGGCAGAGTGCCCGTTCTTTCCTGGTGGGAAGGAAACACGTTTTTTTCAATATATAAACCGTGCTCTTATTTAACCATCCTGCAGCATAAAGTATTACGCTAGCGGCTCTTAACCTTTTGACTTTTGTGGACCCCTACTTAATCACTACTGAAATCCGGAGACCCCCACTGAATCACTACTGAAATCCGGAGACCCCCACTGAGTCATCATTGGAAGCCGGGTACCCCTGCCTTAGTAGCTTCTATGATTTCAACCTCAAAACAATCCACAAAAATACAAAAACAAGTAAACATCAAACAAATTCTCAAATGTTTACATTTTTGTTTAATTCTCAATCAAATGTAGGAAAAAAAAAATCAATTGTGATTCTCTTTTCATACTTTATTCATTTCAATGTGTTAATTGTAATATTATTTAATTTTGTAAAACAGTCGCGGACCCCCTGATTGGGCCTTGCGGACCTCCAGGTGTCCCCGGGCCACAGGTTAAGAACAACTGTATTACACTAAAGCCCAATTCTGTTGTGGCTTTTCAGGCAGCAAAACCAGAGGCAGGACAGGATGAAGCATGAAAAGGTTCTCTACATGCATCATTTCTACCATCTAAACTGGTAGATTGGGTCTATCTTAAATCTTACGCAGTCTCCAGAGGCTACAAGAGTAGTACTGCAATTGAAGGATGTACGGAGTCGATCCAATCCTTAGATATTCTGAAGCACGTCCTACCCAACATGCTTTGAGGCGGCCTTGATTAAAACCACCACTTCACAAAATAAACTAAATAAAGGGGATCGGGGAAAGAAATGACAGGTGTAAATCAGGCAAGTGCACAATGAGTAAAAAACATTTAGAGAGCTAGTGCAAAGGAGGACGATGGGCAAGCTGGTATTTCTACTAAAATGTCCTTCTGAGAGTCAGGCAACCTATCACAAACTGGTCTCTAGGCCAAAAGTGAGAACTTGTTCTATCATATTTTTAGTGGTTCAACTGCATTAACTCAGAAACAACATTTCACCCATGCGGACTAGCACTATAAAAATTATAAAAACATTGTGCTAAATAGTAGATTGCCTCTGGAAATAAGAAAGTAAAGTTAACGGGAGTCGTAGTCACAGAGACAGTGGCCTGCGAATAGGGCATAAGATGGTTGTGTGGAATAAGAAGACACTTAGAGTATGACAGAGGTGGCGTGGAGTGAGATCACATACACGGAGGCAAAAAAAATCAAATGGAAACAGAGAGATTAGGCCCACTCCGAACACTGTTGAAGCTTCTGATATAGTGGTGTAAGACTGTACGGAAACGGAACTGTGGGAAAAACAAAATTCTTTATCTGTGATTGCAGTGTGTATTTGTACACAAGCATCGGTCTATCATTGTCCTTTCGTTCAATGAAGATATGAAAATGCACTATTCGTTAAATGTAGTACCAAAAGAATGTGACAACAAAAAAATGCATCTGTGGAGGGGCTTTAGGTCCTGTGGCATTCTAGATGGCTCATAGAGGGGCTTTAGATGCTATGCCATGTCAGATGGCTCCTAGCGCTTAGTTAAAATTCACATGTATGCTCAAGACGTTCGCTTCCCATACAGAAGCCACAGAAAGCTATTACTGCAATCCATATCTGTGCGAATAAACCAAACCCACATCTATAAATACCACTCTGAACAGCAGCTTCAATGAACAACTAAAGGTTTCCGTGACATTGTGCTGCCTGCATACACGCAAGAGGACTCTATGGATGTTAAACTACAAAAGGAAAGACCAGCTTAACCCACTCTCCGAGCTGAGCAGGAGATGCAGCACCTACCGAGCCTTCGGGTATAATCTAAGGAGAGAGCATGCTTCAATTTTTCCATATTTGTAGTCGAACACAGATGATTTTAAAGAAATAAATTCGACAGATCTATATAAAGCACTGAACGGAACACCTCTTCTCACTCAATGGTTTGTCAATGTTGTTGGCTGAGATCACGCATGTCAATGGTGACCACTCACTTGGTCATCTTTGTGACACGATGCTGTGTGACCAGAGTCCAGTGCAAAGCAGGTTGGGTCCCATCACCAAAACCAATGCATTAAGCAATGGATGGTATCATAATGAACATCGACTGCTCACTACAATCCCAATGTTGTGCCATCAAATTGGCTACCAGTCTATAGGGCAGAACTGGGTAGACCCACCCAACACAGTGCTTATTCCGTTCTTGTTTCTATATCTCTATTGTTGCAGTCCCCACCTTGCCTTCCTGAACCAGTGATTCTGCGCACTCAAGCTTTGCCCCCTGCCATGTTTGACTCCCCTTCACATCGCTACCCTTGTCCGCTTTAGTTATATCTTCAGTTCACAACCACACTGTGCGATAGAGTTCCTACCCTCCTTAGCGCTGTAATCCCAATAACAGTGCCCCCACTCCATGGCCCTTTGATCCTTTGCCACCCTATGTCACTTGTATACCGCTTCCACCATCCTCTCCAACACTGTTGTTCACAAACAAGTCTCTGACCCCATCCTCCTCTCCAGCACCGTCCACTCTGGCTCTCTCACTGTAACGTGTTTAAAGTAACAAGGGAACCCAATTGTAATGGTCAGGGACCATGGGTAATAGTTTGTTATAGTTACAAAGTAGACCCTGACTAGGAAGATCAACAGAACGAACAATGAATATAGGCCTGAAATCAGTGCTATATTGAGGCTGTCCAGCTGGACAGAGAATTTTAATAATGCTTCAAATCACAAAAACAAGAATAAAGTGGGACACAATCCTGCGTCCAACGCAACACATAACAAAAGACATAAATAAACAGAAATTTACAAAAGGCTCAGGCAGGAAGGAAAGCGTACTTGTAACTTATAAATGGAAATACAACAAGTAAACAATAAGTAGTAACACCGTTACACATCAATGGTTAATTCAATTGTGTTTACGGTGTTTATAAGGTTGACGAAGTTTCGATCCTGTAAAACCAATATTGGGATCATCATCAGGACGTAAAGTTTACATGCCTGAGAGAAATTAAGCCCGAGAGAAATTAAGCCTGTAAAACAGTAGTGAAAGGTAGAAAAGAAAAAAAGAGAAATTGTAAATAGATCATAGAAATGGTGAGGGAATAAGTGGCACTATGTTTTAGAGGTTGTGCTCAACCATTTCTATGATCTATTTACAATTTCTCTTTTCTACTTTTCACTACTGTTTTACAGGCTTAATTTCTCTCAGGCATGTAAACTTTACGTCCTGATGATGATCCCAATATTGGTTTTACGGGATCGAAACGTCGACCTTATAAACACCGTAAACACAATTGAATTAACCATTGATGTGTAACAGTGTTACTACTTATTGTTTACTTGTTGTATTTCCATTTATAAGTTACAAGTACGCTTTCCTTCCTGCAGGAGCCTTTTTGTAAATTTCTGTTTATTTATGTCTTTTGTTATATGTGTTGCGTTGGACGCAGGATTGTGTCTCACTTTATTCTTGTTTTTGTGATTTGAAGCATTATTAAAATTCTGTGTCTGGCTGGACAGCCTCAATATAGCACTGATTTCAGGCCTATATTCATTGTTCGTTCTGTTGACCTCTCACTGTAACAGCACACGCACTATCCACCCTCACTGAACGCTGACTCCGCCCTGCTCCCTTCATTTCCCCCTCCTCCAAATATTCGATTAATGGAGCATCCAAATGACTGGACGGACCATTAGTCGAGTCCATAGAGTCAGAGACGAGGTTGTCCCAACAGCAGAGTCCAGATCACCTTGTACTGCCAAAGTAAGGACTTAAAAGCCCTGAAAATCTCTCCATGGTCACTGACTAAATCTGATATGCGGTTATTACAGGATTTAGCTCCAGTGCTTTACGCTGGATTGTCTCGCGAGCAAAAAGAAATAGACAACGTCCTCAGCCCACCTCTTTGGAATAAATGGAGTCAAGGCTCGCTCCAGTGCCTAGCAACCCACTAAATAATTACCAAAAAAGATTTTCCCAAATACTTTACTGACATGATTAGCTTACTTAAAGCCTACAAATAAAAAAAAACCTTTACCGTTTCTGGGATGGTCCCCAGTGAACTCCATTATAGGACATTCCCAGCATGCTTTGCAGCATTCCAGCATCACAGGACTCAGTCGCTAATGGAGATCATTAGTGGTATTATTTTAAAAGGCTTCGGGAGATAACAATGAGCTTTTTAGGCCATTTCGGCGTCTTTGTAGGACACTTAAGAAGAGAACTATATGTGAAGAAAGGCCTCACGAGAGGAAAAGGTAAACAGGAGTGTGAGGTTTCCCAGGCGTGGGGTCATCTCCACTGATTCCCCTCTGGGAGAAGAATAACCTCATTAGAAGGGGATAATAAACGCTGCCCAACAAAGCATGAGTAAAGGTGATGAAAGGAGGATGTGGGTGGTGGGGGATGGCTGCCTGACCTCTTGAGTTGGTGCACTGGGAGGGGAAGGCACAGTTGACCTTTAGCAACAGTGCCATGGGAAGGCAGAGCATCACAATTTTGGGGGGGAGCCTGGATGGCTCACCTTTAGGGGCAAAGCCATGGGAGATGCTGCATATCTGACATTTAAAAGCAATGCCTGGGAGGGCCTGGATGTAGGACCTTTCTGGCTCCTGCTACAACAAATGAAAGAGAACACAGACACTGCTCGAAAGGGGGATCTTAGCTCAGCTAATCACTGGTATTTTCACAAATAAACAAAGATAAGGAACATCCACCCTGCAAACACTGCCTGCAAGCAGCTGCCAATCTGAAAAGGAGTCCTTTTACAGCTGCCCAGAAGGCACACACAATGGCTGGGCTGTAATCTTTATGGGACATTGTCCTTGTGATGTATTTGGTGCTCTTTCCAGCTCTTTCTCCTTTCTGGGACCCAGCTTGCCTTCTCCACTGCGGGGTCATGAGCTGCACAGGGCAGTTCGGCAAGCAGCAAAGGTGAAATTTAGGCCCGGGTGAAATTTGAATTACTCTGGTGTAATTCACATAATTTCAGGTAATTGTGTTTTCCTTTTGGCACACGAAATTCCGAAATCTACAGCCCATTTGCAACACAATTTTACATCAAGTGCTCGGGAATAGCGCGAGTGGCAAGAACCCGAGCGCCAATGCTTGCCTTAGCTGTGTTTTTCATGCTACTCTTTTTAACGCAGAATATGTCTTTGTGTCAAAAATTGAAGTGAGGACGCATTTCACACAAACATTTTGAATTCAATGATGACTTTACGTATTGTTATGCAAAATGCAATTTTTCAAAATTTTCCTGCAATTTGGAAAATTACACAAAAGCAACACACCTCTAGTTCAATAACCAACAGCGAAACCTTTTGACGCCCGATAGGGTCTATTAACCTCTCCCTCCAAATGGCTGTGGAGGTTATCACGCTTTTTCTTCATTCATATTTAAGATGTGGAGAGGTTTCCACTTCTCTCTGATGAGAATTCCACTCCTCTAGAAATTGTAATTGGCAAATTAAGGAAACTTGCTAATGTTCACTGCAAATATCTCCCCAAACACAGTTCTCCATTGTTGCCAGTTGTGCATTGGTACAAAACAGCTTCAGCATTTGGGGGGGGGGGGGGAGGGAGGGGAGGATACATAACTTGCATGGATGGTCAATCATATGTCTGTCACAAGGGGCGGGTGAGGATGGGGTCACGAAGGGCCCCACCCCAGTTCATTAGCAGTTCAGTTTGCACAAGTGTTTAATGTTTACACAATTCCATCCCTGCAGATCTCGGCCCATCACCAACATACTTAGGCCTTCACTTCCACTTCCCAACACAATGTAGAGGGGGGCGGGAGCTGATTGGAAAAGAGGGGTCCAGTACCGGTGCTCCCAAAGAATCTCGTAGTAATCACTAGGGGGCAACTGTTCCTTCTTCACTTCTACTTCCCTGTTTTACTGTAAGGGTGAGTGTGAGGGGTATGCCCAGGCGTGGGTTCCGTGTTCACCGAGCTGCATGAATCAAGCTGCACCTCCTGCACGGGCCCCAAAGGGACCACAACCAGTCTGGTGTTGCTTGCTTTTCCTTTCAGAGGGGACCTGGCCTGGCAGTTCAGTCTGGACTATACCTATTGGAGCAGGACCAAGCCAAACTTGCACGACGGTGCTTCCTGCCTAGAGGCGCAGAGGGCAATAAAGAATGTATGGGAATGTGGCCCAGAGCAGTTACCAGCGGCTAGGATCAATTAAAGCATTTCACCCATCACCGTTGTGCTTTCCTCAAAAGAACAATACAACCCCTTTCGCCTGCAGGAGGTTGATGATAATCTCACTAGCAAGAGGCAAATAGAAGCAGACACAGGCTTTGCAGAGAGCCACAAGACCAGCAACCCACTCTGAACCACGATCCAGACACAACCCAGAACTCCCCTGACAGCCACACTGGTTAGGTTGGAATATTAGCAGACTCCCTGAACGCCTTACAGAAGAACTCCATAGGGATAACTCACAAGCCCCAAACCTGAATCTGTGATTTGGAGACGAGCCCAGTTGTGGAAAACTCCACTGAATAAATCTCAAATTCAGACTTGTCAAAATAAAGCACCAAGAAGCCAAGTAATTGGGGAATGCTTTACTAAACAAATATCAACAAACCCAATACAAGCAGCACCAAAACTCAGGGCTGTAAGAATCTCTGACAAGTACGAGTGAATCCATTCCAGGACCAACTTTCATAAGTAACATTCTCACAGCCCAGGGAGTGCTGTTAAAGCCCGGGCTCAGCACCATCATACCTGCTAATTACACCCTTCCACCTCCCCACTCTACTGGGCTTGGTTTAGGGGTACAATGGCACTCCTCAAGGAGCCCATTGCATCCCAGCAAAGGATTCGGAGAACAAAAATTAAGACCCCCCAATAAAGCAAGACTAAAACCACTTTGAGTCATCACCAACAATCGCTGCAGCCATCCGCGAGCTCGTTCAGAACGAGAGGGTTCAATCTTCGGTTCCATTTCGGATTTGTCAGCCCGGACCCGCCACCCTTTCAAAGGCCTTTGTTTTGTGAACAATGGCTGCTGCACAGATGGCATGACTGGTAAATCAGTCTCTTCCAGACATTTGTTCAATCCTGGGCTCAAACAGCAGGGACCTTGGGCATTCAGAGGCAGGAAGTGGGGGATTGGCCGCCATTTCTCCATGCATCTTATCCAGGACACACATGCGCACAGAGGCCTACAAGTTATACATCACACAACGTACGTTAATCATCCTCTATCACTAATTGATCTACAAGAAAATAAAGAAAGAGAGAGAGAGAGAGAGACAGACCGACAGAGAGAGAGAGAAAGAACTCTGCCTACATCGGTCACTCTGGACGCAAACTGCACTTCCGGAACTGCCACACAGGCCGAGGGGGACACTAAATTCTTGCCTTACTGATAAGGTCATTTTGCAATTATTCAGCTCGATAGTTTTTAATGCACTGTGAGAAAATGGAGCCTAAAAGCCAGTCAGGGATTAATAGTAAATCTATTTTAATAACTGGCCTGGAGTCACTATAACGTAAGCACGTCTCCTCCTCGTCTGCTGAAAAGCACCACTTAAAGCTGCTCAAGTCGAGACCTGAAACACATGCTGAAATGAAAAAAAAGGCTTTACTCACTCGTCGTCGACCAACACCGGATGCCGTCGTCACGTGCGTTAACCAGCACGCGCAGAGGCACGGAAAGGACAAACACACTTAGCTGAATCTTATAGCGGCAGCGTGTCATTGTACGTCACTCTATAGTAGAAGGGGTAAGAGTCAACCAAAACACAAGCATACAGCTCAAAATCAGAGCAAATTCACCCATTCTGGCGAGGATATGTAAACCGCTTCAGTCACTGACATTTCTTGTCATCTGGTGCGCCCGTCAATCATCACAACCTACCCTTTTGTCGTGCTTTCTCCTCAAGGGGACGCAGACCGCGTTCAGTATGATGACACTACCAGACTTTGCCTGCCCCACCACCTCTGGGCATGAAAACTGAATGAATAATGCATAGTCGACATCAGTGTAACCATAAGCAATGCAGCCTTCATTACTAGCTCATGCTACCCGTACTTTTAGCTGTGTATAGCGCGAACTCGACCCGAAGGTTTCGGAGCGCTTTACATGAGCAGTTGCATTACAGACGGACACATTCATTTTAGGCACGGGGCGATTAGGTGATCTGCCCAGAATCACAGGATGCTTGAGCTTTCCGCCGGACTCGAGCCTGGTTCCCCAGCTTCAAAGTCGGCCGCTCTTGCCGTTAAGCCACATTCTCTCCCCTGAAGGAGGTGCCCATCTATGATGGTTGAGAAACCTCTTTCACAGCTTAGCTACTAAGATGAGAATATGTTGAGTACTTGCTCGCCCAAAAAGTTTACATTCTTGTTACATTTGGAGGTCATCTTCCCCCTTTCTCATGATCTCAGACTTCAGCATCTGTGTACTCTTTGTTTTACGAGGTCATGTGATTCCCAACAAAAGCCTGTATTCAAATCTCTATATATTCGTGACTTGTTTTGCTTACTGCTTACTCTATGGTTTCCGGAGGACCCTCTGTCCAATTGTCTCCGATTCACAGACTACTGTTTTTTTTGTTTATAAACCCTTACAAGCTTTTGACTGACATGTGTGCAGATTTTCTTTAACAAAACACATTACACAAACGTATCCTAACGTCGCAGTATTTTCACTCCACATTCTTGCCAGCAAAAACATTTTCCCTAAATAGTTGAGGGCAAGAGCTAAAGTAGTAAATTAGATCATCTTTGGATATTTGGGCCTATTTCTATAACCTCCACACGTTTTTTTAGGGAAAGCACAGCAATACGACAACGTTTGTGAGGCGAGGACATTCAGATAGCTGCAATATTTAGAACATCAGCACCAACCTGAAATAACCCATAGCTAAACCAAGAGTGGTGGGCGAAGTATTGTCAGGCCATTGGCCAAGTCACATTTGCTTTGAAACCCCATTATGCAACAATTTAATGACAAAAGATGAAGGTTTCGTGCACATCACTGTTGAAAATTTCTGGTGTAACAAATTATTTCAAATACAGGGGAAAATACGGCGACTGAAGTGAAGTTGACAGATCCTAGATGGAAAGTTTGGGAAATTGAGAGGGCAGCAGGCTTCAAAGACAGAAGGGAAAATGACCATCTATTTAAGAAGCTTCTTGCACATGCTTGGATACCTATGCCAAGAAAGTGGCTTTGGAATATTGGAAGTTCACACTTAAAAGAGAGAAGTCAGTTTTTTTGACCGTCCTCCAAAAAATAAAGACAATCTAAGATTCTGTACTTTAGGAATCTTTGCTTTAAATATCATTGACTCAGAGAAAAAAAAGGGATATTTTTTCATCTTTTGAGACGCTGGTACTTAAATAAAAAATAAAATAAAAATAAAAAAACCTGTAAAATCCTATGCACCTTTTCTCAAAAAAAAGTAGTGACTCAGTTTGCTTTAATAATCATTTAGGAATAGTTTAGGTAGTTCTAAAATACTTTTGAAGTACTTCTCAAATACAGTTTCCAAACACTCAAGCTTAACTAGGTCTCTACTAGCTGAGAGTAAAGGGGTAGTCTTGCCGTCCATTATTTAACAGTATGCGAAGGATCTAGTCTACATACAGAGGTGGGTATTTGGCTCGAATACAAACTCCTTCTCCTGAACACTGCTAAAGGATCAAAAGAGAACCCCCCCCCTTTTTTTTTTTAATCAAACGCTGATAGAATGTGAATCTAAATTGACCTTTTAAGAGTAGAACGTGTTTCCAAAGTAACTTCCTTTTATCAACGTTTGTTTTTTATGGATGTCCTTTTATCAGCGGCTGGTGCACACTGATCCAATGATATATCCTTTCATGGAAGACTAGTCCATAAATCCAATGGGACTAACTTTCAGCAAAGGTCTGCAAGTGGATACAAATAACTTCCCATCATTGGAACCACAGAGATCTAGTGTGACCACCCCCAGTCAGCCCGTACGCTCATTTAATTTAGCCACTTTGCTCACTGATTGGCTCAGTTGTACAGAGTGATCGGTCTTCATCTTAGACCAGCACCCAATTACATCATAACCTCCCACGAGGCAGCCACGCTGCTCCAATACAGCCTCTATCACAGTACATCCCACAGACACACAACACTTTCTTCACGGACTACTAAAAGAATCTGGCAATATGCCCAAGATCACAGTATACTACTCAGCTGAGCCAAGACATTAACATCTGGATTTAACTGAAGAACCTTCATTTCTAATTTGGATAACTCAAATGAACTTCAAAATGCAGGCAGTTTATACATACCCGATCAAATAAGAAATACGCTTCTTATCATCTGATGAATGGCACCAAGCTAGGGTGAAAAGGCATTTGTAGCCTCAGCATCAGGACCTCTTCACAAATGCAGTGGGACATAACAGAGCATCACAGGGGAGTCCCTGGGGGGAGGGAGTGGTCTGTGACTGAGGTGCGTTTGTTAATCACTGGGGAGGTGCAGCTCAGCTTGATTCTGCCTGAAGTTTAGAATAAGGCCCGTGGGGGCCCTGTGGTTAGGCATTTCAAAGGTGGAAGCCTCTCCTACCCCCTCACAGCCGGCCGAGTGTGATAACAGAGTGCTGGGCTAACAGCTGATCTGCAAGTCAAACATGGCTATTGTTGGACCTGCTCCTCCTCGTTAACATTCAGGCGATAACGATCCCTCGAGGGCCTAGAGAAGAAAAAATGCTAAAGTGAAGGCACGCGCAGTGTATATCGGAAGAAATCATTCATGCGTAAATGACCTTCATGGCAGAGAGAAGTAAAAGAGAGGCTCTTTCCTGCATTCGAGAAACCTAGATTGTCAAAACTATGGGAAAAGCGAAGTAAAATAAATGGAAAAAAATCAAAGTGGATACTAGGTGAATAGTGAAAGTGCTGAACTAGCAGAACTCGCATCCTGTCATCAAGGATGCACTGGCTCTCTGGCTGGGGACCTATAGATATTTCATGTTCCCTTTACCCAACCCTGTTTCCCAGGCCCCTGTAGTCTAGTCCGAGGTGTGCCCGCCATGTCACTTGCAGCAGCTTAGCGTTACCATTTTATGAGAGAAAATAGGATTTGGAGGAAAGGAGGAGCCAAACTAGGAAAAGAATACTGGAGAAACGTACCAAATGTATCGGTAAAATAAGAACTTGTTGGGAAAATCCTCAGAATAACTTTGCTTCAAAAAATGACCAGTACAGTTTTCATTCTGCTCCGGTCCGTGAAAAAGGAGCCAAGTGGAAATGTGCAAGAGAGAGGGAGGTAGCACTTCACATGAAGGCAGGCGGGGGGACCCTGGGCCTGCAAATGTATCGTTCAGGAGCCAGAGGTGGGTGCGCCCATCAGGGTCAGTGCTACATTAAGGTCACTGTAGGCAACTGCCTTGAGATGAGGGAACAAGATGCCACTTGAGGACGCCAACTCAAAACAAAAGGCCCCACAGTGGCCACTGAAAGTTGAAGGCGAGTGCTGCATGCTAAACGGTTATTTTTCCTAGGGCTCGGAATACACTTGCACTGGTGGTGAAACCTGTAGTCACAAAGAGAAGCCCCTACACTGCCCAACTGTCCACTTCTGAACTTTAAAAAGGAGTACTCACAAAAACACACCAAGACTTTACTTTTTAATTGGAAATTCTTTCAGCCTAAAGAACGGAGGTATACAAAGATCTAATTCTCATTCTTCCATAAAGCAGGTTAAAAAAATGTGCTCCATCGAATGGATGTATGCAAAATATAATTGCCAGCTTCGAAGAGGGAGACTCCAATTTCCCCTATATGATCTTGGGCAAACGGTGATCTCCTCCAAGCTGGACACTTACAAATTGAAATCATTGAGCTGGCAGGGTGGTGGCAAACATCTATGGAAGAAGCGTTCTGTAAGTATTAATTCCATCCAGGCTTCAAGGGTACCAATGGTTTTCTACAGGTGTGTTACTACACAGTGGCAGGTAATGATAGAATGCGGTATACATGGGAAGTACATACATGAAGGCCTTAAAAAGCTGGTCTGCAAATGTATCCATGTGGCTACTAGTAGACCTGCCAAGTCCAAACAAGCATTCATGTTTGACCGGGAAAGACATACATAGAGGATACATCAATCAAACGCGAAACTGCAGTAAACACCAGCTAACAGTCTCTACCCCAACCCTGCCACACATCTCGTTCTCTTCCCTAGTCTTAGGTGCACGTCACTTAAAATGCATTTCTTTTGAAATGTAAGTGACGAGCCATAATAGCTAAAACAAAGGCAATTTTGATTCCATACTTCACACTGCTTTGTGGTTGAAGTAAGATCTAACAGTGCACTCTTTTATAAATAAGCAGCTAGTTCTGCTACAGAAAACTAGTGTTCTTGTCTATGACTTACATGTTTTTAAAATTAATAAAATAAGTTCAGGTGAGTTGGCCAACATCAGTGTTGTGGAACTGCATGTAATCTCACCACCCAAAATAATTAGCATGTGCAAGAAGAGTGTGCTCAAATTCAGTATTATTATGTACACTTAAGCCAGGGAAACCATTCATTAAAATATATACATTGATCAGCAAATCTACTTTTTGAGTAGGTGATAGGGGTAGCATTGTTTTTTTGCATAGCTAACAAATAAAGTTTTGTGGGGAAGAAAGAACATGAAAACTGGCAGCTAAAATTATTTTAAAAAAAAGCAATTTTCATTGAAGCACATTACCTTCACATTAAAGTAGCGTGGTGGCCATTTGGATCTAGTTCAATTATTTTGTCCGGATTTTTTTAATTTTTTAAATCATTGTTGTGCATCAGAAGGTTAAGTACATTCGGATTATCAAGGGTTTCTAGGGAAAGGGCTCACACACTAGCTCATTTAAGGTCAGCAGCACTGACTCTAAAATCACAGCAGTCAACTGCCAGATTTGCCAAGTAATCTGCAGAGCCTCTTGGTGAGATGAAAAGGATACAATGCCCTCCACAGTCGTGGGGAACGGGTCATTCAGAAGCACACATGTTCGTTGGAGTGTAGTGTGTACATGGTTCCAATCCAAAACAGCCACATTGTAGTGAAGATACAGGAAATCTAGGATGTCCAGTTCTGGTCCTCATCTGCCAATGGAGGAAGCAATATGCAGTCTTTTTTATTTTCATTGACGAAGCACAATTTTGTTGGTCCTCTGTTAGGTTTGTAGAAGGGGTCCAACAACAGGTTGTGAGATACAGTGCACATGACCTCAATGGAGGAGCAAATATATATGTTTATTAAAAAAATTAAAATTGCCCAATGTCAATGAAACCGTCTATTGTCAGTCACCTTTGGTAATATGGTTGAACTGCAGGCCAATGCCGATTAATAGGTATTCCAAAAGCGTCGCCAGAAAGGACCAAGAAAGAGGCTTGCATATGGTTCCCTCTGATATGCATGGGCAGCAGGTATGTTTGGACGGCAAATTGCCAGGTTTCATTTCCCCTGGTTGCCATTTCTCTCAAAAACGCCATTCTGCCCTTTTACAGCCTCGTGAAAGGCAATTTGCATGCCACAAATGTAAACAAACATGACTTAATTTACAAAAGAGAAAAAAAATGAGGGACAATAAAAAGCATCTGCGCTCTTCGATTTTGTTCATAATAGAGAACAGCAAGGACGACATTGGCCGACTTCCTCACGTTTTTTAACTAATGACCATCCTGCTTCACCAACCGAATCCATTTTATGTAATTCGCCAGCGCATCTCGCCCCCCTTCCCTTAATCGCTTAAGTTCATTTTGACTTGATAGCGTGCAATGATGCATCAACATTTTCATTTGATGACTGTTAGTGCAATTATCGAGCACAGCTTCAGCTGCAAAGAAATGTAATTTTAATTTAGCAACAGAAATGGCAGCATACTAATTCAATTTTGTGAGTCCAATGAGGAAGACGAGTGAGTGTTAGACAGTCTAATTGCCCTTTACACATTATTCAATATGATGAACATTTCCCTTCCTGCATTAAACAAACATTTATATAAGTTAAATACCAGCTTACTTACTAACAATTATCAAAAAAGATCGAAGCATTTCTTGCTTACTAAGTATTCCTTATTAAATATTAAACAGGGAAGCAAAATGTATTTTCCATGCCTGGGATAGCAAAACCAGTCTAAAATATTAACATACACCTAAAATTCCAATAACTGCATCAAACTCCTATAAATAGACATTCAGCGTTTGTTGGTTAAAGCCATTACCCTCGGTCCCTGCCACCAACCCAAATTCTACACATGGTGTTGGAAACTGTAGTGCCATCATTTCCTGTGCTGCCTTTGGGTTAGAGGGGAGGAGACAGGAAGTAGGACATCTACACAGAAAGGAAACAACAAGGTTTGAACAACGCCCTATTCCCAGTTTAGTTCTGCGTCAGGTGCCTTAGTTTGTGATAAATTCTATGACAAATACAAATAATTGATTTGCCTTTACTCCCACTCCGTGGTTCTAATGCACCTTATGTAAGACAAAACTTGCCCCTTCCAGTAACCCAAGGTTTAGCGCTGCAAGGTGCTCTAGGCATCTGGAGTCCTTCCCATCAATCATGTTCAGATACTGCATATTAATATTGCGACAAATTTCTTCTTCCACTATCCGAGAACCAAACTGGAACGAGCTACCCGTTAATCTACGGACCTCCCATCTCTTCCAGAGTTCCAAAAATCCCTGAAGACCTGGCTACTCGGCTAATCAACTGGACCCTTCCAGCGCCTAGATACCCTCAAGGGTGACCAGTAGCAATCAACAAATCCACTGATTAACTGTGCATAATGTTAATAAGACAGTTCTACCCTGTCAAAAACCTGTATGTGCATTGTAGTATCAATGAACGCTTCCCCTTCTACCCGCTAACTTACAACATTCGAGAATGCTATTCGGACAGTTAACCCTTTCAAGGATGCCACAGCTGGACACAGTACACAGACATTTTATTACTTTATTTCTCCAGATAGATTCTGTGGGTATATTTCACCCTTTCTTTAACGGAGACTGAGGCACTGCAGAAAAATATGAAGCACTTTGCCCGTTGCGTTAGCTCAGGACACAATACTGTGATACTATGCAGGTGGTTACCTTTATTAACAGGCTGGCACGCCACACATGGACACTGGGACACCTCTCCAAGTGCCAAACTCATGATATTCTACAGTAACTTTGGCACCTTGCATAACAAAGGACCCTTCATCTGTCTGAACTGTTTTTACAGGTAACATTAACCTTAAATAAACATGGTTACAGTGCATAACAGTCTGGACGATTTCTCTGGCTAAACACAAAGGAGGGTGCAATGATATATATATATATATACACACATACACACACACAAAACAGACAATAGTGTCGCCCAAAGGACTGATGAGATGATGTAGTGTTACTGCATGATTATGTATTTACTACGACTGCCACATATTTTGCCATATAATTTGCAGATTTAACAAAAAATGTTTCAAGACTGAATGCACAAAAATACTGCAGAGAATTTGCTGCATAATTTCAGTTTTTCCTGCTTAATTTAGTCACCCTTATTGCAGAGAATGTGCTGTATAATTTCAGTTTTTCCAGCGTAATTTAGTTACCCTCACTGCATAATTTTAATCACCTTTCTGCATACTCCTAGTGGCCCTGACAATGTTAAAGTTCTCCAGGGTAGTTTGGGGGATGTAGTTATGATACAAATATTTCACACAGAATTGGAAAATAAATTCCCATAATTCACAGTTCCCTGTGACATATGGTTGTCATACCACTGCATGTTGTGCAATAAAAGCAAACAAACATTATATATATATATATATATATATACACATACACACACATACATATATATATATATATATATATATATATATATACACACATATATATATATACATATACATACACATATACACCCAGTGTAATATGCTATTTATTACTATTGGTGAATATGGGGAGGGGCCTCGAGAGAGGTGATGTGTCAAGATGGTAATGAAGCCCCTCCCCACACTCAACAAAGGTAATAAACAGCATATTACACTCACCACACGTTTGTTAAGAAAAAAAGGTACTTAACCTCAGTACATGAATATAACCCCCTTCATCCTGATTTTGGTTAAGTCATACTGACACACTGATGAGGCCTTCAGACTATTGAGTTATTTTGTGCAGTCATTGTAACAGGCAGTCTGTGAGGTAGGAAACAGTTTTTTTTTCTCGTCACTGCTGCTGCACCGTGGCATTGAATGTGTGAACGTGTGTTTATTAATGCAGCTGTTCTAAATAACGTGTTATTGGACCACCTTTATTTTCACAGCATGGCATATATCGTGGAAATCATACAAATGTTGTAACATGGTTTTGCATAGCGCATTTCTGCCATAATTTAACATGCAGTTGCGGGAGGCACTAATCGTGGGTGGGGGTGGGGGGGGGGCGCGGGGAGGAGGGAGTTAATATAATGAAGAAAAAACGTACCTGTCCGCCAGCCGGGTCCCGCGTTTTCTCGGCGCCAGTTCTGCTCGGCGCCTGCTCTCCTGCCTCGGGCAGGAACAGGAAGCAGGCAGACTCCCTCCCCTCCCATAAGCCAATCACGACGCTGCAATGGCAGCGTTGTGATTGGTGGGGCCACCGCCCAGCCAAGGGCTTACGGGGAGGTCATTTTCTCCATGTAGCCTTCATGGAGAAAGGGCGGAGTGCGCATGACTGGTTTAGGCGGCCCCAGAGGGCCGACCAAATAGTCATTGCGCCCTCAGGAGTGGGCACACCACTCCTCCCCTGCTCGCTGAGCAGCCCCGCCCACCCGCAACCAAACCCTTCTGTTGTGCTTTCTCGCAGTGAGAAGCAGAAACATAAAATGGCAGTTATTACCATTTTATGTTTTTGCTTCTCGCACTGCGAGAAAGCAGTGAGGCGACGCTCCTCCGCCCTAGTGGAGGAGCCGCCCGTTAACATGTGGTAGTACCACTACCCCTTTCTGTCCTGCATCAGAGCCATGTTCACAGTATTTATTTTTGGAAGTTTTGTATAGCGTGAATTCGGCCCAAGGGCACTGGCGCTATTTAAGTAAGCACCAGAATGCAGCACACAAGGTCAGATTCAATTTTTTTTAAGGTTCGGAAACACTGTGTATTGACCAGAATCACAAGATGTTGCGTCGAAGACGGGACTAGATCTTGGTTCCCTACAAGTCACAACTCCGGCTGTTAGGAGAACGGCTTAACTAAATGAAGTGCAGACACAGAATGCGTTACATTTCAATGTTCTTCTGCTGTTTTAAAAACGTCCTCTACTGAGACCCTCGATTTGTGTGTAAGCAGATGTCACACAACAAGTTTATCACTTTTTTTCGTACACAGAACACTGTGTATATACACAGCAATTCCCGAAAACCATAAATGCCCATTAAAGCGCCCACCCATTATGCGCATTCAGAACAAAGGCGCTTGTGCGGTGTGTAAGCCTGCCTTGTGTGAATCCGGTTAAATGTAAGGGTTAAAAAAGCATTAAACTTCCACGGAGAGAAGCCCACCGACAGAGCCACGCACTAGGTGCCGGGGCCTGGATTTCCACCCGGTCAACTCCACGCACACGCTTCGCTGTCACAGCGACGTCCTCCGTCAGGGTTCACGCTTGCTTTTAAGAACTTGTTTGAGGTGCAGGCACTGGGCCGTGCAGCCGCAGCTTTTCTCGCGCGCAAGACACGTTTCCAGCTGCGGAACTTTTAGAGGTTGCCTCGTCTTTGAGCTCTGGCCGGGTATACTAATGCACAGCCCGCCTCCCGTAGGGGAGGATTATGCTCTCCGCCTGCGCGCCATAATCACTGGGTCTGCTTTGAACTCGAGCATTTCATCCACCATGGCAGCCCCCTCTTTCCAAGGCCCCTAACCGAGCTACCAATCTCTTCTTCCTCAGGGTGACCCTGGGCTCCTGGGAATCTTCGCTTCCAACAGGAAAAACTGCAGAGTAGTGTCAGAAATGCAGATGGAAGTTCAAAACAAACTTTTACCCATGCAAATGAGCAAATAAACCAAGTATGTAATACGTGTTTTTTTATTCAGTAGCCTTTCCATTAGAAATGCCGTATATTGGATCTTTCATCGTTTAAATAAACACATACAGGCAGGTGAATGTACAGAGGTTGGTGAATGAAATAAACAGTGCTGACGCAAGGTAAAGTAAATACAATATTGACAATGTGTTATTGTGTTTTAGAAGCATTTGCACAGTACCGCATACCCATAATGCACTTCTCAGTGAACAGGCTGCATGCCTCTCCATTCGTTGGACTCGGTTGGTAAAACCTAGGTTTACAGTGTGCTCTATGAGAAAGTTTTGGTGCCGTAGGACCCGGACCCCCCAGGTTGTCCTTGTCCCAGCCCCATAAACCCCACAATTCAATGATTTGCCATCAAGCATTGTGGGTAAAAAGTGGCCATGTTTATTACACATAATCATCACCAATAAACAGGACAATACACATCTTAGCATATTCTAAATCCAATATGAAACTGACATTTAAAATACTTTATCAAATTAATATTTACAAGCAAGTTCTTCTTCGCATCAGGATCAAACAAACCTAAGAAATGACCGAATCAAATTTTTATATACAGAAGACATGTTAATTATCATTCCAGCACCAAGGGGCCTTCTGGCTCGGGCCCCCAAAAGAGAACCACGCCGGTGCAACCCACCTGTGTCCTTGAGAGGTGAGCCCCTGCCATCTGGTCCTTGTCCACAACCCTAGGGGCCCACTCCTCCACCACCATGCTGCCCCAAGGGGGGATTCGTAGGGTATAACCAGGGGCACAAAGAAAAGCACAGAGAGGCAACATAAGTATAAACAAGCACAAATGCAAAGCAAAAGAATCTATCCAGGCTCTTCGGTGATGTTAAATCTGATCCTTTAATGAATACTTGAGCCTCAAACGACATGAGGCGATGACAAAATGCAGCCAACGCGTTTCGCCCTAAATAGGGCTTCCTCAGGGCAATAGGCAAAAGTACCGCAATCCGAAAAGTATTCAGAAATATACCCCGATTGTTTCAAAATCCCAGATAACTCAAATTGATGAAGTTCAATTCCAAAATATAAAATCAATCCCAGTCATAATCATTGGTGTGTACCCAAGTGCTCGTAAAGTCCGTAGTTGCTCAAAACGATGAAATCAGATTCCAAATTGTAAGGTCAAATCCAGTTCCTGTCCTTGTATTCAGACAAACTGTAGAGTACTCACTGATAGGTGAGACATGTAAAATCTCTTCGTTTTAATAGAAGTTAGTCCATGAGCACATCCCGAGCGACGCTGTATCTTTCAACCCGCCGCCGAACTGAAAATACTAAAAGTAGCCCCATGCCCTAGCTTGTATCCTGGCGCCCTCGCCCCCCCAGGCGGTGTACCCATTCTCTCTGGGGTGAGCTTACCATCTCACCCCCTCAGTGCTGGCCTAGGGATTATGCCGGAGGACTCCCCTTAACGATGTAAGTCAATCTATGAGGCCTCCTTACCGCCACAAGGGCGACCAGGGCCAACCAGTTCTTCGCCCTCCCTACCACAAAACAAATTCTGAACGAATGACCAAATGCCATCAATCCAGAAGTCCGTGCCAATATCCGACAAGTGCACACCATCGCGATGGAACATGTGATCACCCTTGAGCAACTTGTGTGGTATGTGACACAGGCGGCCTAGTCCTGCACATAGCGTAGCCAATTCCGCATTCAGGCGCCATGCCCTTGACCGCACCCCAGGTCCCCACTTGCGCTGCGGGATCAAGCGATCCGAGCCCAGGGGAAGATCCTCCCCAACCAAGCAAATTCTGCCAGCAAAGCTTCTCTGACAGCCCGACGGCCCAGCTTCACCATGTCGTTCCCGCCCACGTGCAGGATGATTAAGTCCGGGGACTGGAGTCCCTCGTGCACCTTCGTTTCTTCCGCCAACTGCTGTAGCTGCCCGATTTGATGGCCCCCAACGCCCTGCCAATGGAATGACATCCCGTCCAAAGACGCCGGTTTCGACTTACGCTGCTGCTGCAAACGGCAAGCGGACCGCCGGACGAACGAGTGTCCCAACACCCATATCACCTTACCGGGCATGCTACTGTAGAAAGAAGAGACAAATATAAGAACGGCAACGCACAAACTCATTTCTAACAAAACTTACAACAACTCGGGACGCACATAGCGCTTGAAACATGAAGAGGACCACCGACCCACGCGCTTGACCTCTTCAACAAAGAGGCCTGCTCCCGCTGCCAATGTTGCCGCCCGATCCTAAATGAATGGGAAGAAAAAAACAGCGAGATCTACACCCATACTACGAAGGGTGCTCCTGAAAACTGCCGAGAACTGGTACTTTGATAGGCAATCCTCGTTCTCATGGAGAAACAGGGAGCAGGCTAGCCCTTGTGGCCGAACAGACAAATAAGCCCCTATCTGTGCCACCGGGCACACTACAGCTCCTGTGGCAGGCCTCAGCCAAATCGTAGTCCCCCTACCCAAGGTGTCCGTTTTAGATCTACGCAATGTGATGGAAAGCCCTCCCTGCCCCAATTTCACATCCTGCATTTGCAGATCACCTGCAGTATCCAGCTTTGAAGTCCCCACTAATTCGCTCACTCTGAATGCCCCGTAAAATGCCAGAGTGAAAGCTGCCGCAAATAAGGTTGCCTCGTAATCTGATGTGCACACCAACCGGAGTGCTTTTAACATTTCCCCCAGTGTCTGCAAATTGAGGGGCCAACTGCAGTCCTTCTTTGCACCCTCTAACCTAGCCCAACCTGCCAAGGCCTTTCTGACTAAGAATGAATAACCAACATCCTGCACCCCTCTTAGTTTAGCATAAAAAACAATTGACGCCAAGTGAGCTCTTGCATATGATACTGGTCTGCCCTGTATCCTCAATGCCTGCAGAAAACCACATACAGCTTCCGAAGAAAATAAGCCCACACTCCCTTGCTGCTGCACAAAGATCCTGTACGCCTTAAAGTGATGCTGGTGTGCGCTCGCTCAGTGAGGCCCCCACGAGACCCGCTAGGGCAGGGCTCCAATCTTCCACAGAGATCTCGGGAACACTCATCTGGTCCGCTGCTTATGGGTGGAACTTCCGGAAATCCTGTAACTTGGAGCGAGACAAAGCGTCAGCTGCCTGATTAGAAAAACCAGGGATATGCGCAGCTCTAAATACTATATTCAACTTTAAACACAACAGAATCAGATGTTTCAAAAGTCTTAGAACATAGCTACAGGAAGCACCTTGTCTGTTAATAGCTTCCACTACAGACATGTTGTCCGACCAAAAGACAACTGACTTGCCACGGAAAACCTCAGACCACACTGACTGCATCCACAATAGGGAACAATTCCAAGAAGGCAATGTTTCTCGTCAGCCCACTTGCGTGCCATGCCTCTGGCCAGTTGCACCGGCACCAAAACTGCCCCAAAGCCAATACTACCTGCGGCATCTGTGAAGAGTCCCAAGGCCTCACTGGTGACCGGTGGCGTTGGCCAGACCACCTTTCCATTAAAATCACGCAGAAACTCGCGCCAAATCCTCAGATCATCCCTCACCTCCGCCCTCAGCCTGGTATGATGTTTCTTCGTCAGACCGGTCATTGCTCTTGCAATCGATCTGGAGAAGGGGCAGCCCATGGAAATGATGCGTAAAGCAAAATTTAACTGGCCAACCAACACTTGTAGCTGGTGCAGAGACACCTTAGGACCTGCCAGAACAGAGTCAATTGCCTGTGAGAAAGCCTGCACCTACACTCGCCCGCGACCGTGTCGATCTCAATCCCCAAGAATGCCATGCATGTGGCCGGGCCCACTGTCTTACCTGGTGCCAAAGGTACCCCAAACTCCTCAAACATCGACACTAGGTTGTCCAAAGTGAGCCTGCAGACCCCCGAAGCCGATGGGCCCATCACCATGAAGTCATCCAAGTAATGTACAATATCAGTGTGACCTGTTCTGAAGGTGAACAACCAATGCAACATAGAGCTGAAAAGCTCAAAGTACTTGCAAGACACTGTGCATCCCATCAGCATACATTTGTCATAAAAATATTGACCCCTAAATTGGAAACCAAGCAGATGATGATCATCTGGGTGTACTGGCAAGAGCCTGAAAGCTGACTCAATGTCGGTCTTTGCCATGAAAGCGTTTGGGCCAAGATTGCGCAATTTTTCTAATGCTGCATCAAATGAGGAATAAATCACGGAGCAAAGAGCAGGATCGATAGCGTCATTGACTGAGGCACCCTTAGGTGCAGACAAATTGTGTATCATACGGAACTGGCCTGGCTCTTTCTAGGCACCACCCCTAGTGGAGAGCAAACAGTCATGCCATGGTGCAGTAATGAAAGGGCCCGCTATCCTACCTAGCGCACCCTCCTGCTCCAATTTTTGAGCTACAACAGTGGAATGTGTTCGTGCTGACAGCAAGTTCTCACAAAGCAAAACTGGCGGGACACCTTGAGCTGTATGCGAAAGCCTATAGAAAAACCCTTGAAAAGCAATTGGGCTGCATTCCTATTGGGATACTGGTTCAGCCAAAACACCAGTCTCTCAATCGCTACCAGAGTGGGCAAAGTCCTACTGAGATGATGACTTGGGATCCCTGCCTTTATCTTAGGATTTCTTGATACATTTGAATTCAGGATGGGAAGGGTGGCCGCAGAAAGAGCATGCGTGTCTAAATTTACACGATCCAGCCGGCCGTGTGCAGATTTTCCTATTGAACGCCCAGCAAGACCCTTTTTTCTCACTTGATCCCCACTGCATACGAAAGGATTGCTTCATTGGCGTTTTATTATTCACACTTTCTAACCACACATTAACCTCCGTCTGATCCCAAACAATCTCCGGGTCGTCGACCTTTGCCCACCTGAAATCCCCGTCATAGTCTAACCAGGCCATCCCGCCATACATGGCATGCGCTTTCAAAATCTTATTAGAATAAAATATCAAGGGCGCCGCCAACTCGGGCCTTTTTTCCAGCATTATAGTTGCGAATACATTAAAACCAAACAACCAATTCATGATTGACTCCTCTACTTTCGTTTTTTTTAATCTTTGGAGGAGCTATCTTTCCCCTCCTTCTCTTTTGCCTCCACTTCCCTTCGTTTAGGCCGAATCAGCGAGAATATGTCAAGGAACTCGCCTTTCCAAATTTTTCCTTTACTTCCACTGAAACATGAGAAGCTAACTTTCCAGGCTTAGAGAGCAATGTGTCCTGGCCCCCCGAGGGCCTTCCCTCCCACTACTGGGATTCTTATCTGCGGACCCCAACCCCTTACCTGTTGAGACAACTGTGGCTGGATTGGGTTGGGCAGGGACCTCCTGACCTGCTGACCGAAGGGCTGCACTAGTGCCTTCCTTTTCATGCACCCTAGCCATAAGTTCTACCTGCTTCTGCAATTCACTGATCGTATTCCCCAAATTTGGTGAAGGCGCCCACGGCGCCACTGATACACCACTAAACTGGCCCCCAGTCGCCGGAGCCGCCAACTGAGCTAACAGGGATGCCACTGAAGTCAATATGCTCGCTGTTGTACCCTGGGACACACCAGACAACCCCCCCCAGGCATCGCTGACGATAATGCGGGTCCTGCCCCGCCCCCAAGCCCACTGACTGGGAATTCACCGCCGGCGCCTGCACTGCAAAAGCCTGCGGTTCGGGGGTGGGAGGGCCCCCCCCCACCTAAGGTAAGCAAAGTAGCCTGGCCCCCCTGCTCCCCAGTCGATGCGACCTGCTTCGAGGGCGCAAGCGCCTGCAGCGCGCTACGAATATCAGCCAACACTGAACCCACGTCCCCGGACCCAGGTACCACCTGCTGCGTCACAGCCCCAGGCGATGGCAACGCCATATTGCTGGGCAAACCCCGAATACCCTCACCTGGTGCGGACTGGCCTGCCTGCCCGGCCCCACAAGGTGGCTCCGCCACTTCGCCCCCTTTACTTCTGACCTTTCCTTTGCTTGGGTGTGTCCTTGCCTTCTTTTGAACTGGGGGGAACGCCGCCCGCGGGGGCACATTGGCCCGACGAGGGCGCTCCTCCCCCACTGGTGCAGGCTCGAGGTCGTGGGATGGCCCTGGCTGTTCATCCTCTACATCCTCCCCATTGCCCAATTTAGCCAGTACTAATCTCAGTAGCTGCGACAACTCTGAGTCACCATCCTTTCTCTTGCCCACCCTTCCTCCCTTTGCAGGCATGACTCTCAATAAAGAATAGGAGGATAATGAATTCTGCCCCGAAGAATACCAGTATTGCCAGACCCCCTGCACCGCCCAGAGAACAAGCTGGTGACAGTGCTAAGAAGTATATGTCCCTGAATACTAGTTATTGGCAGGAACCAAAGGATATGCCCCAAATTGTGAGGATCTCACTGGCCCGATTTAGAGCGATGCCTTCCAGCTAGATCTTAATCCCCTGTGGTCATGCAGGCTAACCCCCGCTTTACTCTAAAAATTAACCGGGGAGAGGGTGGGAAAATGCTCCCCGTGCACAGCCGCGAGTGTGCGCTCAGGGTGCCTGCACTGTACAGCCGGGAGGGGGGGGGGGGACACCGTAAAATACCAAGACTGTTTCAGAAAGCAAACAATGTACGGTGCAATGCCAAACTCAACCCCCCCCGCGACCGCACAACACAAGTAACCAAAGCCCCCCCTCCCCTTACCTCAGTGTGCCGAGAGCACACCTCTGCAAACTCCTGCCTGAAGAAGCGCTACCCCAAGCTAGCCGAGCCCGCTGTCGGGGACCGAAACCGCCACCAGGACCTAGCCTGGGCTGAGCGAGTAATCTCAAGCCCGTGCGGTTCCCGGTCCGGTAGCGCGCCTGAAGGTAGATGCCGATGGATCCGCTCGAAATGCGCCGGCCGCCGTCCCAGATTGTCCCTTGCCGACACTCAGATCTGTAAAGGGGAAAAGATAGAAACAGCTGCTCCGGAAGGCAAAGATGAGGCCACAGCAATGAAGAGACTCCACTGGACACGGTGCCGGCGCCAAAGGAAAAGAGGACGTGGGCCTGGGCAGAGAGCCCTAAATAGGCCCCCCCATCGGCACAAGTGACGTTGCCCTTACCCCGGAAGGGATATCTCCTCATGCGCCGCAGCCAATCAAGGCGCCCTGAGACAAGGAGGTGTGGCAGGGACCCGGGGTGCCGTGTCCTAATGGCGCGCTTCCCGAAAGTGCACGCTTTGCCATATGCAATATGGGCGAGTAGTCTCCGATGTCCCTTGAGGAAACCCACTCCCTAGAGCCCCCACCTGTCCCTTAATAAGAGACCATGTATACCAACTGAAGTTCTTTGGGTTAGGGGTCGTAAACCGCCGGCCGTATTTATTAAAACATATATCGTGAAAAACACATTATCATTTTTATACACTTTTACATTTTCTTACACAGTTACGTCCTAGCCTTAACAGAGTTGCTAATACATGGGAGCTACCTAACCATAACTAAGATTGTTCTTGTGCATCCATCACAAACATCTTCCGAGTGAGATCATGACTGGTTCAGGGACCCTTCCTCTTAGAACCCCTTGTCCAATACCACATTGGACATGGATGGGTCCCTCCATTTGGAAGGACCCCACCCACCGATCTCCCATACCGGGACTGTCTGTGCAGGGGGTCTGCCTGCCTGCTAGGATACCTCCCTCACGCACCCCCCCCATACACCCCTCTTCCGCCCCCCAAGGGCCTGTGCTAGCTTGCGCCCACTGCGCATGCGTGGGTGGGTGTGAGGTAAGGGCCACGTGTCAACAACCGCCCCCGCACCACTACAACCTTCTTTCGACTTGCTGCCATCACCCCTTAGAAGGTCCTGTGAGGTCCCTGTTACATTGGCCTAAAAGAGGGCCTTACATGGATCCGAACTAACCCGGGCAGCTCCCAGGGGTACCACTCAATGAAAATGCGAGAAGGGCTGTGGCTGCAGAGTTGCTGCAGCGGAGTGTGCCTTTCCTGGAGGCATGCAAGTGGGGGAGTCATGAGGCCCTACTGTGTCTGAGGCGGCGAGCGGAAGAGAGACCGGCCCACCGCCTAGCAGCACCTTTCAAAGGGGCGGGGCTGACCACATTGCTGTGCGCACCTTCGGGAGCATCCAAATGCTTCCGGGGCCATGACCCGGCCAACCAATCCTGCATCTGACCCTGCCCAAAAGGTCGCGGCAACTCGCGCCGCGACCCCCGGTTCCGGCCTTGGCGTCCACGCCATAGGCATGGTTCCCCCTAGGCGGGAGAGCCTCTGCAGTATTTGCAGAGAGCTCCTATTATGTAGCACCAAACCTGTAGAGGTGCTTAAGTGTGGAGTGAAGCGAAGAGGAGTAAGATCAAGTTGCACAAGCTGTTGCATACAGTTTTGTTTGGGTGCACGATCCTCTGACGTGTGGTAGTCAGGGGCTGGCACTGGTTTGCCTGTGCTTACAGTGGAGTCATCTGTTTACGAACAGCCTGGTGATTATCGCCTTACTCCAGGTGATCCTCGATGTCTCTTCTCTTTGCCAGTAGTAAGTGACAGTTTTGCTTTATGACCATAGTTGTGCATACCATTAAGGCAGTACACATTTTCTTGACAGGCGAGACATGATGTGACAGGTGTTGATTAGATCAAAGTAGAGCAGTAAGGTAAGGTCATTTTTATCATGCATGATCAATTAAAACCGTTGCATATACATAGCGCATATATCAAAGGAGAGCGGGTATTTAGTCATCATTAAGCATCGATTGTAGATAGCTATTTAGGGCTGGCTGAAAAGTGAGAGTGGCGTGCACGTCTACGAAAAAAGGATTCCTGTGATGGGGCCTAGCTAGCTGAGGGATCAAAATGTGAATGGAGTCCACGCTAGAAGCAAGAAGGTATTAACTAGCGGAACACACGTTGCAGGTGGGAGCGTACCTAGTCAGTGCTGGTTACACATACAATGGAGATGGGACAAGGCTCATCTATACACACTCCAAGCAGAAGCTTGCAGATAGCTGCATGCTTCATGGACAGAGCAGCCATTCAACTCAGTGACATAGGAAGTAAATGATGGGAGTGTGTTTGAGAATTCTGTAAACAGAATATGTAGCTAAATGTATTATCTTGTCACTAAGGACAGGGAATAGGAAGGCCCACTGATGATCAGACTCTTCTGGTAACAGTGTATGAACATTCACAAAATTCATGCTCACCTTTGTTTCTGCACAGCTAAAGTCCTCTTCATTAACTATGTATGTACGTATGGATGGATGTGGCAAGTGTGCAGCGTGAACCAAGCCAAACAGCAGCAGAGAGATTTACAGGATAATAGGCACGGCTAGTCAGCAGGTGACTGGAGAGGTAGTTTTTTTCTGGAAGCAGAAGGGTCCTGTTACCGCACCGTGATGTAGTGTTCTTTAATGATGTGCAACTTTAACTCTTTCCTAAACTGGAGCAGGGTTGTTCACTGATCAGAGCTTAAGCTGTGTGGAAAGAAAGGAGTGAATGGACTTGGTGAATGTTCAGTATTTGCATCCTCGTGGCAGTACCTGGGGTCGAAAGAGCAGTTTGCTGAAGTTTAAGAGCATTCCAAGGTGGTGGGCTCCGAGTTTGTGCGTCAGGTGGAAGGAGGTGGTGGATCTGGGTCATGTTTAGCACCAAAGATGCAGAAAGTACGTTATGTTCTTTTTCCACAAGTTTGGCTTGAGTGATAGCTGTGCTTAATTTGTGCAGGTGGTGGGCACCCGCACTTATTTTGGCAACCGGGGCTTACTTGTCAACATTAACCTTTGGCTCAGAGCAAGAATGAGAAATGCAGAAAAGAGAAAGGAGGGGGGAAAAAATGAAGCGATAAATTAGGGTTGAAAAAGAACTTGCAAGTGCGCTAAAGGGACAGATAGTGTGTTGCTTTCTCCTCCGGGTCTCCCCTCCCCTTTTTTGTTACTAATGAAGAATATTTTTTCATTGTCGTCGTTTGTCTATTCTGATTTAAGCCACTGATGTTTCATTAGGATGCTTTCGTTAGAGCCACCTTAACCTAGTCAGAACCTTAGATGGAAAACCCTTGTATAGGAACATACTAAGATGTTGCACAATATGTTATGATACTGGCATTTTTATGGCACACAGTCTACCACTGCATGGCACAGTAGTGTATTTGGCAGTACAGAGAAGGCTCTCGCCACGGTTGTGAAGGGTCCACCACTTACCGGAGTGTATTTCGGCCTGCGATGATGTATTGTGTCATGGTGCATTCCTGAGTTTGGTGGTATTGTGGCTGCCTGTGTCGCTCGCACAGCGTCAGTTTTGGCATGTCGCAGCTTAGATGAGCATTCTTCTGTTAAACTGCATACCTTTCTCCACCTACCCTATCCCTCATGGGAGGCTGGGTATTAGGGGGTGGGGGTGGAGGTTTACTTCGATGGAGAAAGGCCCTTTAGTTAAGTCACTGCGGGGGCAGGGCCAGGGCCATCCTTTATATACATTGTAACTCCCATGCTCATCCTCTTTGGGAGATACCACAACATAATTTTCTCCAAACAAAACTGATGTGGTCTCAGTCATTTGCTTGTGGACTTTTCATTTGAATGCATTTATTCAGGGTACTCAGTGTGTGTGCCTAGCTATGGGATATCAGTGCAATGCTTGATTCAATGTGCTGTGAGCTTATAAATTGGTCTTTAGGATGGAATATTATAAAAGAGCTGAGCAAAATGACTTCAAGATACAGATTAGTGTCAACTGTCAGGGCCACTAGAATTATGTGATTCTGCAGCGATTTCGCATAATTATGGCATTGCTGCTTTTGCCACATAATCCATCATTCGCTGCATAGTCTGAAAATGTTAGTCCCCAAAACATTGTTTCTAGCTCAAACGGATCAAAGTTTACTAAAAAGTGACAATGTACGCGCACTGAAAGGCCCTTTGCAAAGGTTGACTGGTCATCTTTCACTTGCTTATTGTTGCATCGGATTGTTAAACCGGTACTAATGAGGTGAAATCTTTGTCTGGTCAGTGTTACCATGTGTAAAATGACAAATTAATTCAGTAACACTATCCAAAAGGGTGCTGCATTATGCCACATAATTGGCTTTTCTTTGCCACATAATTTGGTCCTCCCCTGCCGCATAATTCCAGTGGCGCTTCTATATACGAGCAAGCACGACTTAGGTAGTTGAATTTCCAGAGCTTTCGACACTGTTCCATACTGAAGGAAGACTTACAGGAAATAGCTGCAATATGGTACCCAGGGCTGTAACTGAAGAAAATAAAAGCTTTTAAGTCCACTTACTACCTATACTGGGCACTTGGTCACCTCACCAACTGAGAGACCACTGTTACATCTCGGTCAGCCACACCTTGTGTATTGAGGCTGTAGAAAAATATATTTAAGACCCAGTGTCATGAGGGAGAGGCACCAATCAGGAGGCAGGAGCGCAGTAAAAAGGACTGCAATGTAACTGCAAGTTCAGTTATCGTAAGACCACAATTCGTAAACGTGATTCCGAGGTTTGACAACACAAGCACCTGAATGACGACAGAAAACGACGCCCTTGGCAATGAGGCTCCTTCCGGATAGGAGAGGCTGGGCTGCGCAGCGGCACTGATGACGCCTTCACGGCTCCCTTTCCTGGCGCCCGCCCAGCTTTACAACTCACTCATCCACGCGCTCGTTCCTATCTCCGTCATTTGCATTTCAAACAGAAGCTGCTTCCTGCTGCTCCCCTGACAGAAGACGGGAAGCGCTAAGCCTTCCTACCACTCTACTACAGGTTGACAGCACTAGGTGTGGGCACGAGTGCCAGGAATTTAGGCAATATCTCCCAAAGCAGAACCCGTTTTTCAGGGTCACCCACAAGTACTCCAGACGCACCACAGAAGTGTGGATTATCTGCAGATCTCCAACCAGCAGAGATTTCACTTTCGCCATATATAAAATGTGTCTTTGACCTTGAATACTATACTGCAGCGTCCACACAGCGCTTCATGACCCTGACGAATCCACGAAGCGCTTTAATTCACACCGGGATTCAGACACCCTATCGGTGTGCCTGGTTGGTAGGACAGCAGAAGTTCAGCCTCTGAGGAGTTACTGGTTAAGGGGAGTGAGGTTTCCGGACGTGCACTAAACGGGGACTGGCAAACTCTGATGTGCATCAACATATTGCCTTGGATCATGAAAGCATTTATGAGAACGGGAAGTAGTACTACAGCGCTCATAAATGCTACTACAACATACTCATGTCTTTCCAACTCACTATTAGTAAAAGTGCGTCAAGGGGACAGTCCTTTCCATTTGTACTGAGTGTATATGAATTTTCCCTTTTCACATTTTAGATGTTTTGGTGCCAGTTCACCAAGGCATGCAACAGTAGGTAAACAAAATACTACAAAAGCAGTACTTTATGTTCTCCAAGCAGCCTTTGTGAATAGGCTCCGGTCTGTTGCAGAAAATCGTGAGAATGTAAGGAAATGCCTAATTTGTGGAGCAGGTTCCAACCTTAATATTAGAAGTAGCAGTTCCTACCTACAGCTCGGAAGCGGTTTGCAAAGCCCCATTATCGTAAAAATAGAACCCCTAAAAAAATAAATAAAAAAAAACTCATATTTTATTGTTAATGGACTGTGTCTCTTAAAGGTGCATAATGCTTGCATCAACTTTATTACAGGTGTGGGAGCCAGCAGTCAGTTCTCAGTTGGTTTTCTCCTGATGTGTTACTGATTTTAAATACGACTATCACACACTTACTACAATGTGCCATTATGTAGATTTGTTTTTACCTGTCTGGTCTGCTATTATTTTTGTTTTACGCTTTGAATCTAAGTTCTCTATCATCCCTGCGCCTTATAAATAAACTGAGCTACATACTTACAATGATACACTTTTGCCAGTTAGATACAATGCCTTGGTCAGTCTAGCTGATTCCTATTGTTTTTTAAATCGCTTGTGTGATGAAAAGGCTCAGAATGAGGCAAATCCAAAAGTCCCAGCAAAGGAGCCAAGCAGCTCATGTGTGAAATACAAAGGGTGAATTAAAGAAGAAGCAAGAACTCAAGATGCTCCATGTGGGTTACTTCAGCTCACCCACCCTACGCATATAGTTTTAAATCCTCCTTGCTCCCGGCCACCCAAGAAAGAAAGAGGACTGAGTGATCAACCTAGACCTGCCAAGGGACAACTTCAGATCTCTGGAATAAGCACCACCCTGTCCAGTTTTGAGATCTCCTGAAGAAGTATATCTGTTTCCGGGTTAGAGGACCCACATTTCACAAATCCGCATACGAGGCTTCTGAACCCCCCCCACCCAGTTAACTGCTGGGTATTTCATTTACTGCTACCTGCAAGAAGCGGGCTAATACGTTCTTGAGAAGGGCATCAATGCAACACCTCAATGCAGGGGAGTGCGGCGAAAAAAATATGAATGCCTGTATTCAATCATTAATTATAGACTGGTCAGATGACTAGAACTAGGGCAACTGGAATTCTGTGATTCTGCGGCCACGGCATTTTCTGCATAACTAGGGATTTGCTGCATTTTCCACATAATGCGTCATCTGCATAATCTTCAGATTTTAGCAAAATAATGTTGTTTCTAGGTCCAATGGATCAAAAGTTACTAAAAATAGCAACACATGTTGCTGCACAGTTGAAGGTGGATCTCAAAGACTGACTGGTCAAATTTCAATTTCTTGATGCTGTATTTTGATGTTATTCTGATACTAATTAAGTAAAACCTTTCACCAGTGTTAATGTGTGTAAAAATGACAAAATAATTAAGTAATGCCTTCATAAACTGTGTCGCATTGCACAGCATAATTTGCCTTTTCTTGCCGCATAGTTTAGTCAACCCTGTTGCATAATTTGGACCTCCCCGCCGCATACTTCCAGTGACCCGGACTGTAAGCAAAGTTAGTGGTCAAATGGTATTAATGATTTATCAAACTGTTTGGTAAACTCTGCTTTTTTATATCAAAGGTTAAATATGTTGACAGCAACAGCAATTATGTATTTTATTACTCTCTGTATTCTCAGTTTCTATGAGACCCAAAAGCAACTTTGAACAAACACTCAAATCACTCACTTGGGTTATTATGTATGATAACAACCCAGGCCTCGTTGTACCTGAATGCCAGCATTAAAAACGTAATGTTAACATTTACATATCATTCTTTATAATTACAGTTGCTATGAGCTGGAATTATCCCTTCCCACGTGCTCATATGCATCCCGTCTAGTCTCAGATCCCCTCGCTCTACTCATAAACATAGTCTAAGTTAGTGCAGACTTAGATTTGATGGAAGAGGACAGAATCGATCTAAAACAAGAAGTCCAACCATTTGCTGACCTCTGAACATGGATCTTAAACTCCCCGCAGAGGCACGCCCTGTCTCAATTGATCAGTGACGTATTTTACAGGCGGGTTAATTGGCGTAAGTGTCAGAGGGTTATATCAACTTTACAGAAACTTTGAGAACAAATTCATATCTGTGTCCTAAAGAAAGCTTCAGGAAGCTCTACTAAAGGGGGGTCTTGCCAAACATGGTCTGAACTGTTGATTCACAAACAACACTACATGCATAGTCACCCCAAATCTCCACTGCTACTTCTACCCCTTCCCGAGACATCCCTTTATCGTCCTATTGTTCAAAAGGTACCACTATGCTCTCCCCCAGGTGGAATACAGCTCCCGGCCAGATGGACCGCCTGACCCCACAACTCTTAGCTCAGCTCACGGTCACTTCTGGGGCACTTGGTACTCTTTTCTCCGCATTTCCTGGTATTTACATTGTTAGACAGTTATTGACACTGCCGCTGTTCTCGTTCATAAGTAGATTATGTATGAATGGATTACTGTACTGCGCGGGATTGAGTACCTCATTCATGCTGCTGTCTGTGCGCTTGAATTATGTAACTTGTCGCTTTTCATCAATAAATAATTGTTCCAAACATCATGGTGTGGTCGTCATCTGAAGGCCATAAATGGCCCTGTATTTGAGTGAAGACAAGAGCCACTGGAAATAGACAGCAATGGAGGGTCAAATTGTGTCACAGGGTGGCCTTAAGTATGCTGCAAGGAAATGGGAATTATGCCACATATTCGATTAAATGCAGGTTTAGGGCTTGAATATTTACCTCTTTCAGCATTCTCAAAATGCATTGCTACAATGCTATAAAATGCACAGCTTTATTAACAAAGAAAACTACGCAAACAGTAAGGGCAGCTGAAAACTTGCCTACCTACATCTGCATACTCCTGGTTATAAAATGTGTCCCTCAGTTAGGTTTAAAATTTCAGTTTCAGTCCCCAGGTTTACTTTGAGTTCACACCATAGGGCATTTGGAAGCACCTTGCTCCATTAAAAAACAATCCCACTGAACAGTGCACTATATTTCATATTTATTATTGGTTACGAGTTTCACTAGTGAATAATGTAGTATTGAAGACTTCTTGCAAAAAAATGAGGTGCAATATTTCTGGGATTCTTCTACACTTCGAAGTGCCTGTGAAATAACTGCTGATTTGAGAACAGTGTGTGATGTGAAGATTAATGCTTGTGAACAGCGAAAGAAAAAAATGTTCATGATAAAGAAAGAAAGAAAAAAAAGAAAAAAAAATCGCTCTTTGCATTCTATTTGAATTACATTTTGGTATTAAATGTTTCCATGATCCAGATAACGCGATTACACATTTAATACCCCAAGTGCAACTATCAACAACTTATCAGTTAAATTTTGCAAAGTGTCAGGTGCAGCGTTGAGCCCCTTGTGCATTGCTTTTAATTACTTCTGAATCATGTGAGCTAGAAACACTTTTTTATTGACACCTGCAAATTATGCAGGAGCTAATAAATATGTGATAATTGTGACAAATTCATGTTTACATGGTAAAAAAAAAAAAAAACTCAAATCAGGGATTTCCAGAGGCCCTGGTCAACATTTTAAGATCTAAAATACACTTTGTATTACCTAGTACTTTTGGTTTCATGTTTCAAAAGTTTTACTAAAACATTTATTTAGAACTTCAGCTACTGTTTCATCAACAACTCTAATCTTGGGTTACGGAGTAGTGTGCTATTCACTGCAAAGCGCTTCAACGCCTCGTCAGGGGTGGTAAGTGCTATATAAATAAAAAATTACACTATTTCTGCACTAGTTACAATCACCCAAATATGTTGCTTTTTGGCAGAAAATCATTTGGATTTATTTCTCATGATAGAGCTGGAGCGGTCGAATCGGGTAAAAAGTGCAAATGTGACACACTTAAAAAGAAGGAAGAAATCTCTTACACACACACACGCCACATCAAATTCCACCTAGACGATGCTGCTAAACTGCCGATGCTGTGCTGCTGAAAACCCACATCTCCAGAGTAAGAGTATCTTGGCATCGCACTCCTGCAGTCCCTGGTGGCTAGAGGTTGCTTCATCCCTGGGATCGCCAGTGTGAAAGCCACACATTGCGGTGGTTTGTGCGGAATGGCCACTTTCCCACCACAATCACACCAACGCAGGCGGCTTGCCTCTTGGACATCATTTTCATCATGCTGGCCTAAAGTTCGGAATCTCCAGTGATAAAACCTGCTGAATGGTGTCCCAAGTTTACATTTTTTGTGTTAAATCTTTGGACTGGTGGGATCCCCAAGCCGCCCTGGCAATTTGTAGGGCCAGCAGGGAGGGGGGTGCAAGTGTAAAGCACTGCTGCTTTAGTTACTGGGGGCCGATATTGCAGCACTGCAGCAAAACCGGCCCCCAGTAAAAAAAAAAAAAAAAAAAAGGCCCCTACTGCTGCAAAACCGGGCCCCAACCTCCCGGGAAAACGCCCGATGCCCGTTCCGGCTAGCCAGGCTGTGTTATCATCTAACCAAGAGGATGAGGGGAGGGGTGGGTGGGTCTCTCTCTCTCATAAAAACGTTGCTTCTTCAGTATTCCTGAGCGCTTATGTGGGGCCAAATTATGAGAGGTTCTTTTTAAAATCACTGGGGGCGTTCATATGCACTACAGAGATGCAGCACGCCAACCAGGAACCACAAACTCATTCCACATTGTCTCAAAAGTTCTCACGCATTCACCCCGTTTCACCCCACAGCCCCCATTACTCATTCTGCAGCCCAATTGTCACGCCTTTGTCTCGCGGGCCATCGTCACGCTGTGGAAGGGAGCTGTCGGCCTTTGTTAGCCGTTACTCAGGGCAACCGTGGGATTTTACATTAACAAGCGCGGCAAACACCTTAAAATCGTAGTGATGGAGAATGGCTTTAAATGTAACTGTAAACACAGCTAACAGTGTTATATAAAAAACAGACCAAGTTAGAATACAAGAACTTAGTTGAACAAGCAGAATATAAACAGGTAAAAAAAAAAAAAATCAAAAATCAAATGGGAAACAGCTGTTTGCTCCAAAGATGTACTTGGTGTAGATGCTAAAACTCTTCTACGTAGAAACAACCACTATTAATCTGTAACCCAAGTGAGATAAATGTAACAAAAACTTACTCTGCAACAATTCAGGTTAAGCGATGACTCCTTGTCATCACATGCAACATATTCAGGTTGTTTTTTTCTTCTATAAATGCTTATGGACTCGAACTTTACTCCAATAAATTCATTTGAACCAAAACTGCAATCCCAGAATGTACCAGTTTGCTAATCTAAAAACCCAGGACTGGAGAACACCATTAATAATGACACTGTCATCTGGTTACCATATATAGCAATAGTTCTCCAGAGGAAAGGCATTCTCATTCGCACTCCTAAAATAATAGTTCTGCGGATGAGTATTCAGCGGGGATCCTTCCATCGGGCAACATTAGTGAGCACGATTGATGGGTAATATGCATGGATCCTTTCATCCTGCAGCAACAGTTCGGGGTAGACCACCTCAACCTACAATTTTAGATCTCGCAGTGACAAGCCTTCTACATCAGTCTTCGCATTCGGCAGCAAACATCCTCTTAAGAATAGGCTGTCTCCATGGAGCCTCTTGTCCGGCAACAAAAATTAATCTGGTGATAGGTTTGCTCCATCAGTTCCTGGAAAATTGATTTAAATTCCTGAAAGCTCCACCTTGAATGGGCACTCCCTCATCAGAGTGGGCCAATTACATCTAATTACAGGGCACTGCGGTACCCATGTCCAGTTTTACCACCAAGATTAATACGAGTGATTCTGGACTAAAGCCAGGGGATGGTGGCAGCTGCTGTGCCACCACAGAGATTACTTAGCATACGAAGAATAATTTGCCTACGCAGGCACCACTATGTTGGGTAGCATCAATATATGTTCATAACACAGGATGCAATTCAGTTTGTGGCATTTGCCACGTGACATCACAGTTTTATTATTTCACTATTATGTAACCAGTTTCTTTCTACTATTCTGAATCTCCACAGACCTACGCCATTGGAGAGAATATCAGTCACTAACCAGGCAATAGGGTGGGTCAGTAAAGGGAAACTAGACATCGTACAAAGGAATTGAACATGAATATCAGGTTAAACTGCTTGCCCAGCGCTTCTTGTCTAGCCACCCAGAGGTCCATGCAGAGATGAAAAACCCTCCACAAAATAAGCAAATATGCACATATTTTAAGAATTATTTTATGCAGCACAAGAATCTCGACTTCACGACAAGTTGTGTACTGATAATCGAGAAATCCACAACGCAAACAAATGACAATCACAGAGATGTCCTCATTAAGGCCTAATGTGAGTGATCAACCAAGGAACAAACCAAGAGGCTACTGTTTACATCTGTCTACCTCATCTTCAGCAGTTGGCTGAGCTTCTCAACTCCAACCTGCCAGGGACTGCACAAGAACTGATGAAGAGGAGTCCGATTGTACATTTCAAGGCGCAGCTGGAAACATCCAGCAAACAGCGTGGGAGAGACAATAAGAAAACATTTGCACTGTTCGCATTCAGCAACTTGGCTGGCGACGACAACAACAGTCTGTGCACTGGCAACTTTCTAGAGCTTCTGTGTAAACAGTTGCTGTTTTCAAGGAGTTGGAAAACTCTTGGAATAGACATGATTACTATAATAATCCTGTTAATGGGCCATTTCCTTAACAAATCTGTACATGTCTGGCTGATAATGGAATTTCTTCATCCATACTATCTGGCTGTGCATATTAAGAGCCTGCAGAAGTTGCCCGGTTGACGGCACTAGAATCTCAATTCATCTTCGTCTGTACAGGTCTTATGAGAGTGAAAAGCGGCAGAACAAAATTTTCCACCCAGGTGGCTACAATATTTGATCTGGTCGGATCAAACATCCTCCGCGTCAGAAAGTTCAGCGCCCATGCCTGCCAAAGCGCTAAAGTATTTGATCTGGTAATATCAGCCATTATCAGTGTGAGGAAGTTCAGATTCCACCTAGCATCACCATCACTGGATTCCAAAGACAGTGATTCCACTTACATTGTCTGTTATAGCTTGCCATAGAGAGTATACAAGTTTTTTTTTGTGTTTGCCTGCCATCCAAAACAGTTCCAACATTATTCACTCTAAAAGACAAAGCATGAATTATTCATTAGTGGTGAGATTGAGCATCGATGTAATTACTGGACCCCACCCTTTGTAAAACATGTCTTTTTCCTTTGAATGCCTCCTGCAGGGAGAGCATTGTGCAGATCCAAATTTCATCAAGAAAAAAAAGAAGTTGTTCTTCTCACTGATCAGTTACTGTGCACAGGCCTGGGGTCAGCTGGCCTGAAGGAGGATTCAGAGATGGCAAGAAGCAGGTCTTCCTGGCTAATATTTCGCTATACTGGACTCTTAAACCTCAGAGACAGACGATAACACAGCCTTTGGAACTTCAGCATGCAAGGCAGAAAAAAGGGCTCTTACACCTGCGGATCACTGAAGAAGGGCTGTTGAGGAGCTTGCTCATTTTTGACATTCAGCTCTACTCTAAAGCCTCATCAGAGCTAGATATCAACTGCGTCAAGTACGTCCTCACAGCTATTCCAACATGGATGTCAATAAATGACTCCGATGAAGCTAAGCTCCACCCTTAGAGAATGTATCCTCATTGATAGTGCTGTAAAAAAACGAGAGATTCAAGAGTGATGGCTGGTATCTTTGAGACCCACCTGACTCCCCTGAACAGTGTCCCAAAAGCAGTACCCCGTCTCATTACATTTCTCGTATGAGCTCTAAAGAGTCCCAGTACCCAATTCAAAGACAATTCCAGCATCGACCATAACTGGTGACCAAGATTAAAAACTCTGGAGGAACAGGGGAGATATGAAGCATAAGCAGCACCACAGTGACAAGAAATTGCTGGGAAGAGAATGCATCATGCTTGGGCATCTTCAGTCATAGTTTAGAGATATAGAATTCAATCCCCGGCCAGATTTGCCATGCTCCATCCCTATTGAAAAATCGAAAGACGCAGCACTTCATATCAGTGTAACCACCCAGTTGCTGGACACACCCAGGAGATATTCTCGCCCCCTTGCAGCCTTTTGATTACCTGCTCACACCCCTCTACCCTGACCCCTTAGGTTACTCAAGTACCGCTCTCTAAAATTGCCATTCCATCCTTTGTTCCAAAGGTAAACCCAGCTCATAATCTCAATTCATACTGCAATGGCAACCCAGCCTCCTGATTACCTCTAGGTTCCTCCCAGACACCCTCCTTTATCCCCCTTTTGTCATTAATATTATTATCACTTATTTATACAGGTTCATTTAACAGACGCTGGCTTACAAACTATATACAAAAATTAAAACCAAACGCAAAACAAAAAAAAAACATTGCATACATTTTTGCCCACATACTTCAAATCACATTTAGCATGTGAATCACTACAAAACAGTGCATGCATAAATACCTATTGGATATCCATATCCAGGCCTCTAACCTAAATGAAGAACCATTGTTTAACCACATCCAGTTCTCCAACCTAAATGAAGAACCATTGGTTAACTATATCCAGTTCTCCAACCTAAATGAATAAGCATTGGTTAACCATATCCAGTTCACAACCTAAATGAAGAAGCATTGGTTAACCATATCCAGTTCACCAACCTAAATGAAGAACCATTGGTTAACCATATCCAGTGCTCCAACCTAAATGAATAAACCATTGGTTAACCATATCCAGTGCTCCAACCTAAATGAATAAACCATTGGTTAACCATATCCAGTGCTCCAACCTAGCAAACGACATCTGGGGAGGTAAACCAAAATCAACATACCATTATGGATGTTACTGTGCAGCTGACAAGCCGTGATAACAACAGGGCGTTTCAGTGACAACTCACCGAGGAGAGCGAGTCTTCACTTTTCTTTATTTTTTCCTCTCCAAACCACTGTAAGTGACCCCTTTCTATAACTGCTACTTTCTCGTCCTCCTGTCTGCTCTCTTTGCGTCCTCTCACCTCATCAACACGTACACGATAAGACTCAGTCTTAACAGCGCTCAGTTACTGTGCAGCTACAATTAGGTCATTAGGTCAGGTAAAGCACAGTAAATTAAATTGGGCAATACTTCTAAACATATCCCAGTTACTACAGCCCATGGGCTCTCGGCTGGGTACATTTCCTGGCTAGCAGATAAGCCAAGATAGACCATGAGGGATCTACAGAGGGTTGACTCTGTGCTCCTTCTTTACTAGGTGGTTTCTTCGGGTGGTCCCCCTCATAGCCTAGTCCCTGGTTGGACACTGCTCTGAGCTTCTGCTTGAAACTTTCAATGGAAATAAGCACATTCACTCGCACTGTTCTGGCCACGATTCTGGAGTGAACTCCTGGAATAATGAACTTTGCAGAAGACATTGTTGGCATGAGTGATGGGGAGAATCTTTCATTCCACTGGATCATCTGAAATAAATGACACGGACAATCTTGCACATTCATTTCAATCACATAAGGCTCTATCTAGCTCACAGACTTCCCAATAACTGGGATACATGCATGGTCAGGATTGATCATTCCTCCTTTTTCAGGCACACCTGTGACCGTCCTGCTAGTTTATATTAAGCCAGTGAAGTCAAATAATCAATGGGTAAGTCATAGCTTGCACCGAAAAGCTTTTAGAACCTGGTGTGAAATTCGATAACCGTTTAGGTTTGCCATCGTGTATCTATGTGACTTTCCAAGAATTCACTCATTCTGGATCACCAACATTTGACAGGAGTCGTTTAGCAAGCACTATGTTTACTGTGAATAGAGTTAACCAGGAACAAATCACGGAAGCATGTGGTGCGATTTTGACACTGAGAAAAAAAATTCACTTTGATTATTGGTGCACACAATGTTATACCTCCTAATGTAGGTCTAGTGAAGGAGAGTCATTTGATTTCAACGTAGTCGCAACTATAGATCTTCAGCATTGGCCCGCTCTCAGTCGCAAAATTGAAGGGATCGACTTGCAGACAGAAGGCTTTCTCCAGGTAAGGCCTGGTAACACCTTGAATTGAGCACCTCCGATTTTGGGCAAATCACTTAATCTCCCCGTGCCTTAAAATGAATGTGCCCGTCTGTTATGCAACTGGTGCTCATGAGAAGCACTCCGATACCTTCGGGTTGGGTCCGCGCTAAAAAAAAACGAAGAAAAAAATAACTAAATAACTAGAGACTATTCCTTACGCCCACGAGCAACCGCTACACAACAGCTTAGAACTTTAATATGCACCACGCTAAGCATAAAATGGCGCCCCAGTCGTACAGATGCAAAGTGAAGCTGGACTAACAGCACATCCCAGTGCTCACATTCACTCCCAAGGTACCATGTTAGTTACACAAACAGTACCAGAACCAACGAAGCAAAGGGGGGAACCGAGCATCATTGTGACTGGGGGTCCACCTTGTGATGCACAGTCCTCAAAGGTTCCAACTGGGCCCACAAAGGGGTTATTCGGTTCAACCAAAAGACATTTTCACTAAGTACAACTCTGAGCATACTGATCCCCACACAAACTTCACACAGTGCCACCTTGTCACTGGGACTACAATCGACGCAAAACCCCAGAACCGATGAGAAAGGCCAAGACTGCCCCGAGCTACACCAGGCCATAGGGCCAAAACTCACTATACAAATGTGGATAGCTTAACCCAACAAGTAACCCCCAAAACAGTATGTCTTCAGACATGGGATCAATACAGTGGCTTACAGGGAGAAGGCACAGGACAGGCCAAATGGAAGGCAGGACAGCAACTAGTCTTTAAAAATATATATTAAGCAAAGGCTCTTTAAAATAAGGAATTGTTTAATGAAAGGACTCTTAAATAAGTCTAGCAGCATACATTGGCCACATGTTCACACTGTATTTTAGTTTACTGAAAAACACAAAAGCTTTAAAGAGCGGGAATGAGGTGTTTATTGTTTTAACGAAATGGCACCACATCCCTAACATTCCGCAATCCCTTAATTGCTAATTAAGTGCAGTACTTTGGGATCGTCTCCGGAGAAAGGAGCCACTAGCACGAGGTAGGCCCAAATTATGCACAACTGTGTAAACAAGTGCAAGCTGTGGAACCTGGGGCAGCTTAACCCTAGCCCTCCTGGAGGCAGGAACATAAAACTAAGCGCTGCTGCTAACCTCCAGTGTGGGGGTCACATTCCCTGCACATCCCACTGGACAGCTGGGGCTTGTATTTGAAAGGGTGTCCTGTCGCTGCCACTATGCTGGGGGCAGGGCAAGGCGGCAGTGGGTTTTACTGGGGTGCTCTGCCTCCTGGGTGTTAGTTGCCCGTTTGGCTCCATTTAGAGACTCGTTCTGGGCTGCCTGTGCAGCCAGTTACTTTTCATAGGATTAAGTGGGGCACGGGGAGAAAGAAGACGTGTAATGGTAGCTGAATTGTCAAACCTGGAACAAGGAGACTTGTGTTATAATCCCGGCTTCACCATTTCAGCAATACTGTGTGATCTGGTGGAGATTGCATGATGTCCCTGTGCCTCGATCTACCAAAAACTGTACACTTGCATTACATGCAAAGTAGAAACGTACACATTCTGCAATACACCTACATATTTGTGCAATCCTTATGCATGGCAAAGACTGAGACAACGTATGACAATTTCTCCCAAAACCCGTGTGTTTTCATGCAACTTTTTTCGCAGTTAAGTTGATCAGTTTGCCTTTCTCCCTCCACCGGGTTTATCTTTTCCTCTGTGAGCGACCCTCCTCTTTCCTCGCTGCAATTTTTCTGGAGAACGAATGGGAGGGGATGTAGTCTATTGGCCAGAGCTGCCGACTTTGAAACTGGGGAGCAAGGTTCGAGTCACTGCGTTGACTCAACATCGTGTGATTCTGGGCAAATCACTTAATCTCTCTGTGCCTAAAAAACATCTGATCTTGTGTAAAGTAATTTGGTGATCATGGGAAACCCTTGGGCAGAGTTTGCTGTATATATTAGCCTGCAAAAAAAAAAAAACCCAACAAAAAAAACACGGTAACCTCTACGTGAATATACCACTCCCATAGGACCATTTGATGGAAAATTACATGTTGTTTTCTTTTAGCACCTAATAATATATTTATCCTACGGGGGTCTTAGTTTTGCCATTTGCATTTGACACGTTTCATATTTACCCAACTACATTTGTGATCTCTATGTAATGCACTCAAAGGCGTTGCAACGGATCAGCACATTAGTGCTTACTGGAAACAAACAGTCCACTGATTTCCATAAACTAACTACACCTTTAATCCAGGACACACCATTCATCACCTAGGAAGAAGATCCGGATTGGTCATGCGTAACTGTGTTCAGTGCGTGTAGAGGACCAGCCCCATTCGATCCTAAGGTTCTCTGGAGGCCATTATATCTCAGACTGCAGAATCTTGAAAGTTCAGATAGGACAGAGGTGTGTCCTGGATACAGCAGTACTGCGGAGTGGAAGCAGCAGCATTGATCTGCGCCACTGTCTCCCACGAGTGCTCGAAAATGAAGTGCCTTGCGGATGCAAGCAAAAAAAACACCACGGCTGAATGTTTTCAGCGAAGGTGGATTGCTCCCAAGAGGGCCTTCATATCATAGAACAGATGCGTGGCATAATTTCCACTGCTTTACTGTGCTGCTCCGGGAGTCCCAGAGGATCATGCCCGTGCGTAACACTGAGGATCATGTAGACACGGAAAAGCGATAATAAGCACATCAAAACATTGATTGTGGTTATCCAAATTCAACAAAAACGGGATGACGACTAAATTCCCTTTTGAGTCAAAATGATGTAGGGAGAAAAGTCCATAGCAGTTTGAACCCGTTGTTCCATACTTCAACATTTTAATTTTCCCTAAAGATCAGCCAAATTTTTTGGACTTCTCTGTTGCCCCCAATTCCAAGGACCAACTGGACACAGTATCCTACGAACCCCAACAGAGCCTTAAATTGCTGCAGGGAAAAAAAAAAAAAAAAAAAAAGAGGAACCAGTAGGGATTTCACCACAATGTTCCTATGAAAGAGAAGCCACTTGCCTGGTGCTGCCAGGAGGCTTTCTGCTGTGGGGGTCATCTTCTAGTTTTTGAGGTCACAGTCATGCTGGTCAACCCCTCATCCCAAAATGTAATCCAAATATTAATCCAATATCTCCAGTTACGGGGGACTCCATATCCCCCTATCCTTCAAGTGTAGGGCAGTATATGCATCTGTGATTGTAAGAGCAGCCTCTTGGAAAAGTGCTCCACGGTTGTCAAATGCGAGAGGGGGTCTATCTGCACAATGTCATGGTTATTTTTGCCACCCCTTCTTTCTGTGAATACCCACAACCATCCTAGCCAGGCAGACCCTCTGCGGCAGTGCTGGAAGAAGCCCTGGAGTCTCTCCAACAACATTTAAAGGAAACTCCCAATAAAAAGTGGGTTTTAACCTTATTTGACTTGTACTAAGTTCGAGGAAAATGGTTGCAAGGAGGAAAATCCAAGTAGTGACGGCCCTCAGGGTACAAACAGACTTTGCTATCTGTGTCTCCTATCCACCGCAGTCCCATGGCTTCACCTTAGACTTCAATGTAAAATACTGAAGGCACTCTGGACCAAGGCCGGACTGGCCTTAGGGGCTTCGGGCGTTTGCCCTGGAGGCTGGAAGAGTGGAGGGTGGTTTTGGAGCAGTGGGTAGGCAATTTTGTTACTGGAGGCTGGTTTTGCAACAGTGCTGCAATATCTGCCCCCATTAACCAAAGCAGCAGTGCTGGGGGCTAATTTTGTTCAGCAGAAGTGCTTTACGTGTGCCCCCCCACACCCTCTCCCCGGGGGGAGGGGAAGGAGGCAGCCTGACAAAATTGCCTAGGCTGCTTTGGGTTCCCAGTCTGGCCCTGCTCTGGACAGCTCTGGAGCAGACAAGATAATAGGAGTCCATTGCTTCCTATTCTAAGGATTCCACTGACACAAACTACGCTACCAGAACCCGGGCTTGGCCGTGGAACGGGACTCTAGGCCTATTGATACTTTCTTGAATATCTACTAAATAGTTAGGGCTAAACATCTGACAACTACTTTTCTCTGATTTTTAATGCAGCGTAATAAACAGCTATTTGTATGAAAGAAAGAACTGACTCACCATTTATATCTGGTGTAATAATTGTGTTATACTGCATCGGACTCAACCTTCTCACCACAGCTCCCAATCCTCCAATCTAGGGTAGTCAAAGGAGCCATGTTTACGTATCAGACTAAGTGCCTTCTCCTTGGAAACCGACACTGATTCTTTGGGAAACACATTGCGAAAGTTACTTCTAGTTATATTTATGTATAAAAAGCTAGTTGTACATAATATTATAATCTTGACTATTTAAACACACACCACAAGCTGTGTTTTTCTTGGTATTGAATCAAATGAGTTCTTCTGTGTTTTGGACCTTGATTCAAAGAAAGGTAAATTTGCCCATGCCGGGTTTAACACCTGATCTCTGGTGCAGGTGATCAACCCATTGAGCTGTAGCACCAGCGATGTAACCGCTGCCTACATTTCTGCAGTAATTGCATTGCTATGTCAGCAGAGTTCCTTCGGTCCTTGAGATATTCTGAATATTGGCATAGCACTGGCAGCAATCGGCTGCCCTTTGAACGATATTCGACTGAGGGCGGGTGGCACACACGGTAAATGATTCAGAGCCAGTGGATATCAATTCAATCTGCCACTTTCCCAAGGTTTACTGTTACAATCCAGGTTTGGAAGGAAAGCGATATTGCGTCCCTTATCCAGGAGAAGAATTGAAGCAGTCTTTGGTGCCAATTTCTGCATCACTGGTGGCGATTCATGTCCCTGCTCAGAGCGTGGGACTGTAACATGCACCCTGGCTTCAGGTAGCCAGCTAGTCTGATACAGTGCTGACCTAGGACCCCACTGTCTCCTTTCCTAGGTGGCCGCTCTGTTTGCAATGGAAGATGTATGTTTTTGTCATCTTACTTCTTGAACTACACAACAGCATCAGACAGTCTCAAATTTAAGCCCATTATATGCCTGTTACCTTTTTGTGCTCTGAAGGGAAAGGGTTAAGTGCGGTCTTCAGATGCCGACAGCTGTGGAAGAGATTCTTTGAGTGAGCCTGCAGAGATCACATGTTAACATCTTGGACAGCTGCAAGTAATAACCTTGATGAGCTGGGCCACAGGACACCATTTTGTGTAAGTGGTAAACCACCATGACCCATAAAGTTTATAGAGAGCAAGCAATGAGCGAGGTTCTTTTGCAGACATTAGGGCTTTGGAATCAGGAAACCAGTGTTTTAGGCCTGGCTTCCCCATCTGAGCAAATAGTGTGACCCTTGGCAAATCATACTATCTCCCTCTGCTTCACTTCCCTTATCCCATTAACTAGAATTGCTAGTCCTACAAGCGAAATAGCAGTATTAAGCTGTACATACAAACCGGGGCAAGTCATTTATAGTTTCAGTCTGCATGGTGACTGGGGTGACCCTCTGCTTCCTCCATGCCTCCACTAGTGCAGTCCTTTTCCAATTCACCCCACTCCTGGCACATTTTAAAAACACCCCCCATTACTCGGTCACCTATTCATTCAGGCAGGTTTACGCACAAGCAGTCTTATACTGGAGCCCAACGGGCCGCTCGCCTTCTTCGACTCTTGATCGTCGACCACCTGGATTGTTCTCGTTTGGGGCCTTGCAGGACGTACAACATCCCCGTCGCCTCTAATATCAAGGTACGGGGCTTTGCCTGCGAAGATGATCTGCGTTTGCACCCTGATGAATGTCGGGTGAAGCGCCGGTCCTGTGGGCGCCTCTAAACCGCTCTGCTCCCCTGCTGGTCCGTGCCCCCAGAAACCGCGCTGCTTCCCGGCAGGCCCAATGCCCCCAGGAACCGTGCGGCTCTACTGCAGGTCCAAGCCCCCAGCAATGCGCGGATCACTGCTGGTCTGAGCACCCGGGGTCGCGCTGCTCCCCTGCAGGTCGGGGCCTTCTGGCCTTTGCCCCCGGACCCGCTGGTGCGCGAGCCCTCCGCTTGTACTTCCCAATGCGGTGTGGGCCTCAGAACCGCAAGCCTGTTTCTACGTGGGATTGGCCTCACCCTACAACGGATTTCCCCGCTCCGAGCCCCCAGGAATCATGCTGCTCTAATCCAGGTATGAGCCCCCAGTAATGCGCGGCTCCCTGCTGGACTGAGCCCCCGGGATCACGCTGCTCCCCTGCTGATTGGAGCCTTCTGGACTTCGCTCCGCGGGTGCGCTAACCCCCCACTTGTACTTCACAATGCGGTGTGGGCCTCGGAACCACAAGCCTGCTTCCCCTTGGGGTGGGCTCACCCTGCAACGACTTTCCTAGCTCTGAGTTATTGGCGGGCCTTGGAGGGACAAGTCTACTTGCGCCCCCGCTGATCTTTGAGGGCCCATTTCTCTTTCCGTTGCTGACCTCCCCGAACCCGTTCCTAAGTGCGGTGTTTATGGCTGATTCGCAGTTCTAGCGGTTTGTTCTTTTGGCGCCAGCTGGACCGGCTGCATGTCCTGGTCCCCTCGGCCGCTTTTTTGACAACGGCCGACATTTTGTCCTTCTGCCTCATCCACCGCAAAATGGCGACACCTGGTCGTCTCAAACCCTGCCGCCTCTAATCTAAGCGGGCTATTTGTATGCAGACGGAGAAGTTCTCCGAAAGCCCTGCTTAACCCCTCGCCATCTCCCTCGTTGCCCTCCTGAATGACTGTGCTCCCTGAATGACTTGTGCACGAAGCACCACAATTAAACCACCGATGCATTGGGTCCATCTGAACTGCGCTGTTCCCCTGTAAGTCTGAGCCTACGAGATTGTGCTCATTGAGTAGCTTAACCCCACGCTGGATGATCGGACTGGAGGTTTGGCCTCTGAACTGTGACGCCTCCTCACAAGCCCTTATCTACAGGGGGGTAAACGTAACACCTTTCCCGCTCTGGGGCTATTTATTAATCCATCGTTTTGACAATGTCCCCGCCGCCTTGGTGAAGCCCTGATCATCCCTATATAGGTGCCTTGGTAAAGCCCTGATCATTCCTATATAGGCCTCCAATAACCGCTTGTGCTCCGATCAGACCACCGACTCAGCCTGATACCTAACTTGGCCTTGAGCCTGCTGTTCATTTATAACCCCCCTGATGATCTTTTCTAACCCCATTTTTTATCTATGTTTGACGTCTCTTATCATTTCTGCCTGTGATTGCTTTTATATTCTACTGCCCTATACACACACTCATCATATTAGCTTGTAAATACATCTATTGTTTAAATGCCCTATACTCTCACCTATTGCCCTCCTCCTTAATATTCTCCCGCCCCTCTTCCAGCCTCTACCATTCCTCTTACCATTCCCCCTCTCTCCTCCCCTAACACCGACCCCCCCCTCCTCTCATCTCTTCCCCTTTCACTGAACCTTATACTTTTATAAGGCCTATGAGTATTGCCTAATCCCTCTCCGTCTCCTAACGAACCGCACCGACCTGTCCCCCCCTCTCCTCTCTTGCTCTGACCCCCTCTCCTTCCTGCCCCCACTGTCACTGTATACCCCTTGCCCCTTCCCCTACCTCACCCTCCCACTCATCTCCCCTCTAGGGCTGACCTCACTACTGTCCTCTAACCCCTTCATTGCCTGCCTTGCCCTCTTGCATATCTCACCATCACCTCACTGACCCAGCATGCCCCCCCTCAATCATACCCTCACCCCCCAGGACCCCTCTCTCTCTCCAAACATGGCCCTAACTCATGGTCCATTCTATACCCCCCTAATCTATCAAAAACGCTAAGAAATTTTTTAAACACAAACTCCTCATCCGAAATCCGGAAACACTTATCGTTGATAATTACATCAGCCTCACTTCCCCCAGTAAAACCAACTACATCTTTTACTCTAAACGCCCCTCCAAATGGAAAACCATCTTTCTACAATATCTCCCAGTCACCAACTCAATCAAAATTCCCTATGGCTTCAAATTATCTACCACCCCCTCACCAGCCTTTCATGGTGAAATTGACATCTCCATTTTTAAAACGGGCAGCATCCTCATCCAAGCCGCTGAATTCCACCTCACCACATTTGAACACCACTTCAGAACCTTGGCCCTCCAACTTTACAACTCCGCTCCTAACCCTCCCTCCTCCCAACCACACAACGGCCTGCCGGTCTCTCCCCTACATCTTACACCCCCCTCCCCCCACCACTCCTCCCCTACAGACTACACTATCCTCCAATCATTAACGCGACTCTCCCCCTCCCCTGATATTTCTTCAGCCAACGCCACTCCTTTGCTGACCTCTATTTATCCGCTCCCCCTACTGACCTTTCCTCTTCCTGATATCCCCACTACACATCCCTGCTCCCAATCCCACACGCACTCTAACGTCCCATCCCCTCCCTCCCCTAATACTCCTATTCCATACCCCTTGCCTTCTTTCCTTTCCCCCCCCTCCCCCCCCCCACATGAATCCCATCCTCTCCACCCAGAATCCCCTTCCATGCCACCTCCGGCCCCATCATCTCCCTCTCCAAAAACATTTTCTCACCCACAGAAATACACATCGCCCCTTAACCCTGAGGCTGTCCCTCTCCTTAACAGTCACGCCCTTCTAACATCGCTTCCCTCGTCCCCTGAGGTCTCGTATCTCCTGTCCCCCTTCACACATCCTACCACGCCCTTCAACCGTAGCTCTCCTCCTACCCCCCCCCACGGACCTCTCACTCCCTCCAATTAACAAACCCCCTTCCACAGCCAATACAGAACACCCCCATCCCCCTCCTATAATGTCCCCCTCACCCTTATAACCCAATCTCTACACAACATAGAACGCAACATCTCCACATTGTCTAGAGATCTCACTCGTCTTAGAATAGATTTCAGTGCCCATAGAACCAGAACCCTCCCTTATCGGGTTAACTCCCCTTGGACTGGCCAAAAAAACACCACCAACTACAAACCTTGGAGAACGACTCCTCTCCACTGCCGTATGCATAGACCTCTCCGCACCTCCTGCCATCTCTCCCTGGCCATTGAAATCACAAAAAGGTGTCAAGGGAGGTTTTTTTTCAGTATTCGTGATAAACCTTAGACCACTAATTCTGAGGTTTTTTTAAGCTTTATTCTGCTTAGTTTTGATACTTCGAAAAGACATTCATAAATCAATTGGACAGGTCTTCTAAAAGAAACACCACATTAGTAAATCACACAATTGCAACACATTTATATGCATGATTTAGAACAATTTCTTTGTAGAAAAAAAAATATATAAACACATACATAATACGATACGTTTTTGGTGGAAAATACATATACAACAAACCAAATGGTCACAAGACAAACATCAATCACTTATGTGTGCCAGCCTGAAATTCAACCAGTCCTGTGTTTACACTGAAAACACTAGGCGGACCATTACTCATTCAAAGACACATGTCTACTGTCCTGCCTGTAAAAGGATGGGGATACATATCCTACTACTGGGTGTTGTCAACATTGTGAAACGGGAAATAATTATATTCAATTCCCTCATGGCACACCCAAACTACAGTCCCCCATGCTCCAAAGCCAACTCGTTTCGAATCCCCAACAATTCCGGGATTCTCTTCAGGACTTGGACTTGGTTTTTTGGCTCTTAATTGTACTGCAGACTGATGTCCAAAATCTGTGCTTCAGTTCTTAGTACTGATCGAAGCTTAAATTGTTTGGGCTTGTGGAAGCGCTCGAAAGTATTTAAAAAGCGGTCCAAAATCTTGCAACTCGTGAAGTGCCGTCAGTGCATACGGACGCTTCGATGTGAATTTCTTCTACAGTATTTTTGTCTGTTTCCTTTCAGCCCAGCAGGGGCAGTTAGAAATTCATTACGCTCCTCTAGTTCAAACCGGCAGCTCACTCCCTGGCCGACATTACTGACCTATGCAACTCCTACCACCTCAGTTCACCAATCAATAATCCTCCACCCCCCTACTCCAACATCCCCGTTATTTTGGGGACAAACAGAACTCCCCTCTCTCCCGTCTCACCCAGACCCCCTCCTCAACTCACCATCATCCACTCCTGCCCTCCCCCCAAATGTAATCTCAAACCTCTCGCCTGCATGCTTGTGAATTGTTGTTCCGCTGTCCGACATGCCACTGAAATTTCTGAAACTATCCTTAGTAAATCCATTGAAATTTCGTTCCTAACGGAAACCTGGCTTAACGACCATTCTACGAGCATTCTTGACCTACTCTCCCCTCCAGGATATTCTATCCTTAGAAAAGACCGACGTGACAGAATAGGTGGTGGTGGTTTAGCTATCATCTTCAAAGACAAAATTCAGATCTCACTTGTTAACAATTCCGAACACTCCACCTTTGAATACCTCGAAGCTGAACTTAAAGTACAAGGTTCCCACCCAATTCGCCTACATAATATCTACCACCCTCCTGGAGATCCTCTTCCCTTCGTTGATGAGTTATCCAACCTTCTGACACAATCCTCAATATCCAACTCTAAAAATCTCTTCCTTGGAGATCTTAACCTCCATTGGAACGATACCGACGACCCCACTAAAACCCTCCTCACCAATCTTCTCGAGATCAATGACCTCAAACAACTATGTCAGTCCCCAACACACACCAAAGGAGCCATCCTAGACGCCATCATTACCAATAAGGACCTGGCTTTCTTGTCCAATATCGTCCCCATCGACTGGTCTGACCATCATCTCTTACTGTTCACCATAGCTGCCACGGCACCTCCCCCCCCCACCAAAATCATGAAACCTATCAAATTGACCAGAAATCTAAATCTTATCCCCCCTGCAGTACTCTAGTCCAAACTCCATGCTCAACTTCTCCTCATCCCTCCCTCACAAAACGCAAATGAGCTTACTGAACACTTTAATAAAGCAGTCACAGATACCCTTGACCAATTGGCCCCGCTGAAACTAAAAAAGCAAAGAAATATCCCTTCCAAATCATGGTTTAACTCGGAGCTTAACAAAGAAAGATGTACACTTAGACTGACGGAAAGAACTTGGAGACAGCATCCCTCCCCCTCACATCTGGCTCTCCTCAGACTAGCTAGATCATCCTACAGGAAACCCATTTTTAACGAAAAGGCATCCTTCTTCCGAACTCAACTCGATCGGGCCAAAAACAGACCCAGAGAATTGTTCAACATTGTTCGTAACCAAACTTCCTCCGCACCACCAATACCGTTGGCTTCAATGTCTAGATGTGAAGAAATTGCTCACTTCTTCTCGGATAAAATCGCGAAGATGGAGCAATCCTTCCTCTCAACTCTGATCCCTACCACCCCCCAAATCACTCCTGACATCTCCTCTATAACTCTCTCCGCATTCTCCATACCCCCTGATCACACTGATCACACTTCTAACCAGCATACTACTTTTCCCCACCCTCACCTGTCCTTGCACACACCATCAACAATACCCCCATAATCACTCCCCACACTTACCCATAACCACACCTCTTGAAACCAATCACCCTAACTCACAACTAAAAAACAATGCCTCCTGGCATAATTTCCACCCTGTAACTGAACGTGATGTTTTTAACATCATTACTAAACTAAAACCGTCCTCCCACACTAAAGACCCCCTCCCCTCCAACCTTGTCCAAGACCTAAAACATATCATTACCCCATCTTGGACCTCTATAATCAATACCTCCCTTGCCTCGGGTTGTGTCCCCACCTCCCTCCAACTTGGACAAATCACCCCCATTCTTAAAAACCCTACGACCGACCCCAATGACCTTAACAATCGCCGCCCCTTCTCTAACCTCCCCCTTCTTTCCAAAGCCCTTGAAAAATGTCTCCTACTCCAATTAGATAAACACATTGAAAATGTCAACTTACTGGACCCCCTACAATCAGGCTTTAGGAAAGGCTGCAGCACCGAAACTGCCATGCTTAACATTGTCGACGACATACACCACTCCCTCGACAATGGCGAGACCTGCCTACTTATCCTCCTTAATCTCTCCGCTGCGTTCGATACTGTCAACCACGCGGCTCTGCTTAATGTTCTCAGAGATCGTTTCGGCCTCAATGGCACGACACAAATGGTTCGTCTCCTACCTCCAACACCGATCACAGCAAATTAAAATTCACAACTGCTTATCTAACCCCACTCCGGACTCCCTTGGAGTTCCCCAAGAATCTATTCTCTCTCCCTCTCTCTTTAACCTTTTCATGGAACCCCTCACCCTCATTCTTAAACAAGCTGGGATCAACTACCACCTCTATGCCGATGATACCCAACTCTACCATAAGATCAAAACCCACGCTGACATCTTACACCTTAACAACACCCTCACCAAGATTCAATCCTGGTTCCAATTAAATCATCTCAAACTTAACCCCCAAAAAACTGAAATCATTCTCTTCTCCCCTAAAAACTACCACCTCCCCATTCAAACCTGGATCTCTGACCTCAATGCCCTCAACTGCTCCCTATCCTTGTCCAACTCAGTAAAATCCCTGGGTATCTCCCTCGATAATAGCCTTACCCTCAATGTGCACATCAAAAACTAGGCTAAAGGAGCCCTCTTCACTCTCCGTCATCTAAAGAAAATTAAGCCCTTTATCCCAACTGAAGAATTTAAACTAGTTGTCCAATCTCTTGTCCTGTCGCGTATTGATTACGTCAACGCCATCCTTACCGGAATCCCCAAGATCCACCTTGCTCCACTCAAATCTGTGCTCAACCTTGCAGCAAGGCTCATCACCGACTGCAAACGCTTCGACCACATCTCCCCTGCCCTCAAAACCCTTAAATGGCTCCCCATCGAAGGCTGGTCCGCCTACAAAACCGCTTGCATTACACACAAAGTCCTCCACCAAAATACTCCGACATACCTCGCCAACAAAATCTGCATAGCGGGCAGCACACGACCCTTAAGAAGCACCAACACTCTCCTCCTAGACCCACCCCTACAAAAAAGAAATCCACTCAGTCCCGCTCCTTTTCCGGCAATGCCCCAAACTTCTGGAATGCTCTCCCAAAAGAACTACGATGTAAACCCTCCTACTCCAGCTTCAAAAAAGAACTCAAAATGCACCTCCTCAATACATTTTGAGGTGTCTAATCCAGCGCCCTGATCCAGCGCCCTAAACTCGCTCTTTTCCCCTTCCTGTCTTTCTGGTCCACCCTTCATTTCTACCGTTCTCTCTCCTCCCCCCCCCTCCCCTTTCCGCCACATTCTACTGGCGCTGATTTCCCTCTTACCCACTTCTCTCTTCCTCTAACTCTAACAGCACTTTTACACTACCTTCCCTTCCTACCAAAGTTTCCCCCTTTGCCTCCCTCCTCCATGTCGCTCGTCTAACCTCCTACCCCCCCCCCCCCGCTGCCCACATGCCTTTCCCCTTCTCATACCACCATACGAAATCTGATCTCGCACTTCCTTGTTTTACTGATGTATATTGCCCCGCTCTCTTTATGTGTTTTGTGATGTATGTTAACTTAAGCTGTTTTTAGTTTTTAACATGTTGGTTTTTCATGCTGTTTATTGATTGTTCTATACTGTGACCTCCTTCTTACCCATGTAAAGCGCTCTGATACCTCTGGTTCCAGCCAGCGCTATATAAAACTTCTAAAATAAATAAATACTAGAATCGTTATCCTTACAACGAAAATGTATGCAAACATAATTCGTATAGTGATTCTCGACAGGCACAAAAAAATACAACATCACAACATCGATAACACAAATCAATACATCCGCTGGTCTCCTGGTGTATCACAACTAACTCCTGGTAACCTCCAAGACACAGATTAACAAATTTTAAACCACATAAAACTCCTCCTGTCCTTCAGTGCATCAATATATGCTGGCGTTTTGTTTTTAACATAAGCAGAGCAATAACACAGGTAAAATGGCTTTGTGGACATAGGATAAAGATTATTTACATTTTTTGTAAAAATCAATGCACTATTCATTGGATCAAAATAGAAGTCTAACTTTAAGATCGTAATCCACAGAGCACAGGAAGAACCATATATTGCATATTTCTGAACATCTACTTCACTGACTGACAAACCACAAGACTGGATTGTTAGGTTGAAGAAACATTAAAGTCCTGACGTGATTCACTCAAGGAAACATTATAAATAACTTACTCGGTGCCCACTCTTGTTCACGCAGAGGTGGAACAACAGACATGTGACCCAAAAAATGTCCTTAAACCCATGGTCCCAATTTCAGAGTGTTTAAATGACACAGCTAGGTTATGTACATTGCCACCTCCTACTGCTTGCAAATCAGCTCTATTTGTGTTAATTGAATATAATTATGTTGCGTGGACACCCTATAATCTGGTTCGATTCCAGCCCTCTTGATTGTTCGCAGAACTCTCTTGGCTTAAATGGATCCCAAACAGAGTTACAATACCAGATAGACCTGCGCATGAGGCCTCATTCATCAACCCTCTGGGATGGGTACATATAGCATACACCAGCAAGCACACGTACCTTTTGCAGCTGTTGAGCCATCCAGGATTTTAAAAATCACAAAGAAGGAGGAGATGAACATGGCTGCTATGATACATAAGATGCATATAGTGGCAGGCCACCTGAGGTCTGGCATCCAGCTTCCACACTTGGCCAACCTTTGTGATCCTGGGCAATAACTGCCTTCCCTAACTGGTCCCTTATTGGGAAAAGCTTAAAGTATTTAGAAACCGGGTATACCATCCCCTTGATGAATGGACAACCATGCACAAACACTGACTTTACCTTAACCAATCAAATTGGAGAACACACGTCCTAGGGCTGGTCACGAGGAACAACGTGCGTCACATAGAAGCAGAACTGCACCAAAGAAAAGGGTAAGTGTTGATTACTTCGCACTTCACATAGGAAAGCACATCAGTGCGTGACATCAGCGAGCACGTGCACCGCTTTTTATACACACGTGCGGGAACTTGCAAATTAATTTCCTGCCAGATGAGCACAAATGTCCACCGAACCGAGGAGTTAAAGACCGAGAGAGAGAAGCCGAACTTTCTGGTATCTGTAGTGTCCGTGGCTGGAAGGACACTAGCGGATATTAAACTAGGCCGCAGGTTTGGGCCACCTTAACAACTGACGCACACACCAGGTTATGTCACTGGGCCAAGACCCGAGCGGTCCGGAGCCCCTTTATTTAAACCCTCGGGTGAGCCCGCCCTCTGGGTACGTGGGTGCGTGCAGAGCGTACGTGAACGGGCCGGGTGGCTCCGTCACTACATCCCTCCAAACTTTTAGATACAGAGACCCTTTCGGGTGGGTGTTCAGTCTCTCTTGTTACACCACGCAAAGTCTCTCAGTCTCTGGCTGGGGGTTGGGTTTGGAGGGAGACCATACCTCTGGCTCCGGGAGTTCTCCCTTGCTTCCGACCCCTCCGTATCCTTCTCTAGCTCGGATGACACGGTTCCAGAGTTTTGTGATTCTTCCACCGCTTCCACTTCTCTTCCAGCTTGATGTTGTACAGGCTCCGGGCTGCCTAGAGGGGCATCCGTGGGGGCTGCCCCGTCTCCGGGCTCCAGATCTTCCATGACTTGGTCAGTAGGTGGCGTTCCATTCGCAACCTTCTTGAACCAGGAGGTGTTTCTTGTGACCACACGGGTCCCCCGCATGGCCGATACCATGGTGCCGTGTACATTGATAACCTCCCACACTTCAGGCTCATATGGGGTGCGATACTTCCAGTTGGGGTGACGGTCCTTCACCACAACTCGGTCCCCAACATGAATGTTCATTGATTGCGCTCTTCGAGCTTGGCTTGCCATTAGACGCTTTTCTTCTGGCCTGGGCCGCTCCTTGATCCAGCGCTGGGGGACTCCACGATGAGTCCGCAGGAACACTGTCTCTTGGTGCCCTCCGAAACACTAGGTGAGCTGGCGCACACTGGGTGGTGCAGTGTGGGGTTTGACGATCGGCACTGAGAAACTGCAAAAGGCACTGCTCGGCATCTTCTCCCTTCTCAACCCCAATCCTGAGGGCTGGGTTCATTGTATGCATGAACCGCTCCACCTCCCCATTCGCCTGGGGCCACTGTGGCGTGATCTTTCGGTGTCGAATGCCTCTGGAGGCCAGGTATTCTTGGAAGTCTCTACCTTGGAACGGCGGCCCATTGTCAGACTTGATCTCTTCAGGCATTCCCATCATGGCGAAGGCGCGCTCCAAAGCTGTCTTGACGTGGTGGAACGCTGTCATCGACCCTACCTCCACCACCGGGAACTTCGAGTGGGAGTCGACAAGTACCAGCGTGTTTCGCCCATCAGGGAACGACCCAAAATCGATGCTTACTTTGGACCACGGCTCCTGACATGGATCTTCGGTGATCACCGGGTGGGGTGGCGGGTCGCCACCCGTGATGTTACAGGAGTGACATGTGCGTACGGCATCCTCGACCATGGCGCCAATTCCCGGGAACCAGACTTTGCTCCTGAGTCTGGCTTTGGTTTTTGAGACTCCTTGATGGCCCTGGTGCGCTAGACGGACCACTTCCTTTTGCAGGCTCCTCGGAATCACGAGTGTGGTTCCACGCAATACGACTCCATGAAGGCCCTCGCTGAGTTCGCTTTGTACTCTCCACACTTGTTGTCGGAATAGCCTTTCGTCCGCAGTAAGGGAGCGGACACCATCCAGGAAGTGACGCCAGTTTCTGTTGGCTAACGTGGTCTTGACCTTGATGAGGCACTCATCTGATTCAGTTGCTTTTCCGATGTCTTCTAGTGTGAGGGCGACGGGACATGCTTCGAGAGAGACCATCCGGACAAACTCTTCAGTGTAGTCTTTGTCTGCCGGTGCATGGAGTGGCACGATCGGGCAGGGGTGGCGCGACAAGAAGTCGGCAGGGTTGTTGGCCCCCAGCCGGAAAATCACCTCAAAATGGTATGCCTGCAGCTGCACTGCCCACCTCTCGATCCGGGGAGGAGCAAGTCGAGATGTGCCGGCGAAGAGAGGGACAAGAGGCTTGTGATCGGTGACCACTCGGAATTCATGCCCATACAGGTACAGATGGAAGTGCTGGCACGCCCATCTGATGGCCAGGGCCCCACGCTCTATCTGTGCGTACTGCATCTCCGTAGCAGTCAACGCCCTGCTGGCATACGCAGTGGGGACCCATTCCTTGGACTCGGTCTCTTGCATCAGGACTGCACCCACTCCTACGGGGCTGGCATCCACCACCACCTCTGTGCGCCGATGCGGGCGAATGTATGCCATGACTCGGTCATCGATGAGGGCCTCTTTGACGGCATGGAATGCCAGATCTTCTTTTGCGGACCAGACCCACGGTTGGCCGGACTTTGTGAGGGCACGGAGCGGCTCGGACAGGGACGCCAGGTTGGGAATGAACCGGCCACAGTATGTGGCCATTCCCAGGAAACTTCGGAGGCTGACGTGGGCCTCGGGGCAGATGGTATGGCCGCCGCTTTCTTCGGGTCTACTCGCAGCCCTTCCCTGGAGAAAATGTACCCGAAGAAGTCTACCGACTCCTGATAGAACGAGCACTTGGCTCTGTGCAGGGTGAGTCCGTTGTCCGCGAGTCGTTGAAGGGTGGCCCGGAGGTGTGCATGGTGCTCCTCTAACGTCTTGGAGAACACGAGAATGTCATCGCTCAAATTTATTACGCCTTGCAGTCCTGTGAGGGTCTCCCTTTTTGCATTCTGGAACATCTCCGCGACCGAAGAGACGCCAAAACTCAGCCTCTTGTAGCGACGTAATCCTACGTGAGTGGAGAATGTCGTGATGTTCCTACTGTCGGGGTTGAGTTCCAGCTGATGATACCCAGCATTGAGGTCGAGTTTGGTGAACCACTTGGCGCTGTTCAGGTCGGCCACAATGTCATCCATTGTGGGTGTGAGATGGCGTTCTCTCTTCACGGCCCTATTCGGTAGGCGCATGTCGAAGCAGAGTTTAATGGCTCCCGGCTGTTTTGGTTTCGGGGCTACGACGAGAGGAGACACCCACGGTGTGGGGCCCGACACCTTCTCTATCACCCACAAGTCCTCCAGCTTCTTCAGCTCCTCCTCCACTTGTGGCCGCAAGTGAAATGGCACCCTCCGATGCCTCAGCGCCATGGGCCGGACTGTCGGATCAACGTGCAGCTTAAACGTTTTCCCCTTTAGGCACCCAAGGCCTTCAAACAGCATAGGAAAGTCTCTGAGTATCTCTCGAGCATGCAGATCATGCACCTGGTTCGCGAAGAACACAAGCTCCAGGTCCTCCGCCGTGTGGCAACTGAGGAGGGTGCCTCGTTTTCCCTCCGTGACATGGAACTTTGTGTTGAGACGATGGCCTTCGCTGGTAATTTCGACCTCCATGACTCCTCGTAGAGGAAGCGGCTCATTGCCGTCATACGTGTATATCCTTGCCTTGGACGGCAGGAGTGGCGGGCGTGGCGATAGTTTTTTGTATTGGTCGCTGTCCATCACATTGACTGACGCTCCGGTGTCTATGAGGGCACTTACAGGAGACCCTGCTACGGTGATGTTGCACATGGGCGGTGGTCGGCGCTTTGTTCCTTCCCGGCCGACAAATGAGACAAAGAACACGTCGTCGTCTTCAGCTCCTAGGCCAAACCCTGGTGGGGTGTTGTCTACTTGGTCTGTTGGGTCCTCCATCGTCAGTTGCCTCACCGCCGTCGAGAGCCCATGTGGGCCCGGGGCGTTGCTCCGTCCTCTTCCACTCCTGCAGACCTTTGCAAAATGGTTGAGTTTTCGCAATGTGAACACGTCTTTCCTCTTGCGAAGCACCTCCCTGCTGGAGGGTGATCCAAGCCACAGTTTCCGCACGTGCTCCTCTGGGAAGGCCTCGTGGATCCTTTCGATTGAGTCGGTCGTCTTTGGATCGCATCTACTCTCTCCTCTTTGATCGTGGGTGGCCGCGGCGGTGCGGGCTGCAAAGAAGGTCGGTTGAGGGCCGCTTCCATTTCGTCCACGCGAGCATTGGACAGCTCGTGGGACCTGGCGAGCACGAGAATCTCATCTAGACTGATACCAGGTTGTCGTAGTATCAGGCGTCGCAGCGTGACTGACCGACATCCCTGGATGAGCTGCGCCCTGATCTCCTCCCTCTGGTCCGGCAGCGTACAGGAGCTTGCAAGTTTCCGTAGGCGAGCGTAGAAGATGTCAATGGTCTCGGCCTCCCCCTGCCGCGCCGGCCGGAGCTTGAAACACTCGAAGTCTGGGTTTATCTGGGGATCAAAATGCTGGTTTAGGGCCGCGACAGCCCCGTTGTAGTCGTAGTCTGCCCCTCTATCCCGTAAAGTCTCAAAAAGGTCATACAGCTCACCTCCTCCGTAGCACATGAGGAGCGACCTCTTTACCCTCCCGTCGGTTTCCCGCACGCCAATAAAGTAATGGTCCAGGCGGCCAATCCAGGATTTCCAGCACGCTGCGGCTTTGGACGGGTCTGAGAGTTCGCTGAAGGGTGGTAAAGGGGCAGCTGTGGCATGGCCAGGCTGAGCGTGGGCTGGTGGGTCCACCCGCTGAGGGGGTGGCGGTGGCACCACCGGGGGAGCGCCGCCTCCATCGGCACCTTGAACACTCATCCTCCACTGCGGGCCTGCTTAGTGAGGTGTTGGGGCGGTGATGACCGGTGACGCCGATTGGCGCAGGGCACGTTCGGGAGAGGATCTCTCGCTGGTCTGTGGCGTGTAGGGCAGGTACACGTGGGTGTGGCTTCGATGCGCGCGCCGTGAGGTCGCGCTGTTGCTGCTGGCGTGGAGCAGGGGAGCCTCTGAGCGCCTTGCGGGCCTGGCTGGGTGGCTTGACCGGCCCAGGAGTGTGTTCCCACACTGGGGGTAAATCCCTTCCTCAGAGGACCAAACTGCAGGGTAGCGTGTGGACTTCTTTCTTTTGTTGTCTGTTTTTTTTTCTGTAACGCTGCTGTGCAGGCCTTTTCCCCCCCTGGTCCTGATGGGCTGTAGTGCAGAAGAGTGACAGGGCTGCTGGCTTGTGGGCTAATGCGTGCTAGTAGCGCGCTCCCGCAGGGCAAACACGCAGCCAGACGACAGACACGCGGTGATTAGCATGTGACTTCGCCCGCCGGCTCGACCACATGACTATGGGAGCGCGGCCGGGCCGTGATGCAGCAGGGGCGTAGGCGCGAGGGCGCAGGTGACGAGGTAGCAGGCCTGGGCGGCGCACGCACGAGCAGGGCTGGCCTCACGTCGTGGCGCCGCTCCGCGCGCCGAAGACGACAGCCGGCAGCGATGGATGAGGCGGGGGATGCACCCGCCGAGGAGACGCACGCCGGCGTACCTCTGCTCCAGGCAGTCCGAGTCGCGCGGGGTGGGCACCCGCTTCCAGCACAAGCGGCGCTGGCTGCACGGACCGCACGGGCACCGGGACTGCGGTGGCAGCAGCCGGCCGTGATTTGCAGGCAGCAGGGAGCACTTCAGGTAGGGACACGGCGAGGCGTGGGAGAGACCCGCCTCGTCGTCAGTGTAGTGTCCGTGGCTGGAAGGACACTAGCGGATATTAAACTAGGCCGCAGGTTTGGGCCACCTTAACAACTGACGCACACACCAGATGATGTCACTGGGCCAAGACCCCGAGCAGTCCTGAGCCCCTTTATTTAAACCCTCGGGCGAGCCCGCCCGAGGGGTGCGTGGGTGCGTGCAGAGCGTACGTGAACGGGCCGGGTGGCTCCGTCACTACAGTATCCAGACTGCTCCCAACACGACTTGAGCAGAACTACACTATCTGGTGTTTGCCGGAAAAGATAAAACAGTAGGTTGCCCCACTTTTTTTGCACGATGGGCCCTCGAGGTCAAAGGTGAACCGTTTCATCTTCCTCGGAGCCGTCTCCAGCACTAAGCATTAATCTGCTCTCGCTGTGCGCGGCTGAAAGAGTTTTTGGCCCACAGGTCTGTGGTGTTTAGCTGACGGTTGTAAATCAGCATTTAATAAAACAACCTAAAATGTCCGAGACAATTGCCGATATAAAGCGTGACTCCCGCGAGCTTTCGCTCTGTACAGTTCATCGGGGTCACAAGCACATTTATCAAGGGGGTTGGGGAAGAGGGTAAACAAACGGCAGGTCAAACTTAACTGGCCCCCCCCCCCACCACACATTTAAGAAGTCTACACGCTTGGTTTGAAGTCGGTGGTTTTCATCCTGGCGTGCTGCTGTTTTTCACCACATGGTTTACATCCCATTCCTATGCAGCTGTTTTTTTGACGAAAGTAGCAACATCCAAATGCGAAAGCACCAAGGATTTCTTCAATAACGTTCGGCTCAATGAGGTCTTAATAGGTATTTGAATGAGTTTCTGGCCGCTGTATGCGCCATGACGCTGTGCGGCCCGTGACCTCAGCACGGGGTCACCGCCTATGAAGTCATCGGAAGTAAGAAAGCCTGCCCTGAAGCACACATACAGAGTGCCCTTTTTAAAAACCTGCGGGCTTTTTACTCTGTGATAAACCATAACGGTAACCTAGTAACCACGATGAGACCGCAGCAACGACCAACTTATGCAAAGCCTAAATTCCCGCTAAGCATGCACATTTTTGTCTTAAACAGCCCACTTTATGTATGACCTTTATCTGTCCATTTCTGCCTCCCCCTTCCCGTAACCCCTCTTCCCTCAACCCAGCCACTTGAGTTCGGTTTGGTGTTATTTGGCCTCTGTTTGGGGTGGGGTGCTCCCCACGCCTCGCGTCTGTCACCTGTACGCGTTCACCTCTGTGCAATAAAAGTAAGTTGAGATCATTGTATCTAACCACTAATATGCTAATAACGCTTTTCAAACCCAAAAAAAATACAAGACTATGCATGCAATTTATACCCTACCACAAGTTCATGCTCCCGTTGTAATGTATGGACCGTACAACTACGTGAGCCATAGTTTCATAAAATACTTCCACTCATTTTCCGAACTCTACCTCTGTATAATGTAAGGAATGCATGTCAAGCTTGTGTGTGCGTGAATGTGTCCTTGTGCAATGTAACTGATGCTCATGTAAAGCGCTCCAATACCTTCGTATCGAGTTCGCGCTAGATAAAACAGCAAAGGAAAAAAAAGCTTCTGCAGAGAGAGGTGGATGAAGCGTTTCTTAACTTGATATTTTGTCTTCCATAGTCACTTTCACGCATCTTATTGACATTGCACTGACTCGCTGCTCCAACTCCCTTTTTGCACAATTTACGGAACGTCTAGTCTGATGAAGATGGGTACTTACCCTCAGCAAGTGCGTGGATTTCAAAACTGAATGTAGATGCCACGAAACTTAAGACTTGTGTGGATCTAAATCAAAATTAGTCTGTGGTCATGCCCACCGCACACAAGTATGTCCACATGTCCCCAACTTCACAGGTTTGTGTGCACTGCCCTGGGCATCTATGATCCCGGTCCGGGAAGGGTGGGGGTAAGCAGAGTTCTTCGAATGCGCACTTTCTGGCGCAAGTCTACTTTTCGAGAGAATAAAAGGAAGGAAAAAAGCCTAGTGAATCATAGTGAATAACCTCCTTTTAACGGATGGAGGTTCAGGGCGGCCTAGATTTACAGTTGCAAAAACACAGGATCAGTTTTGAAAATTATCAAACGAAGGGCAATTTTGTAACTTTCGGTATTTCGCTTCTTTAACTCGAAGGCATACAACTTACAGCTAAAATAGTTCTCTAAACCATCTAATACATGTCAGGCTGTGTCCCTCGAATACTCCGGTTACCGGTTACTGCTGTGAAGGCTTGTGGTCAAGGAAAAAAATGTGTAACGTCATCAGGTTCTCTTGTAAAGCGCTCGAATGCAGTCGAAATATATAGATCTAAAATTGCAAAAACAATCAAAAGGATTTCTAGTACCATCGAGAAATATTACTTGGTACCCGTTCTGTTCCCCCCCCCCCCCCTACAGAAGTAACGGACACACCACCGACATCTCACCTCCCCCTCATGTGCTCCCTCCTCCCACAGTGGCGCGAGGCGCCTCATTTATCCTCATATTTCTGGTGCACAGTGATTGATGGTAACGGGACGTCTGCACCTTGAATTGTCAGAGTTTTCGCATCGCCCCTAAGGTATGAAAGGAAAAAAAAAACCACACACACACAAACAAACTGTTTTTGAACCCTCGGTAAACAAGGGGCCCCATCATCCTGCTGCTTTAATTAGTGCAAGCCTGTTAATTGCTTGCTTTGGTGAATGTTGGTTTTCTACGAGGTAGCGGGCGAGGGACGAACACTCTGCCCTTTGTTCGCTCTGCTGGCCTCAGCCCAGCCGCGGGTTGGTTTCTGGGCCTTCGAGTGCCTTCCGCGCGCCTGCCGTCCACCTCCTGTCCCCAACGTCCGGACACAATCAGCAGAAATCCAATTAAACCGGACAATGCGCCCAAAGCCCGCGCCGGACCTGGCAGCCCGGCTGACCTCCTGGCTTGAAGAGCGCTGAACAACAGTTACTTTTGTCTCGTCCCGCCATTGTCTGGGATTCTTTCGCCTTACCGCACTCCGGATAAAAGGGGGCTTTATCCATCGTCCCCACCGTGCGCGCAGAAGCGCGGGGCGCCCTGTCGAACAAAGGGGGCGCTGGCAGAAGCCACAAAACGCCGAACAACCACTACAGGGGCCGTGGGAGATTGAAGCTACAGTCACCAGCAGAGTAAAGTCACCGTACTTATGCTCAAGGCCACTGAAGCCATGCGGCAGGGTTGACTATATTATGCGGCAAGAAAAGGCAAATTATGTGGTGTCATGCAGCACATTTTGTGTTCGTATTATTCATTGATTTGTAATTTTCTTAGTCATGTTAACTGTATGAGCAAAGGTTTCACCTCATTAGTACCAGTTTAACCCCCAAACTCAAACAACTGAAAGGTGACCTATGAACCTTTGTGACAGTTCATCCGTTTTAACAAGAAAACAGGTTTCTAACTCTGTGCTGATTGTGCAGCTGATGATGGAATATGCGGCAAATGCGGCAAATTCATGTTTATACAGAAAACGCAGTGGCTGCAGAATCGTAATTCCTGTGGTCCTGTTTATATGCAGCGTAATGGTGACCATACAAGGTATACATTTCAAGAGGACCATTGACCACGGCATACAGTCCAAGTACAAATAATATGGTGTGCAAGACCATTCATTCCCAAGAACCCATCCCTCCTTTCTTGAGAAAAATAAATAGCGACATCACCAAAAACACAACATGAAGAGCCACGAGACAGCAAGGGCAGCAGTCTGCAAACTGCTAACATCACAGGCCATTTGGCTTGTCTAACAGCAACAGCTGCTAAAAACTACAAAAAACAGGACAAGGCTAAAGAAGCAATGCAACAGATGGCTTTAATGTTTTCAGCTGGAGCGTGCACCACAACTGGCCTTCTTAATCCGGAAAATATGTTGACCTTGTCACAACAGACAAGCTAAGTGGGTGGAACACGTGCCGAAGAGAGCTTCTGCATCATGTCGCGTGAGTGCGTTAATGCGAGAGTATGGCTGATAATGTGTTCGTCAGTCATCACAACCAAGAAGGGTCCCTGCTATGAACAAGCCACCGCAACTTCAAAACTAAACGGCTAAGCAGAAAAGAGCCAGAGTGGGACAGCTATCCACACACAAATCAATCAATCAGCATTTGTAGAGTTCAGAACGGTCACCCTTAGGGGTATCTGGGTGCTAGGTCTCCCTCGATAAGCCAGGTCTTGAGGAAAAGGCGGGAAGAGGAAATAAACGAGTAGAAAAGGCAAAACGGAAGGCAGAATAACGAGCAAACAGAAAAGGCAAAACAGAGGGCAGAAAAGGCCAAATAGAGGGCAGAAGAACAAGCACAAAAGGCAGAACAGAAAGCAAAACGGGGCAGAACAACGAGCTAAAAAAGGTAAAAGAGCAGAAGAGGGCAAAACAGAGGGTAGAAAAATGAGCCAAAAAGGCAAAACAGAGGGCAGAAAAGGCAGAGGACTGAGAAATGAGCTTAAAAGGCACAAACAGGGGGCAGAAAAACTAGCAGGAAAGCCAAAACAGAGGGCAGAAAAACAAGCAGCAGAGGGTAGTGGAATGTAGGCAAGCTGGACAGGAGAACAGGTGCGGGGGGGGTGTCAAAAGGACCTGCTCCCCCTGCAAACACACAGTAAGGCCCAAATGAAACATTCCCCATGACCTCTCACCTACAAGGCAGCGCCTCAAATGTGGGAAGAATCCTGAGATGCTTGGAAACCAATGATGCAAAAAGAGTGGAATCTCAAAATCTATACTTTTTTTGTACACTCAATTTAGGATCTGATCTGGACGTGGACATCTGTGGTGGAATTAGGAGTATTTGGTGTATGAATGCTCATGATCAGTTATTTCTATCAGTTTTCAATTCCAACACAGACACATTTTTAAAGATCCTGAGAACAAATGTTTACCCTATGACTGAGGAACATTCCTCTAAGTATCTTTTTTGTTATGCTATTGGCCCCCGCTACATGTGGTCTGCCATCCAGCAGACCAGAAGTGATACAACAGTCCTTCTGGGCCATATTGGAAATGTGGATGGGAGGGATGCCAGACCATTAGGAAAGGGCAATCATTGCTAATGGTCATGGTGAGCCATCCATGGACTTCTTCGATCAGAGAACAGTGGTGGGAGACCAAACAGAAAGTAAAATCAACACTAAGGAGTGAACCATGTTATTTGTATTGTAGAGACTTTAAACAAAACTTACAACCAGTACTGGCCAAGTGATCTAACAAAAAGGAAGATGAAGATGTTGAGGCCAATGTCTCAAAAATATGCACCACCTACAAGCAATTACGGAGCAGATTCCTAGTCAAAGAATTGATCTGCAGGAAATCTCAGACGCCTACTGAAGTAGGAAGGTACACAGCGGTTTGAGTAATCCCACCATTGCAAATCAGTTCCAAAAAGAAGGAAAAAGAAAAGTCTCACCTCCACCGGATTGGAAGAATGGTGGTGAACTGTTAAAGGGCAAACTTCAGTAACAAGCAAAACTAGTGAAAGTTCTGTATAGTTAGGAAGGTATGTATACAAATTGAACTAATTAAAATGAACAATGCAGTAATTCCGCTTGAAGGCAGCAAAAGGTGCTACTGCAATGCACAACCTTAATTACCATGATGGTAGCATTCAAACTGCAGAACATATTATCAAGGGGTGTCTCCGGCATGAATGATGCAATTATTTAGGATCTCTCAGGCAAAAGTAAAGGGGTCTTTATGGAGCGCAATAATGAGGCATGTTTGCATTGTAACTGAGTGAAACGATCAGACGTCAAATTATGAAAACATTAAACACTGAGCCGCTGCAAATTTGTTGCAATAATAATCAGAGGATGTGCAGAATTAATGCATCTGTAAAATGTGCAAGGTATGGATGGTCACTTATGAGCATTTGTATGCAGTACACTACGTGAGCCCCTGAGCATTAGGAAGCGCGTATGTTAAAGTGCCCATGATGGCACACACATGTGAAACAAGTGTTTTGCAGAAGATTACATGTAAAATGCTTGTATTTTTGCACATAATAAACTCGTCAGATTACAAAATCACCCTTAAGATTGACTCAGACGTTGCGCTACAGCAGTGTTTCTGGGAAAGGCTGTTGCAATAGACCGAAGTGACTGTCATGAGCCCCTAAGAAAGAGTCAGGTGCAATTAAAAAAGACATGCCCTTACCTGGTCTCCATAAATATATAATGCACGGTTAGTGGAGGGGGTTGGAGGTGCTCCTACAAATACATAAACATGTCATGCCACGTCACAGAACTTGAAGGGATGTTCAGCTTATGGGGAGAAGCTACATCGGAGTTGGACCTAGGATTTTCCGAATGGGACAATGAACAGCATTTAAATATCATGCAAAATGTTTGATGCAACGTGATTCAGCACATTATTTTTCTGGGCCATATACCCAAGTTTTGCACTTTCTCAAAAAGTATGGCCCAGGGGCATGCAAAAATGGCCAGTAGACCCACTTATTTATTTATTAGTACCAAGATGAACACATCTGGACTAGTAAATCTGGGTGCTTTCTATTTATTGCTTGGCATTGGAGAAAAGACACATTTTTGGATTTTATTACATTAGGATTAGCTAGAAATTCAGAGTAAATTATTACTATATAACTTAATCAGAGTGCAAGTATTGCCAAGAAGTTGAAGCGGAAGTATGGAGGTGGATGCTCCACAAGGCCACAGGTTGTGCATATGGCATAACATAGCATTTGACCACTGACAGCATCGCAGGGTTGTACCCTTGCCCCATAGCTCCTGAGCCGCCTCCTACCTACTGCTCTTGAGGCAAGAAGTAGGAATACCAGTGTCTTTATTACCCCTGCGATAAAGGAGGGCTGGGCCAGGAACACCAAAAGGCAAGCTGGATGTAGCAGCACTACTCCTAGTGACCAGTAAATGACGTCCACGAGCACCCCATGGGGTTAAAACAAAAATGACTGCCAGGGGAAATGTAGTACTGTATAAGTACAGCAATAGCAGCATGTTGGGGAGGGGTCAGTGTTGGGTCCTTTGCCTCTGGTACGTCCATAAAGAGCAACAGTTGGGATTTGGGCATGCCTTGAAAATTTGTATATATTCCACTCAGTCTTTTAAATTTGCTGAAAAGCTATTTACAGTTCCTATCCTAAAACGGTGCTTTGTATCATATCCATACCGTATTGGACGACTTGCGACCAACTGGTTTTAAAGAAATATTCCACCAGCTGCTGCACAAGCCAGACGACAGTTAAATTACAGGATTATCATGCGCTTGGAGCAGATGCCCTACGACTCGTCTTGGGCTGATTGAGACATGCATAATCCGCATCTGAAGAAGAGACGCATTGCCCATTAACAAACCGCAGACAATTACGCAGAAATCATGGCTTTGTCTGCATCTAATCTCTTTAGGCCGGGGTATTAACTGTGGCTTATAAAAACAGACCAGGTAACGTTGTCAATAATTAATAAGAACATTATTAATGAGGCGACAGCAAGAAATCAATCTCCATTCACAAGGCGAGGTTTAGAAGATACATTATTACTTTACAAGACTGCGCCTGTCTTCAGCTGTCCAATTACGAGCAGGAACAAGACCAGGCATGAACTGCGTGACCAATGATTATAGGTTTTGATGAATTGCAAAACAACTTGCACACACTGAGCAATTTACTCCAAACTCATGCACTCCTGCAGGCACTGTTTTCGAAAATTTACAGTGGCAAGTATAAATGAGAAATCTAGCAAACACATAAATAATTAGCTTTTGAACAAATTTAGAAGCTTAATGGGAATATGCACAAATTCTGAACGCATGCCTGGATCCCAAATGTTGCTCTTTATGGGGGAAAAAAGGAGAAAGGCCCACTTGCTGCTATTGGTATACTTCTACAGTGCTGTATTTCCAGTGGCAGCCTTTTACCCTAAGATTCTGTAATGGGGTAATTTAGGGCTTGATTACGAGTTTAGCGGTGCAGGAGCAGACCGCCAATCCGGTGGCCCACTACCGCACCTCCAAACCAGTGCGCGCACCGCCCGCCAGATTACGAGTTTTCTCGTGTCTGGCAGCCTTTTTTTGGCAGTCCCACGGCAGTGCCCCTGAAAATGGGCACCGCAATGAGAACACCATAAACAGTTCCTGCACGACATGGACTGCAAAGTCCATGCGGTGCAGGAACTGGGGTGAATGCACACAGGGGGGCACATGTGCCCCCCTGCATGCATCCCCATGCACATGTCCTGATTTGTATCAAGACCGCCATACCACAGCTAGCGGTCCTGAAACTCGATAGACGCATGGCGATGCCGCAAAGGCACCACCAGCATATTGCAGAGTCCCTGACCGCCACGCCACTGCCGGGGAACAGCAGTTCCCTGGCGGTTGCGGCGGTGGAATGGCGGTCCGACCCCCAAAGTTGTAATTGGGCGGACGGACAGCCGGTGCAGCGGTGGCCGGACTGCCACCACCGCGCCCCCACGAGTTTGGCGATCCTTGAACTGCCAGACTCGTTATTAGGCCCTTGATGTTCTCTAGTGGTAGTGCTCATACCTCCGCTTGCAATTTGGTGTTCTCAACAGCCCTTTGTATCCTCATCGTAGGGGTAATAAAGAAACTGTCAGGATCCCAAAATAAACAGGATTCTTTTAATGTGTTTTCTGGAATTCCTGCTCCTAGCTTCAATAGCAGTAAATAAGAGGCTGCTCAGGAGCTATTGGGTGGTTGGGGGGACAAGGGTACAACTGTATGATGTTGTCAAGGGTAAAAGGCTGCGTTATGTCACATGCGCAACCCGTGGCCTTGTGGCAAATTCACGTCCATGCTTCTGCTTCAACCTCTTGGCATTACTTGCACTTTGATTAAGTCATATAATAATCGTTTACTCTGAATTGCAAGCTAATCCCAATAACATAAAATCCAAAATGTTGTCTTTTCACCATAATGCCAAGCACAATTGAAAGGATGTGTGCCTTTTTATGCAGCCTTCCCAAATAATAAATAAAAAAAACTCAACATTAAAGCAAGTCCCCTCCTTCTCTTAAGTTATGAAAAATATACTTATTTCAAACATTTACTGGTTATAACAATTACATGTTTGGTATGTGCGTAATATACAGTGGTGGATTAGTGTGACACTTTATAATAGAAGGCTTAGTGAAGCTTGTGTTATACAAAAATGTAAATACCTAGTTTGACTGGTGTTGGAAGTAGGCTAACTTTAGATAACAAATATCTTTCATCATAGATGTTTGAGTGCACACAGCTCCACTCCATTTAGAAGGATTAATTCAAGCCACATTGCATGAAAGCTTTTAATACGTACTATAAAAGATCAGCAAATGTTTTTAACAGTATTGCAGAACAAATAGTCAATCTCTGCCTAATCCATTCATCGTGTGACCTTAATACCATTAATAAACATCTTCTGGGCTATTCATTGGGCTGCTATCAATAGTAGAAACTTGGCTACTCCATGCTTAAGAGATTTTGGCCAGCCCAGGTGAAACATAGAAGTGAAAAAAATTATTTGCAAAGGTCAGCTACCAATCCCCATTCTGTACATGAACGAAATTTTCTCTTGCAGATGGCATTTGCCGATATGCAAATTCGGGAATCCGGTGGAATTTCCTCAATTGAAAATTCAGCAGAGAGCGGTCTTGTGTGCGAGCCTGATGGTTCCTACCTGCAAAAGTAGGTGAATATGCACAAATTCAGAGGATTTGCGATATTCCATACCCATTACAAGTAACCTCCCACCTTGGAATGACTAAAAGTTACTCCTGTCAAGGACATTAATAAGATCTTATCAGGGGTGGGATTTGTGTGGGTATACACCTCTATTTTTAATGGAGAGTAGGGTAAGGATCTAGTTCATGGGAAAAAAAATCTTCATGGAGGGAGAAAATGTGCAAATGATTATCTGTGAACAATTTCGTTAAGTCAAATTTTCTTCAAAGTCGACATTTTTTATGTTAAAATTCTGTACAAGCGAGTAGGCCTAAAAAGCTAGGACTGTCCCAGTTTTCCAGGAATACTTATGGGGTCTTTCTGAATCGCTGAAATGTTACAATTGTGCTCCAAACCTAAATGCAGTCCTATTGAAGCATATTTTTTACTTTTTCTTTTCTAACGTTTGTGAATCATGCAGTGTGCGTGTTTTACATTACACCTAAGTAATCAGTGTGTTTACAACACATGCTCCAAACAATACTCTCTTAAGAACTGAAGGAAGCTAGGAACAAATCTTTCCAATTCATTTTTTTGCCACAGCAAAAGGTTTAAGACTACCTATTGCCTCTCAATGGACTAATTTTATAAACACACCTATGGCTAATGGCGAGGTTCATTAACATCTCAACAAATTTCCACCATCACAGATAAGCACCTTTTATTGAGGAGAATAAACTATTTGATGACCCACAATCTGGAATTAGATCAGGTTGTAACAAGAAAACTGCTATCCTTGAAATTCCTGGTGATGCTCTACATAAACAGGACAGGGTAATTCCTGTATTTTTATCCTCCTGCACCTACCAAGGGCATATGATACAGCAGAGCACAACACTCACATAAACATAATAAACATACTTAAAGTTACGATGGACATAAATAGCACAGTATAATGAACTGGCCACTATTTTACGTGACCTTTCTTCTCTTATTTAAGGGAAAGGCTCCATTCCATCTTAAACCCCTTTACAATCTATACTCTCAACATCTGACCACACTTCTAAAAACACTCCCACAGCTCTTGTTATTTCTTCACTGATGATACACCGCTCCATCTAAAAATCTTCTATACAGATAGCACACTCTTTCTTTGGAAGGCTCAAAAACTTCCATTCTGGATGTCATATCATCACCTGAAACTCAACCGCTTCAAAATTGTATAACACCCCGACCCCCAACTTCGAATCTAGTCCAATACTGACAGATCTGGACTACAAACCTTCCATTAATGAAGGCACAAAATCATTGGGTGTCCTGCTAGATGGAAATCTGCATTTATATGCTACTACAAACTTCAAAGCAGAGTGTGCAACACCAACTTAAAATAGCTCACAGGAGGTAAAACTCCCTGTTCGAAAATAGGACTTCATATTAGCCCTGTACTCAACATCAGCAATCCCCAACCCCCGCCTGTTAAAGATCATGAGCATCTTCAAAACATCCGGCATCACTCACAAAGCCTTCCACTCCCACACACAAAAATACCCACCACAAAAATGGACACATTTATAAGGGACTCTCTTTAAGTTTTGCTAACTATCCCTCCCCATCTCTACAAAGGGAGCATACCCTTCTCTTAAGTCAATCCAAGAACTAAAGCACCTGCTCTTTCAACGAGATTTTCAAAAGTACCTCTTACATGATTAACTACGGTCTTTGACCACGATTGTCCCATTATTAAAGTCCTAACGTGTGCATGGCAGTCTGTATAGAGTATCTGTTTTGGTTCCACTGTTAATAGGAAAAATAAACTACAACCACGTTTGATATATTCCTTGCTTTGATTTTAAGGACAAACTGTATATAGGTTAGCAAGCGTCTACACTGGATTAGCTGGCTTTAAAGCATTTTGACACCAATCAGGTTAGGTACTGCTAGGATAAAACTACAAAATAAACAAAGAAAGGTGTGCTTGATTGGCTTCATGTTTTTGAAGCAAATACTAAGATCCCAATACATGTGATAAGGTGTGGATAACTTTGTGGGATACAGCTGATGTACGCTATAGCACTTGGTATCTGGCTCTGTATAATGGTTTGTGCATCATTAAGTTTGCTTTGGTTTGACCGGCATCATGTCACCCTGCTGTCATTGCCACTGCAGTGGAAGTTTGACACAATGGTGAATAGTCTGGATCATGCATTTGGTTTGTAATTAATGCTGGTTGGAGAGAGACACATTGCTAACTGTCTGCAACATTTTGGTAAAGTGTTGCTTGGGTGAGCATAAAATTGGTGCATCTTATGTGTTCTGTAGTGTTGGCAGAATCGGGTACTGAAGGCTGGAATTCTTGCTGCATCTTATGTGGTTGTACGTGTTATATACATTTCTTGTTGTTATCATTATTGGAGTTAGCAGCACTAAATATTTTAAGATTATGCAAGACACAATGTAGATTTTAACATTTTTACTGCACACCAGTGGCAAATACAGGCTGTGCGCCACATTGCTTCCAATGAGAATGGTGATCATCAGACAGGTAACTAAGCAGAAAGAATCACTGTTCGATCTCAAGGAATCAGTTCTGGTGAGCGAGGAAATGAGAATGCCTTTGTAGACCCACAACTAAACACGACAGCCATTGCTATATGAGCATTCTCAAAGCCAGCATCTACTCAGGCACAAATAATGGATGAATGCAAACAGCAAAGTAAAGCAAAGGCAAGTACAGGGCATGCACTCGCTGCAAAGGCAAGTGCAGGACATGCACTCGTTGCAAAGGCAAGTGCAAAGGCAAGTGCAGGGCATGCACTCGTTGCAAAGGCAAGTGCAGGGCATGCACTCGTTGCAAAGGCAAGTGCAGGGCATGCACTCGTTGCAAAGGCAAGTGCAGGAGTATTTTAAGTCAGGCTTGACCATGAAAGCAAATGAGGATGTATTAAAGGATGGTGGGGGCATCTCGGAAAGGTTCTTCATACTTAGAATTGTGTTCAGTACAAGAGTTTAATGCTTATTGTGATCAATTGGAGTGGCCTGAAAATGCAGACTCAAATAACCTCAGTAGGCACTCACATAAACCTAATTCTTCATCAAAGACATTATTTTACTTTTTTTGTTCCTCCACTATTCCCTTGGACATTATCAATTGAATTCAGACTTCTCATGCTCAACCATACGCAAGTAAAACAGTTCAGTATCTGAAACTGCTTGCAGGGGTTATGCTTCAAAGCACCACTGGAAGCCCTAGGAAGCAGTTGCATCAGTATTTCTGTATGCACTTTGCCCTTCAGGCTAAAAATGAAGACCTGTCCGAGGCAATGTCAGGTACCAAGAATGCCTATTCAGACACTCCTATCTGGGGATACCGTGCCCATCAGATAATTTGCCCTGCCCTTCCTAAAAAAGCAACACCCTTCTTATAAGAGCCTCACCCTTCCTAAAAGTAACCTAGCCTTCTCAGAATCAGCACGGACAATCGGGTTGCGTTATCCTCAAAAGCTAGTTAGCCTGTTCTTTGAAAGTAAACATAGGACACTTAAAAGTTGGAAGAATACCTCGACGCCCACTTTAAAACCAATTCAGATGAATTGTCTACTGGCTCTTCTGGTCCAGTTTCTTTGAACCAGGGTGGAGATGTTTTAAAGGTTCATGTGAACCAAAGCACTGCTTATGCTAGGATCCAACGGGCACCATCAACTTAAAAATGATCCCTAGAAATGGTGGAAATTTGCCCAACAAATCGAGCATCACAAACTTTTTGTCCAGAAAATACAAGAGCGAATAGGGTCACATTTCCTGTCGACTTGCCAGAAACAGCTAACTACCTCAGTTTAAGAGGCGATTGTCACTCCCCCTTTACAAAAAACCCATGCATCCCAGGCTGCAACCAAATGATATATTATGCGTCCTTTCGATGCTAAAAGATTGAAGAACATCAATGCAGTGCCTATGGGCAGGTATTGCTGAGTCCCCGCCCCTACACCCTGAATAGGAAGCAGACCACAGACCATCCACCCCTGTGAAACCCCTAGCGTGGGTCTTAACCACCAGCATCCCCCGTGGTACAGATTACAAAAAAACAACAAGCATTTGCAATGCAATAGGTCTCGCATTCACACGATTTTGAGCTATTGGCATTGTAAATGACAATGCCTTCTATTTATGTTTTGGGTTTTAAAACATAAATACAAGGCATTGTTATTTCCAATACTAATAGCTTAAAATCGTCCGGTTTGATAACTGTGATGCCAACTATCTGGGTGTACGCATTTAATTTGTATTAATTTATTGCCCAGGGTAGCAAATACCATTGCCGGAGGAGAAGATGGGGCTGGCACTAAAGGCGGGCCCAACCCACCAGAAGCTCCGGCACCGTCTGCTTCCCAGGGTTTGGAAGCAGCAGAGCATGGAGTGGCCTAGTTTAGTCCTCCAAGTCAGAACACTCCTGTGACTGCATAAAGAGAGAGAGAGTGTGTGTTTAATTGAGTCACTCGTGCCCGATTCCACCTTGGCTCTGCCTGCAGTGAGAGCCACTGGCCTCCAGATACCTTTTCACGGAGGCCGCCTCCAGCCAACAATACAGACTTTGTCTCAAGTGAATTAAAAGGAGCACAGTGAGGTGCGCTGCCAGGCCAGCTGGGTTTGAGACAACTGAAGGGTGTTGCGACACTGCATTCCACACTGCAGACAATGCAGCACCCATCTGTAGTTTACACTGCAGGTAATACCCGTAAACACGGCTCACTCTGCAGACAGACATGAACTAATCACTGGTGGCATAAGTACTGCTCTAAAGTCAACTGCTACACACAATCCAAATAAGTGATGGGGAGCACACCAGGTGGGAAGCAGGAGACACGCTTCCACGTGACAAAAACCCCAAGTGCTGGCATGCCAGGCACCAGGCCCAAGTTTCGTCCTGTTAGACCTGGCCAGCTTCAGGTTACTGCAGGCCCTTCCCCCAGCAGTGAAACACTCCGGAGTAATTCAATAGCAGAGCCTGCGCCACATGCATAAGATATCCTGGCCAACAAAGGCCTCAAACACCAGCGTCTCCTCCCATGCCGCCCATAGTAGGGTCCCGCTCAAACAACACCCCCGGGGCGAGCCATTCACACCAGCGGCCCTTTGTCCTCCGCCTGGGGGAGGGCTCCCTGGAAGCATCTTATCAAGGTGAGCCCGGCGAGTGCTGTTGGGGTGACAATGAGGTCGCGCTGACCCCCAATCTACTCCAAGGGTGCGCTCAGCATTTCAAAGCCAATCAGTTCCATTTGGCAAACTCGAGAGTTTCACTCTGCGCGAGGGAGGAACAATCCTGCCTTTCGTCACTTCCTGGCGTGGGGCGAGATCAAAGACACGGGAGGTCATCACTGGAAGGGTGGCGGACTGGTGCACCCCGGCCCGCACTCCTGTTTCTAGGTAAAGACGCCCCTTGTATTTTCTAGTTTAGGGTTTCTCCAACACTACGCCCTGCTAGACCTTTATTTTGATTTCTTCACAAAGATGCCCTTCCTCGCGCTTCTCTTAGGCAGCACTTTAATGCGTTTACCACAGTACTGGCTCAGTGCCCCCTACAGCACCTATGGCGCTAATCACAGACCACGTGACTCAACCGGGGCACAGGCCACGGATGCCCCTTTCTGGACCTCTGCTTTAAACAGATCAAATTTTGAAGAAAAATAAAAAATAAAAGACACTGGCGTTTACACACACCAAAAAACGATTTGCTTCTTAGATACCAACTAGAGATGAAGTTACATAAAGGACAGGAAAATAAAATTACAATGCAAGAAAGCGCAATGAAAAATGAATAAAACACACACTGGAATACATTACAAAAACTTGACAGGGAAAACATCAATACACATTTATAATTTCATAAACAAAGCAAGCACTCATTCAGTAGCAGCATTTATATGGTTAAACAAGCGCTCGCAGCCGCTTGTTTATCTTTGTATCGCACTTTCACTTTCAGTGAAAGCGCGGCTGAAGTAACCGGATACTGCTGATTCTAAACAGATGGCCCCCCTAAAGATAAGGAATCGCTTTGCAACAGCCGCAAAGCAGACGAGCCAGTCCGGATGGGCCGGACGAAAAGGCGAAAGGGTGGCAACAAAAAAAAACATTTCCAATGACAGCCCACCGTTTAGCATAAACGGTAACGCCAGCCAATGGAAACGAGGGGCGGGGTTTCAAGTCCCCTTCTCAAATCTACTCTCTTACTTTATGTCTCGCCGAGCGAGCAGCGCATGCGCTGCAAAGCTAGGCAAGACCTAAAAAAGGAGGTGGGGCAGCCGACAGCGAGTTAGCAAGTGGTGAGAGACCGCTTCACCGCTCTGCTGACCCCTTTTAAAGGGGTAGGGTCCAGAGCAGACTGGTTCTCCCTGACCCGGAAGAGCTTCACGCACTTCCGGGTCCTCACACCGGGCTGACCAATGCCTGAGCGCATTGTAGGGTGGTGCCGGCGGTGTCACATGCCACCGTCACCAGCCCCTCCCCATCTGGTAGGGACTGGCATCCCACAATAGGCGCATCGGGCGCCTTGGCATTCTTTCAAATGAACCACTTTGTGACAGACTGCGACCCACAGCCTTGAGAAATCCTCAGGCTTGCATGCCAAAAATAGTAAAAACGTGTATGCTACACAATGCTGCAACAAGACATATTGATGTACCTTGGAAAACTATCACTGTGTGCATGCCTTGTAAAAAAAATGTGACTAAAGTAAAGAAAGGAAGAATAAAAATATCTGAAACTCTACAATGTTAACAGTTCTAGAAATTGCCTTTTGCTGTACGCAGATTTTTAGTGTTTACAATCATAACTATACAAATACATCCCAAAGATTTCATGATTTTTTTCTCCAGCTCAAACAAAAAAGAATAGATGCAGTAGTAAGAACCATAAGCCTATTACACGGTACCTACACCACTGTGATGCGCTCAGGGACCCTTCAAACTTAAGGCATCTGACACTAAGAAACACATATTGTTCTGCAAACACTTGTTTGGTTCAAATTAACAATGCAAACGTACACATACCCAGAATACATTAATACTTCAAGCTTTGTCTTAGGTTTACTGTAAACAAGGACGTTCATGTTGTCTGTGTAGTCAAAAGACTTGGTTCAGCCCTTGACTCTTCTTCACCACACTGTTTTTTTACCACATCACTTCCAACTCCCTGTTACTCAGTGTTTTCCTTCTTTGAAAATTGATAGTCGTATTTAACAGGCTATGCCCTGTACTGAGCATAATTTAACAAAAAAGGGTAATCAGGGATGCAGAGATGAGCGGTGACTTTAATGACGGCCCTCCGTTGAGATGTCCGACATTGGCCCTAGCTTTCGGTAGCCATGCAGAGGTGGTGGGCTGGAATGGAGCAGGTGAGGAAGCGGGCCTGCCGGCAGGTAGAGCCATGGCAGTGGAAAATTTGATGAGCGGATTCTTCTGCATTAGTGATGACTGAGGCAAGATGCCAGGTGGACGGCCGGTCTGATCAGTGCCCCAGGTGAGAGCAAGAGTATTAGCCCCAGTCCACACTTAAGGGTAGAGAGCATCCCAGCGAAGATAGAGAGCCAGAACAAATGTGGCAAGTAGACTGACGAGACAGAGACAGGTTCAACTGAGGAGAGGCTGCGTTTTTAATTTGACGCTTAGGAAGGACCTGCCGCCCTCTGTGTGCAGCAGATAGAGCATTGTTATCATGAAAGTTGGAAAGGCACAGAAGAAGCTAAACCCAGAATTTTTCAACTCCATCAAAAAGCTACTGGGACACAGTCAGCCGATGAGGAGCTTGGAATGTTGAAATGGCCACTGGCCAAGAAGAAAGGATGGGAGCCCTGGATGCCAGCTTAAAAAAGGTTGGAAAGGACAGTCGTCATCCTCTGCGATGGAGGCTTGTTTGGAGAAAATGGAATTGTGGATTACTCAGGTGCCAGCAGTTTAAAAAAAAAAAAAAAATCATCACATAATGTCAGATTGCATAGCTTGGTGGGCAAATCTGTAGGGACAGAATATATGCCAATGCAACACAGTCTTTAAAGATAAAGGCGGTGAATGTAATGGTTATGATGAGCAGCAAACTGACAATATTGAAAAATGTATGGCGAGTGAGGCTGGGAAATTTGTGCTAGAAGTGATGCGCACATTTTTTCTGCAACAGGTTGGGTCTTCCAGAAGGAGATTGTGGGGCCAGAGCCTATAGAGCTCCTTTAACACCTTCAGTGACAGCAGAGACTCGCCCCTCAGAGGTGGTACGATAATAGGGAGCTTCGCAGTCCAGGTCGTCAAGAATCTGTGCTAAGAATCACAGCCTCCATGAAGGATCATTCTAGGTAGAGGGGTGGAGGGTGCCCCTATCCCTCACCTATTCGAGCAAACGCAGCATAGGCGTTAGCAACTCAAGGCCGTAGGGAAGGAGCTTGAAGATATGGGACGAAGGAATGATTTGAAGCCCAGCATGCTGAGATTCCGGCACAACAGTAGAACATACACCGTAAAATGCGGAAGCAGCGGAATCCTTACTCAGTGTACTCAAGTCGGGATACTTATTTGGAGAACAGTATACGGACGCCTTGCTGACCTGTTCTAAACTTGGCGTTCACATTTTGCACCCCCTGATTTCGTGGGACAATGTGACTTGAGGAGGCTCGTTTTTTGTGCCACGTTGGAAATAATTTACTAGGTTTCTTCCCCATCTTCCTGCGTACCCCATCCCTACTTTCTCCTCCCCCTTTTTTTTTTTTTAAACTTTGCCCTATCCATTCCCTCCTTTTCCATTTAAGCCCACTAGCCATTCACAGTGTGTATAGGTTTTGAAAGACTAGAGGTGTTCCTATTAGATTGAATTGGGTACTTGACAATTCTTTGTGTACTGCTTTAATCCAGGGTGTTGGCGGAGAATAGCTGAGGATTTAAGATGCAATTCTGATTGCTTGATGAGTATTTTCCAATAAAAAAATGATTTACACATAAAAACGAGTAATCTGTATTTACTCTATCGAGTCACAGAAGTTAGGCTCGTATCCCAGGTCTAAGCCAGAGAGATCTCAGTAGGTGTGTCCGGATTAATTTAAAACAGAAGCAGAGCCAACATACTAATTCTCAAGTTTATATTCGGCGTCATATCTTAATAATGATATATCCTTTTTTTACTTCAGAAATGTATGGTTTTGTAGAAAATGTGAAATATTAGATTCCTTAAAGTGTAACCAGCTCAGCAGGCATTTTGATCAAAACGAAAATTATATAAAGGAAAACAATATTTGAACAACGGGTTTTGTAATTGGAAATTAGTAAATTACCCAGTTTACTTGTTTTCGGGTTTTGTTTTTAATAAAAATGACTGAACTGATAAATTCTGAGAAAGTCTTGACATTAGTTGAATTTATTATAAAAAAAATAATTTATTATAGCTTGTGTTCAGTGCTTTTTTCTGATCTTCAGTGATCTCCGACACGTTTTGATCAAAACGAAAATTATATAAAGGAAAACAATATTTGAACAACGGGTTTTGTAATTGGAAATTAGTAAATTACCCAGTTTACTTGTTTTCGGGTTTTGTTTTTAATAAAAATGACTGAACTGATAAATTCTGAGAAAGTCTTGACATTAGTTGAATTTATTATAAAAAAAATAATTTATTATAGCTTGTGTTCAGTGCTTTTTTTCTGATCTTCAGTGATCTCCGACAACAATCCTGGAACAGAACGTATCATAAAATATTTCAGAACGAAGAACCTATACCGATTAGACATTAAAAAAAAAAGTTAGCGACATATTTCCAAGTTCAGTGCAGAAGAAACGGGTATTTCGCTAATGCTTTTGAAAACACTGACTTTAATGAAATAATTAGCATGCCACGCAGATAGTTTCTTCAATAAAGAGGAATTTAATTTACAGCCACGCACTGTTTGCTCATCAGGCAAGCCCAAAAACAAACAGTTGGGCCTCGTCAGTGTGCCTCGCTTTTTCACAGTCAACAGCAACGCGCACGCGGGCCATTACCAGGGCCGCGCGGGGTGTCCGATGGCGGGAGAAAGCCGGGAGCGGCTGTCCTGTCACAGATCCCTCACACACTCACTATCATACCGGGCATTAATATTCAAGGCGACACTTTCCCTCTGAAAGGGCCCGGGGCGGCCTTTCATGAGCCTGCTCCCAAGAAAAGAAAAACAAATAGCTCTGGAAAAAAAGAGTAGGGCTGCCTTTCTTGGCAACCAAATTCTGCAAGGGAATCCCAGGGGAATCTTTCACCCCCTCTGTGGCTAAAGTTTTCACAGACACTGGGGGGGGGGGAAACAATGCAAATCCATAAAGATAATGTTTCATTTGGCACTGGTTAAAACAAGGCAGCGCCATAAAACTAAAAAAATATACAGAACATTAGTTAAGACCACAATAAAAGCATGCATGAAATGACAACTCACATTCTGCAGTTTTTGCAACATCTATCTGCCACGTTGCCTTGCAATTAGTAGTGCTCTAAATGAAAATATAGAAGTGTCGGTACTCACTTATCCACCGTACCAGTTTTCTCCTGAGAAGTGCCAGTACGGTCCCTTTAAATGTACTGTAGCAGTGCTGAGAAGAGCAGGTACTCTCCATTTCAAATTAAAGAGGTGCAGATACTCGGTACCGGATAGTACCTGTCCATTTAAAGCACTGTTTGTAGGTAAAGTAAACTGCACTTATTTCTTGTACTGTGCATTTGTATAGTGCAGTCATGGCCCTGTGCAGGAGGCCAGAGCGCGCCACCCATTGTAGGAAACATGTTCCGCTGATGCGCAACTTAAACAGAATCGGGATATATGACGACAAGAAGGTACTAAGTGGTGATTGGATGGAAGATTAGTAAACAAGCTAAGAATCCTTAGGATGATAAACCATGTTAAGATGTTTTGGAGTGAGATCCTGGGTGACCTCAGCATTAGGTTCTACAGCTTCCATAGGGCTGAACTCCTGAAAGATCGTGAGGACTTTGTCCTGGAAGTAAGTGGCTATTCTGTCACAAAAATCCTGAGAGGGGGTCAGCAACTGAGTCCCTGGGGCTCAGAGATCTCATTAATGACCTTAAATAGCGTACTAGAGGAATTGTCTGCTGAAAGAATCTTTTTGGGAAGCAAACGGGACTTGGCTTGGAAGATGGCATGCTTGTATTTTCTCAGCAGAGATTTCTGCTTAGCCTTTTCCCTTGGACTAGGGGCCACACGCCATCTACATTCTTGTTTGCGGCAGTCCCGCCTAAGGGACCTGAGCTCTTCTGAGAACTATTGGGCCGATGGTTTAGCTCTTTTCATGATGCAGTTTTTAAAGGGGGCAGCAGTGTCAAGGGCCTAATTGATCCAGTTGCGGAAAGCATCCGCCGTGGGAGGAAACGGGATGTGCCTCCCTGCACAGGCCATAGCCAAGGCAGCCTCCCATTTAGTGGCTGCAAGTTTGTTCATATCCCTACAACGTAGGCACTTCGATGTAGAGACCTCCTTCCTCATAGTGGGGAGGATAGGGCAGACCTTGAACTCGATCAACCAGTGGTCCACCCCACTGAGGGGCTGAAAATTCTCAATCACTAAGTTGTCCTGGTTGGTGAAAATGCCGTCCAAGGTGTGGCCGGCGGTATGGGTAGGAGATTGAACCAGTTGCTCGAATCCCAAGGAGGTCATGAGTTCTAGGAGGAGCCCTGAATCCTTGTCCTGTTTGTTTTTTAGGTGATAGTTAAAGTCCCCTAAGATTGTAATTGTAACTTGTAGAGCGCATAATCACCGCCATGTCTCTAAGCGCTATGAGAGAGAGCCCTACCCTAGCGCATGGTAAGGATATAGTTGATTAGGTTGTGCCCCAGGCTTCCACAAAAAGGAGTGTTTTTAACTTCTTCCTAAATGGGAGGAGGGCATGTTCCTTATGCAGATTCTCAGGCAGCTTGTTCCACAGTTGAGGAATTGAGGTTGAAAAAGCGCTACCTCCTTTGGAGGCCATGTTAAAGCGGGGACAGGCCAACAGGCCAGCCTCTGAAGAACGGAGCGACCTGCTAGGCGTGTAGCTTACCAGACGTTCTTTGATGTAGGTTGGGGCCTGGCCATAAATGGCTTTATGCGCGATACAGAGGCCCTTAAACCTGGTTCTCTGCCTAACCGGAAGCCAGTGTAGCTGGCGTGGGCCCTCCTGGGAAGTCTAAAGATCCATCTGGCGGCATCGTTCATGATCACCTGCAATCTGGCAAGCAACTTTCCTCGGAGGCCAATGTACAGAGAGTTTCCGTAGTCCAGTCGTGATACTATCATGGCCGATACAGCCAATCTGAGTGTTGCAAAGGAGAGAAGGGGAGCTAGTTTCCGTAACTGTCTTAGCAGACCAACACATGTTCCTACTACGGCCGATACCTGGTGGGTCAAGGAGAGCTTGGCATCGATTTTGATGCCCAGGCTTTTTACGGCCTGGGCAGGTTCAGGATTTGTGCCCAGTTCTTGTGGCCAGAAGAGATCGCTCCAGGGATTGGTGTCCGTGGTGACTGCCAGTACCTCGGTCTTGTCAGGATTGATTTTGAGGGAATTGGCCGTCATCCAGTTGACTGTGTATTTTAAAATGTTTTGCATTCGTGTGTGGGCAGCAGGGGAGTTGTCTATCTGATGATGATTTGGGTATCGTCAGCGTAGTTATAAACCTGGCACTCCATGTGAGACAGTGCGGCCACCAAGGACTGGAGGTAGGCATTGAATAAAAGGGGTGACAACGCCGAGCCATGTGGAACCCCGCACGCGAGTTTGCCGGCATCAGACACCTGGTCGGCTAACTGTATTCTCTGTGATCGGTCAGTTAGGAAGGACGTGAGCCATTTAAGGACCGTTCTCTGGATACCTAACTCCGAAATCCGTGACAAAAGTTGGTCATGGTTGACCGTATCAAATGCCGCGGATAGGTCTAGCAGGACCAGGGCACTACGTTTTTTGTTATCGGCCCTGAGCCGGAGTTCATCTAAGACTGCCAGCATAACAAACTTCACCTACAAAAAATTAACAGATTATACAAGTCGGCTATCAAAAAAGCTAAGAAAAGGTACTATTCAGACAGAATTCAAAACGCTAAATGTGCAAATAAAGAATTCTATAAAATACTCAATGAATTCCGCAAACCAAATTGCCTAGAAGGAACTCATCCTGTTACTCAAGATTTCACAGACAAACTGGCAAATCATTACACGGACAAAGCAGACAAGTTGGACTCGTACTTAAAACAGAAACAAAGCACCAGCACTAACCCTTGTACAAAACAACAACCAAGAATACTCTAACCAAGCCTCTACGTTCCTTCCAACACATCTCACACGATGAATTTATGGACCTGGTCAAATCAAGCAGGCCTGCCGGCAGCCCTTCTGACCCCTGTCCACCACAAACTTTCAAGACAATTCTTTTAACAACCTCTGCTGCCACTCCAGTAAGAAGAATCATCAACTATTCCTTAACTACTGGAATATTTCCAGAAGAACTCAAAAAAAAAAAAAATCACACATACGCCCTTTACTGAAGAAAACAAACTTGGACCCGCTGAACCCTGACAACTACAGACCCATTACAAATGGACCTTTCATGGGCAAACTGATAGAAAGAGCAGCGTTCGCCCAGATGTCACAATTCATTGAAGAGAATGACATACTCTCAGACTTCCAAACAGGATTCCGTCCGGGAAGAGGCACTGAATCTGCCCTCCTTGCCATCTGGGATGACCTGAAAAATACAGTTGACCGCAACGGAGTTGCTGCGCTACTCCTCTTGGACCTCTCGGCTGCCTTTGACATGGTTAACCATGACACTCTGAAACAAAGACTCTATGAAGCCGGCATAGAGGGAACTGCTCTAGACTGGATCGCGTCCTACCTTCGAAACAGAACTAATGTCATCCATACCCCACCTTTCTCGTCCAAACCGTACTCCACAAAAGCAGGGGTCCCTCAAGGTTCTATCATCTCGCCCATGCTTTTCAACATTTACATGAAGTCATTACCAGTACTGATCAATCAATTTCACCTCACGTGCTATAACTATGCAGATGACACGCAAATACTCCTTCAACTGGAATGCCCCAAAGACATTGGAAAATCACCAATTTTCAGCTGTCTCAGAGCCGTGGATCAGTGGATGACTTGGAGCCATCTCAAATTGAATACTTCAAAAACAGAAATACTCACGTGTGTCGATTGGAAACATTACAACCCGCTTGCCGCATGGCCTAATGAACTGGGATCACCACCTAAAGTATCGAAGGAAGTAAGAAACCTCGGAATGACCATGGACTCCAAGCTGTCGATGAATGCCCAAGTGGACAAACTAGCAAGATCAAGCTTGGTCACTATAAAAACGCTGCGACGAATTTTCCCTCATTTGGGATTTCCGCACAAGGTCCAAGCTACCATCTCCCTTGTTCTGTCCAAACTCGATTACGCCAATAGCCTCTACCACGGATCACCTTTAACAACCATGAAAAGACTACAACGGATTCAGAACTCGGCTGCCAGACTACTCTTGCATATCAAACCGCGAGACCACATCTCCCCTGCCTTGAAAGCCCTGCATTGGTTACCGGTTGCCAGAAGATCCACGTTCAAGCTGCTTTGTATCACCCACAAAGCAATACATGGAATGGGACCGCTCTTCATCAGGAATAAAATCACCAAACACATTCAACAGAGGAACCTCCGCTCTAAAGGAGCATCTCGCCTCAAAATCCCAAGATACAAGAAAAAAAAACTATGGGTGGCACATCCTGCTCTGTTCAAGCAGCCAAACTATGGAACTCTTTACACCCCAACATAAGATCCACCGACAACCACCTTATCTTCAGAAAACTACTCAAGAATTGGCTCTTCCCCACATAAGCACCATACGCAAACAGAAATTTACAGCATATCCCTCTGTATATAAGCATTTGTTTCCACTATAGACATGTACCTATCTTTGTGTATTGCTTTGTATAAACATGTAGAATAATTATGTTGTTAAGAAAAAAATAAATAAATAAATAAATATCATCTTTGGTCTACAAGTACTTACTTCCATTGTGCATCTATGTACCTTCCATGTACTTGGATCTGTGTCTCTGTTACTTTTCTCCTGAAAAAGCATATCCAATGCACTACCCTATTTCTCATCCTGTGCCTCTATCAATATCTTTAATCTACATATACTTACCTCCTTTATGTATCTATATACTTTCAATGTACTTATGGATCTATATATTTATCACTTTCTTCTAATTTAGCGTTTCCAAGGCACTACCCTATTTCTCAGCCTATATTTCTCTCAATATATCTTCTAGCCCAACCTTCTGACTCATCTCAAACTTCCTCTACTACTCTTTCCAATGCACTACCCCATCTCTCATCCTATACATTTATCAATATATCCTCTACATCCACACTCATTTAGGGCTTAGTTTCTTTTCTAACTAAGCTTCACAATTGACCTCGCAATCCATTTGCCCAGAGATGTCAGGAATTCCAACAACTTGCCCTAGAATGTCACATCTTCAAACCAATTTTCCTCTCTTCATTAAATCATAGTTTGAAAAGCTGTTTTACAGGGTTCATTATCTCAAAGGGCAGCTTCTCCAGTTCTTTGGGTGCAAAGCTGCTCATATTGCAAATAGAGCAAATAGAGGAACAAAAACAGTACTACTTTTAAATATTCCAAACAAGATTGTGAAAACTAGAGGAAAGGGGGATTCTGCAAGTTGATGTTCTGAAGCCGGTGGAGATAGGTAAGCCCCATTTCAGAAATGTGAATAGCAGCTTTTAGGGGAATGCCAAATCTACATTTTCAATGACACTTTCCACATCTCAAAAGACTCGAGTTGGGAGAAAGTCCCATTTAGTGCCATGATTGTGCTATTTTAAGTGGCGAGGACTGGTATATTGTAATAGTTGCTGGTCGGGCACATTCTCTGCCCTCAAGTTTAATGCTAAGCCACAGTGTTTACCAATACCCCTGCCAACAACGCAAGCCACCCCCTTTCCAAACCAATCTGGCAGCAGCTTGCAGAGTGTGGGAATAGAGCAGAGTGTTTGCAAGGCAATTACAGACCAGCTTCACAGGACTAATGAAGGCCCGCATTGGCATGGGATGAATTACAGTTCCTGAACTCAAACCAATGAATGGATGCATTCGCTTAACGAGACTCTGAAGTGAGAGCTAGTACAGCCGGTCTGCGTCTGCAGGACCTCAGTAAAACATTTATCACACTGGATGGACTTTTACGTTTATGATGTTACTTTTCAGGGTGATCACATTTTAGACAAGCATTGACAAAGCCAATACATATGACGTTGGCTGCCAGTCTTTTGGCTTTGTCAATGCTTGTTTTGTTTTTTACAAAACATTAGTGTTGGGGAAGCTTCATCAACCTAAAAAAAAACTAGACACTAGCCAATAGAAAAAAAAACAATTTTGTCTCAAAAAGCACATATTGCCACAGTAATCCTTGGCACTTAAAGGAACTACTTTCTGTGTGAATGTACTCCTTGTGAAAGGACAAAATGCCATCACTCACAGTCAAGCTAGGCAATTGATTAAGTGGGCTGACCCACTGCTCAATGGTGTATGCTGTAGAGGGCAAATGAAAAATGTGAATGACACAATAATAGACCAATGGATGAGGAAGTCTGACTGAGAACCCCTATTATACATATAATATTAGTAAAATCAGAATGTCTTGGATAGTGCCAAACCCAACAACAATGCCACTGGAGTGATCTCAAATGAAAAGGTCAGTTTTGTACATTGAAGTGCATTTACCCACTGGATGTGTGGCTGTTCTTTGCTTCCAAGGCCGGGGTTGGTGCTCTAGGCCATCATCTGCTGGCCAAAGCCCCAACCCTCACCTGTTGGCTTTCACTGGACCTTGTATTTCAACCCTTAGAGTCTGGACTAGACTGACTGCAGTGCCATTCCTCTACAAAGCATCGAAACCAAGCCACATCAAAGATCAGACAATGTGTTCAGGTAATGGGTCAGGGAAGGGTTACTAACATGAGAGCGCATGTCAAGATGGATACAAGTCAGCCTGCCCCATTGTTGAGAACCTGGTTTTTGTAGAGTGTTAGGGTATGGTGCCCACAGACCTCGCCTGGGTTATATCTCTTTAAACAAACATGGCTGGTCTGAAAGCTGCACACAGATGTGAACTGCAAACTCACATGGTACATGCGCTTACAGCTAAGTACCCACATTATGTCAGTAACTAATGACAGTCATTATTAATCTTAGCTGTCCTATCATCGCTAGGGAGAGTACACTGAATGAATATCTGACCAATGGGGTACAGCAGTCAGTACTACCGGCATGTGTGTGTCCCACTACACCCAAATTATGTCTTTCTTTACTACCTAACCTAAAAGTGTGGGATTATCTTCTTTGCATGCATTTCGGCAGGTTGCACCCTTACTACACCACTAAATATGGCAAACGGGGTGGGACTAGGCGTACTTGAATTGCCATGTGTACTTGAAAAAATGTAATGTCTTAACCACCCACCAGGAGGGGTCCTAGCCCCCCCCCCTACTGCCAAGAACCAAAAGGTATCCTGCATAAAAGCCAGATCATGGTTGTCCGACTCGGTGACCCTCTACCTGCCACTTTCCGGAGCCTGCCACTGCCAGATGTTTGGTGCATGCAGATTAAAAGTAAGCTCTCTGCAGGGAACATAGGTGCGCCCATTGCCCGGGCTATAATTACAGACTGAGGTGGGGGTTTTGAAGAAGGGAATAAAAATGGGATTATTAAATGATCTTACATGAAAAGCGTTGCCACTTTTTTTTTGCAACATCAAAGGATGCAATGAAAAGGTTGGCCAGAGCGCTTATCATGCACAAAGGTAGCTTATAACAGGTTATACTTGTAAACATCAATGTGTCCTTTCCATGAATTACAAAGCTAAGAGATGGGGAAAGCCGAGCACGTGTGGGGTTCTTCAATCAATACATATGAAAAATCAGGGAAGAATGAAACATCCTCAAGGACAGGGGTAGTACTGCACGAATAAAAAAAAAAACCCATATCAAATAGAGTCAAAACCACCCATAGCTTACTCGCTTCACAGATAATCACTGTGTGTGAAGCTGTTACTGGCAAGTCTTACAATCAAGTTGTTTTGCAATTCCACCTAGGCACTTCCCATAGGTACTCCAAGCAAGGGATGACCAAAGTCGCACTGCTTCATGTTCCACTCTACCCCAAAATAAGCACTCTACCCAGTGGTGGCTCGTCCGCTAAGGCAGAGGAGCATCGCCCCACTGCTTTTTGCAGTGTAAAAAAAGGAAAAATAAAATTATAATAAACTTGACGTTATTATCCTTTCATTTGTTCCTGCTGCGGTGTCTTGTAGGGGCGGGGCGCATCTCCTCTGCTCTCAGAGTAGGGGGGAGGAGTGGTGGGCACTCTGATTGCATAATGACCGATTGGCTGGCCCTCTAGGGACGGCCAAACAGTCATGCGAACTTTGTATGTTCTCCACCCAGGCTGCATTACAGCCTGGGTGGAGAACATGCCCAGGCTCCCATTCCCTGGCTGAGCACCAAACTATGGCGCTCAGACCAATCAAAACCCTGCATTGCAGCAATGTGATTGGCTATGGGGAGCCTGGGAGCCCGGGTGCTTCCTGTTTGCACAGAAGAAGCCAGAAAGAGGACAGAGGAGAGGCAGGTAAGTGAAGTTTTTCTTTTACCCCACCGTCCTACACTGCTGCTTCCCGGGAGCAGCCGCCCCTGGATGTACACAGCATAGCAGGATTCGAAGGCCTACACATCCAGTGCCAACATCAGGAGTGCGTGCTTCTCAAAGCAGGTGCATTTAAAACCTAAGGCAGGTAGTTAAACAGGTTTGAGAAGAGCCGTGGCACGTCACAGTCCAATCAACACTTCCCACATCATTGACATCACTAGGACTTAGCGATGGGTTGCTTTATAACTCTCAAAGCTTGCCAATTACATCCCACTGAAAAATCTCCAGCCGAGTTAAAGGGGTATCCGATTGTTGAAAATCTTTGAGAGAGGTCTGTAGTTATTGGAAAGTCAGGTTTAAAATGTCTGGCTTCATATTGGGTTATTAGATCTGAGTTTAATGTGCTTCCACATGCAGCATTAGCACATTTAATCAACACACATGAGAAGGAGTCAGCAAGAGCAGACCAAGTGTGCACTAGTTTTAAATAGTTTTAAAATAGTTCATCATGCAGTTCAATGCAAGCATTAAATTTGATTTGGAAAAATACACCCTACAAGGCAATAGCATTAGGTAAGAGAAGGTTACTGCACTAGGCTGAGCCAAGACGTGACTGTCAAAGTTTCAAACCAATCAAAAGAAGTTCCTGAAATAAAGCCAATGTCTTAAAGTGCATTGACCCAAAGCCCACTGTATGCATTATGTAAGCTAGTGGTCCTTAAACATTTGACTTCTGTGGACCCCCAAATAATATTTACTGGAATCGGGGACCCCCACTGAATCATATTTTGGAATCCGGGGACCCCCACTGAGTTATTACTGGAAACCGGGGACCCCGACCTAATCAATTTTGATGATTTGAACTGCAAAACAATGCACACAAATACAGACCCCAATACTCATCAGATACACAAATGATGAAATAGGTTAATTCACAAATTTAAAAAGAAAAAATATAGATCAAAAATGTCATTTTAATAGGAAGCTTGGAGCTTTTCTAAATTCAATCGAGACCACTCAAACTCCATATTATATTGCGTTTGATGCAGTTGGACTGCTCCCATGAAAATCAGAGGACACCAACTTAATTTTTAGCCTCAGATTTCAATTCCCTTCACAGGTACAGAACTTTTTAAAATGTTCAGTTTTACATTTTGCTTCTTTATTTATATACAGTTGATTAATTTGTTAATATTATTTAATTTTCTAAGCAGTCTCAAACCCCCGGAGTAGAGTTCGTGAACCCCAGGGGTCCCGGAACACAGGTTAAGAGCAGCTGCTGTAAGTAAAAGGTCTGTTTGGCAGCTGCGTTGTCAAAACGCAGACTTTAAAAGAAGGGCTTGGGGATCCCAGTGAAAATGTGCGTGAAGAAAGCATCTGCTAGGACTCTGGAGAATATTCTTCTAAAATACTCACTAGGAGGAGGAGGGTGAACAGTAGCAATCTAGAATAACACTTCTAGGGAACAGTCTTGCATCACGACATCCTCCTTTTCTCAGAGTAGTTGGAATTGCCTCTATGTAAAACCCGCTCCAATAATTTGGCAACTTAATTGGCCAACAAAACCACTAATATCAAAAAGGGCATGCAAGTCACAGTGAATGAAAAGCCCCTGGTAAAACATGGGCCCAGAAACCAAAGGGTGACTTTTTGCTTTTGGCTTCTTTCTCGAAGGATGAGGTGGTGCCAGCATGCGCACACCAGGTTCTCTGGGTGACCCCAGTCCATGCAATCATCGGATCTTGGGATCTAGATATGGTCATTTTGAAGGCATCTTTTTCGTCACCAGACCCGCCCCATCAAAAGAGATCAACACTGTGTAATGTATTATTAAAAGGTGGAATTGGTCTATCTTTTTGACCCTAAATCTTCTCAATAGATCCGTTTTATGGTTCACATTTCCAGAAAGAATGGACCTATAATGATGACCAAAACAAACAACTGAAATAATGGGTCATCAATGGAAACCATAAGAGCCCTAGAAAGAAAACTTACACCTGCTTAGAAATACTTCAAAGTCAAAGTAAATTTTATTGTTTGGTCAGTTAAAACCTTAACAATATAAAAGACATTTAAAACATCAATAAGCTTAGAAATAGTTAATTTTATAACTGCAGCAATTTGTCCGTTAAAGTCCAGGATTTTACGGATGGTTAACGCCAAGGCTCGCTAGGTGTAGACGCTGCGGTGCTCACTTCAGTGCCATGACGTCTTAACATGCCCTATTCGCAGTAATACTTTTTACAGGTACACAATCAGGCATTTTTACATAAGAGGTACATTAGCTTGGTAATAACCAGCTCAGTTTGCTTCAATATGTGACCTTCACAGCTCTCAGCAGCAATAAAACTAATAGAGGGCACCTCCAATTTGAAAACCTCGGTAAAACCCAGTTCTCTAAAACCACCCTCTGGCCCCAAAGGAGCAGATTAGCGTCTTCTAATAAGCATTCAACTTCCAGCTTCTTTTCTGAACACAGAAATGTAAAACTAGGCCATGCCTTGACGAGAGCAGAGGCTTTGCAAGTCACTCATTTACACATGAAGCGATCCATCAGTATGCCAGCTTGAGTTCCATCTCTAGCATAAGCAGAAACATGGAAGACAGACTGCTGTGGTATGGAAATATCAAGGGCACAATATCCAAAATGAAATATCGAAAAGTATCGATTTTCTATACCTAACTCAACATATATGTACCTGGATGAGACATATCATCACGGAATCAGATGTAGAGGTAGGAACAGTAAATCTATACTTCCTTTATATGGATTTACTTTTCCATATGTTGGTCTTAGATATTTTGTCCACAATATACTTAAATGACAATATTTCTGGGTTCAGGATCCAGTAGTACTATGGTCATTATCACAGCTGAAATCATATTGATCAACTACACAGGCCAAGTGCAGGTGAAGTCTGTAACTAGATCGTTTTCACATCAATGTTTTCTGTACTCTGTTCCAATCCCAATAAACAGACTATTTGAACCTAAAATACAATTGGCATCAAAAAGCTCTGCCCAGCCTCCACCCGCCCCCCATTTCAGGCTTCATTAAAGCTGTCAAGCCAAGAATGTTGGACAGTATTTTCCCCCAGTTGGGAACGGGGGTTCTGGTCCGCTATACTGGCACTGGTGTGCTCTCTCTGGTTAATGAACAGTGGCAGCAGGTCTAGGCTGGAGTGGTTCAGGCCCATTCCTCACTGGGCGTTGACAGCTCTTTGATTAAAAGATGTTCTTTGAGATGTGGCACTCTGGCACGATTTTGACTATGTTGTTTTAAATCCTGGCACACAAAGCCATTGGCACATAGCAAATGTTTTTCGCATTCTGCAATAAAATTCAGCCATTTTTCTAAAAAACTGAACTCATGCAATTCTTTTGAGGGGGGAGGGATGGTGTCAGTGCTCTGCATCATGGCAGCCTATGTGCATACACTGGACAGGAGACGGACAGGTACCCTAGAGTATCAAAGTCCTCGATGTTGCACATCAGATGTCGGCCGTGAACACTCCGCCCTTCGCCACAGACCATGCTCCTCGGATATCAACACTCAGCCTTTTATCACAAGACCTACAAGCCCAAAGCAAGTGTGAGAGAGGGACACATTGTCCTTATCCACAGTACTCGCTATTTAATGAGCTGTGTAACCAAAGCACGCACATGGTCTTTTTTGCCACTGGAACACCTGATCCTCCCCTTTCTAGCCGATGACAGAAATGAAACCACAACATTGTGTTCTGCTCCTGTTCCTTCTAGCACAGTCTGTGTAGATGAGGACACTTCTTTGCAATTCATCACATACCCCTGTATCGCGAAGCAATGATGACTTGAGCAGTCAGTCCTAATATATGGTCACCTCTAACTCGTTGCAGGTATGCAGGCCGACCACTCAACCATTATCCAGAGTAACTGCTATCCAATGCCAGATCTGACAACACACAGCCCTCATCTACAGGGCCTACTACCTCAGTGCCTACAGGCGAGGCTTGCACGTATCCACAGTTCGTATCATATTCCATGCAGGGTCGGATTGGTAACGCGGGCCGGTAGCAGAGTTCTAGCTGTGGGCAGGGCCGGACTGGCCATAGCAGGCACCAGGCGTTTCCCCGGTGGGCCGCCAGGTTGGGAGCCGGTTTTAGGCCCCTGGGGGCTGTTTTTGTTACCGGGGCCAGCAATATCGGCCCCCTGTAACAAAATCGAATGAAACCAGCCCTAGCAAACTGCTCGGCCGCACTCCCCTCCTCCCCCCCCGGGGGGCTGGCCGAGCAGTTTGCCAGGGCCAGTTTTGGTTCCCAGTCCGGCCCTGGCTGTGGGCTGCTTTTTTGGGCAGCCTGGGGGCTGTCTGTGCGGTTAGGATGCAGTCAGCGGCCCAGTGGGTGCCTGAGTGGCTTTTCTAGAGGCAGATGGGCAGAGGTACCACTCCCTTTCTCTCGCTGGGCCGGCCTATTAATGTATGCTGATTGAGCGGGGGCAGGGGGCCTGAGCAGAAGTGGTCGCACTTGCATTCATGTGTGGCTCAGCAGTGTGAACTAATCTGTGCAATTTTTTTTATCTAAGGGAAGTTAATAAAATTTCGCTGAAGCAGTGTTTTGCGGAAAGGCAATACGCAAACGTGGGCCACTTTTTTTTGGTGTGCCCGGGCCGATTTATGATCCAGATTTAACCCTGATCCCATGTAATAAACACACACACCTTTCCGACAGTCTCCGCTAATCAATGCCAGATGAGATACTACACACACCATTACACACAATCCCCGCTACCCCATGACACACAATCAGTGCACTTCCACTGTCTTGCTATGTGAAGCCAGATATACTATACAAGAACTCAACCTTTCTCCACGATCTTTCCTACCACATAGCAGAGATGTGAATAACAGACTGATTCTAACTTCAACCCGCACTGGCACTACACAAATCTGCAATTTAAACATTCTGCATAGTCCCTGCTTTCAAAGGGCAAATGTTCAGCTGAAAAACACTGGCCTTTGTGTAGCATTTGTTACTACACAGGAGATGTGCAACAGGAGTGCTCTACCTATAGCACCATGGTAGTTAGTACCATACCATCGGCACCTGTTCAGCTCCTAACCCTGGAGTTCATAAGAGGGCCTGTAGATTGTAGTCAACAGTCTTGTCCCCAGTGCAACAGTCTGTACATACGGATGGCACCCAGGGCCTCTTAAATTATAGAAATGGGCTAAATGTGTTGCATATGCCGTTAGTTTGCATGCCCCATGTGCACTCCGGGTCCCAGTCTGTGCATAATGTGGGGAGGGTCTCAGTTCCACACCGCCATGTAGATAAACATCCCAGCAAACAAGGTGCCATATTTACAGGCACCGTTCACCTAAACACAGTTTGAAAAGAGTGTATTTAACAGTGCATAAGACTCTGTAAAACTAACAAGTAGCAACATACAATATTCTGTGCTTTGAAGCAACTGAAAAGCACGAGATCTCGGCGAGCGCGCCCTTAGGGCCCGGCCCCCCGGACCCACACCACACCTCCATAGTCCGGTCCAGTAGCCAGATTGGCTACGGGCCGGAGGAAGTACTTCCGGGTCAGCCGTGACGTGTGTCCGGCCGGGGCATGGAGTAGAAGGGGTGGAGCCGGGGGGGGCTATTTAGGCCCTGGGTCCACTGGAGCACATCCTCTTTTTTCCTGCACTTGACCCCAGGATCATCGGAACTCATCAATCTCGTAGCTGCGGTCTGCGTAGGAGAGGGTATCGTTGTCGTGAGTCGGGGATCGCGGATCCGGAGGTGAGGTGTCGGGGGCTTTAGGGAGCTCGGGGCGGCTGCGGGTAGCCGGGGGGGGGAGATAAGTTGTGAATTGAGAGACTTTTTCTCCCGCCGGACGCTGGTGGCTGCCCGGAGTCTCCCTGCAATCGTTAGCACGCCTCGGTGGTGCCCTTGGTTTTGGACACCTCTCTCGGGGGATCCGGTGTCCGTAGGCTGAGTGTGGGCCGGGCGTGTTAATGGTGTGTAGTGGGGCCCGTAGAAGCCAGTACAGCGCGCAGCAGGACTCTTAGTTAAGGGGTCAACAGTCGGGGCCCCTTCAGGTGCTTCGTTGTATATGCACCACTGTAAAGATGGTCGTCGGTTATAGCGTGCAATTTTGGGTATCGGCTCCGTTCCTGAGGGTTAGCGGGGGGTTCAGCTAGCGCGTGCAGGGTTGCTCAGCTGGGTTGGGGCGCGCAGGATTGAACGCGCACGCGGGCGGTTTTCCCGGCAAGGAGCCACGGGCTTATGGATTCAACGCGCACGTGGGGCTTTCTCATTGTTTAGGGACTTCCGTTTACGGCTTTACCAATTAGCGGCGTTGGGGCGCGCGGATTGAACGCGCACGGGGGCGGCATTCGCAACGAGGTGCCACTGGAATTTGTTGTGCTTTCTCACCCTGACGGTTTGAACAGCTGTGCTTAGGGCGCGCGGAGCAGGGGCTTTATTCACTACAAGCTGCCACTGTGTTTTGCCGATTAGACGCGCGCGGGTGTTTTATCCTCAGCTAAGAACTGCTCTGTGGTACTGCGGTAATTTTATCGATTACACACGCGATTTCTCACTGTTGCTAATTACTGCTTTACGCCTTACTGTTTGCTGGTTTACGCCTACTGTGTTACTAGTTTACCGATTTCACGCGCAGGGGTTTTTTTATCCTCAGCTAGGAGCAGCACGGTGGTCCTGAATAAACGTGCTTGTGTTAGCACTGTTTTACGGATTGATTGGAACGTGAGCTTCCAAACAAGATGCCGCCTAAGCGTAATCAAAAGAGAAAAGAGGGCGATTCTGAAATAACACAGCTATTGAAGCTAGTGTTGGCAAAATTGGGCAGGGAGGAGGATGATAGGGAGGAGGAACAAGGGGGTGAGGCTCCGGTATCTGATAGTGAGGAGGTCCCAGAGCCAGCAGATAGGGCCCACCCCCGTAGAACTATAGTCCCGCCCAAGGCGGCATTTCCTCCATTAGTGAAGAAGCCCAGGGTGAGCAAGAATGGAAGGGGGGGCAGGGGACCGGGGGAGCAACCTCCTGCACCTGCTTCGCCGGTAATGCCTCCGCAGCCGGTACTCCCGCAACCTAGTGGGCCCCCAGCGCCGGTTCCCAGCTTGCCAGAACCAGTGCTTCCTCGGCCGGCAGAGCCCCCAGCGCCAATGCCTAATGCTCCGGGACTCGCGCTACCGATACCCTGTGTTCCCAACATGGCTCCTCCACCTCCGCCTGAGGTACCCCCGCAGGCAGTCAGTGGGCCACCAGTAGAGGGGCGGGATGATGTGGGCACAATCCTGGCCGAGATTAGAGGGGTTTTGAAGGCCTTGATGCCAGCACCTGCTCCCCCAAGCATCGTAGTACCGGAGATGGTGCCATTGGTAGCCCCAATCCCGCCGGGGGGGACAACGAGTGGGGTAGTGCCCCCCACCCCAAGACAGCCAGGAGCAGCAGCGGAGGGGGGGCAAGCGGCCACAGCTGCTATATTGGCTACTGTGGCAACTCTTTTGGCACAGGTAGGTGCACCTGCAGTAGGGAACCAGAGTGGCAGCGCGACGGTAGCGCCATGGGTGTCACCAACGGGCACAGGAAGTGTGCTCTGCGGACTGAATCAACAAGTGGCCCTCTTGGAAAAAGCGCAAGAAAAGGATGCGAGCACGCCCCTCCAGGCGGTGGGTCAAGCGGCCCCCGCTCAACCATTGACGATAGGGGTTACTGCAGGTAAGGCAGTAGAGTGTTCAAGCAAAGAAGTAGATAACGGGTCAAAGGCAATTGGTGGTCATGATTCAGTGTTATCTAAGCGGGGTAAATTGGCAGCACATGTTACGCAGGATACGAAAGAGAAGATTTGGAAGGGGGAGTTTATTGATATATTCTCCTTAATTAGACCAAAGAGGAGGGAAGTAGAGCCTAGAGAGAAGGACGGGAAGGAAGGTTTCTTCAGAGAGAGGAAACCAAGGGTAGAAGAATCAATCTCTAACTGGTTGTTTTGTTTCAATGTTTTTTCCATAGTAATGCTGGAAAAGAAGCCGGAATTGGCAATACCCCTTATTTGCTATGCGAATAAAATTTTAAAGGCACAGACAATGTATGGGGGGGTAGCTTGGCTGGATTACGATAGAGACTTTAGATGGGCCAAAGTAGATGACCCTGACATGGGCTGGGACCAAACAGAGGTAAATGTGTGGTTAGAGAGCGTCAATAACAAAGTGCCCATGAAACAGCCCTTTCGGACTTCCCAGGGGGACGCAGGGGAGAAAAAAAAGGAACATGTTGGGCTTTTAACCGAAAAACGTGTACTTGGCCCGCAGGGGCATGTAAGTTCAAACACGCATGTGCCTACTGCGGCCACCCTTCCCATCCCGAGTTTAAGTGTATTAAGAAGAAAAAGGGAGGGAGTCTAAACCACCCCTACAGTAAGCTTCCCACGCCAGTAGATATAGGGAGGCTGATTTTATGGCTGAATCAGTACCCGGACAGAAAGGCAGCCAAGACATTGTATGATGGGTTCTCCGCAGGCTTCCGCATTCCGGCACGAGGGGTGCCCCCAGTGGGGTATTGCAATAACCTATTGTCTGCACGCATGCATCCCACAGTGGTGTCTCAGAAGGTTGATAGGGAAAGGGCGCTGGGGCGGGTGGCTGGCCCGTTCCCTGCTCCCCCACTGCCAGGATATGTGTGTTCACCTCTGGGCGTGGTGCCTAAAAAGGAGCCAGGCCAGTTCAGGATGATTCACAACTTATCGGCGCCAAGGGGGGCATCGGTGAACGATGCCATAGATCCATCCCTGTGCTCAGTGACATATTCTTCCTTTGACATGGCACTACAGAGGCTGCGCGACTTAGGGCCCAACGCTTTCATGGCAAAGACTGACATTGAGTCAGCGTTCAGGCTCTTGCCTGTTCACCCCGATGATTATCATTTGCTGGGTTTCCAGTTGAATTACCAATTTTATTATGACAGGTGTATGCCAATGGGTTGCGCAGTGTCATGCAAGTACTTTGAGATGTTCAGCTCTATGCTTCAGTGGTTGTTTGTCTTCAGGACAGGGCACAGGGACGTAGTACACTACCTAGATGACTTTATGATCATGGGCCCTCCAGCATCAGGAGAGTGTGGTCAGGCCTTGAGCAAGCTAGTAGATATGTTGAAAGACCTGGGGGTGCCATTGGCCCCCGGTAAGACGGTGGGTCCGGCTACCTGCATGTCTTTCTTGGGCATTGAGATAGACACAGTAGTGGGGGGAATGCAGGTTGCCATTGGACACGGTACAGGCTCTCGCAAGCGATAGATTCTGCTCTGGCTGGTCCCAAAGTCACGCTGCATCAGCTTCAGGTTTTAGTGGGCCAGTTGAATTTTGCCTTAAGGATCATCCAGATGGGACGCCCCTTCTCAAGGTCAATTGCACGGGCAATGGTGGGGTTGACTCAAAAGCATCATCCCGTGCGACTGCAGGCAGATGTGAGGGAGGACCTGAGGGTATGGCGTAGTTTCCTGAGTGAATTCAATGGTAAGGTCATCTGGCCAGAGCCAGCAATTTCCAGCACGGACTTGGGTTTGCTTACTGACTCAGCAGGTAGCGTTGGGTTTGGAGCAGTGTTGGGGTCCCACTGGTGTAGGGGTGATTGGCCGGCATCCTGGCATGAGAGCGGCTTGACCAGGAACATAGCCTTTTTGGAACTGTTTCCTATTATAGTGGCAGTTTGACATCTGGGCGGGATCCTTTAAGAACAAATCAGTAATCTTTTGGTCAGACAACATGGCAGTGGTAGAAGCTATCAATAGGCAAGGGGCTACTTGTAAACATGTTTTGAGGCTGTTAAAACATTTAGTTTTGGCTTGCTTAAAGCTCAATCTGCTTTTCAAAACGGCACATATTCCAGGTGTGGAGAATCAGGCTGCTGATGCTTTGTCTCGCTCCAAGTTGCAGGATTTCCGAAGGTATCACCCTCAGGCAGAAGAACGGATGACTGTATTCCCAACATCTCTGTGGAGGATTGGAGCCCCGCTCTAGCCAGGCTGGTGGGAGCTTCACTGAGCGAACGCACTAGAAGAGCTTACCAGCAGCAGTTCAAAGCTTACAGGATATTTGCTAAGCGTGCTGGCCGGGTGGCCCACTTTTCCACAGGGGCGCTCTGCGAATTTTTACTAACTCTAAAAGATCAAGGAAGGCAGCGTCTTATGCTAGGGCACACGTGACGGCGATAGGCTTCTTCGCTAAATTAGCGGGTGAACTTGACCCCGGCGCAGCTTTTGTGGTGAGGAAAGCACTGTCAGGATGGGCGAGGCTAGAAGGGGTCAAAAAAGATAGTAGAAGGCCATTGGATGTGAAAACCCTGGGTGACATTCTAGGGGTATTACAGACGGTATGCTCCTCTTATTACGAGAGCATCCTATTTGGGGCGGCATTTACCTTAGCCTTTTATGGGGCTTTTCCATTGGGGGAATTGGTAGGGTCCTCCAAATTAGATCACGCAGGAGGGCTCCAGTGGACGGACACAAATTTGTGTCAAGGGGGCCTGGTGGTGGCTGAGGAAATCCAAGACAGATCCATTGGGTAGGGGGGCCACGATCCGCTTGCGCCCTGCGCCTGGGGAGGAGGTGTGCCCGGTAGCCAGGATGAAAACATACTTGGCGATTCGTCCATCGGGGAGTGGACAGGCCCTGTTCATACATGATCAGGGCGACTGCTTGTCGCAGTATCAATTCAGGGCTGTGCTTAGGCGGGCGCTGGTGTGTCTGGGTCTGGATTCTAAGGGGTATTCTTCACACTCGTTCAGAATTGGGGCGGCGACACTGGCGGCAGGCGCCGGCTTACCAGCTGAGGCGGTCAAGAAGGTGGGGCGCTGGTCATCGGCCTGTTTTAAGTGCTATGTGCGGCCCGAATTACTGTAGGATACCGGACCGATATGTTAATATGACCATTCTGACGTTTCCATTTCTCTTCCTGCTACTAGTATGTCCTCAAAGGTGATATGGGTGTTGGGACACTCTTTCGTGCGGCGTGCCACAGTCCGGCTACGGCAGAAGCGAGTGTCGAAACCACCGGGTTTAAAGAGGACGTCGTTCCTATGGCGAGGCGTGGGCGGCCTGCGAATTCGGCAGCTGCGGCAGCTGATTGAGGAGACAAGGGCGCACGAGGGACATCAGTCCCCGGATTTGGTTATCCTGCATTTGGGCGGCAACGACATGGTGGAGTTGGGTCACATGGCAGTCAGGGAAGCCTTATTGACCGAATTCGCCTGGATAGGGAGAGCATTTCCTCATGCACAGATTGCATGGTCTTGTATGATACCTCACTGGACATGGGCCACCGGAGTCAGATCTCGAGCGTTGAACGTATCGGTGAGGCGCCTCAACGGGGAATTGGCCAAGTTGTGCTCAGGCCCGGGCCGCTTGTGTCACATTCCACATAGACTAATCACAGGGGACATGATGTTTCACCAAGACGGCGTACATCTGTCGGACATTGGCACAGACGTGTGGATCAAGGGGATCTGGTCCTTTGTTCAGAACTTGTTTGCAGGTGGGGAGGGTGAAGGACCTGTGGGCCCTGGTCACCCTAGTGGCGGAAAAGAGACCACAGAACATTGATTTTCAGGGTTAACGGGAGGCCTGCTTACATACTCCCGAGGCCAGCACTGAGGGGGGAGACGGTAAGCTCTCCGCAGGGAGAATGGGGACACCGGCTGGGGAGGCAAGGGCGCCAGGTCACACGAGCCTCCTTGGCAGCCTGGTGGTGGAGGGGTGGGCCCCAGAAATGACCGACAAGGACCGAGGGCTGGGGGGCTCACCGCTCAAGGACGCAGGTGGGTTGCGCCTTGCGTGGTTCTCAGATAGGAGATGCGAGCCAGAGGCCCCTTGGTGCTGGAGTAAGTAGATATTGCATAACCAGTGGTTATGATCAGTGATAATACTTGTGAATATTAAAAGTGTAAATATTGAATTTATAGATGTGAATTTTATAAATGCATTGTCATGTTTATGAATGTTTGATGGTTAATAAACATGGCCGTTTTACCCCCACTCTTGGACTGGCAAGTTGTGATTGTGGGATTGCATGAGGTTGGGGCGGGGGACATCCTGGGGGGTCCGGGCTCTAAGAAAAGCACGAGATCTCGGCGAGCGCGCCCTTAGGGCCCTGCCCCCCGGACCCAAGCCACACCCCCATAGTCCGGTCCAGTAGCCCGATTGGCTACGGGCCGGAGGAAGTACTTCCGGGTCAGCCGTGACTTGTGTCCGGCCGGGGCATGGAGTAGAAGGGGTGGAGCCGGGGGGGGGGGCTATTTAGGCCCTGTGTCCACTGGAGCACATCCTCTTTTTTCCTGCACTTGACCCCAGGATCATCGGAACTCATCAATCTCCCACTCACCCGTCCCTGAGTTTAGGGGTTTGGGTTAGGATATGAGGGGGATTGGCGGAAAAGAGACCACAGAACATTGATTTTCAGGGTTAACGGGAGGCCTGCTTACATACTCCCGAGGCCAGCACTGAGGGGAGAGACGGAAGCTCTCCGCAGGGAGAATGGGGACACCGGCTGGGGAGGCAAGGGCACCAGGTCACACGAGCCGCCTTGGCAGCCTGGTGGTGGAGGGGTGGGCCCCAGAAATGACGGACAAGGACCGAGGGCTGGGGGGCTCACCGCTCAAGGACGCAGGAGGGTTGCGCCTTGCGTGGTTCTCAGATAGGAGATGCGAGCCAGAGGGCCCCTTGGTGCTGGAGTAAGTAGATATTGCATAACCGGTGGTTATGATCAGTGATAATACTTGTGAATATTAAAAGTGTAAATATTGAATTTATAGATGTGAATTTTATAAATGCATTGTCATGTTTATGAATGTTTGATGGTTATTAAACATGGCCGTTTTACCCACACTCTTGGACTGGCAAGTTGTGATTGTGGGATTGCATGAGGTTGGGGCGGGGGACATCCTGGGGGGTCCGGGCTCTAAAGATCCAATGCACATTTGGCATCAACGTGCTCGGTGTCAGACTGCAGGGTACTGTCCAACAAAGATCTATGAAAGACGAAACCACGCCAGATTTCATAAAAGCAGACAATATGCACATTAGTCCCATTAGGTTAATTTAATGAAAATGTATCATATGTGAAAACACTTGAAAAATCTGGCCTTGAACCGGACCACCTGCATCCTTGTGCATCTCGCTGTAGGTTCTCTGGAGGGGTGTTAGCGAGCTCTTTCGCAAGTACGAATATTAACTTGCTAATGTCCTAATAAAATAAAGGGTTAATGCCTAGGGAAGATGTTGGAGGCAGGGGTGGTGATGGAGAGGGGAGGAAAGATTAGCTAAGATGGACTTTAAATGAAATAACATCCCCAGAGGTCGGCCCTCGCTCTCCATTAATCATCTTCTTTCACTGCCTTTGGAAATGTAAAATGGCGTGGCCCGGCGGCGCTCTATGGGCTTTTTAAATTGGAAAATCAATTCAAAGAAGGTTATTTTTCATCCATAGAAAGACATTTACAATATCAGCAAACTGAGAAGCAATAATTAAACGACCCAATCGTGGAATCCATCACTTAGTGTAACGTTCAAGCTAACGTTTGGTTCATGGTCACGGAAACAAACATTTTGGAGGAAAATAACATGCAGCTAGAAGAAGAAAAAAAAAAAAAAATCAACCATCACAAAAGAAATCTGAGCAGTCACAGCAAATTACAATAATGCTTTGCTTTGTTCTACATCTTGTCTCTTACTATTATCTTGTGGAGCACATTTTTAAAAAAAGAACTCAATTTACAGACTTCGGGTTGGCCAATTCACCTTTGACAGGAGACGGCATGCATCTCTCAGGAGTAGGTACATTGATCTACCAAGCTACCTCCTCACCTCCTCTGTGCTTCCAAATGCCTTTTGTGCACATGTACTACACCTAGGGACCTGAATACAGTGAATCCCAAGTGGGTTTAAACAGGTTAATCATAAATATTTAATTAGTATGGCCGAGTTTGCCTGTATCTAGGTGTACAGTTTTTTCACTTCGCCCCAGGGTGATGCTTGGCATTTCCATTAAGGCCACAGAGCAACCATTTACTTACAGCAGATTCTCAGCCCTGGAGTGCTGCCATGAATAGAACACGAGTCTGTAATAAACATATCAAGTGTCAAATTATCTGAAAACAAAAACTCAAATGCTAGAAAGAAAGGAGCGGTGGGCTTCTGTCTAGAGGACTTTCTCAGAAGACCAACTTTCTTGGTGCTTGGAGAAGCACGTTTCTGAACAACTTTCTGTGCTGAATCTACAAATTGTGTGCAAGGTGTATTACAAATGGGCCAGAGTTTAGATCAGAATTTGTCCGAAGTGGTGATCTTCAGCACTGCGTAAACCTTTTCATGGTGGTCTCATTCATCCAGTCCTGCTCATCAGTTCATTAAAAGAAATAGAAACCTCTGAATCCCAACACCGCAATGAACAAAAGCATGATGTGGTATTTGGTAAGGGGCAATTGTGAACTTCAGCCCCATTTTAGACTCAAACGAAGGAAGAGGTTGGGCACCTGTTGAATTGTATTTATGGTGGTTTGATTTTAGGTCATGCATTGGCGTCCTGCATCACCCCTCCAAAGAGTGAACAGATTTCAGATCTAGCCCGAGACAGACACACAGTTCTGAAGAGCCACCAGAAGAAGCCATATGCCACACAATTCAGAAATGATAGACTGGGCAGTGTGCCTCAAACCGATGAGCGAGCACCCAAGAGACCGATCCTGCACAGCTTTCAGCAGAGCAACCACCAATTACCTACTATCATGTTCCACGTGCAGGGCGTTGAACATTAGCATGGGAACAAAGATTCTGGGAGAAACCCCAGCATGATGAGACTTTGCACAGAGTTATGCCTCCACAAACTATCACACCTTGGATGCCCTGTTCTCATCCTGAAGACCTAACAAATAAATGGCAAGACCATCCTGTTTAGAAACTCATAACATCTAATGAGCCATCTACGGTAACGCTTGCAAAATGTGGTCCCTCCAACATAAAATAAGAGTAAAGTCAATTAAATGTCCACAAAGCACCTCACCACAAGTACATACATTTGTTAATATCTACAAACTGTGTTTACCAGGGCAATGGAAAACAGAAGAACCTTAATGTTAGGCCGCATGCAGTTTTGGAATTGGTAGAAAATATTCTAGCACATGGCCCCACGTAGGGCCTGCTGGCACACGCACCCACAACAAACACAAGAAGTTGAAGGAAATGGAATCCCAAGGCACCCTTTAGCATCAGCAACCTAGAGGCACTTAATGTATTGTAAACAGCAGGTGGTAGTTTGATCCTGCATTTTATCATTTGCATTTGTACGTTAAAAGGTCTAGATATGAACAAGTCCATGTCTTGAGTGAAATCCACAAGTGCTTGATAACAGAAAACACACACCGGATTAAAACTTATATGCAATTAAACGGACATACTCGAGTCTGGCGCAACATAAAACATTAGAGCTTAAACAACTTCATACTGCACTTCAACCATTTCTAAGCACCATAAAACAGGATTTACTATTACACAATTTAATGGTACTCAGCGTACAGAACATTGGAAAGATAGAAGGCTGACTCAGCCTAGTTGGGATGTGAACTAGTGACCTTCAGAACACTGAATTTGTCAAAGCTGAGAACTAAACCCACTAGGCGGTGCTGTCACAATGATGTTTGTCAAATGCAAGACTGCAGAAGAGCATCTAGAAAGGGACTAGAAGAAGAAGAAAACTCCATAGAGGTTATTTTGCTTCTGCCTGGCTTGAATTTAGAATACACATCAGATTCAGCAAAAGCAGGACCTGACACTCCAACTGAGAAAAAAAAGCCAAGATACACTTCAACCTGACTGGTTAGTGAGACAACCTCTTTGGCCCGACTGCCGCAAGCTATGAACATAACCTGGTGCACTACTCAAAGAATTTGAGGAGCTGTGTTAAACTGTACTTGGATACACTTTCTGGACAACAGCTCCATACTAGTGGTCTCCTCAAGGAAGGGACAATGAAGGGCCACCAGTGGTCCTTTTACTGTCTGTTTACCACCTGCCTTAAGTACTACCTGCGAAGAAACCTTCCACTCACCTATTCAGCCCAAGGAGACTAGAGGAGATGCCCAAAGTGCCTTGAAACTCCTGTAGTGCTCCCACTCGAGCCCTCAGAGCTTCAGCATTTTAAAGTGCAGGTGAAAGCCCTGCCAGAAATGGAGTCTGCTCTCTGAACGTACGTCACTGCACAGCTGAACATACGTCATGGCACAACCAGGTGATCTTGTTGACCGCACAGACACCTTCAAGTGCATCATTCCGAGGAGCAGCCAGTCAGTCTCTGTCTGGTCTGTGGCACGATGACAGCCCATACCAGCCTTGAATTTCGGTGTTCGTAGTGCGTGCGGGGCCAAATTCCTGATGCACTCAGGGGGCCCCATTCTCAAGAATTCAGGGTCAGCATTTTATCAAATAATGTGAGACCCAGTACGATTAATGACGGTAAAGTAGGTCGGTCTTTGTCGGTTCTTCCACAGAGGTTCGCCTTCTTAAAGCTAGTGGGGATTCAATTAAACACGGTTTCTTGCAAACATCTAAAATAATAATTCGCACTGAACAAAAGCTGTCCAGTTCTAAAAAAATAATAATAAAAATACACGCATTCACACGGTACTCTTTGTTGTTCTTCCTAGATCCGGAGAATATATTTCGTGCTGTAAATTGCTTTAAAGCTCAGCGAACATTTCTCCCCATTGATTGCAAAACCCAGATTGATTCATTTACATGTTTGGCCGCAATCAAGCTTGAAGAGCAGTGAGTGACTACCACGTCAGCTTCACAGCTGACACCTACCTCCAAGCTGACTTCAGACCACAGAAGTCAGCCCCTTCTGTCGAACAGAACGCCTACGGGGCCTACGGGGCGGGGCAGTGCAGCTGGCGAAGGCCTGCAGCTCCAACAATATTTACAGATGTCAGTGCCACACACGGGAGTGGTGGGGGGCAGGCTGTGCTGCCCGAGAAAGGTGCTAGGAGGCGGCACCCCGTCGGCAAGTCCAGGAAATGTGTCCATATGAATGTAGGGCTCCTATGTCTAACACGAAGGAGAGTGTGAGGCAAGCAGCGTTTTCAGCATTTGGCTTGCAAGGGCAACCAAACGATCCTATGAGGAAAAACATCTTTTCCCAAAAAGGTCCGCACCCATAATAATAAAACTCACGTATTTATTTTATATTATGAATATACTTCCTTAGCGAATGCAACCTGCTCCCTTCACACAAAACGAACAAGTCGGTAGAACTGTGTCCTTCGGCCTAGGTTTCCTCTCCAGAAGTGGGAGCCCCACCCCGACAGCCCCCCCACTCCAAATCATACGAGACTGAGGCTGACGCCTGAATAACTCTCCCCCAGCCGTACCTACGCTCCTCAACTGTAGGCATACACGGAAACCTCCTCAGTTCGCTCATATCCTGTCCATATCTGCACAGTGCCCATTTCAGCAGAAGGTCCCTTGTCTTGTCTCCAGCATTGTAGTGTCCTGCTGGACACGTTCTAGTGTTCCGCAGGAAGCTGTAACCCCAGCCACTCCCTTGAGGGCTGGACACACTGCACCCCCACACCCATCCAACACGGGTGTCACGAGTGACGTGGCCCCGCCAATAAAAGGGCCCGGGTGCACGTGCTCGTGGCCAGTTACTACTATACATTCACTTGGTGTCTGTGTCAATCCTTTCTGCAATGTGGGCCTGAGGCCCAACATTACACTGGCGACGAGTGGGTCTTATCCCATGTGTGAGAAAGCAGCCGCCTCCCGGTTCCTCGGGGAAGAAGTGTAGCCTGACACCCCTGGACACGCGCCTGCCAGTCTGCCCCTACGTCCGCCCGCATGCTGACCCGGCGACTGCCCTTCACACTGGCCGGCCCGGCAGCGAATCATCAGCGGCAGAGAGGGGCCTGCTAAGGCCAGCACCAGGCTCGAGGCGACCTCGTGTGCTGTGATCGGCGCCGCAGGAGGTGAGACACTGCCCGCACCAGCACCGTCCGCGTGTGGAGAGATAGTTGCGCCCATCCTATAGGTGAGGGGAGCCTGGTGCGACCCTGCATCGCTGCCCCCCGGCGCATGCTACCACCCGGACTGAGAGAGCTGAATGCCCCACCGGCACGCGCTACCCTGCGCGACTGCTCGTTGCCCCCTGGAAAGGAAAGCGCTATCTCGTCCAGCGGGAGGCTCTGAGCAACGCCGCCGACGTGGGGAAGCCTGAAGGCACGAAAAGCACAGCAGCGCAAAGCAAAGGCCCATGCCCCCATACCTGCTAAGGCGCGAGGAAGCTCCTTGCCCCATACCTGCTAAGGCGCGAGGAAGCTCCTTGCCCGCCGCTCCAGCCAAGAGAGAAGCGCCGCCGGTGGTGAAAGCACAGCAACAGCTCTAGCGTCCTCCAAGCCCCGCAGTTGCGAGACAGACTGCCGCGGCCGACAGTCAGCACACCAGCGCCACCCGGCCGCCGGGAACAGCAGCACGTCTGCTCCAGAAAGGAGCAAAGAGCACCAGCAAGAGTCACCCTCCATGCGCCCACCTCTCTGCCACGTCGGTTACGCTACTGCTGCATCCAGCATGGAGGACCGCGCCACCTAGCGGTCGCAAGCATGCACCGCGCCCGAGGAAAGCACAGCGCCACCCAGTGGCCGCATATATGCGCCAAATCGGCACCAGCACGTTACAGGCAGAGGAGGCCCCCAGTGCCCAGAAACAGACGGACGAGGCCCAGAACCTCTAACACGGCGCTACCACCTGGTGGTTGTGCGAGGCGCCACACCATCCTGCAGCTACGCTAAGCAGGCCCAACACGCCAAGGCCCTAAGGCACGCTCCAGGTCCGCAGGGACAAAAGGCCCAGACAGAAGCTCCCAGCCTAGGTCTCCACACAAAAGGAAGCAGCCACATGCACTGGAGCATCAGATTCTCGCCTCCCACACTGTCACGCACATCCTGGGGCTGCCAGCTGAGAGCATCACCCCTGCACCTATCTGCGCTACACCACCAGGAACCCTGCAAGCCCTGAGGAGTATCAAGGAGGGGGGAGATCTTAAGCCGAGACAGAGCAGTGTGGGGGACAGGGATGCACAACACAGGAACGTGCCAAGAAGCAAAAGACAACGACGCCCAGCAAGGTAGCAAGCCCCAAGAGAAGCACACGAAGGCGGGGGGCGTTGCGCGCCACGCCAGCAGGCTGCCCACGCCTACCTGCAACCGGGAGAAAAAAAAAAAGAGAACCCCTACCTCGCCACCGGCAGGTCACCACACGAACGGCCGCCACGCCCGCCTCCGTAAACGCCTGGAAGCGGCTCAGCATGCAACAGGAGAAAGGCTGTCAGTGCCCCAGTGAAAAGGATCCGCGCCATCCAGTGGCCACACGCAGCACACCAGGACCTCTACCCCCTACAGTGCCTGCAAGCTGGGCGCCGCATGCCATCTGTGGGAGTCCCAGAAAACGACCACTGCGCCACCTGGTGGCTCCCCAGAAGTAACGTGCTGAAGAACGGACGTACTGCCTGGCCAGAGCAGATAGCCAGCTGTGTCCCACGACCGTCGTCCCCAGCAGCAAGGTAGGCCGGAAGAGAGGCCCTGACACCCCACTACCCTGCCGGAAGTGGCAGGATCAGCTAGAGGAGATTGCTAAGTGATCCTAGCAGGAGGATCCACACCAGCGCGTCCAAAGAGCGGTCCAGCACACTGCCTGACCAGCAACAAGAGTAGCCCTCTGCACCCTGCAAGTGAGAGCAGCAAGGACACCTTCAAAGACAGCAAAGTCTCCAGGTAGCTGCCACACCTTGAGCTGCAAGGGAAACTGAAGCCAAAGCAGCACCATCTCCGGGGAGCTGTCCCCACCGACAGCGCAAGCAAAGACTGGTGCAGAGCACGCACCACATGTGACTGCCCAACTCCACCGCCGGAGAAGAGATCGCATCACTTGCATCTCTTGGCGCACAGGCACAACCACAGGCACACCAAGTGCCAGAAGAAAGCGCCCAAGAAGAAGACGGAGCGCGATAAGTCAGAGATGCGCAGGAGGCCGCGCAAGCGAATCTGACAGCACGGGCAGGTGCCCGTGAGATAGAGACATCTCCACGAAGAAGCACTGCTGAACGCAGCATCGAGAACGCCTGCATCTCTACTGCACCAGCAAAGCCCCGCAGTGGGCCGAAGACAACACAGAGTGTCCTCCCTCGCACTGCCTCCAGATGGAGTCAGCAGTGACCCACGACAGGCAAGAGAGTCGCCGCACGTGGCAGGCCGCCACAGCGACAGGCGCTCCGACAACATGGCGACACGTGACCGGACGTCACGTCGCACATCAAGCAAGGAGCACATCACACGAAGTGATCAGTCCCGACAGGCACGCCGGAACAAAGGCAGAAGCAGGCACCACGACAGCGCCGCCTCGAGGTCCCAGCGCAGCACCCTCGAGAAAAGAAGAGTGACAGCCCTGTCACACCGAAAACTGGACGAACACAGGTGTGGTGAAAAGACCAACAGGAGGAGAAGACCGAGGACTCACACAGCAAGCCAAGAGCACACCCAGACACACCAGACAGCCACCAAGGCGGACCGACGTCTCTGGACACAGCCTCACGGGAGAACCGAGCACAAGCCGCAGCAAGCGCAATACGCGTCTCTCCCCAACGCTTCCCCAGGCGACCGTCCATCCCAGAGTGTCGGCAGTCCAAGTCAACAGCATCCCTGCTCCAGGCCGCAGATGCCGTGGGTGGAGATCAGCACCGAGTGTCCCTCTTCACACCGCCTCAAGATGGAGTCGGCAGTGGCCCCCAAGTCAGGCAAGAGAAGATCTGCACACTCGCCGTGCCAGGCCGCCACCAAAGATCAATCTCAGCACGACGGAGACACCTGGCAGCTAAGTCCCTCCTCATTTTCAACTCTCCCAGCAAGTCACCACCACCTGTCATTCCGACTCACCACCGGGCTGGCCTCCGCCATCATGCCAGCCCTCAGCACAAGCGTCAAACAACATCACTCCTAGAGTACCACTGGACTGGAGTCCTCCCTGGTTGCCACACCAGCCGACAAAAGAAACCAGAGGCTACCTGTGAACATGGCACACACCAGAACCGCGGCAGCGAGTGCAAGTCTTAACCAAGACTCATCTACCCTCGCGGGTTGTGCGTGAGACTCAGTAACGGCTCCTCGGTAGTCCTGCAGCTGCCCCCAGTCGGCACACAAGCAGCCCCAGGGCAGTCCTCCTGCGGTCCCGCAGCAACCCCGACAACGGGCCTCCCCAGGCGGGAGAGCGAGAAGAGACATTGCCCCACCGACAGGTTATCGGTTACAGCCAAGCGGTTCCACAGAGACAATCGATCAGGCAACACTTCCACAAACTCTCACCAGGGACTCCATCCATGTTCATGACGCAACCCACTATATGAACTGTTAGAATTCACCACAGACCATCCTCGACGTCAGAGCGGAGCCATGCAAGACTGCAAGACACGTCGTCATCTGTGAGCCGACGGTGTGCAGTGGACGTCTCCAAGCCAGCGGTCGTGTCCTGAGCCCCTCAGGTTAAACTACGAGTGCCCGCCGAGATGGACCTGCTGCAGGCCGAGTCCCCGGCCCATGTCTGATGTCTTCCCGCCACCTGACTCAGAAGACTGATGGACCCTGTGGTATTTCTGTTAACTGGTTGTTTTGTCCCCACAGGTTTGGACTAAAGCTTTACTTGTTCTTCAATAAAGTTGGGGAGGAATGTAGTGTCCTGCCGGACACGTTCTAATGTAGTGTCCTGCGGAACGCAGGAAGCTGTAACCCCAGCCACTCCCTTGAGGGCTGGACACACTGCACCCCCACACCCATCCATCACGGGTGTCATGAGTGACGTGGCCCCGCCAATAAAAGGGCCCGGGTGCACGTGCTCGTGGCCAGTTACTACTATACATTCACTTGGTGTCTGTGTCAATCCTTTCTGCAATGTGGGCCTGAGGCCCAACATTACAAGCATTAGTCGGTTTAGGTTACGAGAAACGTCCATATCCACACTAATGGCTGCCAGGCGGACTCGTGCCAGGTATAAAGAGGTCAGCGAGTTATGGAATTTTAGTCAACAGCGCTTTGCACGCTGGGAATTATAATCCCAAACGACCCATTTCAAAATCAGAACCACAAGTCCCGGAATAGAAGATACTGTGGCTAAAAAGGCTTGGGTGGTTGAAGGTAACCCCGTCACATGACGTCACCTGGCAGCACTGCTAACCAAATGATATTCCAATAGTGATATACCGGGAAGTTATGTAATTGTCGAAACGCCTTCACTTGACCCACTGTCACTTCCTTGTTTTGCATAAGAATTAGACTCATGTTAATCTCAGCTGAGCCACTCACCCACGAAATTAATTTAAACTTTATGCATTAATTTTTAATATCCTCCAAGCATACATCAACGCCCACTTCTGTTCGCAGCGCCTGACCATGGGTGCCAAACGCAATAGCACAATTATCCACTGTTCGTCTGTTTTATCCAGCAACCCCATTACAGAGGGAATTTTTGAGCTCATATTTCAAATGTTTAAAAAGCGGAACTGCAACTGACAATGTAATCTGTTGTAGGGTTAAAAACAAACAACAACAAAAAAAACAGGCCAAGGACTGGCTACGCGTGAACAGGGGCCTTAAGGCAACTATGGTTTACTGCTCACCACCCCATTTTAATTAAAAAAAAGCCTAGTTCTGACAAATATTGCGGTTATGTTGCGTGACTGCACTAGGTGAGGAAAACCACATGAAGCAGAGTCCGGCGTTGTACTCTCACCCCACAGCAGTTTCTTGTTGCAGCGAGTAGGAAGGCGCCACCTCTCTCGCTTCCTCGTCCCAAAACAATTACATCACCGGCACACCTAGGCAACCTGACCGCGGAGCAAAAACCGGAAGTAAACAAAGTGACAGAGGGCAGCTCCTCAGGGCACGGAAGCTGGGCGGGGCATCGAATGTTCAGCAGGTTTATCGCAGGAAACTGTCAGTCTCGGCAAACGTGTATTTCAGAACAGCGCTTATAGAGCGTTTCTTTGCGAGACAGGGTTGCAAACTTCACACAAGCAAAATCTCTATTTCAAGGATCAAAACGTGCGGATTCCCTCGATTCTGGAGAACAGCACACGTAGGAAGTGAAAAGTGACAAAAAAGGGGAGATGTTCGGTTTTAACACTTTAACCAATCAAGCTTAGGATTCAAATACATCTCCACGAAGCCCTGAAATGAGCTTTTTTGGGGGGCGAAGGTTGATAACGTAAGGAAAAAGGGAAGTACAATTTTGTTTCCAAAAATACCAGAGAGCTCTTGCTCGAGGAGCGACATTCAAATCTATGACGTAAGCAGCGGTGCTGCCACCATCAGTAAAACTGTAATCCCTTGTGACAGAAACCTAGCCATTTTGGAATCAATCTCCAATGAGGCGTTTTGGCTGTAAGCAGTGCTAGCGCAGTGCAGCCTGTAACGGGCACAAATCGATGAATGGGATACTAACATCACACAGCTCAACACAAAGCCCCGAGGGACCGTTTGCAGACAACTAGTATGGAGGCGGCGTTCCTGTGGCAGGGCGCGTGCATAACATTCTACAGCCTAACATTCTGAAGAGTTCTCCGTTGACAAGCGGCATCAGCATTACCTCCTCGCCCGTCTTCCTGGATGCAGTCCTTATGCATAAGATACTTCTCCTTTCTATCAGACCAGGACTCGGAGTAATGAAGATTACCGATAATTAATCGGGGCATTACTCAGTACACTACAATGCCCACAGTTACAGAACAAGGTTTCCCTTCAGCCACTGCCTTATGCAAGACAACTTAAGCCAACTGTCACTTCTCATCTGCTCCTAATATCACAATGAGCTCAACATGTAAGGAGGCGATTTGAAGCCATGTCGTGAAGTGCAGAGCATTGTACTCTGTTTTTTGATACGTTGCACACAGCAAGAATGCATATCAGCCAGACTACTCTGCAACATGGTACAAACCATGACACAGCAAGCATTCCAATCAGTCACGGCATATAGCCCTCCTACCCCCCAAAATAAAAAAAATCAACAAGAATTTCTCATGATTAACTTAAAACAGACTGCAGGCCAACCTCCTGCTGCTCTGCATAACACCACATAAAAATACAGATTAATCCTTTGAGCATGGTGGCAATCCACCGTCTTATGCAACACCTTCCAAACACAGAAATTTAAACTGTTTCCGGTCAACTTCAACCTTCACAAGAAGCCATTTGGCGCTCTACTCACACATAACAGCGTCAAGATTGGCCATTATGCCAAGGATACACAACTCTACTTAAAAGCCTTCTCCCCTTTAGGCATCCAAAGCCTCAAGCATTGCTTGCACATTATTCAGACCTGAATCTCCAGCGCCTACCTGAAGTGCAGCCTCATCACCACACAATTCCTGTTATTTGCCAAGAACAATAAAAAACAAACAGTATAACCCTGGCTCAATTTGTAACCCTAGAATGGTATCAGTTCCTAAGTGAATAAAAGAAAGAGGGATGGTTGGCCACCCTATTAGGGGGATAGTCAAACTTGAGGTTGTCTCCAAAAGAGGGTGAGGTGCACGTGAGTGGGGAAGGTGTCTCCTTTCTGTTCTTGTGCCCTCACACACCCTTACGAGTGTAAAGCATCATCATCGGGCTATGCTCCACGTGGGGGTGGCGCTGCAGTCCCTCACGGGCCCTACAAGAGGGCTCTCTGTTGGAGATCTTTTCAGGAGATGCCGCAATTGTGCATGTGGGTGTGTGGGAAAAAGGTGATGTGGTGAGTAAGTGGTTTAAAATTACCTGGTAGTGCCCCAGAAGTTTAATGGGGAGTACTCCAGATAAGTTAAAAATAGGGCAGGGTTGTAGAGCCTCCTCAAACAAATAAAGGGAGGGATGAGTTTGTTCCCACCACTCTCAACCCGCAGAGATAGTGTGTGAAAATTAAGAGTGTGAGATGGTCGACATGTTTCGCGCAGTCTGTCGGTCCCTAATGGATCCCTGTGCGCTTCATCAGGACCGTAAGAAAAGAATTGTTTTGAGATATAGAAGGATATGGGTTTCAGGGAAAAGACACCCTATAAACCCACCATACCTATCTTGAGGTCCGGCGCTCGCAGGCAGACTGTTAGGTTTCACAGTCGCCAGATTGGGGTGATCCACTTTGTCACTCCGCATTTGCACGACCAGCCGATGTGGCCCGACTCTACTACGAGGAGGGTTTCTAAGCTCAGAGCACACGAATAAGACGTGTCTCGGACGCTGTGACGTCCTCTAGACCTCAAGATAGGTATGGTGGGTTTATAGGGTGTCTTTTATCTGGAGTACTCCCCATTAAAATTCTGGAGCACTACCAGGTAATTTTAAACCACTTACTCACCACATCACCTTTTTCCCACACACCCACATGCACAATTGCGGCATCTCCTGAAAAGATCTCCAACAGAGAGCCCTCTTGTAGGGCCTGTGAGGGACTGCAGCGCCACCCCCACGAGGAGCATAGCCCGATGATGATGCTTTACACTCGTAAGGGTGTGTGAGGGCACAAGAACAGAAAGGAGACACCTTCCCCACTCACGTGCACCTCACCCTCTTTTGGAGACAACCTCAAGTTTGACTATCCCCCTAATAAGGTGGCCAACCATCCCTCTTTCTTTCTTTTATTCACTTAGGAACTGATACCATTCTAGGGTTACAAGTTGTTCTCGGGAGCATTGGTACAGGACCTACACTTTCCTCTAACTAGCTCCCAGTCCCTCCTCTACATTGTGTTGATAACCCTGGCTCAATGACATGAACCTGGATGGCTCCGAACCACAACTTTAACTGAATACCAAATCACTTAGATTCACCCTGGACACCACCCTCGCTCCCAAGGAACACATTGCCAAAAAATAAAGGTGGCCTTTTACAAGCTCTCTCTTCTAGAGATAGTCAAGTTGTTTCTTCCTGAAAGCGACCTAAAAACTACTGTTCAAGCACTCATACACTTGCATCTGGATGGAGGTAATGCACTCCTCCATAGCTTCCCAAACGCCACATTGGCACCCCTTAGGGGGATGCTACAAGGGGGATGCTACAACCCACTGCACGTCTCATCATGGACCTTAAGAAATACGATTGCATCACCCCCAACCTGATGGAACTCCCTTCACGGCCGGACTAGGAACAGCAACCAGCCCTGGCAGATTGCTGCTAGACCGGCCCCAGGAGCGTGGTGGGGGTGGTAGGAGTGCTAGTGAGAAGCACCGCTCCCTCTTTTGTTACAGGGGGCTGATATTGCAGCACTGCTGCAAATCTGGCCCCCAGTAACAAAACCAGCCGCCACAGGTACAAAACCGCCCCCATCCCTCTGGCCCACTACGGCCAGTCCAGCCCAGTCTCCCTTAGGTCCCCTCGCCGAGCTGCACCATCTTCAAAACCAGCTGCGTCATTTAGAAAGCCCTTGCTACCAACACTCCTGCAAATCTAGTAGACCAGCTCACCATCTCTGGTGGTTCTCGGTACACCCGCAACCAGGACACCATAAGACTGCAGACTAGGAAGGGTACAAAAGAAAAACCAAGATAGCAGTAATTTTTCATCTATGCACCCAGGATCTGGAACAACATCCCCATATCCACCAGGACCACCCCAGGGTTGTTCCAATTTAGGAATATGCCAAGAGTTTTGGCATACAGAAAAACTTCACAGACCTTGATTCAAAGTAAGTTAACAAATTTTCAAATGACCAAACCAGGTGTCAACAGAAGCAAATGTATGAACCTGACATCATAGTAATAAAGCCAACACCCACACCCTAATCCATCCAACCTACACATTGACGAAACTGCCCCCTTCCATGGGATGCGATCCCAGGACAACCCCCATAAGGAGTACCAGGCCTGGTTCTGTCCACCCCATCACAACCACCAGATTGAGAGGCCTTTTGCTAGCAGCAAAAGCAGGTTCAGAGGCCCCTGTGCCCCACACTACCTCATACCTATCACCCCTTGCCTCTGTGAGCAAGGAGCATATAGACTATGCAGCATAACAAACTCAATAGCATGTATATCTAATAACTGTTAGTCCAAGAAGGACCACTATGAAAAAACTCTCTGCCACCCATTCAGGTCTTCATGATTTGCTTCCAACTCAATCATACGAAGGAGAGACAGGTGTGGAATTTCAGCTCCGTGGCTGGGATAGAGCAGGCTGTACCAACAACGGTTGAGAAGAAAGGGCGGGTTTTTAGCTCATTCAAGAGTCAAATGTACAATTGGGAAAAACTAATGAACATTTGTGACAGGGAAAATAGAGAGAGATCATGATGGAATAAAGAAGAGAAATTTCTACCGTCCTGTGTTCAAGTGCAAGGGTGATGATTTCAAGACTGGTTAAGTCTTCACCAGGTTATTCCTTTGTACTGTTGGTGGTTGTATCCTTGGTACTTGACAAGGCCCTAAAGCCAAGGTGCAGGAAATGGCATCATGGAATGCTCTCTTCTGCATAGTGAGGATATTCCTCCTCTAACCATGCCAAAGGACCCTCAGGAAAAAGAGAGAGCCCATTGTGTATTCCACACCACACCACTGCACTATTGCACAGTCCACTGATGTCAGCCATGTCAGCTTTTACGGTATCACTCACCCACAGAGCCGAGTCTTGTTTTCCTCAGGAAACTGACAAAGTGGTGCTATAACAATGAGGAAGAAAACATGAAGGGAGAGTGAACAGGAGCAAATGGTGTCTAAAAGGACACAAGAAGGGAAGCATATCAGTTCCTCTCATTGATGCTCCCTACGAATCAGGTGCAGGAAAGAGGTGAGAGTTGTAAATAAAAAAGATAAAAAAATCTAGAATGAAAAACTTCAAGATAACCAAGCCACAACAAACACACACGTCTCCAACATATGGGCTCATTTTGGAAAAGGATGTGGCGTCAGAGTAGGACCTTTTCTTCAAGTTATAAAGTTCAAGGACAGCTAAAGTTTACATGGAACCTATTAAAGCCTTTACCGAATTAAAAATTAACTTCTAAAGGGAGGAGAGTGGGTCTCATGATAGTCAGTCAGAATACCAATCACTTTTTCAATTTCAAAATAATGGACTGGATATTAGTTGAACTGTGATGGCTGATATGTTCCCAATGTAAAAGTCCAAATAAATGTACACAAAAATTAGTTTAGTTGGCGTCACAGGTCTTCACCTCCAGCCATAAACTCCTACACCCCAGCCGGTGCAATGAAAGGCATAACCTCCCTCCACAAATGCATCAGTGTTGCACCACTGCACAGCAAACTTGGCTCCCGGTTCGGTTTCCATCCCACGGCCACCTTTGGCGACTCTCTACCGACCCTGGCCCTTCTACCAACACGACTCACCGCCTCTATTCATCCCATTCTGAGGCCACAGCATCCCTTGGTGCCCTCGGCCATGCCCCGCCCGCCATGGCATCTTCACTGCTCCCTCAACACGTCTACCTGCCCACAAGTCACCAGCACTGTCTAGGTGATACTTAGCGGCCCTGCATTACATAGCGACGGATCTAGCTTTTCATTCTTAAGTCCCATCTTTATCCCCTCATCTTGCACGGGGTGGCCTCCAGAGGCGAAGCCACCACTGGTGCAGCCGGTGCAATGCACCGAGGTCCAGAGGTGGGAGAGAGTTCAATCTGGGCTGCCTGGTCTGGTTTTTTGGGGTGGATTGGGTGGTGGGAATGTGGCTTGCCTGTGTTTAAAGGAGTACAGAAGGAGAAGAGGGTAAGTGAACAATAAAAAAAATGAGGAAAGGGATGGAGGAAAACAAAGGTGAGAGAACGGGGAGGAGAGCAGGAAAAGGTGACAGAATGGGGGAAGGAAATAAGGTAGAACGAGAAAGAGAAATGAGAAAAGGATGAGCAAAGTGGGCAAGAGTAAAGGAAGAGGGAGGAACTGGAAATATGGAGAGAAGAGAGGAAAGAGGATGGTGAGTGAGAATCAGAAGTGTGGGAAGAGTGAGACTGAGGACGTGGATAGAGGAGAGATCTGATGGATGAAGGAAATGAGGGGAGAGGGAGGCGAGAAGGAAATATGAGTACAACGAGAAACTTGGAAACCCGTAAATTACATTAGTGTAGCAGGTGCAGTGACACCGGGGTCCAGAGGTGCGATGGGAGCGCAGCACCTCATGTAAACCGGTATTTTAATAGCGGGTGGGGAGGGGGGGTAGTTTAATTGCTGGCACTAGGACCCATGACCTCCCAGGCTACGCCACTGGTGGCCTCCAGAACTCAACGCATCTAGTTTTGAACATCACAACAATTGGTTCAGCACTCAATACAGTGTAATCAGAAAAAGTCCATAATGATAAGCACATAAAGAAGATTCCGGAATTCCAAGTGTTTTCTTTTTATTCCAATTAATTCTTTATTGAATGTTCATTAAAACTCAGAACGACCATAGCCGACGCGTTTCGTCTCGAAAAGAGACTTCTTCAGGGCTCATAAGAGTCACAAATTGTTTTCACAGTCGTTTTATATTGCATCAGTCCAGAGTTCATAAGAAGAAATTCATTTGTTACTTGTTTCCATGAATACGGCGTGGTGGCCGGCAGCGCCTCCGTACATCGTTTAAAAGTCAAGAAACTTTTAAAATCGAGACGAAACGCGTCGGCTATGGTCCTTCTGAGTTTTAATGAACATTCAATAAAGAATTAATTGGAATAAAAAAAAGAAAACACTTGGAATTCCGGAATCTTCTTTATGTGCTTATCATTATGGACTTTTTCTGATTACACTGTATTGAGTGCTGAACCAATTGTTGTGATGTTCATATAGGATTCTTTCCTAGTAAGGAGTATAGAGGGAAGTGCTCCTTGGTTCTGTGCACCGTTATTCACTGCTCAAATAGTATATTGTTCGGTGCGGATTGTTATTGTCTCTACCCTCAGTATTTGTGTGAACATCTAGTTTTGAGTGGGAAACCCCTTGTTGCGGCTCCACAGAGCGTGCGTGTCTCTACACATGAAAAATCAGAACCCGCTTTGGCCAGAGGCGACTTTTAAACTCCAGATAACACTTGCCGGGCTGCGTGCTCTGATGCACACCTGTCGTCTTCCCACACACTGCACCGCCGCCATTACCTCCCGCATTTGAACAGTACCCTGGTAAAATCGTGCCCGCCCCTTCAGACCACCCTGCGCAGACGTCTCTTGGAACCTGAATGAATCTGCAGTATGGCTACGAAGGGAACATCTACTGTGCGATCGGTGCTTTAAATGGAAATGCAGACGTGAAGGTTCTTCACGATTCAGAGCACCTGTTCGCTCCCGAGTAGGGCCGGTATTCTGGCATTAAATGTATTGCAGTGGTGCTGAGAAGTGCAGGTACTCGCCCTTTCAAATTGAAGAAGTGCAGGTAGTCAGTACCGGAGAGTGCCTGCCCATTTAAAGCACCGTGTGTTGTGGAATGTGTTTTCAAATAAAGAAAGTTAGATCCGTCGGACATTTCAATACTGGGCATCTCCCACTCACCTACACATCCTCCTCACGTGGCCCTAAATACCACCATGGTCCAGGGTCCAAGTTCGAGTAAACCCCCTGGAATGGGAACAGGGTGCCCTCCAAGTATGAATGGTTTGGTTAACACCATCGGTCAAGGTATGCTAAAGACTTAGATCATCTTTAAGTTTCACATACACAAAATCACCGACACTTTAATTTTTTTTTTTTTTTTTTTTAAAAAGGTCGCCACTGGAGATGCTATTATTATATACAATATGTGGATGGTGGGAGGCTGAACTTTGACTCCAAGCACATAATGCAGCAGAAATCTCTCATTAACAATGGGCACCAGACTGAGCAAAACTAGAGAGGAATGAGGGGCTCTCACCCACCAATCACTCCTCAGTCCCTGAGAGATTTTGGCACTTCACCAAGTCCACCACCAGCATTTATGAACACTGTCAACACAGTTTAAACATTTCCGGACTCAAAACCATGAGAAGAAATATATCAAAGTAATTCTATGCGGTAAAGAACAAATAATGTTCTGCAGTTCTCCTTAAGTAAATGCCCGAGACTGCAGATAATGTTGTGGGGTGGATGGTAAATATGTGGGCAACAAAGGAATTTACTCCTCTAAAAAGTTGACCCAATTTACAGATTTAAAGTCCCAACTTATGTGACGATTGGTGACGTTACACTTCTCACAAACATACTTTAAACCCAGTAACTACTGTTTCTGTTTGACTGAAAGCTGTAAAACACTGCATTTCTTCCCACTCATGCTTTCTACCTGTCGCACTCATATTGTCTTACTCAGATACACCTCTTCCTGCTAGCTTCACGTCCTCACTTTTGATCTGAGCAACCTGGGTTTTCATTTTTTTCCTCATCTTCTCAGCTCACATCTCCTAAGTTTCTCAGTTTTCCAGATATCATCACTACAACACCCATATCATTGTTCCCTACTTTCCAGGCAACGCAAACTCATCGCCACTCTACTCCTCTCGTCTTTATTCCTTCTTATCTATCTTTCTATGGCTATTCCAGCTCCTCTTAAATGCATCTTCTACTGCGCTATTACCCTCCCTTTCAGACTGCCTCTTTCTGCTCACATCCCCGGACCACGTCCTAGTGCTTACTTCTGATTTGAATAGTAAATTCTAAAAATTCATTAGTAAGTCACTGGTACTCCAGCAGTGCTCTGGAGTAACCACCAGGGTACACACACAGTGCTCTATAAAACTTCACAACTAAATAAATATAGTGGTCTCTCAGAATAGTTCTTGTTTTAAATATATACCCACATAGTGACTCTCTCCGACTTGTCTACTATGTTGATGATTCTACATACCTACCCCAACCTGGTTTCGTCCTCCCCTACTTGGTGCAATGCTTTTTTTTTTAGTTTGCTTTTAATGACCTCAATACTGGAGTGCTTTGTGCAATCTATGAGCATTGCCACAAACCTCCCCTGCAACCCCTTTCCACCGGGTCAGGATGGTTTGAATTGTAGACTGCAATAACTTTACACTTTTGAGTGGTTTTCATGAAATACTGTTCAACGTTTCACTGAAAGGTACCTAAATAGCTTTATTTTCATTTTGTGTACCACAGAAAATTGGTTAGTCAATGTTACTGCACAATAACAATATATAAATAATTGTGCATATTATATATATATATATATATATATATACACACACACACACACACACATACATATATACACACACACACACACATCTTTGAGCAACATTATTTGCCTGATTTAGAGCTGGTTAGCAACGGAAGATACTGTATTACTGGATGAAAGTGTTAAATTCCGTGGTGAAACCTAAGGGGGAATTTCCTCCACCACATGGTGTTGAGGAGAAATTCTGCAGGTGGGTTCTCCTACGGATTAACCACTTCCTTCAGAATCTGGGATCTTCTGTTGCCAACCAACTCTAAACCAGGTCAATTTATGAAGCAGAAGCCAAATTCTTTTGAATATTTGTTTTTTCGCTATGAAAAGAAAGCCATCATTAATTATAACTCAGTGAAGCTCCAGGGAATCATGTAACGCTAACACAAGGAGATGATGGACGGAGCGCTGATACTTTTCAGACACTCACCCCCAGCCACAGATCTGGGTTGAATCCATCATCGTTCTTTAGCTCACTTCGCCACCCCAGTTCATACCCAGCCATATGCAAATCAGTCTTGACCCTGTTCCTCATGGGAACAGTCCAGCCTGAACTGCCAAGCCAGGTCTTCCCTGGACCAGAAACAAGCATCCCGCTCACAAGTTTTATAACAGCTTGCAAAAATACAGTTGATTAACTATGTCCATCATTTGCAGTAACCAAGAGATTTGCCGATATTAATTCGCCCCACACCGGTGACCGCACTATCCAACACAGACCACGAGGTCGATAAAACGGTGATTCAAAACTCAGCGGGCAAACCAGGAGTAATGAGGCGCAACCCATAGTGCCCAAGAATCAGCATGGTCAGACCACACTAGACAGTCAGATTGCGAAAGAGGACTGGTACAAAGAGATAGGAGTCATGGTAGGACATCAAAGGGTTATATATACACTTTGTGACCAAATGAGACCTTTATTGTCATTTGGTAACAGTTTCTAGATGAGATAGTGAGTGGACGTGGGATTATCAGTAAAGACTAGGATGGCAATACTCGCGCTTATAGGACACAGAGAAGACTCATGTTTATAAGGTCCCAAAGGTGAGATTGATAATTGATGTAAAGGGAAGGAGAAGGAGGCTGATGGCGTGAACTAGGGATTATGGAATTATTACGAGTAAACGTGCTCTTTAATTTACAAAGGGAAGGTCTACATATGCTCTTTTGATGGTCTGTGTAAAAAATACATATGAAGATAGCAAACATGTAACAATGTGATGGAATAGTGGTATAAGACATATGAGGTTCTTCCAGAATACTCACCAATTTATGTTAGAAAATAAATAAAAGTTGGAAAAATGAAAGAACAGGCAGATGCTAACCAATGTATAGTTGTGAAGAATTTAAATTTATTATCAGAGGTGCAGTGAAAGCCCCTTCAAAGCCATCAGTGACCACACATGTATGATATTGTGTGCACGCAGTATGCGCTCATACACATCGGAATTAAAAAAAATGTTTCTTGGGCAGAGAGGAGTTCTGATGTTCAATCGTTGATGTTGGAGAGAAGAAAAAAAACGTAGGGGTAGAACCACGCATGCCATATTTGCCTCGAACCGTGAGACTAGATTGCACACTGGCTTTATTAGCTACACACAAAACAATCAACTCAATGTGCGGCTTGAGGTGCAGCGCTGGTATACCACTAGCAAAAGTTGGAAGAAGTCCTCAACATTTCACAGTGGTGGTCTGTGCACAGGGTGTACGTTCCATGGGAAACAATCATTTTCAGGTTCTTTATAAGGAGATCAAATATGCAGTGGAAGATTTGGAGGGATCCAATATGGAGTGTTAGATTGTCCTAAAATCTGGGAGCCATAGTAATAAACCATCCATCTGGGAGCAATGGTAACAAACCATCCGTACCTCGGTGATTAAAAAGTAGAGGGCAGGCAGCATTGTTGGGAATTCGAAAACTGGCTCTGAGCACAAGCAACTCATTCGGTGCTTGCTCAGTTTTAAGCGGTTTTAGCCCATTGATAATAAGATGACCCCAAAACCTCTGCAATGGCAAAGAAGGGCCTGTGGAGACATTAAACTTTTAGGTGCACCCTGCTGCCACTGGAGTAGATACAAAAAGGCGAGACCAATGGAAAAAGAATGTGAACACAACTATAGTATCTACAGAGTGAAAGGGGAGATTTGTGGCTCCTCGCTGGAAAAGTGCTTAGGAATACTGGTGATCCCTGTGCAAAAATCTGTGTGCGCATGGATCGCAATTAAAAGAAGCGAAAATGTACTGCACCCGGTAATTACCGGGGATTGATAAAGCCTGCAAACCTGTTAAATTTCAGCAGGTCAAACCTGCTAAAATTTAGTTGGGCGGGGTGGGTGGGGGCCTGGTAAATACTTGGATGTTAGGACTTGCATGTTATATCCTATTTCTAAGGCAAAAATCATGATATGTAGAATTTATCGCACCTAATAAATTCCAAGCCCAAGGGAACTAGATTTTATCGTGCAAGATCAATATCATATACCCCTGCCGGGCACTCACAATCAGGGTCTCTGCTGAGTCGAGTGGCAGTTTCTGAACCACTTGAAGGAAGGGACATAAAGCTCTGGTATTAGAGTATGGATTCTGAGTGACAACCTGAAGGAAAGGCATCATCAGGTTGTTCAAGTCAGAGTGAACCAAAATGACACCTAATTGTGATACGGGATGTCTGAGTCGTACTTGGTCAGACATAGGATTGGCAGGGGATGATATGTGGTGGCATTCTAGCAAGAGTTGAAGCTGCATCACTACAACAATTTGAGGATCTAGGATGACAAACTATGCCAGGAATTGGGAAGCAGTTACCACATTCTGTGAGGTTCAGGAAGCTTTTTTCAGGCGACCAGATAGGTTGGAGTTCTTGAAGGCTTTGGAAACGAGTTTGTAATCAGCGATATAGTTGTTGGGCCTGTACAAAAATGGCACACCCCATTGGACTGGCAGATGGAATAGTGTTGCTGAGTACTGGGGAAGGGTCAATGGTACACGGGAGGGGGTTGGGCGCAGGGATTTGTAGGGTTACAAGTAGAAAGGAAGCATGGCGGGAGTGGTAGAAGCATGAGGAGTGGGTGGAGAGACTCAAGGAATATCCTTTTTCATGCATGTAACCCTTCATTGAAGTAGACGCGTAGAGATGCGGGGGTGGGGGGGGAGGAAGACATAAGGGATACATTATGGGGCTAGATATGTGGGAGCCCTGGCAGTTCCTTTGGTTTACCAACTTTCAAATGCAGATGCCGAAAACGTTTGTTGGGCTGTAAACAGGCTTGCGGTAAGTGGCTTGAGGGAAAGTGAGGGTGCGGTTTACTGGGCACTGAACTGTACTTTTGCTATATGACTATTAGCGATAGATTTATTTATGCGTTTTTATATAGCGCGGACTTTATCCGAAGGTGTCAGAGCGCTTCACAATAGGAACAGTAACATTACATGAGAAGGTTACAAGTGAGCATAATCCAAAAGCAAGCGTTACATTACATGAGGAAAAAGTGACAATTGTGCAAATAACAAAAACAAACCAGATACAAAAAGAGGTATACGTTCCAAGAGGAACAAGTGTCAGGTGTGCATGATACATGAGATACAAAATACAAATAGAGGTATAATACTGCAATAAGTGGCAGTCACTCAGAACACACTGGGAAGGCACTTCTATAGGCATGGAGTACAGAATTTCCTATAGTGGAAGAACTTCCTTGAGGGAGTAGAGAGGGCGTGAATTAAACAGTGGACTTAAAATGAAGGGAACACACACATAAAATCCAACACAGCACGCCAGGGTGAGGAATGTACAGGAAAAAGTACAAATTTACAATGAAGAGCGGACTTCCTAGAGGGGCCTGAGAATGAGAAACCACACCAAAGCAAAGCTGAATGTCTGTGTTTACAACCGAGGATACTGATCGATCATACATGTGGTAGGTACAACTACCAGTGACTCTCGCAACCCACCCCTCCACTCATTCGTGACAATGAATGGACTTTGTCCTATGGAGCAGCGTTCCACGAAAGTTATATTATTCAACAAATGCATGCTGGTGAATACTGCGCGTGACATATGGAGGCTCCTGCGGTATTTGCTAAACAGTGCACACTGAATCATCTGTTGGCAAGGGGCCATTCAACACTGAGCAGCATTCAGTTACAATTATGCGATTTATGTGATAACTACAGTTATACTATTACTGGCACATTACACGACAGCCGGTCTGTGTTTCACATAAGCCCAATCGTCAACTTGACATAGGTCCATACACCATGCAGCATGGTGTGATGAAAGTCAAACTACTTTAAGACATGTCTAATGAAGTCACAATTAGACTGCAATAAGAAAATTAGAAACAAGTTTTTATTTAGTGATGTCAGGATTCCCTGTATTTTTGTATACTACAACCAGCAACATTACACCACAGTTGCTCTGCATATTCAAGTACGACACACACACCTGCAGAACTAGACTGTAATAAGAAAATTAGAATGGTCAGGCTTCTGTGTATTCTTGTACACTGCTACAACCAGCATTGCACCACAGTTGCTCTGCGTATCCAAGTATGACAAACACCTGCACAACTATACTGTAATAAGAAAAATAGAGACAAGTTTGTATACAATAATATCAGGCTTCTGTGTATTCTTGTACACTGCTACCACCAGCATTACACCACAGTTGTTCTGCTACTCAGGTACCACACACACGCACACCTGTGCTGCATCATAACTTCGCACCACATCTTCCAGGCATACACCAGAAGACGTCCCTGGGAGGGTACATCACCTTAACAGGAAGACCACAAACTAAGTGAAAAGTTGTCCCAGACTCACCGTTGAGCCCGTTGGGGGTGCTGCGGTGGTGGAGGGGCGCAGACAGGTCGTCTATGGACCTCCGGATGACCCCAGCCTTGGTCTCCACCACCTTCGGGTGCAGGTGGTGGTGATGGTGGTGGTGGTGGTCCGGGCTGCCGGCGCTGCCCGCGCTGGACGTGCTGCTGCCGTCGCCCACGTCCCGCGCGCCCCCGTTGAGGTTGGTGAGGCTGGCCTGGCTGTCGATGGAGCTCCTGGAGCCGGCGGCGCCGCGCTCCTCGTCCAGCATCAGTACCAGCTCCTTCAGCTCCAGGTTGTCCCGCAGCAGCGCCTGCTGTCCGGCCTCAAGCTCGGAGAGCTTCTGCTGGTAGGCGGCCACCTCCTGCCAGACCGCGGCGGCCGTGTGGCGCCCGAAGCGCTGCCACTCGCGGCACAGGCGCCGGCCCTTCTGCCGGTCGTCGTCCAGGAAGCAGCAGAGCTCGCGCAGCTCGCGGTTGTCGTCCTGCAGCTTCTGGTTCACCTCTTTGAGGCCGCGAATCTCCAGCAGGTGCAGCTGCAGCCGGCGGTTCACCTCCTTCATCAGGTTGCCCTGCTCCAGCATCAGGCTCATCTTGTCGGCCTCGGCCCGGCGCAGCCGCCGGAGCAGCTCGTCCTTGCTCCATCTCAGCGCCTCCTCGTCCGGCACCTTGCTCATGTCCTCCTGGGGCACTTCCAGGGAGCCCGTGGCCATGGCGAGCGTTTCCACTAACAACAAATAACTAATACAGAAATTTAAAAAAAAGTGTCCACCCGTTCCCTCTGGTCACCAGATGGTCGCGGGCTCCTTCCTGGCAAGGCGAGGGTGGCAGAGATTGACCAAATGCTCACTCATGGCCGAGTGTCACTTTCGGGGCAACCCGTCCGCATCTCTCTACTTCAGGGTGCAGAAGTGAGAGGAGAACTGGGCGCACACGCAGGACCCCCGGGAGAACGCCGAATGGGGAGAACTAGGCTTGCTCCTGGGCCAGGAGGCGCCTTGAAGCCTAGGAAGTAGCCGCTGTTTCCGGATCGCCAGTGCAGCTGATCACATCCCCTGCTTCTCAATCCCTCTGGTTTCGAGTTGGTGTCAAGCCTGACCGAGGAGGAAAGCGCCAGGATCTGCTAAGAAGACTAGCCCAGCTCTCGGATCGGAGTGCCCGTGTGGCTCAGTGATCTCCAGAGCACTCGCCGCAGCTCTGCTCCGGTCCTGTCGGTGTAGAGAGCAGTTAAGGCAGGATCTGCCAGGAGATTGAAGGAACGGTCTGAAGCAGCTTCTTTCCCAGATGTTAAGTGACACCCGCTACTCACTGATCTCACGTGCAACTGATCAAGCGCTCCCCGGTGCCTCAGCATGAAGGTGGTTGTCAGCCCGGCTTCGGAAATCTCAGGCCACTTTTGAAGAGAAGGCAAAAAGGCAGGAGGCGAGCGCGTTCCGGAGAGTGTGGCGGCGAGGAGGCGCGGCGTCTTGCCCCTACAGGAGCCTGTGGTGTCCGTACAAAGCCGCAGCAGCCTTCAGAACTCCCCTCCGCGGCCCCTCAGATCACACTGTTGAACACGGGGAGCCGAGCCTCTCCCAGCTGTGGGCAGGCTCTGTTCAGGTCGGGATCGCCCTCCCTCCTCCCCGTGCCTCCCCCTTCCTCTGCTCACGTTACTCCAGAGGATTAGACGGCCAGCGGCCAATCAGGGCCAGGGAAACAGTTTTCAAAGCAGGTAGTACAAAGGTGGGGGCCCGCACTCCTCCTCCGAGCAGAGGGGCCCAGTGTGAGGAGTTTAATGAAAGTACCTCCTTCGACACTCAGAATAGGGTCCTATACCCTCAGCTTAGGGACCCGCCATCTGCATCTCACTCGGGAATCTCTCTCTGCTGTCAGTGTCATGCAGCAGTCGTAGCTCTTCCGTCCTGATTGGCGGGTTCTGTTTGTTTTTACGCATTACATACTGTTTGGTTTTCTAGCTGGACTTGGCTGTCTTGCAATTAAGTATCTTCGTGGGAAATCACACTTTCCCCTTCGTATTCCATCAACCCACTACCATACCCAGCAGTGCTTAATTTGTGCCGGTGCTTTCCGGTGCTTAGCACCGGCACTTATCTATCGGGGCCGGGTCTACACCAGGCGTCTGCAACTCTGCACGTCATATGGCATTGCGGCGTAGACGGTATATAAAATAACCTCACTGACTCGGCGCATCACGTATGATTCATTTCACCCTTCCTCCCCGCTACCCTTCTTTCTCTCTTTCCTCGGAAAGCAGACATGCGCGCGCTGGAGGATAAGGTGAGTCGCACGCAGTTCGACGCCACCAATGAGCAGCTGCACCGGGTGATGCTGGAGCTGCTGGACAAGGTCACAGTCACTGTGCAAAGACAAGACTGGCAGAATGTGGTAGACAAGATCTCCTCGGACTCGGAGATGGAGTACAAGGTGAGTGCCAAGCGCCTTGTGTGCACCATACTGCGCTCAGTGCACTGCCCTCCCTCCCCAGCTGATACCACATACCTCCAATGTCGTGTTCTGCAGTTTGAACTAAAATTGCATGACTTCAAAAATCTTCTTATAGTATCTCCCATGCCGCTATAGGCCATGCCACGTGTTTACTCCAATGAATGTCTGATCTCATTGCCTGCTGTACTTTCTGTGTTATTCTCTGAGGCGCCCGTAGGTATGTACAGCGTTTTTCAGGGCAGTTGTGTCTGCGGTAAATCCATGCATTGCCCGATAGAGAATTAAGGTTAACTTTCCCGACTTCTGGGTCTGGCCAGGGGATGCCGGGTAAGGTTAATTGAACAATTGCAGTCCATGTATAAAAGTAGCAAATAAACCCTGCTATAGCAATAGCACCTGGCATCATACTGGTCCAGACCGTCGGACTCACTCCAACCATAATTTATTTACTGATTCCAATATGATCCACATTCAGTCGTGACGATGCGCATTGCAATTTGCTTTAGTTAGGTGGCGGCCCTTAGTTCAGTGTTGCCGGTGCGCGGGACACTGATTGGGCTGGGTTTGGTTCTGCGGGGGTAGGGGCTGTGCGGCAGTGTGCGTAGATTTTTTCAAAATGCGACGCCCGTCACACGCGCACCCCGCCACGAGACATCAGCGGTTCGCCCGAAGAGTGCAGGCAGTAGCAGACCTAGGCCGCCTATCGCTTTCAGTTAATAAAGGCAGGCAGGCCAGTGCTTGGCCACCCACCACCACCAGTAACTGTAAGTAGTAGCCGTTGCCAAACCAACGCTGCTTTTTTCTCTTTCTTGAGCGTGGTGGGTGGCGTGACGTGACGGTCACCGGCGTGGTAGCTCCGGCTCCCGCTCCATATGAAGAATCGATGATGGCCGACCCCCGGCCTCTGGATGTGCAGTAGAGCAGTCGCTGCTCCTTTGCCACTGACAAGCATAGCGTGGCAGAATAAAGTTTAAGTGCGTGTGTCTGTGTGCAGCACAGACAAAGCAATTACTGAATTCATGAGTAAAGCCTCATTTACGTAAATTACATTAACTCAGGGTGGTTGGGACTCGGGAGTGGCCTACGCCAGCGTCAGCACAGGGTTAAATTGCTCCAGAGCGGTGAACCACAGCCTAGCTGTGCAAGGGTTCAATGTACTTAAAAAAATGTGCAAAACTGTAGGGCCGGCAGGGGTTAAGTTAAAGGCCCTGCCCGGCCCCTGCCCTTCTTCCACCCTTCTCCTGGCCGGGCACTGGCATTGTACTTGCACACGGTGCCCAGCGCCGTAGGCATGATTGCTCAGGGCAGGCCTTCGACTCATCACTCGGTGGTTCACTTCACAATTCACTTATACGTATGAAGTGAATTGTGAAGTAAACCACCGAGTAACGAGTCCAAGGCCTGCCCTGAGCAATCATGCCTACGGCGCCGGGCACCGTGTAGCAAGTACAATGCCCTTAAGCTTAATGGCATTGATTTGTTGCAGACTAGGCCACCACTGCGCCACAGGTGTTTTGTTAGCAGGCGTCAAAGCAGTTTGGAAATCAGCCAGAGGCAGGGTGGCATCCAAGCTACCTGCCAGCAGGTATTTCCGCAGGCCCAGTGCGTCTTTGTAAGGCTGCTCCCTCGGCTCCCAAGCAGTGATCGCAGGAGGTGCCAAAACTAAATCATGAATGCTCTGCCTTTAAATGCTGTAGGTTTCATAGGTTGCCCTTATGATTATAGGGAACATGTAGAAGAGTGGCCCTCAATAGAAGAGAGGTAGAAATAAAGGTAGAGCAAGAGTGCTGAAGGGCAGAAAGAAGAGATGTTGAGAAAAAGAGGTGAAGCAAGAAGACAGAGGTGAGGTAGTGAAAGCTGAAGGTGAAACAAAGCTAGAGAGTGGTTGAGGTAAAGAGGTAGAGAGTAAGAGGTGATATACAAGGTTCATAAGGAGAGGGAGAAGTAGAGGGATGGCTGTTGTGTCGGTGAGGAAGGGAGAGTGGGGTGAGACTGGGAAAGGGGCACAGAAAGATGAGAGAGGGACAGAAAAAAGAGGTAGAGAAGGAGAGGTGTAGTAAGAAAGAAGTAAGACTGAGAGGTGAGGGGAAGAGTGGCAGACAGGGACAGTGGACAGGTGAGGTACGCAATGAATGGTGATGTAAATTGAGAGGATAGGAGAGAGAGAGAGAGTAGACTGTAGAAATAAATGAGGAAGTGAGTTAGATGTGACTTAGAGAAATGAGGTAGGGACAATGGTGAGAAAGAGTGGGTAGATAGAGAAGTGAGAAAAATTAAGAGGTGAGGTATAGAAAGGTAAAGATAGGTGGGGAAAAGAGGTATACAGTTGAGAGAAAGGGGTGAGGTTGATGGAAAGTGGACGCTAGATAGGGAGATGATGGTGACAGTGCAGTGTGGTGCACAGTGAAGGGTGGAGAACAGACAGGGAGGTGAGGTAGAGATCGAAGGGTAGAGATGGGCACAGAGACTGGCCGAGAAGTGAGATCGTGAGAGAGCCTCGCTTGAAAGATGTGCCTGAGAGTGAGGCTGAGAAAATTGAACTAAAGAGAGGAGGGAGGTACAGTACTCGGGTACATAAAAATCTGGAGATAGAGAGGAAAAGTGAGAAGTGAAGAAAGGATACATACATGGTACATGAAGCGGCAGCGGGGCACAAAAAGGTGGAGGGTGGTACAGAAAAGTGTCATGGAACTGGAAGTAGTCAGAGACAGCGATAGAGAAATGACCTGAGAGAAGGGTGAGGATTTACTGATTTGATTTGTGAGGTAAACAAGACAGAGTTAAAGATTGAGCTTACGTAGAGAAAGGTGGGGCAGAAGGAGAGGCAGAAGCATGGTAGCAAGAGGGAGGTGAGGTGATGAATAACTTAGAAGAGGTTAGGGAGGTAGTGTAGGAAGGAAGCAGAGAGAGACAGGTAAAGAGTGGTGAGGTCAGATACTGAGAGAGAGATGACAGAGCAACAGATGGGCGAGGAGAGAAGGAAAGATATATAAAAGACAGGGTGTAGAGGGAGGGATAGGTAGAGAAAGACAAACAGAGTTAGAGGTAGACCGGGGGGTGTGGGGAGAGATTTGGAGAGAAAAATTGAAGCGAGTAAGAGAAAGAAAGAATACCAGGGAGGGCCTTGGGAGGTTGGGGTCCAGATTAATTGCCCACTTTGCCCTTGCCTTAAAGAATCTCTGGGTGACAAACCACCCCAATTACGTATACAAAGTTGTGATCCTCTCTTCAAAGAATGCAAATGCCCTCCAGCCCAGTTGATGTAATTAAACTCTGATGGCATCAGCCATTCATGAGTGCGTTTGTAGTCTGTAAAGGGAAGACTGCAGTGTTTAGTGCAGCAGTATTTATGTACAAACTTGTATGAAATGTGCATTATTAATTCAACTTATAAAGGTTTGCAATCGCAAGTAATGCACATAAGGGGATGGCAGCACATGGCAGTGGTGGCCACAGCTTGTGATTCACACTTGACTTGGGAATCTTGCACTGTTGCTGTCGCTGCTTCTGAAATTCAGATTGAGTATTACGTCTGACTTTTAGCAGTGCCAGTTGAGGATGTAGGTGGAGCCAATAGAGTAAGTGGGTGGAGCCAGTGGAGGAAGTGGGTGGGGCTGGGGGAAAGTGGGTGTAACCTCCGACAAACATTTGAGCACCTGCACTTCATATTTTACAAATTAAGCACTGATACCCAGGCAGCGCCCCCACCGGTGTCCTCTTAAATATTTCCCGGAGCGTGCAAGAGATATCATGTTGCCCTCCCCCCCCCCCCCGAACAACTTTGAATTGTATTACTTATTTTCCGCTAATTTAGGCCTGCATGATGCTAAGCAATGTTCAATTATACAGGGGCACAAACACCTTTAAAGGTAAAGTTCGGCAGAGAGAGTTTCTGATTGAGAAACTGATAAAGATGAGATAGGGTGGGAGAAAGACCACTTTATCAGGGTACCCTTGGAAGGTGGGGGCCCTGGGCAATTGCCCACTTTGCCCATGCCTTATAATGTCTCTGGCTTCCACCATTCCTTACGTTTCCAGATCATGTTTGCTCCATTGCTTCCAGTGAATGAATGGAACTATAAAAGTATAGGTAATCACAGTTCAGGAGTACCTTATGCTATTGAGAAGTGCTGGTACTTTACAATTTGAAGAATTGCACCGCTGCTGAGAAGTGCAGATATTCTCCCTTTCAAATGAAAGTGGTGCAGGTACTAAGTACCTGCCCATTTCAAGCACTGCTTGGATCCCCGAGTTAATTACTCATATGTGGGTATGTTAGCATAATTCTGTGCACATTTTTTATTCTTCGAGTAATATGCAAGTTTCAGAAATTACAGCAATGCAATATTTGCACACTGTTTGATCTTGACTAACACAGTGTGCTTGCAAGAGAGATTGTTTCCTACAAGGGACTTGGAGCCCACCCATTGCTTACCATTCATTAGCTTCATTGTCAATCAAATCAAATCAAAACAAGCTTTATTCGGTTCACAAAAAATGACCATAAAAGCATTCTATGATAAGAGCAATACATCATTCAATAATACATTTATATACAATTTATCTAAAATGATGCTCATGAAAAATTAAACGGAAAAAAATACGATTTAGTAAGATAAAAATCTATTCGGTTTCATAATTCAAATTTTCCAAATAAGCAAGGTACTTTCTTCGTTTAATGGCCTTCAGTATAAAACAAATTACCGCATTGCAAGTTAGAGCATTTCCCAAATTACGAATTTGATTAAAAGCAACTTTAAAAGAGTATAGACTATTAGCAATAAAAAGGGGTCGTAACATAGATTTTCTAATATCGCTATAAAAATTACAAAAAATTAAAAAATGGAGGGTAGTCTGAGGAGATCTGCCATCGCACGGGCATTTTGGTAAGCTAGAGCTCCACTTACCCATCTTTGGAAAGGCGACCTGGTAGTGAAGCGTATTCAGCCTTAATCTAGTTAGGTAAAATCTGTGTTGTATATTAGTTACAAAAACAAGATACGGCTGGATACCCAATGAAAAAGGTCCTTCCAGGTACAGACTTGTACATGATTTAGTACCCGGGACAACTTCCCTCAATGATGCCCTAGCGTTAAGCATTCTCTTTTTAATTCTTTTTACTAAAATTTTGAATATCCCCCGGGTTCTTAAAATTCACATTCAAATTACATTCAGTTAAAAGACCACAAATATAATTTAACCATGGTATTTTCTTATGATGGTCCAAAGTGAGGCAATCCAAGATTATATCCCTCGTAAAATGTGTCTCATCCCTGGACCAGATTCGTTGCCACAATGTTAAGGCGGCTATACTAATCAAATCGTTTATATACGGTGTATCTGTCTCCCTATGAACTATAAAAGTGGTAGTAGAGTTTGGTACCGATAATAACCTTTTTAAGAAATGGTTTTCCAGAGTTTGTAATAGGGAGGTGTCTGCCATACCCCACAGAGCACCTCCATAGCAAACCCCAGTAATACACTTTGACCCATACAATTTTAAAATTTCCCGTACTGGTTTATTACCGATTTTATGCGAGAATCTAAAAATAGCTTCTACGGATCTTAGGAATTTTAATTTGCATAAATTGATATGTGAACTCCATGTACCTTTGCTGTTAAAAAGTAACCCCAAATAAGAAAAAGTAAAAGTCCTCTCTATTAATACTCCATCCATATAGTGTGTTCTATTCTTAGTTTTCTTTTTCCCGCACGTCATGACTAAAGTTTTACTAAAATTAATTTTCAAATGTTTTTCAGTCATGAAAGTTGTAAAGTTATCCATCAAAAGTTGAAGGCCATTTGCTGTCCTAGAAATTAGGACAGCATCGTCAGCATATAATAAAACTGGGGTAATGCGTTTGCCAACTTTAGGGGTATCCGCTCTCAGAGTCTGTAATAACGAGTCAACACCATTAATATAAAGCGAAAATAAAAGGGGGGCAAGGGTACAACCTTGTCTAATACCACGAGTGATTTTAATATGCTTTGTGCATTCCCCACTCACACCAAAACGTATCTTTGAGATTAAATGAGTATATATTTGCGATAGGAAGTTAATAATATCCTGTGGGGCACCCATCCCTTCAAGCGTCTGCCATAACTTAGAATGATTTACCAAATCAAACGCACTGGACAAATCAACAAAACAAAGATAGAGGGAACCTTCCCTGGCGATGGTATATTTCCCTATAAGAAGCTCAAGGTTTAAACACTGCTCAATCGTTCCAATACCCCTTCTAAAGCCATACTGGGCTACTGACAGAATATTTTTTTCCTTTACCCAGCATTCCAATCTAGCCAGCATTATTCTGCCCATTACTTTGGATGTAGAGTCAAGAAGGGATATTGGACGATAGCAGCTCGCGCTGCTTCGATCACCTTTTTTAAAAATGGGGACAATCACACTCTCGACCCAAGTGGCCGGTATCACCCCATTAATGTTTGCATTAAAAAAATTATATAAAATAGGTAACCAAAACTCAATGTTATACTTAAAAATATCGATAGGGACCCCGTCCGGACCAGCAGCCTTCCCACTAGCACTATTCTTAAGGGCGGTTTTGATCTCGTCATGGGTGATAGTTTCTAATTTAGTATTATTTAGTAAGATAATATTACTATTATCAACTTTATTAATATTTTGCTGTGTAGGATTAAAAATAGCTTCAAAATGGCCTATCCAGTCATCAGACGTCACTAATGAATCTATTTTAGCGGATTGGGTATCTTTAAATAATGGCTGATCCATGGTTTTCCAGAATAGGATTGAATCTTTAGTCTCGGCTGCTTTGATCAGACTATCCCATGCGTTTTCTCTAATTTCCAATTTCCTTTGTTTTATTGCTTGTTTATAACGTTTCCGTAGGGTACTAATGTCCTCCCTGTTTCTGGGGATTACTTTTAGTGCTTCCTTTAAATCCCTATTTAATCCAGAACACTGGTGATTAAACCATCTTGGACAGTATTCCCTATTTATCTTAATCTTGCGCTTCAAATCATTAGAGATTTCGTCTGAGATGTTTAAAAAGGCCTTAACAATGTCATAACTACTCGAAGAATTTTCTAGACATGTTATAATATGGTGATTAGTTTTTGAACTATCCTTTCTGAGAAAACCATAGGATCTACGCCTGACCATTTTATCGAAATCCCATTTTCACCCTGTGTATTTATGTCGACCGCATGTACGCTAGCTTTTACTAAGCGAAATATGTTAGAATTTAATATTAACAGCAATGGATGATGGTCACTATGTAGACTCGGCTGAATACTACAATTGTCACTTTATTATGCTGCCTCCTAACTGGCCAGTGCGTGCCAGTTTTACTTCCTCTTCTTTCGTGCAGAGCACATACCAAGTACTGATTGCTTCATTTTGAATAATGTCCTTCTACTGCTCATGCACTGATTGAGGTACAATATTTGCTTTATTTTTTATTCTTCCAGGTGTGTTGCTTCTTAACCTCCCACCCCCTTGTCTGTGTTGCTTCTTCCCTCCCACTCCGTTCTCTGTGTTGCTTTTAACCCTCTCACCCTTGTTCTCTGTGCTGCTTTTAACCCGCTCACCCTTGTTCTCTGTCTTGTTTTTATCCCTGCCATCCCGTTCTCCATGTTGCATCTTCCTCTCCCATCCCCACTCTCTGTGTTGCTTCTTCCCCTCCCACCCCTTTTGTGTTTGTTACCCCCCCCCCCCACCAGCCATAAGAAAGAAATGCTCAATGAAGTGGCCATCGCTGGTTGCATCATAGCGCTTTTTTACTGTCCCGTTGCCATTTTTGTCCGTGTTGCCCACCCCCTCCCATTGTCTATGTTGCCCACCCCACCAACATAAAAAATCAATATAATGTGGCCAGTGCTGGTCGCATCATAGCTCTTTTTTCAAGCTTTTAGACATGCTGCACAGCAGGTGTGCTGCTTTACTACATGACTAAAAGACATTGGCAAAGCCAATAGGTCTTGCATTGGTGATTTTGCCAAAAGCAGGGCTGGCCTCTGGAAAACCAGTGCAATGACTGCAATAACCATGAACCGAAGTCCCGCCCGACCTAAGTGCCACTTCGTCCAACTTCTCCTTATGTGTGTCAAATGTCCCATTATAAGACGCATAGGTGGTTGTATAACAGAGGCACACATGGCTAAACCACACGTGCCTCTACAACGCAGCTCAAATAATGAATGCCTCAAAACAATGCATTCCTTCACCATGCATGCTTTTACCACACATTCCTTTACCACGCAATTTCGTGGTAAAGGGATGTGTGGTAAAGATCACACCCCAGCCCCCCCCCGCCATGAGCCCTAAAAACTACCCTGACACTCCCCCCAAGCCCTAAAAACTGCCCGACCCCCGTGAGCTATAAACACTATCCTGACCCCAGAGCCCTAAAAACGAACTGACCCCGAGCTCTAAACATTACCCCGACCCCCTCATAGCCCTAAACACTACCCGACCCCCCTGAGCCCAAAAAACTACCCCAACCCCTCCCTAAGCCCTAAAAACTCCCCGACCCGTCCCTGAGCCCTAAAAACTACCCCAACCCCTCCCTAAGCCCTAAAAACTCCCCGACCCGTCCCTGAGCCCTAAAAACTACCTCGTCCCCCCTGAGCCCTAGAAAACGACCCCAATCCTTAAAAATTACCCTCCACCCCCAAACCCAGCCTATCCCCACTTACCAGACCACATCCTCTCCCGATCCTTCCTCTTCCTGTGCCTGCCCATCCCAGCATTTAAACCGCGCACTGCCTTAACCACGCATATGCATGGTTAAGGTATATGTGTGGTTAAGGGAAGGATGGTTCCGCTTGCGCGGGAAGAGCACGTGTGGCTCAGCCCTCGTTATAAAGGCAGTTTCTACACAAAGGCAGGCCGAAGTCTCAATTAATGGTTGTCAGCTTTACAAATCATTTAAAATGTGGCCCAGTTCATCATGCACTTGAAATGTGGCACCAGGTCATTAAGTTGACACATTTTCAAGGAAAACACAAAAGTGAGGAGTGCAATACTTGCTAAAGTCTCAATAACTGGCAATTGCTTGGGCTGCATTCCAGTCCATAGTTTTTTGCCCACTATACTTCTCCAGAAAGACACCTGCCTTATGAAAACCATATTTGATCCTGCTCTAATAAATTGATTACATGTTTTTGACCAATTGGTCGCCTGTAAGAGGCACTGACTACGCCAGCTAGCTTTTTACTATGAACATCTTTGTTGGTATTATTATGAATATGTGTTGTGTGCCAAGTTTTATAAGGTTGTTTTCGTGCAGGTGCATTTTTAACATGTTAGTTGTCTCAACAATGAGATCAGGAGTCAGAATAAAATTGGGGTCTAAACGGATCGGTCAGCGGGGTCAATTTTATAGAGAGACACCCAAATTTGAACACATTGTTGTCTGTCTTTATTGCTGGTTTATTTTATCCAAGCCTTTCTTTGAGGGTGTGGAGGAGTATTTTTGGTCCACTCTATCAAAGGCCAAGGGCAGGTTTAGGGGGGACCTGGCCTAGTGGGCAATGGCAGCAGACGTGCTTGGCTGAGCTCCTGCCAACCAACGCACCCAAAGTCAAAAATCCTAAGCCCCTGTATGCCAAAATAAGCAGGATTCTGGGGTGAGACCACTGGAAAAGAGGAGGCATCTCTTATGCCCCCTACGATTAAGAAGCCCTGCACGGCGAGTATTAGTGGGGTGACTGCGGCTGAGCAACGAACTCAAAATGGTGGCCGGCAAGCTGCACCCACAGCCGAGTTGCTGAGGATCCCAGAGGGGGCACTGAGAACCTACCGGGACAAAGTGCATTTCCCTGCGACTGTGGGAAAAATCTTTTGGGAGCCCCACAAGCAGGAGCCCGCCTGCGGAGCACATCCCCGGCTTTGCGCACAGAGGGGGCAAGCAGAATGGCAGACTGAGAGCAGAGAACAGGTTCGGAAGATGAGGACCGCGTTGGGACACAACGGGGCCCCCAAGTACTGGGCGATATATTTCCGGGAAGCGTCCCTGGGACGCCATAGACATTCGGCCAGCATTTGTTTCTAGGGTCCTGGGCTCCTACGGAGGGAGCAATGCGACTGTGAGGCTGGATGTATTGTGCTAAGGACTGAGGTGTTGGCAGCTTCTGAGAGAGTGAGGGAACCCAACACTACCTCCCTGGGAGACCCTCACAGGTAGCGGCTGATACTGAGTGGCGCAGGCAAAATGGTGGACGAGGAGCCCCAAACGGTTCGAAGGGTGTGTGGGCCAAGGAACTAGGAACTGTGCTGGAGCCTCTAGACGGTCCCCCTCTCCTGCTGACGATCGGAGAGCGCCATTGACACACACTCAGGCCTAGTGGGCAACAACAGGGAGATAATTCAGCCACAACATGAGGGAGGTGCAGCGTGGGCCTCACATCGCTCGCTACAACACTGCATGACGGACCTCCTCCGTGGCTCCTGGTGATATCGCTGGATACGTAAAGGGGGTTTCAGGAGAAGTGCAGACTAAGTCCTGGGCTCGGCACGGGCACTCCTTTGGAGGAAGGCTACACGTGGCCCAGTAAGTAGCAGAATTGGGCTGGGGGGAGTGACGCTAGAGTTGAGGTGGACGAGAGAAAGCCAGTCTCAGGCGGCCCTCCCCTCCCCACCTTCCTCACCTGCGGCAACAGCTACTGAGACCCTGCGCCTGGGGAAAACCCGTCCGATGAAAAGTAAAACGTCCACCATGCTGTCAGAAGACGGAATAGAAGGGCCTAAAAGAGGACCCTGTGGCCACGCACACTGCAGGCATGCTAGCAGCTATTAAGGACATCAAAGTGACACTGGAGGCCCAAATCTCTGCAGTGGTGAATGAAGTTACAATACTGCATGCGGACCACAAAAAACTGACGACGTGGGTCCGGAAAGCAGAACTCAAACTGGACACAACTCACCCGGCACTGCAGGGCCTCCCACGAAAATGCACACACCGGTACTGGAAGAAGCTAGGAATCATTCGCCAGTCCTGGTTTTGCGTGAGACCTGCAGCGAGGGTGAGAGCGGGAGAGTAGGAGAGCAGCAGCATCGGCAGCGGCAGCAGTGGCAGCAGCGGCAGTACGGGACCCGAGAACCGCAGGGGGTTTTGAGAGGCGCAAAACGGTCCAAAAAGCAGCAAAGCCTTGAAGCCGTGTTGGTGCGTTCGGTGCCGCGTTGGTGCCGCATTGGTGCCGCGTTGGTGCCGCGGGAGGCCCCGGAGGCCCTGGAGGCTGCGGGAGAGCCCTGGTGCAAGGGTACCGAGGAGAGGTACCGAGGAGAGTGAGCCGTGAGCAGAACGCGGCGAGAGCACAGCAAGAACCGCTGCAAACGCCGAACAGCGGACTGAGCCCCGGATTGAGCCCCGCAGACAGTGAATCGGGCCCCCATCCTGGCCCCCCTTCACCAGAGGTGAGGCGATCGGCCTTTTATCACGGGGGGAGGCATTCGGAGCCGCGATAGACTGCGGTGGGCACAAGAGTGTAAGCAAGCATAAGCAAGCTTAACAAGAGCTTAATCACTGCGGCAGGAGCCGTGGAGGGTGCTGCCCGGCGGGGGAGGGCTACGCAGCGGGAGCAGCGAAAGTTTGCTAAACGAAGCAGGAGGCTTGCCTAACGTTGACGGAACCACACACCAAAGGGTTGCCTGTGCCGAAGTAATTCTACCTGGTGCGGTGGAATCCGCGAAAGTTGGATCAAGAAGACAGGAACAGCATATTGGAAAGGCTGGAATATCACAGCAGGAGCCGCGGGCTTACTTAAAACAAGGCAGGACTCTCAAGGCTCCCTCGAGGAGGAACAAGAGCCGCAAAACCTTTTAGGGTTGATTGGGCTGCTTAGGCCGCAGCACTAGCAACGCAGTGTCACATCAACATCAACCCCATCTCCTACTGCAATTGAGTAAGTTCACCAGTGGTGTTCCCAAGGGGATACAAGCCAATACTGCAACAGAGAAATATGAGATCTGGGAAAATTCAGCAGGTGAATATAGGCAAAAACAAAAAAAATAAAAACGTCACAAAGGAAGGGCCAGAAAATAGCCAAAAAAGAAAGGCCCCCAGACAGAGAGAGAGGCTAGTCTCGGCACCAACACCGGACATAACATCCCTTAGCCCTGGTAAAAATACCGGGATCCAAAAATTCTTCTTTTTAAAGGACCCAATGGCTGCCATTTACGCACCAACTGTAGAGACAGCCCGGTTGCCGAGTCCCATAGCACCAGTAACAAGGGCGAACAAAAGTCACGATAAATCGGGAACGACTGAGCAACAGCAAAAGCGCGCATTCACTTCCAGTAAAATAAGTCCCCCTTCCGTACAGCAACAGCCAAATATCTCCAGACCTACAAAAACCAATCATGGAAACGCAAGTAAGTAGATTGGTAACAGCAATAGCTCAGATACACCAGATCACCCCTCCAATAAACCATGCATTGGGAAGAAGCGCAAATGAGGACAATAAAAACGAGCACTTGGAGGAAATAAAAAACAAACTGGATGATCAGGAAATGCGTCTGGACAACCCCTGGTCAAGCTCATTCTCACTATCAAATGATGCCAACATGTTGCAAATACTAGATACCAATACCCAAACGCAGGAAATAACGAATGATGTAATCGAAGGGAATATCGCGACACTGCCTACTGGGAAGGGAGCATCGGGAAGAGCAGGAATGGTGGTATCTACCCCCTTCAAATCATGGTCAAAGAACAGACCAACAGACAAACGCACAGGAGGAAGGAAGACTGCCAATGGAAAAAGATCAATTAAATTTGTCATCACCAATAACAATTTCATCGGTCAGCAGGATTGACAAACAGGTGAACGCACAGGAGGAAAGAAGCTTCTCGACGAAAACAAATCAATTAAATTTGTCATCTCCGATAACAATTTCATCGGTAAGTAGGATTGACCACGAGTCTAGGGATACTGGAAACTCCCTTGATGAACTGTACATGGCACTGTTAGACTTGGCTTTTTCAGCGGGTTTACCCCCAGACTTTTTGCTTTTTGGCCTCCTGTTTTTGACCCTGTGTGTGTTGGTTTTAGGACTCTGGGCACTTTACCACTGCTAATCAGTGCTAAAGTGCATATGCTCTCTGTGTAAATTGTGTTATGGATGGGTGTTTCCATGATTGGATATTTGATTTACCTGTTAGCCCCTAGTAAAGTGCACTGCATGTGCCAGGGCTGGTGAATCAAATGCTACTCGGGGGCCTGCAGCACTGGTTGTGCCACCCCCGTGAGTAGCCCTGAAAACGGTAACTCAGACCTGCCATTGCAGAAGTCTGCGCGCAGTTTGTAACTGCCATGTCAACTTGGCCAGTGCACACACTGGCCGGTCCCTAACCTTCCCTTTTCTTACATGTCAGACATCCCTCAGGTAGGCCCAAGGATACCCCTGTGGGCAGGGTGCAGTGTATGTGAAAGGTGGGACATGCCCTGGTGTGTGTGGCATGTCCTGATAGTGAATTACAGCCAATTTTGTTTTTCACTATTGCAAGGCTACCAGTTCCCCATAGGATAGAATGGGAGGTTTGTTTATAACATCTTATAAACATAACTGGCCCAGGGAATTCGGTAAGAAAATAGAATTTAGTATGCCTGAACTCAGAATCTAAAGATGCATCTTTTAGTGAAGGTGATTTTTACATTCTGTGTTTGAAAATACCACTTTTAGAAAGTAGGTATTTTCTTGCTCAGTCATCCCGTTTGCCTCTGCTGGAATGTGGATTGCCTGTCTGGGTTTTGGATGACAGAAGGCTGGGGAGCAGGAGGGGCGCCAGATGGTCTAGGTAGGTCAGGAAAGGGCTGAAGAGACCTGGGTTACGATGGGGGAAGGGGGAGGAGATTTCCTTGCACCTCAAAGGGCCTGCTCTGCCTTTGACAAATGCCGTCTCCACCTCCTGCCAGGAATTCACACCAGAGAAGGCAGAACTGGTCCTGACCGGGCACAGGCCCTCTCTGCCTAAGAGATCAAAGGATTTTTGGACATAAATGCTGGGTCCCAGACCCCTGAACTTTAGAACTCATCTGGACAAGAAGACTGCCAAGAAGAAGAGCCGGAGAAGCTGCAAAAAGGAACGACTGCTTTGCTGGGTGCTTTGCTGGGCTGACCTGCAGTGGCTGCTTTTGTCTTGGGCAGTGAAAGGCCCGGACTGGACTTTCTGCAACCTAAATTTGTGAGTCTCTCCAAGGGCTTGAGGTAGAGCTTGCCCCCTGTTCACGAAGTCTCAGGAACAGCAAAGACTTCAAGTTCTTCGACCCGCAGCACTGGGGACTGTGTGTTTTGTGCTGCAACCCGAAGAACACCAACTCGACGACGTCTACGACGCCACTGCCGACTCCGTGTCCTGAAGGCAAAGCAGAGGGCACCGCCGCACCGCAACCCTGGTCTCACCGACAACTCCTGTTGACGCCGGCACCGAGCCGCTGCTTGCACCGCGACCTGTGGGCACCGCACTCCGCACCGCCTCGCTTCACGCCGAAGCTTTGGCACCGCAGAGGGCACCGCTGCAACGCCGCACCGCGACCCTGGTCTCACCGATGACGCCTGTTGACCCCGCCACCGAGCCACTGCTCGCACCGCGACCTGTGGGCACCGCACTCTGCACCGCCTGGCTTCACGAGGATGCCTTGGCCTGCCTGACGCCGCCACTTCCCGCAGAGATCGACGCCGCTGCTTGCACCATGGTTCGGGGGCACCGCTTGTAAGTTACACGACGCACCGCCCTCATCCCACACCGCAGCCTTGGCCTACCGACGCCGGCGCCATCGACTCCAGTTCGTCAGCCGACGACAGCACTTCAGCAACGACGACGCCGCTGCTTGCACCGTGATCTGCCAGCACCGTGACGAGCACCGCCTTCATCTCGCACCGTGACCCTGGTCTCACCGACGACGCCATCTGACGCCGCCACCGAGCCGCTGCTCGCACCGCGACCTGAGGGCACCGCACGCCGCACCGCTGCACTTCGCACCGCAGGACCCGACGCCTGCCGACGCCAGCGCTCCTGACTCCATCAGAGAGGAGATCGACCTGCAACGCGTGTGACTTCGAGGGCCCCATCGCCCTGCATCTCTGAAAGGTACTGTTTGCGGGTCTTCCCGACACCGTAGCTGGCCTGCAACCCCGCGGTCAGCCAGAACTGTTTTGGATTTGTGTGTTCACGACGCCGTGGTAGCCCGGACGGCGCTATCCACACAAGAAACTCTTTTTAATCAGCGTATTTTTGAATTGTGAACTTTTAAGTATAGTATTGTGGTTCTTTATCGTTTTTGGTCTTGTTTTAATTATATAAAAATATTGGATATTTTTCTAAACTGGTGTGGTGTCCTTTTGTAGTGCGTACACTGTATTACTGTTGGTTATGTGCAAATGCTTTACACACTGCCTCTAAGATAAGCCTGACTGCTCGTGCCAAGCTACCAAGGGGGTGAGCAGGGGTTATTTTAGGAGTGTAACTCCCTTATCCTGACTAGGGTGGTAGTTTTTGCCTGGCTTTGGCCCACGCCCAAGCCCACCAAAAATCCCATTTCTAACAGGCACCATGGAGTAATACTCTATTAATTACACTGGAACAAGCAATCAGGGTACTGAACTTTCAATCAGATAAAATGGAAGTCCAGATTGACCTTATAAATCTAATTGCTGGTCATATTGCAGGCATAAATACCAAGCTGGACTCAATCACCTCCTTTGTAATGCGCAGGGGAACCCCTGAATCACAAATAAACAATCCCCACCTGCAGCTCAATTGTGGATGTGGCAAAATAATAGATAAATTGGCAAATCTGCCCGAAATATTAAGTGATATCCTAGGGGCAGTGCAACTAACAACAAAATCCAAACATAAAAGGGAAACCCAAAAGGTCACAGAGGAAAAGGAGCCAGTCAAAGATAAAAATACATGTAAAGGGACATGTGTTATTGACAAGGGAGAAGCCGAACAAGAGGAAATAGAGGATCCATGTCCAAAAACAAGGAACCATCAAATCAAAGTTACACAGAGCACTCTTGACACTTCAAAAACTGCAAAACCTACAAAAAGACAAAGAAAACGTGCTAGAAAGGGTAGGGCAAAATACAATATTCAACCAACTACAAAATTAGAGAAAATTTTCCCTATTTTTACAAATCAAAACACACAAAGGGAAGAAAATAAAGCATTGACAGTAGGTACAGTGGAGGATCCAATAACGGGCCCAGATCAATCAAATCATACAACGGATTCTAACAGTTTTAATACAAAGCAAAATGCACCAAGTACTCTGGCTATTACTAACAAAGAGAATATGAATCAGATGCTTCTTACAACACCTATCCATCGGTCAATCGCAGATTCCGCACCAAAAAAGGCAATTAGAACAAACCCAACATATTGATAAGGGAGAAGGGGCAGAAAAAACATTGCAGGTCCAAACAAGAGCTATACCCAAAGAGGATAGAGGTTCCAGTCCAGATTACGGAGTCCAAGTACCCAGCAGGGAAAAGGAGGGCAAATTAAGGCAATTAAAAATCCAACATACTAAAAATGGAGAAGGGGCCGAAAAAATATTGCAGGCTCACTTAAGGATCACACCGGAAGACGAAAGAGGTACCAGTCCAGATAACGGACGGCAAACAGTTAGGAGGGGAAAGGGGGATATAAAACGAGAAAAGCCAGAAAGAAGGGAAATAACACCAGGTAATAAGGCGTACGAGAAAACAGACAACAACGAACATAGTAGCCAAAATTCAATAAAAGTCACAATAAATAGAAAAGGCAGAGTATGTAGGATGCCCTCTATCGACCAGCAAAGCGAGCCAAAAGGGCCAGTAATACATATAGAAGCAGGAAAATTGGAGCAAGAGTCAAAGGAAGTAAAAAAGCCGGATATTCTACAAGAAAAGATCAGTAAAGAACAAAGGAGTCAAGACAGACATATTGATAATGAAATCACGAACACCATAAATACTCGGGTAGAAAAAGAGGAAAGTTCGGGAAGTGCCATTTGCTCTGAAAACAACTTCTGGGAGAATACATCGAAATTGACGTTTGTGCCAGAATATTGCACAAAAGGAAGGCAAGACATACTAAATAGAGGGAACCTTTTAAGGTTGTTTAAAGAAATCCCAGAACTAAAAGGAATACAGTCGCATGATCTGTTAGCCGTGGAATTTAAGCATTCCCCGGAAACCCCGGACATTGAAGAGACTTTGACTACCTGGTCCTCAAAGGAACTAGTGGACAGGATATATGCAACCAGATTAACATTCGAATTCTGGGGAATCATACTGAGGCCTTATAAACACCCACGGTACCCTTACCCCTTCCTAACAAATCAGAAGTACGCATCTGCGAAAAAGCAAAAAAAAATGCTTACACGGCGCCCGATCCACCACGCCGCCGGGGCCAACAAATTCAAAAGAGGACAAGGAAATAGCGAGGCAATCAAACCTTGAACAGTCTACAGATGACAGTACAGACTGGTCTTGGGTGCCAAAAGTACTTAGTAACAGGCGTACCTAACGAACAGTCAAACTCACTTATGATTGACAAAAGGTGGGGGCAGATAGTTCAAGCTAATGAGCAGGATTCAATAGAATCCTCGAGGCAGGGCCACATGTTGTGGGATAGAAGGCAGATCATGATAAAGATTTGTTCATGGAACGTCCACGGATTTAAAAATATGGGGCATGACCATGAAACTCTGTCCTTCCTCGAACAACAAGACATAATACTATTTCAAGAAACGTGGAACATGAACCCAACAGCAATATCAGGTTACATAGAACATCACATTCTAGCAGAAAAATTCGCAAGATTTGGTCACCCAAGGGGAGGCTTATCAACATATATATTACAAAAACATGGTTGGCAAACAGAAGAGTTAGAAGCCGGGTAAACTGGCTGCAAGTTACAAAATTTACCGAAAGCGAAATTCGAACAAACTAGACTGGCAATTAATACTAGTCAACGTATATGTTCACCCTGCAAAAAAAAATCAGAAGGAAAAATTCACAACACTAATGAATCTGATCAGTGGACTGCAAAAATCACACGAATTCTGCCCTTTGATTATTTCAGGAGACTTCAATAGTAACCTAATCAAACAGACTAAAAAAAAGAGGCAGGAGGACTGGGGATACCAAATAATAACGCGAAAGTTAGAAAAGTACGGCCTGTCAATCCTGAATGGTAACACTATAGGGGATAGGCCAGCCGCAACAACGTACTCAAATGGAAAAAGTCGTTCTACAATAGATTTTACCATCATTAGCAGCAATCTAGTCCCAAGAATAGACTCATTCCAAGTCTGCCCACGCATAGAAAGTGACCACCACCCGCACATCACAAACCTTAATATAAACTTGGCCCGGGCGCAAAAAATAAACACGTTGGGACAATACGCAGAAAAGTTTATCCTGAGGAAATTAAGATGGCGAGGACTAAACATGACGATCATAATGGACACTCTCAAAGAATACATGAGTCAAACAGGCCCCCCGACAGAAGAAAATCAAATAAAAATCTGGGAAGATCTGTGTCTCTTCCTTACCCGGAACATTCCAGCTACCAATAGAAACACAAAAAGGATAGACATCAGAAAGGATCCATGGTTTAACCTTGCTCTACGAGATGAAAAGAGAAGGATGGCAAAAGAGGCGTGAACCCACGCCAAGGCGGACAAAATGGGTAAGAATACAGATAAGGATAAACTAAAGGATCTACAGAAGAAATATAAGAAGATGCTGAGGGAAGCAAAGACAGAATATAAAGAAAAATCTGGACAAAACTATCGTGGGCAAGCACATTGCCAAACAGTAGGGAATTCTGGGGCATCATAAATAACATGACAAAGGGAAAAAAATTACAACAAGAAGCGGGAATTGGCGAAAAAATCTGGATACAGCATGTACATAATAGGTACAGCAATGCGAGAAATGATAAGCATGCAACGGCAACAGACGCCTCAAAATCCCCAAAAGATCTAAGACCTGAAGGAGAAGAAAATACCGATCAAGCAGTAAGCTGCAACGATTCAAATGATCTGATCGACATAAAGCAATTGAGAGGAATAATAAAAAGATTAAAAACGGTGGGGGCGGCAGGCCCGAATGGACTGCCCAATGCACTATTTAAACACGCTCCGGACTTTTGGGCTGACTACCTCGCGCCTTTTTTTAATCAGATCTACAGACAGAACAATGTCCCCAAATCTTGGAAAGGGAACATTATTCATCCAATATTCAAACAGGGAGACCACAATAATCCAGAAAACTACAGATTGATATCATTGATGGATGTTGAGGCCAAACTATACGGATCATGCCTACTTCTCCACCTGCAAGATTGGATGGATGAGACAAGTATAATCCCCATGTTTCAAACCGGCTTCAGACCAGGCATGGGCACTTTAACAAACTTGGCCACGTTGGCACTCTTACTCGAAAAAGCAAGAAAAAGGAAAACACGGTTGTTTGCATGTTTTGTCGACTTGAAAGCCGCATTCGACAAAGTAAGCAGAAATCGCCTCTGGGAAAAATTAAGAGCATGGGGGCTATCGAGCAAACTACGGGATGCAATAATAGCCCTGCACAGTGGCACCTGGGCAAGAGTGAAACTAGGCGATGGACTTAGCACCACCACCAGTATTTACACACAGCAAGGCCTAAAACAAGGCTGCATCCTAGCCCCGAGCTTATTCAATTTATTTATGGCAGATATCAGTAAACACATGCAAGCAGCCGATTGCCATCCGCCAAACTTAACCAAGAGAACAAACAATTGCCAATGCTGATATACAGATCACACTTTTTTTTGTCAATGCGCATTGACTTAAAACAATGTCGCCAAACACCTCTTTTTCCGTATGATTTAATCAGGATTTAGTCAAAAGATTCACATATACAAATTAGAAGCACAATTTTTTTTTATATTTTCAATAAATAAACCAAACTACTTACTCACAAACCATACCAAATACAAAGTGTCCAAAGTTTACAAAAATTCTCTCTTATCACACACACCACACTTCACCTTCAAACTCTCTACCACTCTAATCAAACAAACATACTCCCACTCAACTCACAATTCAGCAGTCTACCAAACAACCCAACATACAATTATTCAAAGATGAATCTAAACAAAACATAATCATGACGAAAAATAGGCCAAACAGAAATACATCTCAACATTGCACAGAAAATACCAAATTCTAAAAACGTAATTTGTGCACTTGGTTTGGCCACCACAAGGTCGACGCGTTTCGAACCCCCAAATTCCGGGGTTCTCCTCAGGACCAGAAAGCTTAGTTCCTGTTGCGAGATCGGCCGATCTCTGCTGCACTATGTACAACCAATTCATCCGAATACTATTTTCAGCGATGGTAGGTCCCCCAGACGGGAGCTGTTGTGTCTCAATTATGTAAGGGAGTAACAGGCTTCAGTCTTATAAAGGGTTTGACAGGTCGTGAAGGTCCAACTCTATGTGTTAAACGTTTCTCGGTCGAATTGTTCTAGACAAACAAGGCTGATTTTGACGGGAATAATCTTGCCGCTGGGGAGTTTGGCCGTTCTCCTGGCGTCGGTTCGTATATAAGACTGAAGCCTGTTACTCCCTTACATAATTGAGACACAACAGCTCCCGTCTGGGGGACCTACCATCGCTGAAAATAGTATTCGGATGAATTGGTTGTACATAGTGCAGCAGAGATCGGCCGATCTCGCAACAGGAACTAAGCTTTCTGGTCCTGAGGAGAACCCCGGAATTTGGGGGTTCGAAACGCGTCGACCTTGTGGTGGCCAAACCAAGTGCACAAATGACGTTTTTAGAATTTGGTATTTTCTGTGCAATGTTGAGATGTATTTCTGTTTGGCCTATTTTTCGTCATGATTATGTTTTGTTTAGATTCATCTTTGAATAATTGTATGTTGGGTTGTTTGGTAGACTGCTGAATTGTGAGTTGAGTGGGAGTATGTTTGTTTGATTAGAGTGGTAGAGAGTTTGAAGGTGAAGTGTGGTGTGTGAGATAAGAGAGAATTTTTGTAAACTTTGGACACTTTGTATTTGGTATGGTTTGTGAGTAAGTAGTTTGGTTTATTTATTGAAAATGTAAAAAAAAATTGTGCTTCTAATTTGTATATGTGAATCTTTTGACTAAATCCTGATTAAATCATACGGAAAAAGAGGTGTTTGGCGACATTGTTTTAAGTCAATGCGCATTGACAAAAAAAAGTGTGATCTGTATATCAGCATTGGCAATTGTTTGTTCTCTTGGTTAATTCTGGCTCAGCCTTGCTGATTGGAGCCAAAACCCCTTGTTGTTTACTGATCCGCCAAACTTAGCAAAAGAGCCAATACCCTTCTTACAGTACGCAGACGATATAGTGGTGCTGAACCAAAGCCCCATCGGGCTACAAAGAGTGATAAGCAACCTAGTCACCTATCTGGATGGAGACAGCTTGGAATTAAATAAAGACAAAACCAAGGTTGTACGTCTTGTGGACCCTAAAAAAACCAAGTTCAAATGGTTCGTAAAAGGGACTATAATTGAAGAACAAGCGGCCTACAAATACCTCGGCTTAAAAATGGGGAGAGGCTCAACACACAAAGAACACAAAATGGACCTAAAAGCAAAATCTCAATCGTTAATTTTTGCGTACAGATTATTGAGTAAAAAACTAGGTTGTCCGAACCATGCACATCTTTTAAAAGTGACACAAATAGTACCGACATTGTCATATGCCCTAGTAGTTTGGTGTGGCAAAGAGGTGGAACTACTAAACGAACTTCAGACGAAGGTTTATAAAGCTGTTTTTAATTTACCAAAGTCCGCTGCCCCAGCTCAGGTCCGGCTGGAATTCGGCCTTCAAAATCAGAAATTCCGGAGCATGAGCGGCTTCGTGAAACTATGCCACAAATTCCGTGCATCTGAACTGGGGTCATTGAACAATCTATGCTGGAAAGAAATCAAAATTCAGATGGATCAGGACATTCCACACTCATGGGGAGCCTATCTGAGAAAATCATTGGCGGAACTTGACATACAAACGACATGGGACAGCCAGATAGACCGGGCAGTTTTGGCAAATTGGCAAATAAGACTGCAAAGAAGAAGTCTTTCTTAGAAGATAAAATAACCTCGAAACGTAGGCATGGGTGGACCGTGATTAACTCCTACATATCAACAAAGCCTCAGGCCTACTTAGTAACTCATTTTAGTGTGGAGTTAAAAAAGAGTTTCACCAATTACCGTTTGGGCATGCATGACTCAAAAGATCTACAACCGTCCTGGAAAAGCAACCAACAAGCAGCACACTGTCGACTATGCGGTTTTTGTAATGAAACGTTAACTCACCTGCTGTGTGCTTGCCCCGCAGTTAAGGAAATAAGGAGAGGGCTTTTAAAACCAATTTTTAACGAATTGAACATTCGCACGTGCAGGCAAGCCGTGATACGTTGGTTGGAAGGTTCCTCTATAATCTTGGTGTGCCGGGGGGTAAAATATCTGGCAAAAGTAAGGGAACTTGTAAGGCAAGCCGATTTAGAGGACATTGATAAAGTATGAACAAGGACGGCAGGGGCTTCAAACATGGCTCCCCTTCACCAGCCCAAGTAGCAAAAGGACCGCGATCCTATTCCACAAGATAACAGGAACAACACAGAAAAACGGCAGCTGACCAAACCTTATTGGAAAGTTTGGCATTTTATATGGACATTTTATCTTTAAATAATTTAACCTTTGGATAATTTCGGTCACTTGAGCTCTTTTGAAAGTTGTGAATAATAGAACTTTCGCAGATTGTTTAACCGGTTTGCCAACATTTTATGAGCTTTATTAATGTGATTCAGATTTTAAATATTGCCAAGCTCATTGCTGATAAGTGGTATTTAATGGAAGATTAAGTTTAATACATTTTAAAGTGTAAATTGTAACGATTTTAAGTAATCATATACAATAAACTATTTTGACTTGACTTGACACACACCTGTAGAAAGGGTTAGCGGTCCTCTCTGACCGGTTGGAGGATGCTGAGGGAAGGTCCAGGAGGCATAATGTGAGGCTGATAGGGTTCCTGGATAGGGCAGAAGGACTGAACTCATCATGGAAGAATGTCTGGAGAAAACTGTGTCGCAGGGACGACCCTAGCGCTGTTCCTCGGTGGAAAGAGTGCACAGGATACTAGCACGTGCCCCAGCCCCGGGTCAGCCTCCCCGACGGATCCTAGTTCGGTTAATGAACTATAGAAACGTGATAACATCCTCCAGATATCACGCAAACATGGTCAATGGACTGTTGAGGGACAGGAAGTTAATATATACCCGGACTCCCAGCCTTGGTCCAGAAACAAAGAAGGACCTTTATGCCAGTGAAGAAAGTACTACGTCAACTGGGCCTCAAATATGCACTCATCTTCCTGGCAAAATTCCAAATTGTACATAAGGAAAAGGCCAACTTCCTACTCTCCGCACAGAAACCATGGAACTGTCTGGAGCTTCAAAGACTGTGGTCGGGCCTGGTGGCACCAACAGAGAGAGAAACAGAGTGGCAGACACGGAAAGTCAAAAAGAGGAATGGAATTGGCCACAGGGCTTCACCGACAAAAGCGCAAATGAGAGCTGAGCTGGAAAAGTTAGAAGATATCAAGAACTGCAGAGACATCCTTAACAATAACACAATCGATAGTGCTGGCACCTTTAGGGGGGAGATGAGCTCCGCGGGGTCGGACCCTGATACTGAAGAGGAACAGTTGCCGGTGATCACCCCGATGACCTCGGAACATACAATTTGAGATTCTTCGCCTCAACCACATCAAGGGACTGTAAGTGCACGATGAGCTTTGAATTGTCACAGTGGTAGGGTGCTACTGGCCCTCTGGCTTTTGCCCTCTACCCGCATGGAATGGCAGATTTTCTCCGGGGACGCAGAGGATCACCTTGGGCAAGCTGGGTGAGAAGCTGAACATTAAAAAGAGAAGAACTCTTGAGATAATAGCTGATACAGCTATAGTGTCCAGGAGGTGCACCCTTGCATGCGCAGAATATAAAGATTGAATGTTTTATTGGTTATGGGTACACACATACCGGAAGTTGGGGATGGTCCATTTTCAGATTACAGCACATTAATGTAGGGTGAGGGATAATTCAGCGGAATGTTATAGACACACACAAACACAAATCTGGCACGCAGAGATTGATCATGCCCAACCGGTATTGTGGGGAGAGACGAAAATACATGGAAGCAACTCCTATGACACAAACACAGAACTTAACACTACTATCATGGAACGTCAATAGCCTTGGTAACAAGGTAAAGAGAGGCCTGGTGTCAAGAGCGATTAATAGATACTGAGCTTATGTGCTTTTCTCCAAAACCCATTTAAAGGATGCTCAACACGATTATCTGGGGAGAGGCAGATATAGTGTGGCATGCCATGCGCAGTATACCTCAAGGGGCATGGCGCTGTTGATCAGGAAAGCATTGGCATTCCATGTGTCCCGTACATGGTCAGATGAAACAGGGTGCTACACCGCATTGTCTTGAGAATGGGAGGGTGAGAGGGGAGTGCGGGTTAATGTGTATGCTTTGCCTGGCCTCCAATTAACAACTCTCCATAAGCTGGGACGTTGCCTGGTGGAGAATCCGCCAGCCCTCACTATTATAGGAGGAGATTTCAATTTAGCAAATGACACACAATTGGACAGAATGAGTGCCAAACAAGAAGGGGAGGTCCCAGCTGCAAAACTGGCGGGGTTTTCACAGGTGCTGGGACTGATAGATGTTTGGAGAGCCCTCCATGGGCAGAAGAAGGAATACTCCTTCTATTCATACTCGCACGACATGTCATCTAGACTTGATTATTTTCTAACACCACAAGACATACTGGGCAGATTCTCAGAGGCCAAATATCTAGCATAAGGGATCTCAGATTACGCCCCACTCCAGGTTCCCCTAACTACGAATAGGGATAAGGAGCCCCGGGGTTGGCGAATGGCAACATGGCGACTCGCTAATAAGCAGGTTGTAAAGGCAATAGACAAGGCCACCAAACACTACTTTCAAGAAAATTAGGGCACTGTGAAAGTGAAATCACATTATGGGAGGCCAATAAGGCTACAATCAGGGGAGTGCTTATAGCGGGAGAAGTGGGCAACAAGAGGGAACGGCTTAAGCGTTTGAAAATGCTAGAATATGACTTGAAACAGTTAGAGAAGGAACATAATGCCTGCCCTATGGCCCCTCTGAAATGTATCCTCGAGCTTAAACATGCAGAATACTGAGAGGTAGCATGCCATGAGGTGAAAACATCCTTTCTTGCCAAAAAGAAGCGCATTTACAAAGCAGGTGATAAAGCGGGGAATCTGCTAGCATGGAATGGAAACAGGGAAAGGGAAGGACTGCATATTAGAGAGTTCAGACTGGAGACAGGCAAGACTGTACGATGTAGCAGACAGATAGCGAAGGCTTTTGTAGAACATATGGCTACATTCTATGAATCACAAACGAAGACTTCGGAAGAAGAGGTCAGACACTTTGGGTGTGACTGCCCTTTGAAGTCCCTGAGACCAGACCAAAGAGCGGCATTGGCGGCAGAACTAACAGAGACTGAGATCACGCTAGCACTCAAACAGAGGCAGAAAGGGAAAGCTCCCGGCCCAAATGGGCTACCAGAAGAATTCTTCCGCAAAATGTCCAGAAGAGTGGCTAAACCGTTACTCTCGATGTACCTAGACGCTTTCCGCAGTCGGACACTACCGGTGGATATGCAAATGGCGACTACTGTTCTCATTCCCAAGGCATGAAAACCCAAACATAAATGCGAATTGTACAGCCCAATCTCATTGCTTAATGTGGATACGAAAATCCTCGCAAAAGTGCTTGCAAATAGATTGTGCACAGTGGTGGCAGAGCTGGTCCATGCGGACCAGACTGGATTCATGCTATACCGATCAACTAGGCTAAATTTGAGACACCTCCACAACATAACGCAGATGGGTGAGGATGGGGAACTATGGGTTATTGTGACACTAGATGCCATCAAGGCATTTGATTCGGTGGAGTGACCCTTTTTGTTTGCAATCCTTGGAAGAATGGGGTTTGGACCCCTCTATATCAAGTGGGTCAAACTACTGTACACAAGACCACAAGCTAGATCAAAAATCAATGGCTGCCTTTCTGGAGGTTTTCACATCAGAAGAGGGACAAGATAGGGCTGTCCTCTCTCACCAATGCTGTTTGCACTGGTGGTGGAACCCCTGGCGGAGCTGATAAGAATAGACGCCCAAATCTGGGGATGGACTGGCAAATCAGGTTCAGAGGAAAGAATATCGCTCTAGGCAGACAACATAATATTATATATAACTAAGACGGATCAAATGCTAGTCCGCATCTGTGATATATTTCAGGTGTTTGGTAAGTTTTCTAGTTTCACAATCAACTGGGAGAAATCCCTGTTGTTCCCAATGGAGGGTTGGGAATAGAGAGAAGACTTAATGCTGCCCCTACGAGTGGAACCCCACAAGTTTAAGTATTTGGGCATTTGGTTCACAAGGGATGGCGCATCATACTATGAGGAGAATCTCACCCCCTGCCCCAGGGACGGGAGCGGGATATAAATCATTGGTGCACGCTGTCACTGTCCCTACTGGGCAAGGTGGCCATGTTGAAAATGATCACACTCCCTCGCCTGCTATACAACCTACAAAATAACCCATATAGAATCCCGAAGACGTTCTTTGCCGATGTGGATACCTTGGTAAAAACACTCATCTGGGCAGAAAGTCAACCCCGAATAGCGATGCAGATCTTGAAACGCTCCAAATTTGAAGGAGGCAAAGTGCTCCCAAATGTCAAAAGATATTGTGAGGCAATACAGGTCAGTGTAGTGAATGAGTGGGCGTATGCAGACTGGGCTGACCCGGCTTTTCAGATGGACGGATGGGGCATGGGCAACCAGAGCTATATACATGCACTATATGGGGACAGGCTGAATCACTGGGTGCACCCGGCGACAGCCACGGTCCTGGTGGTGGGGAGAATTCTACTAAGAGAGATGCTCATTCCTCGCACGCCACTCTGGGGCGCGACCAGACTTCGACAAGTGACTGCACTTAGAGGCTTTCAGGGCTAGGATGATATAGGCATCACCACACTTACAGAAGTATGGGACTCTAACGGAGTAGTCCCCTTTGATTACTTACAAAAGGTATACCAAATGCCGACCACCCAATGGTTGAAATTTAGACAGCTGAGACATGCACTCAGGAGTATAGCAGGAAAGGGGAGACCCAGGAGGACTCCCCCTTGGGCGATGGGCGAGTCAGTAAAAAATGGATCTCCTTGACCTATGGCACAATAATGCGAAATACACAGGGGACACTGACACATCTTCAGGGCTGAAGGGTACAGGATATTGGGGATATTGATGATGAGGACTGTCTGGAGACAATGAGCTTCCTGACAGAAGTGGCCATTAAAGCCAGCTACCGGCTAATCCAATTAAAACTCCTCCATCAGATGTACTACACCAGATTGGGAGGACAGGGGACGCTCAGTGCCTATGCAAGTGCGGTATGGAGGGTACATTCTTCCACACATGGTGGCTCTGTCCGTGGATACACCACTTCTGGGAACAGGTGTGTGTGTCCCTTGAAGAAGCAATAGGGTCTAACATTGATCTGACACCCCGGGTGGCCTTACTTAGGATATGGGGACCTTCGGACCTTACAGGATACCAGAAAATCCAAGTAAACATTGGGTTTATGGTGACAAAGTGAGATATAGCCAGAAATGGGGCTGTGAGGCACCTCCGCTATTCCGAGACTGGGAAACTGGGATGGAGCATTGTAACCTTATAGAAAGAGAGATTTACGCGGGTAAAGGCTGTCAGAAAAAATCTGAGAAGATTTGGGGCACCTGGGACTCGGGGGAGGGGGGGTATACACTAGGAAGTGTGGAGAATAGAGGGAGCTGCACCTGCTGGGTTGACGCATGGCACACAAGATGGTGAGGATGTGGGGATCGAGGATGTACATGTCCTTGATAGTGAGGATACAGGATTATTAACATTGCCATTCCTAATTACACATTGGAAGAACCGTGATTTTGCTACGTGGGGTGGGAGGAGGAGGGAGAGAGATCTGCAATGCCCAGGAAGGAGCTGTGTAGTTGCTGTGCCATTGTATTATTGCATTCACCTTTGTTTCCTTAATAAAATTTAATAATAAAAAAAGAGTAAGAAGGCAACTGTCATTGAACATTTTTCTGTTTCATCTATCACACCCACCACCATTTATGTTCTTCTGTGATGTGCCCTGCATCGAAACTTGTTTGGAAATTGTCAGAAAGTGTGTTTTCTTTCAAATAGCTCTGTGTTGCTGGGACACAACACAATTCACCACAATGTTTATGAGAAATAGTAATCCTTCAATGGGGTGAATGTTCTCAAGCAGTTTGGTTTAGCAGTTGGCTTTTTACTCAGATATTTATCATGGCCTAATTTCAGTGGGCCAGGCACACAGACAGAATGTAATGGGTGTTTCATAGTTTCAAGCCCATTTGGAATTAGGGCTTGTAGAAAATCTTCTTCATAACATTCCAATCCTTTTTTCTGCTAGACACTGCTGGTAATTTGACTCTGCGCATTGAGAAACCACTAACTGGTTTCTTAGTGCATGTGTTTCCATTATGGCGTATACGCTGATTGTATTCAGTTTCTCAGATGCAGATGTATAACAACCCCCCTGTTCTTTGCAAGAGACAGCTGCAGGCAAGCTGGATTTCCTTTGCACAACCTCACAGAGGTCTGAAAAGGAGGAGGAAAGGAGGCCTGATAGGAAATAAGAGCAGAATATCCTTCAATGAATCTTCAAAAGAACTGACAGGGCTGGGGCAGGAGAGGGGGGAAGATATATTTTCACCGTGTCCTCTATTGGATTCTAAGATCAGAGGTTACCGAACTAATTTAGGTAAGGCCAGTCATGGTATTCAATGGAAGGGAACCAATGTAAATGGGCTAAATAAGGGCAGTCCAATGTTTGAACGTTTCTAGAGTAAACGTTTTAAAAAGCGCGAACTGACCACTCATATAGTGGGCCTTGGCTGTAAAGGAGAATCTGTCATGCATTGTAGGTATGGGGAATTACAATGGGGCATCCTCCCGCCTATTCTAAGTACTATGGCTGTTCATGATTCACTCAGTGTTGGGTTGGATTGGACTAGGACAGGCATACTTCCGCTGCCTGTCATTTACTTGAGAAGCTCGGAAACACAGACCATCTAAAGGGGGTGAGATAAGTTATGTTGATCCTAGTAGTTTCGGTGCCTACACTGCAACACAGCTGGAAGTCTGAGAAGAAAAGGATAATCAGACCCACAAACTTGCGTGGTGCAGAACTTGGAAGCGGAATCTGTTGAAATGTGGGTGGGAGTTTGACCCACTCCAACCAAGACTTATTTGTTTTGTTCTACAAAAGGTTCAGTGCCAGCTGATGCCCCAAATGGCTCCACCAGACTACTCATGAGCAACCAAGGACTCTTCTTATGAAACAGACCAGTTTACCAGATGCAACTGGTCTTGCACTGGGCTTAGTAAAGTTTTGTTTTTGGAAATGGAAAGTGAGTGGAAAAGATAATTTGCACTCATTGTGAACTTGTATTCAGAAAAGGGACTCTCCGGAGGAAGGTGGGGACTTTTGAGTCCATACCAACGACTGGCCTGGGAGCAGAGAAGGAGTGGAGAGGCGTACCGTCAATTGGCTTAGGTAGACTTGGAATGACTGGAGAGAATGTATCTGCTATGGAGACACAAGCCAGACACACCTCTACCAGAACTTGGGGAGGTTTGGAAGCTGTGAACGTTGCCTGCTTGCACAAGATGACTGACTCTCATGTAGCCCTTCCGGCCTGACTGAAAGCTAGGTGCAGCCTGGAGTTGGTAGTCAAGCTGTGTAACTGGCGGGAGAAGACGCCTCCAGTGGCCACTTGTGAGTATTGCAGTATTGCAGAGGGACTTTCATTGACTGTTAATGCAGAATGGAGATGACACATGGAATAGAAGTGTTACTTTAAGAAGTTATAGTTTTCCAGTGACTGATCCAATTTTTATCGTTTTGCCATTATTTTTATCATAAAATACTTTTGATTTTAATAAAATGATCTCAGCGATTTACCAAGTGGTTTCTTGTTGCAAGTGTTGAATATCAATAATTAGCACTCTTGTCTGACCTACAATCATTTACTAATCGGCCTCATAGAGACTCGTGTGGAAGGCAGGTATATCATGGACCACTCGGGCAAACTGCTTATTTATAAAAGTATCCAATATTTATTTTCTTTTTTTGTATTCGTCATACTTATTTTTTGATTTTGCATAAACAATTTTATAGTTATACATTTTTCAACCTTATATAAAAACATAAATTCATATCATTAACAAACAATCAAGTACAAACATATATTATTGCAACAGCATCAGCATGTTTGGATTGGCCCAAGCTTGTACAAACAAAACAGTAATCAAATTCTGGTGCATAGCGATATAAAATATATTACTCTTGACTCCATAAACAAACATCCATCATTCATACTCAGTAGCCATATACGTCCCATCCATACCAGACACTCATACACAAAACATAGTGTGTTAAACCAGGAACTCCTAGTAAATATAGTAACAAACATCCATCTGATCTTCAGTTCAGTGGTAGAAATTAATCAATCATATTTTCCACTGATATGTTGTTATATGCGGGGTTCCCTTGATGTTGGTCAACGCACGTTTCGGTGGATTTAAGTTGTTGCCACCTTCATCAGGACCAATTGTTTCGAAAAAATAATTCACAAAGTTGAACGGGGAGTTCGCTAAAACTGCAACAACAAAAAATAAATTATTAACTGCCTTATCTTTTCATGATATAATACCCAGAAAAACTAAACTAAATTGCCTCATTGTGGGAACCTAGTTATGCATCACGTGCTTTGGTTTTGACATCATGCTTGATAGCTGAAAGAGAAAAAGATTTTTTAGGAAAGGGATAGATCCAATGTCACCAAAAAAGCCACATGAACACAGAATTGTTATTTAAGGCTTATACTTGCTGACAAGAGAAGAGCAGTGTGTAGTCTGTTTAAGAGCTAGAAAACTGCAAAAAAAGTTTTAAAAAATACTATTGAAATACTCAATGCGGAGTGTACCTTAATACACAGTGGTACTATATATAGAAGATCCTTCTTCTACGTGTTTTCGTCTCTGCTGAGACCCTTTAAGCTTGTCCAAACTTGAAAGAATAAAGTCTGCAAAGATTACCCAAACAAGACTAATATTAATGCTGGAATATAGGAAGGTGGTGTTATCAATACAAGCTAATAGTTTTTCGACTCTTACCCTCTGTAACTCCACCTAATATATGTGCAGAGGCTAGATGTCCAATAATTTGTACTTCTGCATTCTCAGCAAAAATGTTATAATTTCATGATTTCTGCAAATGAGAAATAACACAGACTATGCGTGTCTCTACCAATGTGAAAAGTAAACAATAATACGTTCACCAGAATATATGCATGGCTCCAGTGAATAGCCAAAAAAATATATAGTAGCCATGTACGCTAAGTCTGGTATATGTGTATGTCCTATTTACGCCAATAATTTCTGGCGAATTACTGCCAGATAAGACAGTGTATGTAGCTTAGTAAGTCGATGGTCAATGATGCATTCAATATACACAAATGCATATATCTCGTCCATGTCCAATAGCGCAAAAGGGGGTTCATGCCTGAAATAAGTTACGGAGGAGGAAAAACCTGTCTTGAAGGTTACGCGCTCAAAACGAGGTTGCTTGCTCCTAGCTGCCAAACCGATTATCAAAGTGGATTCTCTATGTTTGGTCAGAATCATGTTTTGTGTGCTGAGCGGACGTAAACATGCCGAAGGTGCACACACCGCCGGGAACGCGTTCAGAGGTAGCAGACAACCCGTGCCCTGGCTACCCGCTAATATAGCTACAAAAAAACAAGATTAGGGAGTGAAGAGGTAGTGTCCTGCGTGGACATTGGAGGTGGATACGTCCTCCTCTTGGAATCTGAACAAAACATAAGGATCCACTTCTAAGGAGGGTTCTCTTGACAGAGTGTCTCACTATGTCAAAAAGAGTGTGTTTCCTATCTCGACTCGTTGCTCCAGTGGACCTGGTTGCCTCTCCGGTTCCTTCCTCTCGGTGGTCCATGGCGTGCTCCTAAAAAAGGAGGCGGTCCGTAATAGTTATATTCTTGTGGTGGTGGGTTCCAGTGTTGGAATGGTCCTCCCATCGGTGGCAGGCCGTAAGGATAATGTGCGTAGCCGGGTGGTCCTTGGTAATGGTCCCATCCTCTTCCTCTTGGTCTGTAGGGTCTCTAGTATTGTGCTCCTCCTCTCTGGTTCCTCGGGTTGCTGCCTCGGCTGGAATACGAGTCGCTTGAGCCTGCGTCGGACAAATCACTGCCCAATCCTTGTTCGCTGTAGGTCTTCTTGGTTACATAATCATCCCGTATGTAGGGATAGACACGTTCGTGGCTGAAGGCTGCAGTGTCCTTTTTTAGTTTCTTGTATTTACTCTGTTTCAGTGAGATTTCGTACTCACTCATCTGCTGGTTGAGTTCGTCCAGCCTCTTCTTCAAAACGGTGGTCGATTGGTAGCTCTTCAGTTGGACCTCAAGTTTCTGTATGTCGATCTTAAGTTCTTGTGCCAAACGGGTGGCCGTCTTGATGATAAGGACCAGCCAGTCCCTTGTACAGTGCCACAATATTAGTGACCAATACTTTTTGAAGGATTTGTCATGTTGAAATATGAAAGGCTCGTTTCGGACTATTAGGCCTTGAGGTGCCGCGTTGGCCCTGAGGTATTCTGTCATTAACAGGCCATGCAAAGCAGTCTTTATCTGGGTTCTCCTCAGATTCGCCAACTCATCCCAGTCCGCATTGCTCGGACCCGGATCCCTGCTGTTTAGTCCCTCAAAAGGATTGAGGGCTGCCAAGATTCTGTCAATTTCTTCTTCATCAAAAGTGAGGCCTGCTGCCTCTGCCATGTCGTGAGTGTTTAAATGAGTGTGTGTCTCCTGAAAGAGTGTGTGTGTGAGCAGGGATATGTCACCTTAAAAACTAAGGGGGGATATTCGGTACGCTGGCCGTTATATCCCAGAGACCAGGGCACTGGGTTACTCCCACAGCTGCACGCTGTCAAAATAGCTTCAAAAAAACAAGATTAGGGAGTGAAGAGGTAGTGTCCTGCATGGACATTGGAGGTGGATACGTCCTCCTCTAGGAATCTGAACAAAACATAAGGATCCACCTCTAAGGAGGGTTCTCTTGACAGAGTGTCTCACTATGTCAAAAAGACTGTGTTTCCTATCTTGGTTGGACGCACACAGTGTTTGATTAAATACCCCTCACACACCAAAAGGGCCCTTGGTGTTATGCTTCATCATAGGGGTCTTCCCGCCCCGCTGCGGGACGGGGCGTGCTACGACCTGCGACTACGCAGGAGCACTGATCTCACAGTGCTATGTGTGGTGTAGGGGTAGTGAGAGGAAGGGTCAAGAGTGAATGCGAAAAGTGAATTTAAAAAGGACCTGGCCTCGTGGACTTAAGAAACTTTAATAGGTCGTTGAGGCTGGTGCTGTTAAAAGTGGTGGTTCGGAGATGTCCTGCGTGTAATGTGCGGATACTCCTGATCAAGTCAACATGTTTTGAAGCATCAAGGCTTCTTCATCAGGACTGGGAATGATCTCTTCAGTACTCACTATGTTGCTATCAAGATGTGATGAAATAGTGTGCTATATACAGAATAGTGAAAAAATGCAAAATATCATGCACTTTATACAGTACCCAATCGGTATTTCTAAAATGTAAGTCTGAAAAGAGAACGCACAATTAGTTATACAATTGCGCCTCCCAATGCGCAAACACGTGTAGCCTGTAAATACAAAGTGCCACAATGTGACTGTAGTGTCATTAGCCTTAGTTGTAACTTGAATGTAAGTGCCGTGACCTGTGGGGATAAAAAAGACGAACAAGACACACACACATAAAACAGAAACCACACACTCTATACTAGAGATCAGAGTAATTGAAAATGAAAGTGGGTAAGTATGTAAAACAAACACACATAGGTAGATACATACTAGGGTGTGTAGGAGACAATGCTCCATGAGCCTTTTTTGAACGGGTGGGAAGGGTGTTGCCACTGTATTCTGTTTGGTAAAAAAACGGGGGGGGGGGAAGTTGTTGTCCATTGCTGGTGATTCAACGAGATCCTTAGAAAGGCTGTATACCACTGGTTCCCTAAACGGCTATGCCGTACTTACGTAGTAATCAATACTGCCTCGCTCAAGTTAACGCCATCCCGCGGCTCCCTGGTATGAATGAGTCTGCGGGAGCGGCTCTATTTATGCTGCTGGTGATTGGCACTTAGCAAAAAAAATGATTGCACCTGTGAAGATGTTCATGGTCATCCGGAAGTGAATGTCCGATCACTTCCGGTGGCCGGGATGTAATGCGCACTAGAGCGGTAGCCGCAATTGAGAATTCTCCAGTGTTTATTCACTATTTTTGACACTTGATTGGAGTGAGTGTTGAAAGTGGTTACGCAAATGGGTCTTGTTTCCTGTTCTTTGGGAATGAGGTTTTCCAAGAGAGCGTCTCTGTTGTTGTTTCTTGCCCGTTTCAACCCTCTCTTCACAATTCGTTCTGGATAGTTGCGCTTTAGTAACTTACTTTCCAAATTGGAGGCTTGTTTTTTTAAATCTGTGAGCTCGGAGCAGTTCCTCCGTAGGCGGAGGAACTGTCCGTAGGGGAGGTTGTCCCGAAGGTGTCTGGGATGGAAACTGTTGTATAGTAGTAGGCAATTCTTTGACGTCGGTTTGAAATGTGTGGTAGTTTTGAGTTTGCCACTATCCGGATAAATGTTTAGGTCAAGGAATACCAGGCTTGTGTTGGAAAATGTATGAGTGAATTTCAGAAAAGTGTTTTGTTGGTTGAGCCAAACCATGAAAGCTCCGATGGATTCGGCGTCACCTCTCCATATCACCAGCACATCGTCAATGTAACGTTTCCAGACAATGATATTGTCATGGAACGGGTTGTCTTGATGTAGTATTTTGTTGGTTTCTAGATGGTGTACGTAGAGACCAGCCAGACTGGGGGCAAAAGTGCTCCCCATGCTGGTCCCGTGTTTTTGTAGGTAGTGTACCCCCTCGTACAGAAAGAAGTTACTTTTCAGGGCCAGGGAGATGCATTCCATGACCATGTTGCGAGGTGTATGGTAGTCCCATGTTGTGGTAAATAGTACTTCCTCTATGATTTCCAGGGTTTCGTCGTGAGGTAAGCTAGTATATAAGCTTTCGACATCAAGTCCCAGTAAGAGGTGTTGATCTGGGTCAAAATGGAGGTCCTCGAGAAGTTGTAACACGGCCTTGGTGTCTTTTAGATAGGTGTCTGTTTTCTGAACTAATGGCCGGAGGAATGCGTCGGCAAACTTGGAAAGGGGTTCTAGTATAGAACCGATCCCAGACACAATAGGGTGACCGGGGGGGGTATTCCAAATTCTTAACGACGACATACCTTGGGCTCAACTGTCTTAAACCTTCTAAGGCCCTGCCTTGGAACAACCCCAATGTAGAGACGACAGTATCATCGAGGCACACTGCTCCTGGATTTAGGAGACTCTACACGTCCATGCAATAATAACCCCCCGTGGGGGCTAACCTACCACTGGTTCTGAGACACGCCACTATCTCCCCCCAAATTCTTTTTTTAAAAATTTCTTTATTTCGATGAACCCATACATTTAGTGGTAAAGCCGCCAGGAGCACCACTACGCCATGAGCCATACGTGCTCTTGAGGTAACTCTCCCATTCTGTGGGTCTTTTGACAAGAACCTAAAAGGTTCTGATGCACGCCACTATTCTCTCATAATAAACCTCCCCATACCGAAAGGGGCAAACCTCTAAACAGCTCCACCACGCCATGAGCCTTTCGCGCTCGTAATAGAACATTCTTAGGCCGTGGCCTTTCTAATAAGATCTCATCCTCTCCGCATGGGTTGGGTAGCAGGATTCTTTATGCATACCGCCCCACGGAACATGTACCTAACAACTGCTAGTCAATACTCAATACTAACCTCAGCGTAATTTAAATGATCTTTTTGCCTTTTAATTTGTATTTAGACTTACTTTGCTCAATTTTAAATCATTTAAAATCTGCAGCCATAAGAGACCACAAAAACTTTTTTTGGATCTCCTATTTGGTACTTTCGTAATTAAATCCACTTCCTATTTCACAGCGGTACAAACGGGTTATCGCTCTAGCTTTCAAGATCTCGGCAGGCTAAGTCACTTCCGTTTGGACTTCTTGCTGGATAGTTCTCGGGGCAGGTTACCGTTCTAGTGCGCATTACATCCCGGCCACCGGAAGTGATCGGACTTTCACTTCCGGATGACCACGAACATCTTCACAGGTGCAATCATTTTGTTTCCTAAGTGCCAATCACCAGCAGCATAAATAGAGCCGCTCCTGCGGACTCATTCATACCACGGAGCCGCGGGATGGCGTTAACTTGAGCGAGGCAGTGTTGACTACTACGTAAGTACGGCATAGCTGTTTAGGGAACCAGTGGTATACAGCCTTTCTAAGGATCTCGTTGAATCACCAGCAATGGACAACAACTTTTTCCCCCCCCTTTTTTTTACCAAACAGAATAGAGTGGCAACACCCTTCCCACCCGTTCAAAAAAGGCTCATGGAGCATTGTCTCCTACACACCCTAGTATGTATCTACCTATGTGTGTTTGTTTTACATACTTACCCACTTTCATTTTCAATTACTCTGATCTCTAGTATAGAGTGTGTGGTTTCTGTTTTATGTGTGTGTGTCTTGTTCGTCTTTTTTATCCCCACAGGTCACTGCACTTATGTTGAAGTTACAACTAAGGCTAATGACACTACAGTCACATTGTGGCACTTTGTATTTACAGGCTACACGTGTTTGCGCATTGGGAGGCGCAATTGTATAACTAATTGTGCTTTCTCTTTTCAGACTTACATTTTAGAAATACCGATTGGGTACTGTATAAAGTGCATGATATTTTGAATTTTTTCACTATTCTGTATATAGCACACTATTTCATCACATCTTGATAGCAACATAGTGAGTACTGAAGGGATCATTCCCAGTCCTGATGAAGAAGCCTTGATGCTTCGAAACATGTTGACTTGTTCAGGAGTATCCGCACATTACACGCAGGACATCTCCGAACCACCACTTTTAACAGCACCAGCCTCAACGACCTATTAAAGTTTCTTAAGTCCACGAGGCCAGGTCCTTTTTAAATTCACTTTTCGCATTCACTCTTGACCCTTCCTCTCACTACCCCTAGACCACACATAGCACTGTAAGATCAGTGCTCCCGCGTAGTCGCAGGTCGTAGCACGCCCCGTCCCGCAGCGGGGCGGGAAGACCCCTATGATGAAGCATAACACCAAGGGCCCTTTTGGTGTGTGAGGGGTATTTAAGCAAACACTGTGTGCATCCAACCAAGATAGGAAACACACTCTTTTTGACATAGTGAGACACTCTGTCAAGAGAACCCTCCTTAGAGGTGGATCCTTATGTTTTGTTCAGATTCCTAGAGGAGGACGTATCCACCTCCAATGTCCACGCAGGACACTACCTCTTAACTCCCTAATCTTGTTTTTTTGTAGCTATTTTGACAGCGTGCAGCTGTGGGAGTAACCCAGTGCCCTGGTCTCTGGGATATAACGGCCAGCGTACCGAATATCCCCCCTTAGTTTTTAAGGTGACATATCCCTGCTCACACACACACTCTTTCAGGAGACACACACTCATTTAAACACTCACGACATGGCAGAGGCAGCAGGCCTCACTTTTGATGAAGAAGAAATTGACAGAATCTTGGCAGCCCTCAATCCTTTTGAGGGACTAAACAGCAGGGATCCGGGTCCGAGCAATGCGGACTGGGATGAGTTGGTGAATCTGAGAAGAACCCAGATAAAGACTGCTTTGCATGGCCTGTTAATGACAGAATACCTCAGGGCCAACGCGGCACCTCAAGGCCTAATAGTCCGAAACGAGCCTTTCATATTTCAACATGACAAATCCTTCAAAAAGTATTGGTCACTAATATTGTGGCACTGTACAAGGGACTGGCTGGTCCTTATCATCAAGACGGCCACCCGTTTGGCACAAGAACTTAAGATCGACATACAGAAACTTGAGGTCCAACTGAAGAGCTACCAATCGACCACCGTTTTGAAGAAGAGGCTGGACGAACTCAACCAGCAGATGAGTGAGTACGAAATCTCATTGAAACAGAGTAAATACAAGAAACTAAAAAAGGACACTGCAGCCTTCAGCCACGAACGTGTCTATCCCTACATACGGGATGATTATGTAACCAAGAAGACCTACAGCGAACAAGGATTGGGCAGTGATTTGTCCGACGCAGGCTCAAGCGACTCGTATTCCAGCCGAGGCAGCAACCCGAGGAACCAGAGAGGAGGAGCACAATACTAGAGACCCTACAGACCAAGAGGAAGAGGTTGGGACCATTACCAAGGACCACCCGGCTACGCACATTATCCTTACGGCCTGCCACCGATGGGAGGACCATTCCAACACTGGAACCCACCACCACAAGAATATAACTATTACGGACCACCTCCTTTTTTAGGAGCACGCCCTGGACCACCGAGAGGAAGGAACCGGAGAGGCAACCAGGTCCACTGGAGCAACGAGTCGGGGGACGTAGCGAGAGTATCAACGAGGAGTATGACAGCGACAGCGAACCAACCATCAACCAGCAGGAGGGGCAATTAGTGGTCAATTTGACAGAGTACACACATACAGAGCCCCAAAAACATGTCCTGGAAAAAGGCCTCGGCTTTGTCCCTACTAACAAGATGGACAAATTTAAACTCTGCCTAGAAATGAAGGAGTTCATACGGAAATTAAAACAACAGGCCTTCTTTGCTAACAAAGAGACAACAGAGACAACAGAGGAGCAGACATCGGACACTGGATTACGACTCAAATCCACCTTCACCCCTTTGGACTCTACACTACCAGTTGAATTACTTGCTTTTGAGAAAGCAGTAATGGAGGAACTGACCAGTATACCTAATGATGATAAAAAAACCTTCCAGAATGTCACACGATTGGAAAAAGAAGCATTACAACAATTGGCTGACAACACCAACTTGGTCATAAAGCCGGCTGATAAAGGGGGTGCAATTGTTATTCAAACAACACACAATTACGACACCGAATGCAGGAAACTTCTGGAAGATCGAAGGAACTACGAGATCCTCTGTGATGACCCAACAGAGGAGATCCGGGTACGGATTGTGGGGATGGTCGAAGGACTCACAGCACATGACTGGGTATCGAGGAAGGAGGCTGATTTCCTCATTCAGAAATCACCCAAGACACCATACTTTTACACCATCCCAAAAATCCATAAGAATTTGGAATACCGATCTGGGTTGAATCCATCATCGTTATATAGCTCACTTCGCCACCTCAGTTCAGACCCAGCTATATGCAAATCAGTCTTGACCCTGTGCCTCATGGGAACAGTCCAGCCCGAACTGCCAAGCCAGGTCTTCCCTGAACCGGAAACAAGCATCCTGGGACCGGTTTCGGGGTAACACCCCTCTTCAGCCAGGCTAGCTTGAATCCAGTGGCAAAGTGAGCAAGGGACCCACGTCTGGGCATACCCTGCCAACTATGGGCGAACAAAGCAAACACAAGGAGATGATGGACGGAGTGCTGAAACTTTTCAGACACTCACCCCCAGTCACAGATCTGGGTTGAATCCATCATCGTTATTTAGCTCACTTCGCCACCTCAGTTCAGACCCAGCTATATGCAAATCAGTCTTGATCCTGTGCCTCATGGGAACAGTCCAGCCCGAACTGCCAAGCCAGGTCTTCCCTGAACCGGAAACAAGCATCCTGGGACCGGTTTCGGGGTAACACCCCTCTTCAGCCAGGCTAGCTTGAATCCAGTGGCAAAGTGAGCAAGGGACCCACGTCTGGGCATACCCTGCCAATTATGGGCGAACAAAGCAAACACAAGGAGATGATGGACGGAGTGCTGAAACTTTTCAGACACTCACCCCCAGTCACAGACCTGGGTTGAATCCATCATCGTTATTTAGCTCACTTCGCCACCTCAGTTCAGACCCAGCTATATGCAAATCAGTCTTGACCCTGTGCCTCATGGGAACAGTCCAGCCCGAACTGCCAAGCCAGGTCTTCCCTGAACCGGAAACAAGCATCCTGGGACCGGTTTCGGGGTAACACCCCTCTTCAGCCAGGCTAGCTTGAATCCAGTGGCAAAGTGAGCAAGGGACCCACGTCTGGGCATACCCTGCCAACTATGGGCGAACAAAGCAAACACAAGGAGATGATGGACGGAGTGCTGAAACTTTTCAGACACTCACCCCCAGTCACAGATCTGGGTTGAATCCATCATCGTTATTTAGCTCACTTCGCCACCTCAGTTCAGACCCAGCTATATGCAAATCAGTCTTGACCCTGTGCCTCATGGGAACAGTCCAGCCCGAACTGCCAAGCCAGGTCTTCCCTGACCCGGAAACAAGCATCCTGGGACCGGTTTCGGGGTAACACCCCTCTTCAGCCAGGCTAGCTTGAATCCAGTGGCAAAGTGAGCAAGGGACCCACGTCTGGGCATACCCTGCCAACTATGGGCGAACAAAGCAAACACAAGGAGATGATGGACGGAGTGCTGAAACTTTTCAGACACTGACCCCCAGTCACAGATCTGGGTTGAATCCATCATCGTTATTAAGCTCACTTCGCCACCTCAGTTCAGACCCAGCTATATGCAAATCAGTCTTGACCCTGTGCCTCATGGGAACAGTCCAGCCCGAACTGCCAAGCCAGGTCTTCCCTGAACCGGAAACAAGCATCCTGGGACCGGTTTCGGGGTAACACCCCTCTTCAGCCAGGCTAGCTTGAATCCAGTGGCAAAGTGAGCAAGGGACCCACGTCTGGGCATACCCTGCCAACTATGGGCGAACAAAGCAAACACAAGGAGATGATGGACGGAGTGCTGAAACTTTTCAGACACTCACCCCCAGTCACAGATCTGGGTTGAATCCATCATCGTTATTTAGCTCACTTCGCCACCTCAGTTCAGACCCAGCTATATGCAAATCAGTCTTGACCCTGTGCCTCATGGGAACAGTCCAGCCCGAACTGCCAAGCCAGGTCTTCCCTGAACCGGAAACAAGCATCCTGGGACCGGTTTCGGGGTAACACCCCTCTTCAGCCAGGCTAGCTTGAATCCAGTGGCAAAGTGAGCAAGGGACCCACGTCTGGGCATACCCTGCCAACTATGGGCGAACAAAGCAAACACAAGTGGATGATGGTCGGAGTGCTGAAACTTTTCAGACACTCACCCCCAGTCACAGATCTGGGTTGAATCCATCATCGTTATTAAGCTCACTTCGCCACCTCAGTTCAGACCCAGCTATATGCAAATCAGTCTTGACCCTGTGCCTCATGGGAACAGTCCAGCCCGAACTGCCAAGCCAGGTCTTCCCTGAACCGGAAACAAGCATCCTGGGACCGGTTTCGGGGTAACACCCCTCTTCAGCCAGGCTAGCTTGAATCCAGTGGCAAAGTGAGCAAGGGACCCACGTCTGGGCATACCCTGCCAACTATGGGCGAACAAAGCAAACACAAGGAGATGATGGACGGAGTGCTGAAACTTTTCAGACACTCACCCCCAGTCACAGATCTGGGTTGAATCCATCATCGTTATTAAGCTCACTTCGCCACCTCAGTTCAGACCCAGCTATATGCAAATCAGTCTTGACCCTGTGCCTCATGGGAACAGTCCAGCCCGAACTGCCAAGCCAGGTCTTTCCTGAACCGGAAACAAGCATCCTGGGACCGGTTTCGGGGTAACAACCCTCTTCAGCCAGGCTAGCTTGAATCCAGTGGCAAAGTGAGCAAGGGACCCATGTCTGGGCATACCCTGCCAACTATGGGCGAACAAAGCAAACACAAGGAGATGATGGACGGAGTGCTGAAACTTTTCAGACACTCACCCCCAGTCACAGATCTGGGTTGAATCCATCATCGTTATTAAGCTCACTTCGCCACCTCAGTTCAGACCCAGCTATATGCAAATCAGTCTTGACCCTGTGCCTCATGGGAACAGTCCAGCCCGGACTGCCAAGCCAGGTCTTCCCTGAACCGGAAACAAGCATCCTTGGACCGGTTTCGGGGTAACACCCCTCTTCAGCCTGGCTAGCTGGAATCCAGTGGCAAAGTGAGCAAGGGACCCACGTCTGGGCATACCATCCAACTATGGGCGAACAAAGCAAACACAAGGAGATGATGGACAGAGTGCTGAAACTTTTCAGACACTCACCCCCAGTCACAGATCTGGGTTGAATCCATCATCGTTATTAAGCTCACTTCGCCACCTCAGTTCAGACCCAGCTATATGCAAATCAGTCTTGACCCTGTGCCTCATGGGAACAGTCCAGCCCGAACTGCCAAGCCAGGTCTTCCCTGAACCGGAAACAAGCATCCTGGGACCGGTTTCGGGGTAACACCCCTCTTCAGCCAGGCTAGCTTGAATCCAGTGGCAAAGTGAGCAAGGGACCCACGTCTGGGCATACCCTGCCAACTATGGGCGAACAAAGCAAACACAAGGAGATGATGGACGGAGTGCTGAAACTTTTCAGACACTTACCCCCAGTCACAGATCTGGGTTGAATCCATCATCGTTATTATCGTAATAGCCAGAAACCGGTCCCAGGATGCTTGTTTCCGGTCCAGGGAAGACATGGCTTGGCAGTTCGGGCTGGACTGTTCCCATGAGGCACAGGGTCAGACTGATTTGCATATGGCCATGTCTGAACTGGGATGGCGGAGTGAGCTAAAGAATGATGATGGATTAAACCCAGATCAGTTGACTGGGGGTGAGTGCTTGCAATGTTCAACACTCCGTCCATCATCCCCTTTGGTTTTGCTAAACTCAAAACTACCACACATTTCAAACCGACGGCAAAGAATTGCCTACTACTATACAACAGTTTCCATCCCAGACACCTTCGGGACAACCTCCCCTACGGACAGTTCCTCCGCCTACGGAGGAACTGCTCCGAGCTCACAGATTTCAAAAAACAAGCCTCCAATTTGGAAAGTAAGTTACTAAAGCGCAACTATCCAGAACGAATTGTGAAGAGAGGGTTGAAACGGGCAAGAAAGAACAACGGAGACGATCTCTTGGAAAACCGCATTCCCAAAGAACAGGAAACAAGACCCATTTGCGTAACCACTTTCAACACTCACTCCAATCAAGTGTCAAAAATAGGGAATAAACACTGGAGAATTCTCAATTGTGGAAGTCTCAATTTTCCAAAACCCATGTTCTCCTACAAGAGAGGCAGGAATCTGAAGGACATCTTGGTCCATACTAGACCACGCGTGACACCTGTAAGGGACCTGGCCACTACTACCCTTCCACCTGTACAGGGTCACTACCCATGCGGTAATTCTAGCACATGCAACCTCACAAAAAGAAGCAAAAACATCACGTTCATGAATAGGCTCAGTCTGGAAACAAAGAAGATTCACAAACTGCAATAGCAGAAACGTGATATATATGATCACGTGTCCATGCAGACTAGAATACGTCGGCATGACGTCAAGACCGGTGAGGATACATATCGGCGAACACAAGAGTAATGTCCGCTGCAAAAAGAGCACCACCAAGATGGCAAGTCACTACCTAACTATGGCCCACAACGTGGATGACTTGAAGTGGACCGTAATTGAGCAACGCCACAACGAAAATGGCCTGCTGGAAAAAGAACAACGATGGGTGTTCCATCTGGGCACCCACTTGACTGGTCTTAATGACGACATACCTTGGGCTCAACTGTCTTAAACCTTCTAAGGCTCTGCCTTGGAACAACCCCAATGTAGAGACGACAGTATCATCGAGGCACACTGCTCCTGGATTTAGGAGACTCTACAAGTCCATGCAATAATAACCCCCCCGTGGGGGCTAACCTACCACTGGTTCTGAGACACGCCACTATCCCCCCCCCCAAATTTAAAAAAAAATGTCTTTATTTCGATGAACCCATACCTTTAGTGGTAAAGCTGCCAGGAGCACCACTACGCCATGAGCCATACGTGCTCTTGAGGTAACTCTCCCATTCTGTGGGTCTTTTGACAAGAACCTAAAAGGTTCTGATGCACGCCACTATTCTCTCATAATAAACCTCCCCATACCGAAAGGGGCAAGCCTCTAAACAGCTCCACCACGCCATGAGCCTTTTGCGCTCGTAATAGAACATTCTTAGGCCGTGGCCTTTCTAATAAGATCTCATCCTCTCCGCATGGGTTAGGTAGCAGGATTCTTTATGCATACCGCCCCACGGAACATGTACCTAACAACTGCTAGTCAATACTCAATACTAACCTCAGCGTAATTTAAATGTTCTTTTTGCCTTTTAATTTGTATTTAGACTTACTTTGCTCAATTTTAAATCATTTAAAATCTGCAGCCATAAGAGACCACAAAAACTTTTTTTGGAGCTCCTATTTGGTACTTTCGTAATTAAATCCACTTCCTATTTCACAGTGGTACAAACGGGTTATCGGTCTAGCTTTCAAGATCTCGGCAGGCTAAGTCACTTCCGTTTCGACTTCTTGCTGGATATTTCTTGGGGCAGGCTACCGCTCTAGTGCGCATTACATCCCGGCCACCGGAAGTGATCGGACATTCACTTCCGGATGACCACGAACATCTTCACAGGTGCAATCATTTTGTTTACTAAGTGCCAATTACCAGCAGCATAAATAGAGCCGCTCCCGCGGACTCATTCATACCAGGGAGCCGCGGGATGGCGTTAACTTGAGCGAGGCAGTGTTGACTAATACGTAAGTACGGCATAGCCATTTAGGGAACCAGTGGTATACAGCCTTTCTAAGGATCTCGTTGAATCACCAGCAATGGACAACAACTTTCCCCCCCCCCCCCCTTTTTTTACCAAACAGTATACAGTGGCAACACCCTTCCCACCCATTCAAAAAAGGCTCATGGAGCATTGTCTCCTACACACCCTAGTATGTATCTACCTATGTGTGTTTGTTTTACATACTTACCCACTTTCATTTTCAATTACTCTGATCTCTAGTATAGAGTGTGTGGTTTCTGTTTTATGTGTGTGTGTCTTGTTCGTCTTTTTTATTCCCACAGGTCACAGCACTTATGTTCAAGTTACAACTAAGGCTAATGACACTACAGCCACATTGTGGCGCTTTGTATTTACAGGCTACACGTGTTTGCGCATTGGGAGGCGCAATTGTATAACTAATTGTGCTTTCTCTTTTCAGACTTACATTTTAGAAATACCGATTGGGTACTGTATAAAGTGCATGATATTTTGCATTTTTTCACTATTCTGTATATAGCACACTATTTCATCACATCTTGATAGCAACATAGTGAGTACTGAAGGGATCATTCCCAGTCCCGATGAAGAAGCCTTGATGCTTCGAAACATGTTGACTTGATCAGGAGTATCCGCACATTACACGCAGGACATCTCCGAACCACCACTTTTAACAGCACCAGCCTCAACGACCTATTAAAGTTTCTTAAGTCCACGAGGCCAGGTCCTTTTTAAATTCACTTTTCGCATTCACTCTTGACCCTTCCTCTCACTACCCCTACACCACACATAGCACTGTAAGATCAGTGCTCCCGCGTAGTCGCAGGTCATAGCAAGCCCCGTCCCGCAGCGGGGCGGGAAGACCCCTATGATGAAGCATGACACCAAGGGCCCTTTTGGTGTGTGAGGGGTATTTAAGCAAACACTGTGGGGATTTCCCGCGATATTAAAGGCAAAAGAAACACGCCCTAGCGATGACCTGGATACGCAAGCGTGATGTGACAAGATAGTCACCATCTTGGAATGGTGTGCGCCTATTCGTTTTTTTTAAATGACGCCACTCCTATATATTCACCAAGGGAATACCCAAGACAATACTAATTTAACCTAAGTTTCCTGCAGTAACTTCATTGATGTTCTCTCAGCGGTCCAGGATAATCGGTATGTGACTCCAGATGGTTCGAATGGCGATTTCCCGCGGTATTGAGGGCAAAAGAGACACACCCTAGCAATTACGTGGATGTACTTGTGTGATGTAGCGAAATGGTCGCCATCTTGGAGCGTAGTGCGTCTATTAGTTTTTTATACAATGCCAGTGCTATATTTTCATCATGGGGATACCTGAGACAATGCTGAGATTCCTTAAAAAGATATTAACCATTCAGCTTCTGATTTAGTAAGCTGCATGGCAAGATGTGATATATTAAAAACTTCTGATACGTGACATGTGACTGTTATTTAAGCCCAGTATATAAAAATCAAAATAAATAAGGAGCGCATATGAGTGTGTGCACATGCTAATGTGTGTTGTCACCGCATCCTCACCATCTAACCTTGATCTAACATTGATCTAACATTGATCTAACATTGATCTAAATGCGATAGTCTTCATGAGAGGAGCACTGGTGTATTGTCACCAAAGGATACCAAGGCAACAGAGGGTCCCTTATGGGGGGGCATATAGTTCTATGTCGGGGAGACATAACAGGGTTGTCCCGGCTGGAAAAGGAAATTATCAGCAAACATAATAATTTCGAGTGCCAGTTTACTTTAGACATGAATGTGGAGGACTTGCCGCATTAGAAAATATAACCCTGGAAGAGTGACAGTTTCATATGATGGCATATGAACAAAATACTCTGTGACTATATCACTGAGATTGCCACATCTGTTTATGTTTACTTATCTTCTGTTATTGTGTGACTATCCATGAAATTTCTTCTTTTAGCCCTCTTCTTACAGTATCTAAAGTAAATATCCAGTAGTTCTCTCGCTTCTTTCTGGTTTTCTCTGTGTCCAATCCTGGTCTAGAGATAACCTTTTCTAAAATGAGCCACTGGAGCTCTGCATCTTTGTGGTCATGTTCTACACAATGTTTCACCATTGGCGCTTGTAATTTGTGTGTTCTCACTGCTGACTTATGCTCCGAGAACCTCGTCTGAAATTCTCTACCTGTCTCCCCGATGTATCCTAGGCCACATGGGCAGAGGATCAAGTATACAATATTCGCAGATCTACAGTTCGTCATATGTTTGAGTTCTCCTGACTTGTTGCCATAGCTCCAATTTCGTGCTGTTATCGCAGCTGCACACGCATGGCAGCTCCCGCATCTGAAATTGCCTTTTACTATTGGTAGTCCATCTATGGTGGTCTGTCTGAGGACCCCTTTCTTTTGAGATCTGCTATGTATTAATTTGTCCCTCAAATTCGGGTTCCTTCTGTATGCAACCATTGGTTTTTGTAAAGATTCCTCTTCTTCATTTACATTAAGTATCTTCCAGTTTTTTTCTAAAATGTGTCTGACTTTATGGTTTATGATGGAATGGTTTACCACACAGACCAATTTGTCTTGCTGTTGTTTCGTTTGGCCTGAGATGAGGGCATCTCTATTATAGTATTTGGCACTTTTTAGAGACTGTCTGACCAAACGTTTGGGATATCCTCGCGCCAATAGGCGTATTTGTAGTTGTTCCGCATGCTCCATATAGTCTCTATTGTGGGTACAATTGCGCCTAATGCGTAGAAACTCTCCAAAGGGAATTGAATCTCTCTGACAGGCTGGGTGGAAACTACTATGCTCTAGGATAGTATTCTTTGCAGTTGGCTTCCTATATAGGCTTACCTTGATGGTATCTTCTGTGCTTGAAATCCATATATCTAAAAATTCAACTTTTTCTCTAGAATACTTAGCTGTGAATTTAAGATTTGCATCACTGAGATTTAACCAGGTGATGAAATCTGCCAAGTCGGTCTCTTCACCTGACCAAATGAAAAAGATATCATCTATGAAGCGACGCCAACAAGTGATGTTTTCATAAAATGGCACCACTTCATTGAAGATATGGGTGTGTTCATATTCATTCCAAAGGCAGGAGTGAAAGTGCACACCGTTTCATCGCCATTTCACTGAATTTTTTCATGCTTAGTTGTTTGAGCGTGCAGCCCGGTTACGCAGTCCGCCCTCCGACCACTTGAATAAGAATCCATCACAAAATTTTGGGAGCGTAACTACACTCCCGAAACCGGACGCACAGCTTGACGCTACATTGCAATAAATATACTGCTGTTTAATCCATTTCATCATTTTTATTCTTGTGTATTCCAATGTTCCATTCATTCATTCCATTTTCCTCTGTCACATGATAGCCAGTATCTGTATAACATTTCTGATACTGCAGATATGTCCATCCGGACCTTTTTCTGGAGCAGGAAATATACATAAGTCATCCTCTGTAGTATAATTTTCCCAATGCATTTCGGGCACATTTCCTCGCCCTTCATCAGGAGATCACTACACATGTTAAACGTCAACGTTAGATTCTGTATCAAGCTGCTCAGTATGTCACATGTTTAAACAATATGTTACTCAATTCATGTTGGACCTTAAGTGCCATGATTAACGTTTTCCCTCTAATTACTTAATCGAATCCCGTGGGGCTTCCCAACTTTCTTCCCCCTCATTAATCGTGAATACCACGCTCTATTGAAAATCTGCATACAAAGCCTTTCTCTACCCTTACTCTACTCCAATACGACCATCCCCATCAACAAAAGTTTCACTAAAGTTCTCCCATACCTGCAGTGCATGTCCACGTCATTTCCTTCCAGTTCTATACTTTCACCAAACTTTCAACAACTCGAGTTGGATAAGTTATTATGAGTACTGGGGACAAAGGATAACCCTTTGTTGAGTAGACTGATTTCATCTTCTGTGAGGTTATGTTTTGAAAGATTGAATATTGGGATGTTATCTTTAGTACTTTGACATGTATAAACTAAGTCTTCCAATATTGCTGGTTTCTTATACATTTGAGGATGTGGTGGCTCTAACTGCTGGTATTGATTCCTCTCTTGTCTTTGGTATCTGTTGCGGCCTCTTGCTCTCCCCCTCTGTAAAAAGGAATTTGTCCTTAATGATAATATTGATCTGATGGGACACCTCTCAGATTTCTCGGATTATACATTCCTTCTTCATTCAGTCCAGGGCCATCAACATCTGAATCAGACGAATATGTATCCGAAAAGTAAGTGTTTTATTTTTCTTGGAATACTGGTTGTTATATTGACCTCCTTCACGTGGTCCCTCTTGATAGAAGTTACTTCGCAAGTACGGGTAGGCTTTCTCTTGTGTGAACCACCTAATATCTTTTTTTATTTTGTCAGTTTTTTTTCTTCATAAGATATTCTTCGAAATCTTGCATCTCTTTGACAATGCTGGATAGTTTATTTTTTGCCTCATCAAGAGCAGTACTAGCTTTTATTTTGTCCTCCAATTCACTGATTTCCTGACCTAGTATGACCAACATCTCCCGTACAGTCTCAATAATGAGGATCATCCAATCTCTGGAGCAGCGGTTCGCAATTTGGGACCACCGCTCCAGAAATTTTCTGACCTCTATGAAAAGTGCTGGGACATTTCTCACCCTAAGTCCTGACGGTATCACCCCCGCTCGCAGGTACTCCAACATGAAGTGGGCATGGGATTCCATCCTCTTTGCCTTCTTTTTTAAATTTAGGAGTTTCGACCATTCACCTCCATCATTAATGGGGGTATGTGCCTGTAAATCTGGTCCAGCTATCTGGCCTATAAGGGCTGTGAAATCTTCATCGGAGAATCCGAAGGTTTTTAATGCATCCATGGTAGATGAAAAGCACTTACTACCTACAAAGTTGTTATTTTTTAGAAAAGTGGGCAAGATGTATATTGTCCCGAATAATATGTGGATTTAACTTCCAAAGGCCAATACATGAACTAAAGCATGAAAAAACTACATGAAAAAAATATATTATGGAAAAATAAGAGAGAAAATTAAAAGTAAGTGGAAGAAGATAAGGTTCCTGAAGCAGAACCTATTTAAACAAAAATTGAATATGTGCAACACAATGAGATGACTTGGTCCCACAAAGAAGTGTAGCAATACCTACGGTAAACACCGTTGAAATCTATATAAGAAAAAGGTACCCCCTAAAAATACTTTCAAGGTCCAAGAGTAAGGGGAAAAGACCAAATATCAATAATTAGCACTCTTGTCTGACCTACAATTATTTACTAATCGGCCTCATAGAGACTCGTGTGGAAGGCAGGTATATCATGGACCACTCGGGCAAACTGCTTATTTATAAAAGTATCCTATATTTATTTTCTTTTTTTGTATTCATCATACTTATTTTTTGATTTTGCATAAACAATTTTATAGTTATAAATTTTTCAACCTTATATAAAAACATAAGTTCATATCATTAACAAACAATCAAGTACAAACATATATTATTGCAACAGCATCAGCATGTTTGGATTGGCCCAAGCTTGTACAAACAAAACAGTAATCAAATTCTGGTGTATAGCGATATAAAATATATTACTCTTGACCCCATAAACAAACATCCATCATTCATACTCAACAGCCATATACGTCCCATCCATACCAGACACTCATACACAAAACATAGTGTGTTAAATCAGGGAACTCCTAGTAAATATAGTAACAAACATCCATCTGATCTTCAGTTCAGTGGTAGAAATTAATCAATCATATTTTCCATTGATATGTTGTTATATGCGGGGTTCCCTTGATGTTGGTCAATGCACGTTTCGGTGGATTTAAGTTGTTGCCACCTTCATCAGGACCAATTGTTTCGAAAAAATAATTCACAAAGGTGAACGGGGGTTCTCTAAAACTGCAACAACAAAAAATAAATTATTAACTGCCCTATCTTTTCATGATATTGCAGTATTGCAGAGGGACTTTCATTGACTGTTAATGCAGAATGGAGATGACACATGGAATACAAGTGTTACTTTAAGAAGTTATAGTTTTCCAGTGACTGATCCAATTTTTATCATTTTGCCATTATTTTTATCATAAAATACTTTTGATTTTAATAAAATGATCTCAGCAATTTACCAAGTGGTTTCTTGTTGCAAGTGTTGTACAGGTATTGTTAACGAATAGCACTCGTTACAACGCGTACCATTACAACGCGGGTATTAGTACGCATTGTCAATTACAACGAGATACCATTACAACGCAAACTTTTACAACGACTATGCCTTTACCATGCATGCCATTACAACGCAAAAACATGTGTGGTAAAGGTATAGTCGTGGTAAAAGTTTGTGACAGTCCTCTCATTACATTTACACTACCCAGCACGACCCCCCGACACTACCCTAAACCCTAAAACACTACCCTACACTACACATACACCACAACACTACCCTAAACCCTAAAACACTACCCCCAGCATGTCCCCCTACACTACACAAACACCACAACACTACCCTTAACCCTAAAACACTACCCTACACTACACAAACACCACAACACTACCCTAAACCCTAAAACACTACCCACAGCACGACCCCCCCGACCCCCAGTCTGGTCCCTACACTCAAACACTACCCTGCATGATCCCCGACACTACCCTAAACCCTAAAACACTACCCTACACTACACATACACCAAAACACTACCCTAAACCCTAAAACACTACCCCCAGCATGACCCCCTACACTACACAAACACCACAACACTACCCTTAACCCTAAAACACTACCCTACACTACACAAACACCACAACACTACCCTAAACCCTAAAACACTATCCCCAGCACGACCCCCCCGACCCCCAGTCCGGTCCCTACACTCAAACACTACCCTGCACGACCCCCCGACACTACCCTAAACCCTAAAACACTACCCTACACTACACATACACCACAACACTACCCTAAACCCTAAAACACTACCCCCAGCACGACCCCCTACACTACACAAACACCACAACACTACCCTAAACCCTAAAACACTACCCTACACTACACAAACACCACAACACTACCCTAAACCCTAAAACACTACCCCCAGCATGACCCTCTATACTACACAAACACCACAACACTACCCTAAACCCTAAAACACTACCCCCAGCACGACCCCCCCGGACCCCCAGTCCGGTCCCTACACTCAAACACTACCCTGCACGACCCCCCGACACTACCCTAAACCCTAAAACACTACCCTACACTACACAAACACCATAACACTACCCTAAACCCTAAAACACTACCCCCAGCACGACCCCCTAAACCCTAAAAAAGTAACCCCCACCCCATGCCCAATCCCCCTTACCTCTCTCTCCTCGTGGTTCCTCTCTCCTCCTGGTTCCTGCTTCACGTCGTCTCTGAGGGGCGGTGCACGTCGTTATGAGGAAACGGAACAGCCTCTGTTTCCTTACAACGACGTGGATCGTCTACATTTTTTTAGAACGCATGGTCATTTACTATACATACCTATACAATGAAATTCGTTGTAAAGGCATGCGTGGTAAATGACCATGCGTTCTAAAAATGCGTAGTTTTTTACTTCGCGATGTACAACGCATGCATGGTAATGCATGCGTTGTAATGGTATCGCGAAGTAAAAAACTCGATGTAATGGCTGTTTTCCATTGTTAACTCCTAACACACACACTCTCTGAAGTTGCCTTCCATCTCGGCCCTGCACTACTAATGGGTAAATGGGACTGTCTTAGAAAAGCAAAGTTTGCTTTACTACGAGCTCGATTTGCACTGTGGTGAGAGATTTGCTCCACTGGGCAAGCTGGCTTCCGCCAGAGCATGACTGATTGTTTTTAGTTAAGTTAGGTTGTATAGTGTCAGCTACATAACTGGAAGGTTTTGTTTGTTTAATGGTGTCTTTAAGAGGCTACTCTGTAATTATTTTGATGTGAGACAATAATGTATTTTTTTTCTGGTGATAGTTATGTCAGGGGTATTTAAGGTAGGGGAGGAGCTTAATTCCTGCCTGAGTCTGGAATTTTATTGTGAAAGAATTTGACAAACTCATCATATTTCTCTCCCCCAATTTCAAACCTGAACATTGAAGTGCAAGATTCTTTCCATATTTAAAATAGTTGTCTTAATCTGTTTTAGCCCCATTTAGCTTGCTATTCAAGTAGGTAGTTTTGGCCAAGGTTACATTCTTTGTGTAAACAGTTTGATTAGTTTATAGGGGTGTCTATAGAAACATCAGGATTAGATATCATGCGACACGCTCTTGGGTGCAGGTATATATATATATCTATATATATTTATATTTATATAGATATAGATACATATAGATAGATAGTTAGATAGATAGATAGATAGATAGATAGATAGATAGATAGATAGATAGAAATCCAAAGCATCCCTCCCACGAACTGCACAGAAGGGAGCCACACCACCAGGATATTTGTCAATCAGATTTTATTTTGTGCTACCACAGCACAAAATCTGATTGACAAATACCCTGGTGGTGTGGCTCCCTTCTGCGCAGTTGGTAGGTAGGATGCTTTGGATGTTTACGCGTAAAACATTGAGTAGACCATATGTTGTTATTTTCCTGAAAGTCCTCTTTCCATTTTCACTGTTATAGCACTGTGGTGACTATTAATTGGTTGGAAAAGCGTGTATGCCCTAACTCATGATCTAGGAGACGTCGTTCTCCGAAACGCATTGGGAAGTTTTGTTTGTGTCATATTAATATGGAATAAAGCCGTACTTTACATACTGAACTATAGAAGACTTGTGGATTTTCTTGGGTGCACAATGTAGCACCGGAGTTACATTTTGGATTTTTTTTGGTTTCACACACCAAAACCACAGGTTGACGAATTAAGTGGCCGGGGCATATATATTATGGCGGAATAGCACGTTTGCAAAATAAAGAAAATTACCAGCATGCAGAAAAGTGGTGTCCATTCCCTTTCTGATTCCAGGGGCAGGGGATCGTGGAGAAACGGTGTTGTGGATATATATATAATTCCACACGACTGCCACAACGCCGTACGCCTGCCCTTCGGTGTCGATGTTTGGTGTAACAGCTATAATTCCCATAAAAATTTTAAAGCGCGAAAAGTATTTTAAAGGGCTACATATATGATATTAACATTCTTCTAAGAATTGACGAAAGAAAATATATTTGCCTTTTCTTTAAAAATTGATTATATACAACTTTTCTATATACTTTACGTTCTCTCTATTTATGAAAGATGTGAGTATTGCTAAGATTTTGGAATTATGACACCATGCTCCATAACCATTGAGGCGGTGCAATTTGATTATCATTGTTTAAAATAATGCCGCATAGAATGTTAAGATGGCCGACACAAAAACAAAGCATTATGCATGTATTGAGCTGTCTTTTATGTTTATCATTTTTTTACACTTTTTTTCACTTTAAAATGGTGATACTTTGTAAAACAAACTGACATTGACAAAGCCAGAGTGGCGAAACGCGTCTGTCAGCGCTGAGGGGGCCTCTACACGAATAAAAAGAAAATTACTCACGGACTCGAGTGTGCTCCTGTTTTGTGTCGGCTGACACAATTCTGGTCTCTGACTGTTTGTGCTGGGAAACGCGGCTCACCACCGTGATAGGAGGCACCCAGGGCGTGTGGCTGCGACGACGGTGAACTTTAGTATTTGTATATCTATATCTAAATATATATATATATCTATATATATATAGATATATATATATATAAAATTCCACACGACTGCCACAACGCCGTACGCCTGCCCTTCGGTGTCTATGCCAGCAGTGGCGGCAGAAACCACAAATGTCTATGAAATCCGATCCAATTGAAAAGGAGGCAGCACACCAATCCTATCCACGAGTGATTTATTAGTGCAAAACAACGCGTTTCAGCCGAGGCAGCCTTTGTCAAGTTTGCGAACCAGAACCCGAGCAGCCATTAAGTACACATGACGTCATAGTAGACATGAAAGAAATTCTACGGGATACGACATTGCCCCTTGACAAAAAAATAATTTTTTATCATAAAATATGACTGTTCTTTGCAGCAATCATTATTTAAACAATTGTATATAATTATTTTCAGAGAAATATGTGTAAATATAACGCAATTTAGAAAGAACAAAATCAAAGATCGACAAAGGACTTCGCCGCAATGTTAATTTCATCACGTTTTTGGCCATACCTCGTAATGGACATAAAAGAAAATCTCTCAGTGAAAATTCTTTTTAAAAAATCAAACCCAATATTATGTCTGTTTTAAATAATCAAAATTACTATTACAAATAATTTCATCATAAGTAAGAGACCTAGTGTCAACAACAGACATGGCCGCTGTATTTCCTCATTGTATCACGATCTGAACCATAACTCGTAATGGACATAGAGAAAATCTCTCAGAGACAATTCCTTTAGTGAAGAATCAAACCTAAAGCTTATGTCTGTTTTGAATAATAAACATAATTATTGCAATTAATTTCATCATTTGTTAGAGACATAAGATCAACAACAGACTTGGCCGCTGAATTTCCTTCATTGGGATCATAACATACTAGTTCATTTCAAAACATATTTCTCATGACTCACTTTTTTGTGTCCTATATCATTGGTTCAATTAATTCAAGAATCCAGAATTGAATCAACTCATTCATAATTAAACCACAATTATACCAATAGAGAAAATAAATAGAATTACAGCAGGTCTTACACCAATACTGTCCTCAAAATGTTCATGACGTAAGAAAAATGTAACATAGGGGCTCAGGAGATGGTAGAAAAAAAAATTAATTTACAGAATTATTGTTTAAGTGAAAAAGGTGTAATACATCACCACAAATGTGCAATATCTCATTAGCAGGGTAGAGTTTCCTTGGTCATGAAAATCAATTTATTGCATATATATGATATAAATGTTAAACCCTACACATGAATGGTACAATCCAGACACGGATATTCCATTCAGCCCGGGAACCCAATCATGGGCAAGTGCCTCATTGATGCATATAATATTGGATATCCAACAATAATTGGGCAATGCAAGGTCCCGGAACCAGGATCTTCGTTCACTTGTGGTGATTCCTACGTGCACCCACAATAAAATAACAAATAGGGATGGGGAAACCCTAATATGAAAGCGAAAGCGAGGGAAAGTGGTGTGTGATGGAAGGAAAGCTATTTAAAAAAATTCAAGTTAACTGGTTCAAGGAAAGCATGGGAAACCTACTGGCGACTAGGTTCCTATGTGTGTCGACATTTCTTCCTCCCTATTTAAACCAAAGGGCATTCTGGTATTTAGGTCAATGATATATCGGGATTCAAGAATGCACAATTGTTTCTCCCTGTCGCCTCCTCGAATGTGTTTCATTGCTCTATCAATACCACAGAACTTTAGTAGCTTGTTATTAATTTCGTGAGTATTGTAAAAGTGTCTGGCTACAGGATAGTTAAAGTCCAGATTCGTTATTGCTCTTTGGTGTTGTAGGATGCGTTTTTTTAAAGGTAGTTTAGTGCTCCCTATGTATCGGAGACTACACAGACACTCCAGAGCATAAATCACATATTTTGTGGTACAAGTAATGAATTTGGAAATGGGTCTGTCCTTACCATCAAAAGTTTTGAATGTCTCGCAACTCTGACTGTGTTTGCATGCCTTGCATGAATTACATTTTTAGAACCCTTCTTTTGTGTGTAGCCAATTGGTAGGTGGTTCAGTTTGTTAAAAACTGTGGACCAGTTTTCCCTAAGAGATCTCGGTCTCTTGTAGGTTACTATGGGTGAGTCACCTACACTTTTGCCAATTACGGAGTCTGCTTGAATGAGACCCCAATGTCTCTCCATGATAGATTTGAATCTATTGGATCTTACATTGTATGTAGTGAGCATTCTTGGGAAGTTAGCCGATTGAGCCATTTCGACCGTGCCGTGAGTGAGAGGTGCATTCTTAGGGAGGTATCGGGTTCGCAAGGGTCGGAGGGCTCTGTAGGCCGGATTATCTCAGTTTGCTCTCTCACTCTCTCATTGCCGTTTCGCTTCTAAGTGCATTCAGTAAAACTGGAGCTGTGTCACACGGCAGTACGGATCTTACTGCTGTGTCTTTTCATACCACAAGTGTTTATTTGGTAATTGGAGATGAATGCATGGGAAACTGAGAGACAAGCAGTCACACTCTCCCTCTTCAATAGAAATGCTGACATAAGCCAGTTAGCAACAGTTACTGGAACCTCAACAGGTAGTCCAGAGCCAACTCTGAAACAAAATTTGAATCTACTGGAGAAACTCGCCAAACGCGAACTAAACAAATGGTGGGAGGTAACCTCACTGACAAATTACATTGAAGTTGGTCGCGTTCCGAGAGCGCTACGAATCTCAATAATACCAACTTACGAAAATCCTAACCTGGAACTTCTAAAGGAATGGGCATTATATATGGCAAAAACATGCAAAGGAATGCTTGAAATTTTAGTTAAATATGCCAAGATCAATCTAGAAAAACAAGAGAGGATCTGGCAAACCTGTGACTGGAACTGGACAAACACAAGGAGGACAAGCTGTTAATCGGATTTTTGAAAACCCTGGAAGGTCGTCTCAAGACCTATGAGGATGCAATAAAAGTAAAAAAACAGCGCAAATTCTTACGCGACAAGAGGGATTATGCAGAAGGCAGAATCCTGACATACGCTAAGCGCTTTGATTGGGCCCAACGTGATCGTCAGTTTATTCACCAACAAAGACAACAAGATCAAATCTCCACAGATTCCAGTTCAGACTTGAGTTCAGATACAGAGAGGCAAACTCCTGCCGTCCCTTTAGGGTTGCGCCCCTTAACTTTCCTGCATGAATTCCAGCTGCTAAAACAACAGAAGGAACAAACCACACACGATCGAACACCCCTAAAAGAAGAAGGAACAGGAAGGGGTCGAGGAAAGCCAAGAGGAAGGGGCGCAAACAAAAAGAAAAAGAAAGACTAACAAGAAGAGGGGGTCGAAAAAAATTCTGGTACAGAAATAAACCAGACAACGACACAATGGATAAATTTATCATCACAATACTTAACACCAGACGAGGAATTCCTTTTAAAATTGGGGTTATCTTTCTGCCCAACAACTGACTGGAACTATGTGGATATGAGAATGTACCTCTTTCTCTTTGTAAGAAAACTCAAATTGATGAAGCTTCACAAAATGCCCAAATATCAGGAACAGCTAAATCGAACATCCACACTACAACAGGTCACAAAACCGATGACAACATTTACCCTCGAGGATATAGACTCTATTCTAGAGATTCATGAACTAGACAGCAACACTGAGGTTACCGATAACACTAATGTGGGGGCCACATTGAATACCTTGGGCTTTCCAGTCGACTCAGCTTGTAGTAGTTGCCTGAAAATGAAGTCAAGATTCAATCCCAATGTCCAACACGACAATATCGAAGCTTTTCATTCAGTTATGATCCATGAACTAGTACGACAAAGGAGCAATCATAATTGTCTTATTAAGGACAACCTAACAAAAGGCCAAAGAGATGCATTAACTAACCTACTACAAGATTCAACTATAATAATAAAATCCTTGGACAAAGGGGGGAACATTGTTCTGATGGACGAAACTGACTACAAGGCGGAAGCTACAAGACAGCTTAGTGACTCAAGTTGTTACGAAATCCTCATTGGGAAACATATGAAAATACGGTCACCAAGTATTATGAGATGCTAAATGTCAGGGATCGCTCTATGGCTTGCTTGATTTATCACCATCCCCTTGGTTTTTTACTGAATCATGTCGCTCTGTATTCCAACTTAATCATCCCTTAAATCATGATGCAGCCCATGTACTTTTATTTGTATTTGCCAATGTTTAGTGATACTCATGATGCAACTTTCATAAGTACATTTGCCAATGGTTTGGGACATTGTGTTCGCTGTGGCAGGGCTGGTCGCGTTCCTGTAATGACCCTGTGTTCAATATGCACCTGCTGGGATCGAGCCGATGCATTTTTGTTTTCGCATTGACTTGGCTTCCCCGTCGTCAAGGCAACCATTCCTTTGTTCACGGCGTGGAGCCGTTCCTCGGTCACGTTGCCTTACGTCATAGCACATGTTGCTACGGACGCTGAGGCAACGCCCTGCTCAGTGGCTATAAAAACGCCACGCCCCCCTGACGCAACGCTTGGCTTTGTTTCCTGCCTACTGCCACGTCGCTTCCTTTGAGGGAGTTCCTGCAGCCGCATCGTCACTTGGGAACCCTCTAGAGAACGACGCCCATGCATATCTTCACGTTGTCGAGCCGGCTCCAACAATATGAACAATTTCTGCAAGAACTGTTACAGCGTTACAGCGTCGAGTCATCTAAGTGAACATTTAAAACTTAGCGTTCATATTCTTTTATGTTGACATTATTTTTATTTGTGAACTATGCGTTTGGGGAAAAATGATACTAGACTATTGTCCACATAGGTGTTCATACGCTTGAGTCAAGTCGGAACTTATGTAGGATGCTTATATATTATTGTAGTATTTATGTATATAGACTTGAGAAGTGGTTAAGCATCATTAGAACCTTGATATCACTGTGAAAGGCAGCGAGTCTTCTAAGACCCTCAATGCTGCCTGGTGCAGGGTTCCACCTCTAATTCACTTTGGGTTCGCTATCAAAATAATGAGGCAAGCGCTGGAAACTGGAAGACAAGAAAAAGGTTTATTTCTCATGAGGAGATCACGTCAACTGAGACACCGGGATGTCTGAGGGAAGTGTTCTGCTGATACTCCTTTGGCTCTTCCTTTTATACAGGTTTGACACAATGCATTTGTTTTGTCAACATGGTTACACAAGCTTGGGGTCCCGCCCGGGCAGGTTGTCACACAAGCCCAACAGTAATTCTCTTCCCACCCAGGTCAAACAGACAATCTTATCTTGCAGCTGGACCTTGCTTCAGGGTCTAAAACATGTGAGACCGGCCAGATCTAAGTCCGTTCTGTTGATAAAAACAGGTCCCATTGTTGGTAACAACAAGTCTTGCTGTTTGCAGTGCAATAAATCATGTTGCAAGAGTCTTTTTGGTGTTTGGAACCTGTTTGTGTAACTAGGTGCAGTGAGGAGTAGAGTGTCCAAAGGTTTGCCTGAAAACAGAGATGAGAGGAAAAACGAGTTTGTGGCAGCAAGTGGCGCTGAGGTTTGTTGTGGCAATAGAGTTTATAGCCCCCAGCACACATACCAGGTCGGTCAGAGGGTCAGAGGGATGCTAGTAAGGGCAGGGTGAAACAAAGGTGACCAACAGAGTACAAAATGGCTGTGATAGATTAAAATGACTGCAACTTATGTGCACATAGAATTCCACCAGACAAGATGGCGCAGGTAATGTTCATGATTAGCGTTTTGCTTTTAACAGTGGCCCCTTTGAATATAACTAGCCAGCTTGTCAGTCTATTTCGATCTCCATAATGTCCCGTATCTCTTGATCATACATTACTCTCATTTTTGTTAGCTGAGTGTCCATAGTCTTAGGGTGCAAGGTAGTTATGCAAAGAGAACACAAAGGTGGTATACAGTGTATACCCAAACAACAACCACATATTGTCAATACTGGGACCAAGAGAATCATTGATATTTTCCAACCCCACTCCTTCAAGATGCCCCAAAGCCAACTTCCAATTGTCCAAGTCTAAGATCCTTGATGAATTTCTGAAGATAGTCTATGGAGATGTTCGATTGCTTCATAGACAGAAGGTGAATTATCAGGAATGTATACACAGCAGCTGGCACCGATGATGCGGCATGCTCCTCCACGGTCCGCTAGTACCACGTCCAGGACCATGCGATTTTGCAGGGTAACCAGACGGATCGCTTGGAGCTCAGCAGTGTTGTTGGTGAGGATGCCAGCAGTGACGTTCAGGGCGGTCTCTACCGCTTGGGACAGATGTCTGATGGCTCGGCTGTTTGCCATCAGCTCCCATAGCGGGACGAGCCCTTTTGCTGCGTCGAGGAACTGTGATGAGGCAGAGTCTGCTTGATCAATGTCTTTAGAACGCTTTTCTCGATGATGCCCTGCAGGGGCTGTGTAGGTTGGTGGCAAAACAAAGGCGATGTAGCACGTGCCCCCCCCAGTTTCTTGGGATCCAGGTGTAGGCTTTGGTTCCACAAACAAAGTACATATTGGGTGATGCAACAAGCGCTGGGGGGTTGGCAGTGTTCAAAGTCCTTACAATGCTACAGGTGCTGTGACCCACATTCTTAGTCCCACGGCCTTCAATGCATACAAGGCTAGAGACGTTCACCACAGATAGGGCCACAGTCAGTGTTGCAGCAGTTCTTTTCTTCAGGTAGGAAAATGTGGCTCTGTTAGGATTATTGAACACTTGCATTTCCACTCGTTCTTTGGAGGGGACATTAATCTGGAATGTCGCATTGAAGGTGTGAGGGCAGAAGGGGGCGGCTGTCCTTCCTGTTTTGTTTCGCCAGAACTCGTTGTAGAACTGGGCGATTGTTCCGTCGGAAGTGGCATTGTCTTTGTAACTTTCTTGTAGGAGCATCATCCAGGCAAGGCAAGATCCGTGAATAGAAAAGGGCGAAGGGATGAAAGGGATGGAATGTTCAGTGGCATGTGGTAACAGCCCACAGACCCAACAGTTGGTAGCATTGGTGGCAAGATTGTGCTGGTGCAACATCTGCACGAAAGAATTATTCCAGAATTCTTTGCGTCGTTCTCGGAGATGTGGCGGTAGTGATACCAGGTAGTGTTCTTTCTTGGTGGTTGGTTGCATGGTGGGTGACAATGTTCTGTATGCAGGTGCATTCTCTTCAATGATCCAGAGTGCGACCATTAGCAGGAGACAGGTGAGAAATGCGGCTACAAGTGCAATTGTCTTTATGCTGTGCAGGTTAGCAGTCTTGGTGTCTTTGCGGTGGTTTTGCAGGTGTTCAGTTTCTTCCATCATCTTCGAGGAGCTCAACAACTGTTAGGACCACAGACCCTTGTCTGGCGCTTTCCTGATAGCGTTGTTTGACTGTGCTACCGATCTGAGACCTTGACTTAGTTGGTGGCCTGGTCGTTGGAGCTCCCTCCTTTCGTCGATCTAAGGTTGTACCCTTTCCTGGATGGCACCGTGGGGTCAGGAAATTCTGATAGTTCGAGGGTGTCTTCTTGTGGGTAGCAACTCAGAGCTGGTCGGTCTCTCGCGAGTACTTCCTCTTGCACCTCCACCCCTTCACAGGTTGCCAGGGTTGGAGGGACTCGTTTGCAGTGGTGGGCATGCAGCCAGTTTCGTTTTCCTTCCACTCGGAGGGCAGTTCGGGTGGTGATCAGGACTTGCCAGGGGCCCGTCCACCTAGGCTCCAGATTCTTCGTTCTTTGGAAGTTGCGAATCAATACATGGTCGCCTGGCTTTATTTCATGTCCCGGACCCCTGGATATGTCAGGCAAGGCTTGCTGCACCTGTTGGTGGATAATTGTTAGCTCGTTTGTCAATTTATGCAAGTAATCCGACATTAATATGTTCGGGACATCGTTAATGGAGGTGGGTCTTGGTGCCGCCCAAATGCTCATAGGCCTGCCGAAGACCACCTCATACGGGGTCAGTCGGTGTTTGGTTGGGGTGGAGCGCATCGATAACAATGCCAATGGGAGGGCGTCGGGCCATTTCAACCCGGTCGTGGCAACTATTTTGGCTAGTTTTAGTTTCAACGTTGCATTGTGTCTCTCTACCAGGCCCGCTGATTGGGGGTGGAAGACGGCATGGAACTTTTGTTTTACCCCCAACCCTCTCAGTATGTTATGTATCACCTCGGCTACGAAGTGGGGGCCGTTGTCGCTCCATAAAATTCTGCAAAGGCCGTATCGGGGGAAGAATTCTTTCAGCAATACTTTTGCAGTGGCTAAGGCGGTATTGTTGCGGGTGGGATATGCCTCCACCCATTTGCTAAAAGCGCACACAACCACCAGGACATATTTTAGACCAAGGCATCTCTCTAGTTGAATGTAATCCATTTGAAGGATTTCAAAGGGGTGGTCAGGGACTCCAAACCCTCCCCTTGGTACTACTGTCCCCTTCCCTGGGTTGTGTTGTAGGCAGACTATACATTGTTGTACTAGGCGTTTTGCAGATTCTGCTATCTTGACGTTATGCCATACTCTGGTGATTAGTTCAATCATGGGGGTGGAGCCTATGTGTGCTGGTAAATGTGCCATGGTCAATATGGGGATGAGGTAGGCATTGGGTAACAGCCATTTATTTCCTTCTTTAGTTCTCCAGCAATCTTCCTCGTCTTTTAGTCCCACCTTTTCCCACTCGGTCAATTCGTCTTTTGTGCCTGTAGTCTGTATGTCCCTTACAGTGGTCCTAGCGTCAGTCCATCGTTCAGCTTGTGACCTGGTCACATACATTCATGTCGTAGTTCTGTCTCCTGCCGTGGCTCGGGCAGTAACGTCTGCTAGTGCATTTCCCTGTCCAATGAGATCAGTCACTTTCCTATGTGCTTGGCATTTTATCACTGCTAACTTCTTTGGGAGGAGGACTGCTTGCGTCAAGGCGGAGACTAAATCTCCATGCAGGATGGGTGTACCGTGTGAAGTCAGGAACCCTCTTTCTTTCCATAAGATCCCAAAATGGTGAACCACCCCGAAGGCATATTGGCTGTCGGTGTATATGTTAACTGTCGTGTCAGTCGCTAAGATACATGCTCGTGTGAGGGCAATGAGTTCTGCAGCCTGGGCTGAACGTTGGGGAATACGGGCTGTTTCCAGAACGGTTCGGGCTGTGGTGACAGCGTATGCAGCTGAGGTGGTGCCGTCGGGGAGTTTGATGCACGAACCATCCACCCATAGTTCTCCATCTGGTTCTAGAAAGGCGGTGTCTCTGAGATCTATTCTACTCTTTGTTTGTTCATCGGTTAGTGTCACACAGTCGTGTAGTGGAGTCACGCTAGGATCATTTTCGGGTAGGGGTAACAGTGTGGCTGGATTGAGGGTGGTGCATCGCTTTAGGGTAATGTGCGGTGCTAGCAGGGTCAACTCACATCCTGTCAGTCGGGCGCTAGTCAAGTGTTGGGTTTTGGTCTGGTTTAGTAGTGTGTCGACTGCATGGGGTACTAAAACAGTGACTGGATTGGAGAGTACTATTCCTTCGTTCTGGCGTATCGATACTGCTGCAGCTGCCACAGCGCGCAGGCACGCTGGCAGCGCTCTGACTACTGGATCGAGGGTGGCAGAGAAATATGCACAAGGGCGTTGTTTGTGACCAATTGATTGTGTTAGGACAGACAATGCACATCCTTCCCTCTCGTGCGTGTAGAGGAAGAATGGTTTGGAGTAATCCGGGGTTCCTAGGGCAGGCGCTGAACAAAGGGCATTGCGTAGTTCTTTAAAGGCTGACTGGCATTCGGGGTCCAGGGGAGAGGTGAGGGGATGTCTTTAGCTAGGAGGGAGAGAAGGGGTTTGACAATGAGGCTAAAGTTCGGTAACCACTGTCGGCAAAATGAGGAGAGACCTATCAAAGAGCGGACTTGTTTCTGATCTTTGGGGACAGGGGTGTCTAGAATTGTCTGGATCCTGTCAGGCGTGAGTTTCCTCCCTTCTTTGGATAAAAGGTGACCCAAATAGGTCACTTGTGATTTACAGAACTGCAATTTCTTTCGGGAGACCTTGTGACCATTCTCAGCAAGAAAATGGAGTAGTTTGATGGTGGCGGTGACGGCTATTGGTATGGTGTCCGCTGCTAGAAGGATGTCGTCTACATATTGTATTAGTGCCACTCCATCTGGCAATTGTATGGCGTCTAACTGTCTTTTAAGCGCCTGGCTATAGATGCTTGGGCTCTCAGTGTACCCCTGAGGTGCTCTGCAAAATCTGTACGAACGGGAGTTTAGGGTGAATCCAAATAGATAGCGGCTGTCCTTGTGTATAGGTATGGAAAAGAATGCGTTTTTGAGGTCAATTACAGTGAAGGTGGTGGCAGTGGAGGGGATTAAAGTCAAAATTGTCGTGATGTCGGAAACTACTGGGTATTGTGGCACTACGATTTTGTTTATCTCCCGCAGGTCAATGATGAAGCGGTAGGCTTTTCCGTCCCCCTCTCCCTGTCTCTTTACAATCGGTAGTATGGGACTGTTACAAACGTTGCTCACTACTTCCTCTACCACCCCTGCCTCTACCAAAGAGTGTATGATCTCTGTCAGTGCCTTCTCACCCTCTGGCGATATTTTGTACTGCGGTACTTTCGGTAGGGTTGCGTCCTGTCGTATTGTTACGTGTACTGGGTCAATCATCATTCGTCCTACGTCTGAATCAGCCCTAGCCCATAAGTGTGATGGCAAAGTGTCCAGTAGGGATGCGTCAGTCTCGGAGATGGGAAACATGTGCTGAGAAGGGTTCTCTCTATGGCGCTGGGGGTTGTCATATAGGACGACACGCACTCCGTCTGGTGAGCATCTGATAGTCGCATGGAAGTGTTTCAAAAGGTCGAGACCCATAATGGCGTCTGGGGTGTTGGAAGAGAGGAGGAATGTCGTTTCGACGCTATTGTTGTCAAGGTTAAAAGGGATCGGTCGGGACAAAGGGTTGGTGGAGGGCGTACCGTCAAATCCTATTGAGGTCACATGTGAGCCTGACAAGGGTGCCCTTGGAATCAGTCGTTTGGATAGTGCACTACGTGTTGCTCCCGTGTCTACCAGAAATGGCGACTTTGTGCCCAGGACCTCAGCGGTAACATAAGGGCCTTGCTGATCAACATAGAGCTCGACTGGATCCCTCCCTTGCCCCTGGCTGTCCTATGCAAAGTCGTACGTATTGTCATAATCTGTCTGTTGGTACTGATTCTGTTTGGGATGGTCAAATGTGTTCACTCTTCCTGGCCTTTCCTCGCTTGCTTCACTCGCGTACCCTCTCCCACGTCCTCTTCCTCTCTGTCCACTTGCTATTTCCCTCGCCCCTCTGCCCCTACAAGCTCCTAACAAAGCCGGGCATTGGGTTTTCCAGTGTCCATATTCTTTGCAAAATGCACATTGATCCTGTCCTAGTGTTAAAGATTGCAGGAATCGCTGTTAGCATGAGCTGAAAGCCATTTTGTACTTGGCAGCCATTTTAGTTAGCCATGTGCTCGCCATGTGCTTTCTCCCTCTTCCAGAGTCTTGCACATGCTCAGAGAGGCCTAACTGGTAGAATGCACCTGCTCCTAGTATACAACTGTCAAGCTATTCTTACTCATGTAAGCAGTTTAGTCTCCCTCCCACTTTGTGGAGCAAGCAAATTTTGTATGCCCATATTAGTCAATAAGCATGCTTGTATGTGCTAGGACCTCCCCTTGATTTTATGCTGACTATGTAACAAATACATATATAAGGACCCTGTTCTCTGCACTCATTAGAATGCCTCCTACTGTGGCCTGCGGGTACCGTAAGATGCAATCTCCCTCATCTGAGGTTAATAAAACATGTTTTTTTGATATTACAGCTTCTGTGCCAATCTCTTCTTTGTTGGTTTTAAGGACCAGATGTATCAGTGAACCCCTAAGAAGGTTTTTATTTCTACAAATGGCGCCCGAAAGTGGGACCTCATCGGTGCAGCGGCTATTCAAGGGAGTGGTCTTGAAGGGAGACAGGAATCTACTGAGGAGTACAGGACAGGAATCTACTGAGGAGGTACCCTGCGCACGGAGATTGTTTTGTCTTCCAGCCCAGTATATTTCTGGTCTTCCTGCTCTGATCCTCCAAGTGTTTGCCGCTCCCGACTGAGAACTTCTTTGGCGTGAGTATTTTAAAATGACCGTTAGGTCACTCAGAACTTGGCAGTTGGAACCTGGACACCATTTGATTGGTAAGAGCCGTTTTGCGGCACTTGCTGTTGGTTTGATGCCTTTGATTGGTAAGGTAGTTTTAGTAACACTTACTGTGGCTTTGTTTGTATGATTGGCCAATTTTGGAATTTGTTTTGAAATGATATATGCATTGCAATTCATATAGGCAGGTAATGAGGAGATTTTTCTCTAAACTTTGAAAATTTGAACGACACACATTGTGTTAAGTGTCACTTGGATAATATTATATTTGCTATAATATTTTTGGCATGCCTGTTACCAGTACACTTTGTTGAAAGTGTTGCTGTCTTGGAGGTACCGATATGGATTTAGTAAGTACTTAGTTGACTCCCTCAGAGGGGATACCTAAATAGGTTTAGGTATAGTAAAAAGATATTTCTTCCTTGGTGACTAAGTACCCCATGGAACTAAATATGTACATAAAACGGATCCGGATCTGCGCACTTAGTAACATTCATAAGTGGTGATATGCAGAGCGCTTTTTGAGTGTTCTACCAGCCAAAACTGGCGAATTTGGAGTATTTCAGTTTCTTGACCATGGAACAGTTTTTTGGGCTACTTTTGAGAGCTCTTCTTGTAAATATGACTTACAATTAGTATTTACAAATAGGTTGGTCTTGCGTACACTTTGTAAGCTGTCCTAAGTATTGATTTGTGGGTTAAGTGTGTGTTTCAATGTCTATGTGGGGTTTTTTGTTTGACATTGGTAATACTTGTGTGAGTACTCTGTGTACGAATGGCTAGCTTTAAGCGCGCTGTGTTGTGTCCTTCTGTAACTGTCTGAATGAGCTCAATGAGTTTGTTTATGTTTTTTTTGCTGTCATCATTCTGTTATGCAAAATGTCATTTAGTTCCTTACATATTAAATAAAAATCCAGAAATAAATTATGTAACATATGCTAAACAGCTGCATGTTACTATTTAAATTGACAGAGTAAGACACTATACATGTGTGCAAATTGCCACAATGCTAAAGATAAAATTAGAATTCGTATTCAATAGGATTAAAATAGGCCTCATACAGAGAGGTAGAAAAAACGAAATTGTGTGTTTTGTAATCAATAGACTTAAATGCACAATGTTATAGCCTTTTCCTTAAATACATTGTATTAGACATTAAAAGGCATGCACATCATTTGAGTGAATTTGGTTGTTGCTGAACTAAATACACATTATAGAAAGATAGATTTGACTGCATTGAAATGCCTCAGTTTTTAAATAGACTGTGACATGCCTTTCTTTCAGCACCCGAGAAAAAGCTTTCCGACAGCTGTGTTTAAACTAACTAACTAAAAAGCAACCGTTTGACACAGCAAATGGGGATTTAACTCTGTCAGGGTATTTAAAATAATAAAGGGTTTTTTTTTCCTGAGAAAGGCGTGAAAATTCGACGCCTGTTGACACACAACAGCTTCATAAATAGCATATGGCTATTCCTGCTCACGGCCACAGACAGGAATGCTGTGTCAGCGGTATTTTAAGTCAGTGTAAAGGGCCTGCCCTATTTTAAAAGTTTCAAAACACCAGTTTCATTATTTTGGATAACAGAGAACAAAATTGAGAGTAGGAATTTCCTTTCTTAATGCCTTCTTTACATAAGTATATCTGTGGTTCCAATGTTAAATGATAACTGTCCATTAAAAGTGGCGCAGATTTTTCCTGTTTTCAAGTAAGGCTTCTGTGCTTAGGGTTATGAATGAATGCGTTTAAATATGATAGGCTACGAATGAAGCTTGCTTTTCAAATGTGGAATCATCAAAATGGTTGGTTTTATTGATAAAAAATAAAAATTAATTATATGACAAAATATATTGTTAAAAACAAATGCTTTAAATTCGTTTTCTCATCTTTATAAAGCCTAATCATCATACTGTGAATTCCTAGCATCAAAGTTGAATTTAAGCAGTGCTGTAGCGCAATAAAAAGGGAACTTAAATGTGAAATGTCACTTTACCCAGCCGTACAAAACTTGTTTTTATAAGGGTATATCTTATGCATTTCTGATTTCCCATTCCTGGGCTATCTAGAGAACACTTTGGGGGTTCCTATTATGCAAAAATATTGTAGGATATTCATTTTTAAGTGCCCCTACCACCAAAGTCGAAATTGAGCTAAAATTCACAATTTTACAAGCAGTTCTACCACTCAAGGCAGTTTTAACGTGCTCTTAGGCTTCAATAAAAGTATACATATGCAAATATAGAATAATCAGCTGCCTCTGCATTACTAGATTGTACACCACTGTACATAAATGAAAATAAGTATAGGACTGCTTTTCGCTGTGATTCTCCAGAGTTGCTTTGCATTACAAAACCGCATGGCAAGCCTTGCACGCAAAAATGAGCAGCTGCTGAACGGGTCAAAGGTCGGAGTTCTGTATTTAGCAACTTAGCAGGGTGAAGGGTAATGTTTGCTTTGACACTTCGACCTCTGAAAAGTTTTTTGACAGACGAGATGATAGCGCAAAGAGAGAAAGAGAAGCTTTGCTTCCTATTTTTGGCAAACACGCACAGTCATATGAAACGAAGAAAGACATCCCTCAGTTGAACATTGATCTGCCAGGTATCAAAATAATGGTTTTAGTTTAAAGAATACTGTGTAGGGGCTACGATAAGGAGGAAATGGATTTTAATTTGCATTCATGCGCCCTAATGTTAATCTAGTACAATTGCTGTAGAAATTGGTTTAAAGTTACCTCAATTTGCATTGTGTTAGACTGAATCAGAGAATAGCCACTTTATAAGATATCTCCTACAAGTTTGTTTGTGCCCAGTTGCTATAAATAGGGGTTGAAAGTGTTGACAGAAGTAAAACCTGTTTCCGGTTTTCCTACTGTCAAAATGGGGGAAGGAGGCTAGCTCCTCTACAAATTAAGGGTAGGCAAAATTATGTTTTCTCCCTTCTTTTTCTCACTTTTTTTGAGTCTGTCTAAAACTGTCTAGGAAATGGCCATATGACAGTTAAGGCACTTTGCATTGTTCATAAGGCGGCACACAAAATGGGGCCTAAACCATTACAGAGAATGTTTACTTGGTATTCCCCAGCTAGAAGTCTTCGTTCCTTGGCAGCCCACCTAGTATGTACCCCACGAGTCAAGAAAACCCGACTAGGAGGTAGATCATTTGGCTATGCAGCCGCAAGGCTGTGGAATACACTACCAAGTGAACTCAGACAGACTGATGACTTACTGCAGTTTAGAAAAAGCTAAAAACCAGGCTCTTTCCAAAAGAATAGCCTTGAGAGATTGGCGCATGATGATTCATAGTTTTATAGCTGCACAGTGATTTAGGTAATCCCAGCGCCAGGATGCCCGTTGGGTGACAGCTGCGCTATATAAATGCTACTTACAATTACAATTACAATTGGCTATTCTGTAATACTGTTTTAAAATTGTTAGAACTAATAAAAACATGAAACACATAAGCTATGTTACTGCCCATCCTGTATGAAAGAATGAGTAGAACAGATTGATGTTCCCTTATTTGATCTTTAAGGAAAATTGTATAGTGGGGGTTTCTGTTCAAAAATCTCAGGTGGCAACACTATTATTGTTTATGTTATTCTCATGTTCTATACAGTTTTGCAAGGGCATTGCTAGTCTTTTATTAGCTAGCCTGTGTAAATAAGCTGACAGCCCTTATTAGAGCTGGAGATAGGGTTTTTTTCCTTTTGAAAATGATGTTGCATAGTCCAGATCGTGAAAAGTACAATGCAGGAAAGACGCTCATGTGATCCTTAGCAAACATTTTGAAGGAAAATATTGTTTTATAGGAGTTTGTTTGTCATAACATGTTCTGCTGGAGAAAACGTACTCACTATGTTGAAGTTTAGTTCTTTTTGCAATAAGAATCCCTGTTAGATTAGCAGTTTTAGATTTTCCTGCTGCACCTATAACATGAGAGCATGGTCCTAAGCATAACATGTAAGAGAAATTATTTTACAAGTGTCTGCAGTCCTGTACAAGTAATGTAAAATCTATGAGTAAAAGTGTAGAACATTTCCTTTTCTGGAGGGTTCTTCAGATTAGTAATATAGGAATACACCAATGTAAGTATTTGGAGTATGTCTGTATTGTTTTTCTTTTTTCCTCAGAATTTAGTAAATGAACACAGACTTCCTTGGCTGTTTGGGATTGGGTGATGTATTACTCTTGTCAGTTCACCAAAACGTTCCTTTTATACTTGCCAATAGGTCCAGGGTTTTCTACTCTCAGATAGATGAAGTGGTTCTTGGGTGCCTTGCTAATGTATGGGGCGCCCCAGGACTAAGGAAGTATTCTGAGACTATCCTCTCTGTTGTTAGATTATTTCTGTGCCTTGTCTAAAGACCTCTTGTTCTGTCCACCAATAGATATTTGCTGCCTTACAACCATTGCCAGAGGGGCCCGGACATCAGATCCAGCCTGGGAGTCAGCGTCACTCCAGTTTGAAGCCAAAGTGAAGGAACCAGCATAGGCGTTGCTGGCAACTAGGACCTCAGTGAAGGCGGAAGCACTGGGACGTGAAGTGTGTACCCCTGCCACTGTCTTGGGCGAAAGACGGGGTTACAAATCAGGATGGAGAAATCTTTGTGTGGATCCAGTTTTTGATGCCCAGCTGAGAGAGTCACAGAACGACAAGGACGGCAAGGAGGCTTTTGCTTGAGGTGACCCCCTTTGAAACAAGGGTTGCTTCAGAGATCCTAGCATCAGGCCTTTGAGTCCTGGTCCCAAGTGAATGCAAGTCTACGCCTTTGTTTGTTGATCAAGAGATGCCCGAGCACACTGGATGCAATTTGTGCCCCAACAAAAGAGCAGTGTGCCAGAGGTGCAGATACAGGAGTTAGGGAAGGACTTGAGTTTAGGGTACAGGTGCTATGCCCTTGGTGCCTGTTAGATTAAAGTGAAGAAAACTGTTGCACTGCCTGAGACACTGGATAGGATCATTGAGGGTATTTGCCCTGGGGGGGTGATTGCCCTAACCTGAAAGAAAGACTTTTTCTTCTCCGTGATTCTTGAGTTGCGAGTTGTGCAGCTCCACCGTGGGAACAACAAGAGCCTGCCTGTGAGGCTCAAAACGGACACAGGGAGAAGACTCCCCTCTGGCTGGTGGTTGTACTAGAACTTTCCCAAGGACTCTTTTTTTTTGTTAGTAATGTACCCCTTTGGTCGTCCCATTTTTGAGGAGGAGCAGCCCTTTGCGGCTCCTTGTCCTAATTCCTATGGCCTTGTGTGGTCCTCCTGGTCCCCCGGAGCCACAATTGTTTTTTGTAATAATATGTCTGATTGCTTTAATATTTTTTAAGAGTAATGTTTATTCTGCACGAGAAAAGTTCATCTGAGCATGTTACTTTACTCTTTTCTTAAGTATATTTATTGATAATTCAGCCCTCATAAAATACTGAGAAAGTCTATTGAAAATGTTTTTATTAGGTATGTGCTGTTGGTTATTTTTAAATTGACTTAACGAGCCCCCATCAGAGCCCTGAAACTTAAAATTAGACTAGATGGTTTTGGTATTTGCTTTCTGCTTAGGATTGGAAAATATTGAGATTTCTGTTTGAGATAATAGTCATTATTCTCTCTTGCTACCTGTATGACCCAATGCTCTGTTCACTTTGTACTCCTGCTTATACCTTGTATATACCTGCTTAATGAAATGTTTAGAATGTAAATACCCACCTAGCATAGGATATTGATGAATTTATAAGAAGAAAATGTGCAAAATATGGTAATGTCTTTAGCTCATGCTAAAAGGATCGTCTGTTAAAGATTGCAGGAATCGCTGTTAGCATGAGCTGAAAGCCATTTTGTACTTGGCAGCCATTTTAGTTAGCCATGTGCTCGCCATGTGCTTTCTCCCTCTTCCAGAGTCTTGCACATGCTCAGAGAGGCCTAACTGGTAGAATGCACCTGCTCCTAGTATACAACTGTCAAGCTATTCTTACTCATGTAAGCAGTTTAGTCTCCCCTCCCACTTTGTGGAGCAAGCAAATTTTGTATGCCCATATTAGTCAATAAGCATGCTTGTATGTGCTAGGACCTCCCCTTGATTTTATGCTGACTATGTAACAAATACATATATAAGGACCCTGTTCTCTGCACTCATTAGAATGCCTCCTACTGTGGCCTGCGGGTACCGTAAGATGCAATCTCCCTCATCTGAGGTTAATAAAACATGTTTTTTTGATATTACAGCTTCTGTGCCAATCTCTTCTTTGTTGGTTTTAAGGACCAGATGTATCAGTGAACCCCTAAGAAGGTTTTTATTTCTACACTAGGTCTTGGCGTCCTACATATGATGTCGATGAATTGTTTCTAGGTGGCTGTACTCTAGGGGTATTCTGCTGGTATCCTCCCCTATATTGCTCCCTTCCTGTATTCGCCCCCTGGAGTTGTGCTACCATTACCATTTCCTTCAAGTCCTTCTTTTTCCTTTCTGTAGCCCTGTCATTTTCGTTTTTCTGATGCTCATAGTACTGGGCCATTTGGAGAAAGGCCGCCGGTTTAGATGCTGCACAACTACTTTCGCTGGCTTGTAATTTCTGGGATACATCTGGCAGTAGTCCTTTGACATAGTTCTGCACAAATAAGTGGTGTCCGGTTGCGGTGGACATGTCTTGTCCACTGTAATCGGAGAACACCGTTTCAAATCTGGAGAAATACTCTGAGACATCCTCTTGTGGTTTCTGGCGGCATGCGGTTACTATGGACCAGTATATCTTTTTCTCTGGGATCAGCGTTTTCACTTTCTGCACTATTTTGTCAGGGAGGTCCAATATTGCTTTAACCGGTTTTTGACCAGGGTTCCGCTGTTTATCTAATGTGTTGAGTTGTTCCCAGGTATGACCAAGCAGTTCGGTATGGTCTATTTTCCTAATCTGTTTCCACACATCTGCTGGCAAACATAACCCGAAGAACAAGTCTATGTCGGCAAGTGTCATTATTGTTGATCCCAGAGCGGTACCTAGCTTGGTGTAAAAGGCGGTGGGGTTCTTTCGTAAATCCGGTAAAGATTTACGGAACGTCAAAATGTCCTGTCTGTCCCATGGTTGATACACCCAATTGTAGACCACCCTTCCTCTAGCGTCTTGATGGTTCATATCGTCATGAGTCCCTTGTCCTCTAGGAGGTACCCAATAAGGGGCAGCTTCTTTTATCGGCATCATGCTATCTGGTTTTTCCACCGGGGGTCCTGCTATCTTAGATGTCCTGTCCTTATCTATCCGTCCTTGTTCCACGAGGTGACGGAATACCTCCAGTGTGGATGAAAAGAGTTCTGTAACATCGTTGTCGCCTTCATCTCCGGTGTCTACCTTCCTATAGAGAGCCACTAGCCGCTCGGGCCCTACATCTTGGTACTTCTCTTCATATGCAGTAAGAGTGTGGTAACAGAGACGTACAATAAAGTATCGTTTGCGGTTTTCAACATAGGAGTTGCATATGTCAGTTACATACTCTTCTGTCTCCTTCCTATCTATGAGGGATTTAACTATTTTATCAATGCCTGCTCGCTCATTTTTACTTAATCGCGGGACCCTGGGCGCTCCTTTTTCTTTTGATCCTACCTCTACTACTGTATCCTTTGATGAGGCATTTGGTGTGGGTGACTCGGTGGGAGCAGAGGCGGTGGAGACTGAGACGATCGTGCCATCTCCGGCTATACTTTGGTGGTCCTGGCGTTGTGCTACGGGGTGAGTAGGGGCGTAAGGGGGTGGCATGTATATGATTGGGGGACCTAACAATAAATCATCATCTACCCTTTGTTTTGCTGGTAACTTGGGGTAAAGAGTCGAGGGCGTTCTAACAGGGCATTGACCTGATATTTTTGATTCCTGTTCCTTTTTATCGATTTCCTTTTCTTTTAGTTTTTCTTCTAATCTTTTACAGGCTTGGTAAGCTGATTTTCGCATTTCTTTATCTTGTCTAGCTTCGTCCCTTTTCTTTCTTTGAGCTGCCTCTTTTCGCCATAGACCAAAACTGTCAAACATGGCTGGTCTAGTTTTCTTTTTGTGGAGAGCTAATTCTAACGTTTCTATTTTAGCGGGATCGAAAGCTCCCGTCAGTGGCCACTGATTTACCCGGTCCTTCCTAGTGTATTTATGCCATAGTTTGCTGTAAGCTACGGTGGCTAATCCATACTTTACGTACATGTCCTTGTTAGGGGTGCCTTCCGGCGGTGCCGGCTGACTGACCTCTAACGAACGGTCGGGTCCAAAACAATTACAATCAAACAATCTAGAGAAAACAGGCATGACGTATTTATCGGTCAAAATTAATATCTCAATCAATCAATTTAGACAAAAAGTCTGCACTACCTGTCCTTCGCTGCCTGCAAAGAGAGAGAATATTCCTATTCTTCGTTGTTTGCAAGCAGGGAAATGTCGCAAATAACTCAATATCAATAAAGGAATGCTAGTATTTCAATCAAACTATTCAATCAATCAATTTAAGTCGTTTTTTCACGACCTTACCCGGATCGTATGGACAGTTCTTCGTCTTCCCCTTCCAGCGCCTGGTTGTCCTCTCACTCCAACAATCAATGCGGCGTTCCTCTAAGGTCCCAGTCAGGACCGCAGGTCACTCGAGAGAGGTCCGTTCGGAACTGGTGAAGTTCAGTCGATCGGCAGCCAGACAAGGGTCTTCTCAGGCAGGTATACCCCAATCGTTTAGTCGTTCACTCCGTCGTTAGGACCTCTCTACCGGACCCACGCGTCGCTGATGGGCCCCTACGTTTGGGCGCCAATTTGTGAAAGGCAGCGAGTCTTCTAAGACCCTCAATGCTGCCTGGTGCAGGGTTCCACCTCTAATTCACTTTGGGTTTGCTATCAAAATAATGAGGCAAGCGCTGGAAACTGGAAGACAAGAAAAAGGTTTATTTCTCATGAGGAGATCACGTCAACTGAGACACCGGGATGTCTGAGGGAAGTGTTCTGCTGATACTCCTTTGGCTCTTCCTTTTATACAGGTTTGACACAATGCATTTGTTTTGTCAACATGGTTACACAAGCTTGGGGTCCCGCCCGGGCAGGTTGTCACACAAGCCCAACAGTAATTCTCTTCCCACCCAGGTCAAACAGACAATCTTATCTTGCAGCTGGACCTTGCTTCAGGGTCTAAAACATGTGAGACCGGCCAGATCTAAGTCCGTTCTGTTGATAAAAACAGGTCCCATTGTTGGTAATAACAAGTCTTGCTGTTCGCAGTGCAATAAATCATGTTGCAAGAGTCTTTTTGGTGTTTGGAACCTGTTAGTGTAACTAGGTGCAGTGAGGGGTAGAGTGTCCAAAGGTTTGCCTGAAAACAGAGATGAGAGGAAAAACGAGTTTGTGGCAGCAAGTGGCGCTGAGGTTTGTTGTGGCAATAGAGTTTATAGCCCCCAGCACACATACCAGGTCGGTCAGAGGGTCAGAGGGATGCTAGTAAGGGCAGGGTGAAACAAAGGTGACCAACAGAGTACAAAATGGCTGTGATAGATTAAAATGACTGCAACTTATGTGCACATAGAATTCCACCAGACAAGATGGCGCAGGTAATGTTCATGATTAGCGTTTTGCTTTTAACATCACCACTACACGTTTCAGTATGCATTTGAGAGGCATCAATGCATAGGTAGAATCCTGATGTTCACAGATGAGAAGTACAGGTGAGATAGTTCAACGTAGAAGCATATGAGCACGTTCAGGCAAGAATGTTCTTGTCTTCATAGATATTTATTATCTTGTTTTTAGCTCTATTGTCAAACCTGTTGTGTGTCTCTGGAACAAAAGAATTATAATAGAAGAACAGAGGATTCGTACAGTTCAAAACTGTAAACAAGGTAATCAGATAGTCTTACATAAGTGATTAGGTAATTCTTCCTTTCCTAAATTGTGGTCTAGAATATTGCTTTTGTTTTTAAGGTTAAAAGAAGTGAATCAAAGACTCCAGAAGTTAGAACAAGGATCTTGGCTGGTCCAGGTGGTGGAGTTACGCTGTGCCTTCTTTTTCTTTGTCTTCTTGTCTTCTCGGTTTAAATCCCCTTCCCCCCGGAACACCTGCCAAGGCTTCTGTTTTCCTCAGCAGCGCTGAGAGGTGTTCTGGAGAGGTTGGAGAACTACTCATCACCCCTGCAGATGATCCTGGTTTTCAGGTGAGTGCTTGGACAAGCATCATAACACTAAATGACTGGTGGAAGGCTGGCCTTATTGATGATGATGAGTACACGTTTTTAAAATACGACAATCCACGGGTTCCTTGCCTGTATCTTTTACCAAAGGTGCATAACCATCCCTCCAAACCACCTGGAAGACCGATTGTCTCCTCTAATGGAGGACTCCTGGAGAACACATCTATTTTCCTGGATCATTTTTTGGAACCATTCGTAACTGATTTGAGATCATACTACAAAGACAGTACGGACGTCTTGAAAAGAATCCATGATATCAAATGGGACAAGGGTCTCTTGATGATCTCTCTAGATGTTTGTTCCCTTTACACCTGTATAGACCAAGAAAAAGGTGTAGAAGCTTGTTTGTACTATCTCCAGAGGCGAACAATTGACATGTTTGATCATACATCAATGTTGAGGCAAATGATGTTGTGTTGTCTACAAGAAAACATCTTTCTGTTTGACAAAACATTATATCGACAAAAATCTGGTACCGCCATGGGCACCTGCTTTGCCCCCAGCCTAGCGAACCTGTTCCTGGGCTGGTGGGAGGAGCAGGTGGTATGGACTGATACCAATGAAAAGTATACTTAACATGTACCCTTATGGTTAAGGTATATCGATGATTTTTTCATCATCTGGGATGGGGGTAAGAAGCTAGCTTTGAGGTTCATCAGGTCCCTATCTTGTAACACCCTGAATTTGAGTTTATATATATATGTTTTGTCAGTTCATGGCCGCTGCCATGCTCCAAACCGAAGGGAGAATCGGCGGCATGCGAACGGAGTCAGCCACTCTCCATACAAATTGCACATAATCCTTTCCGCTCCCTCTGAAGAAAGGTTGCCAACACAACAAAGTCATATAAACCTCATTTATTACATCGCTGCTAAAGGGCAGTGATGAAATATATGAGGTTTGTACGACTCTGTTGTGTTGGCAACTTTCTTCAGAGGGAGTGGAAAAGATTATGTACAATATTTATATCCTATGTCTCCAACCAGTTGATCACAAGCTACCCGTAGCTCCCAGACACCTTCAGAGTAGCTCACACCTTAAGTTCATTTTTAAGTAAGTCAAGGTCATATTTTTCTTTTATAGTTAAGGGAAGGCTGTGTTTATTATACATTATTATCATCAGGCTGCAGAAAGTAGGGCCTGATTAAGAACAGGGCACAGTTAGATTTATGACCCAGGCTGGATCTGGGGCACAGAGGTCAGCAATGGAAGCACTGAGGTATTTAATTCTTTGCCAATAAAATTCCTTGTCAACTCAATATTGGAGCTGTGAACAAATTTATGTTTCTGAAGGCTTTTAAATGGGAGAAAATTAAAATGAAAAGTTACCTTAACGATTAACTTAAATCGTCGTTTTATTTTTCTCCCACTTCAAAGTGTTGCATTTACAAACAGCAGGCCTCTTGCTCCCAGTGGCCAGTAGACACTGTGCCATAAGTAAAACAGAAAAATACAGCCATTTTTTTTAATGAGAGAAATTTAAAGTGCTGAAAAATGTTCCATATTCTGAACATTTTTGCAGAACATTTTTTTGCACTTTAAATTTCTCACATTTAAAAAAAGAAATTATTGTATGTTTGTGCTATATATGTAACGGTGCCACATATGGTGAAAGGTATGTCCTGGGCTGCAAGTACATATGACACAGGCTCTCAGTCATCCATACAAACATATCCCATTCATACGCGCACACGTTCATACATCCCCAAAGATCACACGCTCACTGACACACATGGCATCCTTGTCATAGTGCCCCTACTCTAAGTATTTTCTTCAAATCACAGTATCTGGCTCTATGGACATTAGGCTTAAAGTCAATGACTCTGCGTGTGGTAACAATGTATGAGTTGTTTAACATTCAGTAGCTCACAATGACATATGTTATAGTTAGCTCAAATAACTTTAACTACAGAATTTCTATGGTATTGCACGAGTGAAATCTGAGCCTAACTATAACGTCCCTATAATCTTTGTTTTTTTCTGTGAATTTCTAGGGTTTTTTAATTCTATTTCCTAACTATAACGCCCCTGTAACCTTTGTTATTTCCTAACTGTAACCTGTAAACTTTAAGAATGGGTGTGTGAGTGGCTATATAGGTCAATGAGTGGGTGTATGAGTGGCTGTATGGGTCTGTCAGTGGATATGTGAGTGGCTATATAGGTCTGTGAGTAGGTGTGTGAATGTCTTTGTAGGTCTGTGAGGGGTTGTATGAGTGCCTGTGTGGGTCTGTGAGTGGGTGTGCAAGTGCCTATGTGGGTCTGTAACTGGGTCTGTGAGTTGCGCTTGCTGGAAGCAGAGTGTTTGCTTTTTCTTGACCGGAGCTGTCAGCTCCCACCAAGCAAAAGTGAACAGCTATCTACCGAGGGTGGGCACCTCGGGAGATAGCAGGTGCCAGCCCTGGGGGGGGGGTGGCGGTCCCCAGGGCCATATATGGCTCCAGACAGGGCCGGACTGGCCGTTGCGGGCACCGGGCGTTTCCCCGGTAGGCCGCCAGGGAGGAGGCCGGTTTTAGGCCCTGGGGGGCCATTTTTGTTACCGGCGGCCGGAACTATCGGCCCCCTGTAACAAAAATGGCCGAAATCGGCCGTATCAAACAGCTCGACTGCACCCCCCTTCTCACCCCCAGGGGGGCCGGCCGAGCTGTTTGCCAGGGCTGGTTTCGTTTTCCAGTCCGGCCCTGGCTCCAGGAAGGGGGTCGCATGGCCCCCCTCCTTTGCTATGCATGGGCCGGCCACGGGTAGGTGGTGGTCCCTGAGGCCATATATATGGCCTGGGAGGGGGGCCACGTGGCCCCTCCTCCATGTTTAAATTTTGGATTTGGCCCTGGGGAGCTGGTAGTCCCTGGGGGGCCATGCGGACACCATCCATATTGTTTATTTTAGTGCCAGGGAGGATGTGGTTCCTAGGGCTTCTAAAAGCCCTGGGGGGGCTTCGTGCAGCCACCCTCATTTTTTAGAAAGCCCCGGGAAGGGGGTGGTATCTGGGTCTCGGGGGACATACATGGTCCCCTCTATATGTATATGTAGCCCTGCGGGAGGTGGTGACCCCGGGGCATAAAAATTCCCTTGAAGGGGACACATGCACCCTCCTACATTATTTTTGATAAAGTATGCATGCACGAAGGACCTGGCCCACCGGGGGCTACATTAAAAACAAGTGCAGAGGACCGCGTTTGTTTTTATTTTTTATTTTTGCCACAGATTCACAAGTCCATCGCGATTTCGTGGCACTTTTCTTTATAAGTTGTTTTTTGCCCTGGGCTAAGTGGTCAGGGTATTCCTACCCTGCCCATTTTTCTTTTTTTTTATCTTTTTTTTGGTACTCGGCTGAAGCCAAGTCCCAAGATGGCTGCCAACACTACCTTGTTGAAGTGTTGCCAGCTAAGCAGATATCACAACAGGGACTGTTGGAGACTCGAAGGATTCCGCGCCTCTAGAGATACAAATTTGTTTTTCTTTTAATATCTGAAAAACTACTGAATGTATTTACACTAAATAACAAAAAGCACTCTTTCTGGACCAAGAGCAAGCTTTCTGCCAAATTTGGTGTAATTCTGTCCAGCAGTTCGGACTGTAGTTGTGTCTAGAATTCCTATGGGAATTAACATGGAAAGCATACTTTTTTTGACCCCCTCCTTTTTCTCGACCCCTGCTTGATGGATAACCCTGAAATTGTCCATGCACATTTAGAATCACCGGTACACTTTTTTTTGAAAATGTTGTGAAGATTCATAAAACGGCACCAAAGATATGGGCAAGTCAAAAACTGCTTTTTCTATGGAAACTAGGTCCTAATTATAACTATCTACTGGCGACTGCCACTAGGTAATATAGATACATATCTGGGTAGTTATAGTTAGGGCCACATTTCCATAGGAAAAGCATTTTTTGGTTTGCTTATAACCAGGGAGGGGGACCACTTGCCCACCTCCCCTAAACGGTATTGGCCCACAGACCCTATCTTTTGGGGCCCAAAATTAGCAGTGTCCCTGGGAGCCCTCCCCCAAGACACAGTGGTTACCTGCCTGGGAAAGTGCGGGTATACACTGACCACACTCTCTCAGGCAGGGGACAGATCTTTGCTTCTGCTTTGATGGAGCAGTAAAATAATGCTGCTCCCGCTTGAGCGAAAGCAAAGGAAAGCAAAGGAAAGATGCTGGCTCCCACCAGCACCCGTTATGGTTCTGGCTGGGGCAGCAAGGGCCTTGGGACTACATCTGTGGCCCCCAATGTTCCTTGCAGTGTTGGTGCCCTGGGTGGGCACCGGGGCACCTACCAGAAATGTAAAAAAAGGGCTGGCTCCCGCCTGGGTAGCAGACTGGTGCTGCAGGGACCTTGAGGCTCCCCGTGGGGGGCCCCCCAAAAAGTTGAGCTGTGGGTACACCGGGTGGGTACCGGGGCACCCACTTAAGGACAAAAATCCAGTCTCCCATTGGTATCAACTATGGATGCCAGGTGTGAAGCCGGATGGGGCAGCGGGGCCCCTGGGTCACCCCGCAGCATTACACAAAATTTTAAATGTGGGTATCCTGGGTGGGCACCAAGACACCAAGAAAAATATATATAAAAATATACAAAAAAATGAATAATAAATGAGCAGCATGAGCCGCTCAATTATTATTCACTGCTCCTTGTAGGAGCGCTCGTAATGCCCTGCGAGGGCTCTTTATAATTTTTTTAGCTTGGTGACATTCCTAAAAGAGGCAGGGGCTGCAGAGAGTGCATCAGCCCCAAAGCAACATTAAAAGAAACAGTAATTCTTCTGGGTCATTAAGTCCATGGCCCCACGAGAATTTACCATAATTTTCAAAAGCACTCCTTGCTGGACCTATGCTCTTCAGATGAAGTTAAAGGCCCTCTTTTGTTTTATGATTGCATATTGTGAGCTGAAAAATTTAAAAAGAAAGACATTTTTTTTTTTTATTGAAACCTTATTGCAATTTTTTATGATAATAATTTTTACAAACCAAGGCATTGTGTGAATTACTGAAATATACATTTGATTAAAAATATTGGTGAAGATGATAGGTTTGCTTGATATATATCTTGATATGTTCACCCCTTGATAAAACCAATAGGCACACTTCTTCTATTTTGGTGTTTTGACTCTTTTACAAAGTCTGCGGCCAGGACCTGCAAGACCAACCGCAGGCTGCGCATGCCAGAAGGCTGTGCGCAGCATGGGGTTGCTTGTCTGCGAGCTGTTAGATGCAGGCCCTGCAGCTAGCACCACACCACTCACGGCGGAAGGCCGTACGCAGTGTTGGTTGCATGCCTGTTAATGTTTGGAAGCAGGGCCTGGCCATGGCCCTGCGGCTAACCGCTCGCCACGGTGTGAGGTTGGTGTTACAGAATACTTTACATTAAAAAACCCTAGAAATTCACTTAAAAAACAAAGGTTAAAATGACATTATAGTTAGGATTTATAATTATTATTTTACTTTTTGCTTCGCTAATAACTTTGAGGAATCTTCATGGAACTTTCTAAAAACAAAGTTCATCCTCAGCTCCTTCCTGAAAAGTTTTGGGGTGATTTGTCAAGTGAGGGCCGAAAAAGGGGGGGGGGGGGGAGGTGTCTCAAAACATGTTTTCCTAATGCAGGTCTCCATATTAAAATTAGACACAGCTGCAGCCAAAAAGGCTGAAAGGAATTACACCAAATTTAGCAGAAAGCTGGCCTTGGTCCAGAAAGCATACTTTTTGAGATTTAGGGCTTGATTTAGATTTCGGCGGATGGGTTACTCCATCACAATGGTGACAGATATCTTGTCCGCTGAAAACTAAATCCCATAGGAAATAATGGCATTTAGATTTCGGCAGATGGGATTTAATTTCTAAAGGAGGGTGCTGGGGTATCTGAAAATTCCTCACTTTAAGAATTAGATGCTGTAACTCACAATGTGGTAACCTTTCGCACTCTTAGAAAATATAAGAATGCCAGTCAATCAGTTGACTTACCAGAATTCCTTTCACATTGGGTGTCAGGGTGAAGGATGATATCCACTTTTCTTTTCTTATCTCTTTTCTTTCTCTCTTTTCTTTTCTCTTCCCTTTCCCTTCTCTTCAAAGTTTGATTAACTTCGCTCTAAAGAATGAGTAGTACTCTCCACTGTATTTTAAAGCAAAGTTTGGGCGTCCCCCATTCTAAAGCATCCCCTTTAATTTTCAGATACCCCAGCACCCTCCTTTAGAAATTAAATTAACAAAGGGAGGTCCTGAAGAAGGTGGTTTTTGAATCAATTCACCCACCGAAACGTGCGTCGACAGTATGGACATCTAGCTGGCAACATAATCATGATTAACCAGTGAAGGATTCTCAATCATGATCCAATAGTGTATGCCTTTGTAGCTGGTTGAAGGATGTGTGTGAAGAATGCATGAGTATGTTAGATTAGGGTGTGATGTGATGTGAGGTAGTTGTGGTGCTTAGATAGATTACTATATGGGGTTATCATTATCTTTCGCAAATCAAACATGGAATGAATATCAATTAAAAATGCTGAAATGTTGAAATGTTAAAATGTTGCGATGATAAATTGAAAACAATGACATTGCATATGAAAAACATTTTTTTAAATAAAAAGTCATGTTTTTGTACTAAAAAAATTGTTTTTAACTTTTGATAAATTGAATCGAAATAAAAAAAAGAATGGATTTGAATGAATAAACTTTTGTGAATATTGTGATATTGCAAAAATAGGGGAGCCCAATTGAGCTGTTGGAAGCCAATGGTGAATTTGACATAGGTCAAGTGGGAGCGCTCTTGTAGCAGATACATATATCATTCCCTTGGGACACCTCATCGTGAGGATATGGATGGCCAGTGCCCTTGACAACCGCGATTTGTTGTGGTAACATTAATAGATTCTGCACATATAGACCATCCATCCAGCAGATGTTAGAAATCCAGTTTGAATCAGGAGGAGCCCACAGTCATTTGTCACTCCAAACACATATTTTGAGTCTTTATTCACGGTTACAATATTTTTCTTGGCCAGGATACAGGCTAGAGTGAGTGCAATAAGTTCTGCAACCAAAGCAAATTTAGCATTAGGCAACCTGCAACTTTTTACAATTTGATATATATGGCATATAACATAACCTGTGAGCGACCAAGATGCCGTCATCATTTTTGAGCCATGAACCATCAGTAAACTACATCAATTCACAATTTGGAGTGGAATGTCAGTTAAATCAGTACAGGCCTTGGAGATAGGTAAAGTAACAATCAAGCAGTTGTGGAGAGTTCTCCCTATTCAAGGGCGGGCACCAGAGATGCAGGATTCAAAGTGGGACAGCAAACAAGAGAAATAGAAGATTTAGAGATTAACAGTATGTTGTATCTTGACAATGCTGCAGAAGAGAGGTTTTGGTAGTGAGAAGAAAGGCAATAACAGCATGAGGTGCAGCAACAATCAAAGTGGAAAAGGAATGAATTATTTATTAAGCACAAAAATACACCATGGTGGCAACTTGGCACTAACAGAACAAGAGAAGAAAAGGAGCAAAATAATAGCAGTGTCTTACAGACTATATGGAACTGATCTTAACAGGTAGTGAACAATTGTCTTTATATTTAAACAAAAAGATAGGCTTTTAATTTTTTGTGGAAAACTCCATAATCAACAATTGCTCAGAGGGTACTTTGTAATTAAATCCATGCCTTAGAGGTTTGAACGGAAAAAGTCTTTCCTCTAGATGGGCTCATTTGGAACAGGGAACAATCACCTTGACCTCTATGGCAGATCCCAAATCATGCTCAGGAGTATATTTGGTAATGTAGGCCATGAGAGCAGGGAGCACAAATAAACCTTTAAAAAGTACCCTTTGCTTAATTGGAAGCCAGCGCAGTTTACAGCTGGTTTCAGTGGTGTGCTCAAATGGACACATTCCAAGAACTAGCCTTACAACTGTAGTCTGGATCAGTTGAAGCCTGAACAAAGATTATTCTGGCAAGCCCAGATAGTAGGCCTCGACATCGTTGATCCTGCAAAGTGTGGATTATTCACCTACCATAGCCCGAAACTCAAACAGGATGCGGGACTTGTTTGTTGGTGGATTGTGTAGGGTAATGGTGCTCCTGGGAAATACGCAGTGAGTATATACTAGTGTACAATTATGATTGCGGTGCATAAGGGTCGGGAGAGCCACCCTCCTCCCCAATGTGTGGATAACCACTGAAAAACCAAAACAACAGTCCCTTGCACACGCCGACAGTATATATTATGTATCATTGACAATAATAAAAAACACTCTTGTTCCTCCGTTGAAACAGTCACTTCAGTTTAATCTTGAGATCCTTAGCCAACACATGTTTCGTCGCGCTTAATTGTTGTGCGCAGCGACTTCTTCAGGGCTCTAATCTCTTTGTATGGATGCTCAGTTCCGGTTGTATTTCCGACCCGGAATGGGTTATAGTACTCCAGTGGTATTTGCACAGTAAAGGGCAACAGTGATTACTGTGTCCAAGATCTGAAAGAGACACGTTAGTGACAGATTCCTTACCTTAGAATATCCCCAGGCGTCAGGCTGGATCCGGAAAGTTTTTTGCGTAGCAGTACCCTTGCGCGTCGGTAGGCGGCGTCGTGCGGCTCCGCGTCCGTCGTCGGCGTCGTGATCGCCGGGATGACGTCGCGGGCAGTACTTAGGCGCCGCCCCTGCGCGCTGACGTCAGTTCTTCTTTTTCCGCGCCAGTAAGCGCAGATCCGGGAAGAGCAGTGCCCTAGTCACTTTTTGACTATCTTTTTGTGAAATTTTTCACTGTTCTCTTCAACGAGTCTTCACGACTCCTAAGGTGTCGTAGGGATGCCCGGCTTTAAGCCCTGCGAGGTATGTGGTCGTATGATGTCCATCACGGACCCCCACCTCGAGTGTCTCTTCTGCCTCGGCCGAGGCCACGACACGAAGTCGTGCCCTGACTGCCGGAAACTTCATCCGAAGGCTTTGCGAGAGCGGTCTCGAAAGCTCCTTGAAGTCCGGCAGTCGGCTCCGCGCCGCAGCAAGCCCCGGTCCCGGGAGAGGTCGAGGGGCCGGACGCGGAGTCCCCGCCGTTCGTCGGAATCCAAGTCTTCGCGCTCCTCCGGTAAGTCGAAGCACAAGAAGTCTAAGCGGCGTCATCGCTCTAAGACTTCGCCTCGCCGGTCGCGCGACTCGGCTGAGGTCCCTGTCGGCACCGTCCCCGCCCCCGCGGCCCCGGACGTGCCTGTCGAGTTGCCCCCGCATTACCCGTCCTTCCCGGGTTCGGGGGCGACTCCGGCCGAAGTACAGAAATTCCTGTCGGCCATGGCCCGCCTCTTCGGGCCTCAAGGTCCCTCCGGTGCGCCTTCGGGCCCCGCGGGCCCAGATGGGGTTGCTCCGGCGCCGCCGTCGACTCCGGTCCCGGCGTCGCCTGTCCCACCAGCCTTCGTCCCGGCCTCGGCTCCGGCCCCGGCCTCGACCCCGGTTCCGGTGGTGCCGCAACCTCCATCGACGCCGGTTGACCTAACCACGCCTCCGCCGACGCCGATGTCCCCGGTGCCGTTTCCGACGCCGTCCGGGGCTCCGGGCGGCGTCGTTCCCCGGTTCTCCCGGGTCCGGACATGGAGCCGGACCGGCGTCGCCCGACGCCGGTTCCGGCGCCGATGAGGCCTTGGGTCCCTTATGTCCCTCCTCCTCCATCTTTTCAACCTGAGGAGGACCAGGAGAGCTGGGAGGGGTCTGACGACCCTCTCACACAACAGTGCGAGTTTGACCCGGACTGGGTTGAGGAACTTGGGGATGCCAGTGGGCTGGATACCTCCCCCGACTCTGGCATGCTGTCTCCTCCCGTGGCAACGGAGGAGGGGGCTAATTTTGCAACGGTGTTGCGTAGAGCTGCTGGAGCCTTAAATCTCCAGTTGCCTACAGTGGCCGTCAGGACTAACCTCCTGACTGAAGTGCTTCAGCCGGCGGCCTCCTCTTCGGAGCCTGTGCTGCCGTTCAACGATGCACTCACTGACGTTCTTTGGGTGCCTGGTCCAAACCCACCACAGGGGCTCCTGTGGATAGGAACGTGGCCCGACGCCATCGCCCGGCTCCGGGCGACCCCCTGTTTCTCTCCCAACACCCCACCCCTGAGAGCTTGGTTGTCCAAGCCTCTGCCTCCCAAACAGCCTTCCCTACCGCCCCTCCGGATAGGGAATCCAAGCGCCTGGATCACTTTGGGAAGAAGGCTTTCTCTTCCTCCAGTGCTGGCTTGCGGTCTGTTAATACCGCTTGCCTCTTGGGCCGATACACCCACTCCCTGTGGGATTCGGTGGCTGATGTTTTGCCGCAGTGTTCTGAGGAGGTCCAGACACTGCTTACCCGCGCTATTGCGGAAGGGCGTGATGCGGCTAAGTATACCATCCGCTGTGGCCTTGATACCGCCGACTCGCTGGGCAGATCGCTTGCAACGACGGTGGCGCTGCGTCGCCACGCCTGGCTGAGAACCACTGGTTTTTCAGGGGATGTCCAGAATACTCTCATGGACATGCCCTTTGATGGAGTCGGTCTCTTTGGTTCAAAGGCGGACCATGCGCTGGAGCGTTTCAAGGATTCACGGGCTACTGCTAAGTCCCTGGGCCTTGCTGTTGTGCGCCCTCCGCAAACGTCTGCTTTTCGCCCCTTTCGTGGCCACGGAAGGGGCGCCCAGTCACGTCCACAGCCCGGCCAACGGCCCGCGCAGCAAGCGCCTTCGCGTGGCCGAGGACGTGGATACCGCCGTGGCGGTTCGGGCAACCAGCGTGCGGGTCAGGCCACCACCTCCAACCCGTCCGCGGCCTCCAAGCCCTCCTAGTCCCTCCTTTCAGGTGCACAGCACGCCAGTCGGGAGCAGGGTCCGCCATCACCTTCACCACTGGCGTCCCATCACCTCGGACAAGTGGGTCTTGGGCATTGTCCGAAGGGGCTACTCCCTCCCTTCGAGACCACCCCCCAGCCATGCCACCTCAATTCCACCGCATGTCAGGGGATCACTTGGTGCTTCTACAGAAGGAAGTCACGGCCCTCTTGGCCAAGAGGGCCATCGAGCATGTTCCGACCCCAGAAGTAGGGCGTGGTTGCTACTCCCACTACTTTCTGGTGCCCAAAAGGACAAGGAGGACATGCGTCCTATCTTGGACCTCCGGAACGTCAATCGCTTCCTCCGGAAGGAGAAGTTCAAGATGCTCACCCTAGCTCAGGTCTTGACTGCCCTCGACCCCGGAGACTGGTTGGTAGCGTTGGACTTGCAGGACGCCTATTTCCACATCCCCGTCCTGCCGGCCCACCGGCGTTACCTTCGGTTCACGGTAGGCCTCGAGCATTTTCAGTTCACCGTGCTCCCCTTTGGCCTTACCAGTGCCCCTCGGGTGTTCACGAAAGTGATGGCGGTGGTCGCAGCTCATCTGCGCCGGGCAGGGGTTTCGGTCTTCCCCTACCTCGACGACTGGCTGCTGAAGGCGGGCTCGTCCCAGGCAGTTGTCTCCCACCTCCAGACTACGGCCGAACTCCTGCACTCGCTGGGGTTCTCCATCAATGTGCCAAAGTCGCATCTGATTCCTTCTCCACAGCTCCTTTTCATCGGAGCAGTTCTGGACACGACGCAGTTTCGGGCCTATCCTCCCGAACGGCGAGTCCGGGATATTCAGGCTATGATTCCTATCTTTCAGCCCTTATCCTGGGTTTCGGCACGGATGACCCTGAGGCTGCTGGGCCTCATGGCCTCCTGCATCCTGCTGGTCACTCATGCCAGATGGCATATGCGGGCTCTGCAGTGGGACCTGAAGTTCCAGTGGGCGCAGCACCAGGGCGACCTGTCCGATCACGTCCAGATCTCGGAGAGGACTGCAAAACAGTTGCAGTGGTGGCTCTCGAACCGGCAATGGGTCATGGGCAGATCCCTCTCCCTTCCCCAGCCAGGGCACACAGTTGTGACGGACGCGTCCCTTCTGGGATGGGGCGGTCACATGGGAGAGGCGGAGATCAGAGGCCTCTGGTCTCCGGCGGAGTCCCGGCTCCATATCAACCTTCTGGAGCTCCGGGCGATCCGACTTGCACTCAAGGCATTCCTTCCCTCTGTCAAAGGGAAGGTAGTGCAGGTGTTCACAGACAACACCACTGCCATGTGGTACTGCAACAAACAAGGCGGGGTGGGGTCGTGGACCCTTTGTCAGGAGGCTCTGCGCCTCTGGACATGGCTGGAACACCAGGGCATGTTCCTGGTGGTTCAACACCTGGCAGGTTCCCTGAACGCCAGGGCGGACGAACTCAGCCGCAGGTGCATGATGGATCACGAATGGCGTCTTCACTCGGAAGTGGCGCAAGGACTCTTTCTACAGTGGGGAGAGCCTTGGTTAGATCTATTCGCCACCGAAGAGAACGCGCAATGTCATCAGTTCTGCGCGTTGGAATTTCCAAGGCGGCACTCGCTCGGCGACGCTTTTCGTCACGAGTGGAGTTGCGGTCTATTGTACGCCTTTCCGCCTATACCACTTCTACCCAGAGTGTTGAAGAAGATTCGGCACGACCGGGCCCAAGTCATTCTTGTGGCTCCGGACTGGGCTCGAAGAGTTTGGTATCCCGAGCTACTCAATATGAGCGTAGATCCCCCGATCCGTCTGCCTCTTCGGGAGGATCTTCTGTCGCAGCAGCAGGGGACGGTCCTCCACCCGAACCTGTCCAGTCTACACCTGCTTGCGTGGAGATTGAGCGGCGGCAGTTGATTCCTTTCGACTTGCCTCCCGAAGTTTGTGATGTGATTCTGGCAGCCAGGCGTCCCTCCACTAAGGTGGTATACGCCTGCAGGTGGAACAAATTTGTGGCATGGTGCACAGCAAAGGCTGTGGATCCCCTTTCTGCCCCTCTTTCTGAGGTCCTTCTGTTCCTTCTCTCTCTGGCCCAACAGGGTTCTGCCCTGGGTACCATCAAGGGTTATCTTTGTGCTATCTCGGCCTTCCTCAGGCTCCCTGATCAGCCCTCCCTTTTCAAGTCCCCTGTTGTTAACAGGTTCTTAAAAGGCATTACTCACCTCTTCCCTCCTGTTCCGTTTGTGATGCCTCAGTGGGACTTAAACTTGGTTCTTACCTTTTTAATGTGCGCTCCCTTTGAGCCTCTACATAACTGTCCTCTTCGTCTTCTGACTCTGAAGACAGCCTTTCTGGTGGCCATCACCTCCGCTCGGCGGGTGAGTGAGCTCCAGGCTCTATCTTGCAAACCTCCCTTTCTGTCTGTTCATCCAGACAAGGTTGTTCTTCGGACGCGTCCGTCCTTCTTGCCAAAGGTGGTTACTGCTTTCCACATTGGGCAGACCATCACTTTGCCCACCTTCTTTCCGCCTCCGCATCCTTCCAGAGAGGAAGAGAGGCTCCACCGTCTGGACCCAAAACGTGCGCTCTCCTTCTATATTGACCGCACAAAACACTTCCGGGTGGATGACCAGCTCTTTATTGGCTACGTGGGCGCCAAAAAGGTCGGGCGGTGCACAAGAGGACCATCTCCCGCTGGGTTACCTTGTGCATCAAGACCTGCTATTCTTTGGCTAAAAAGGAGCCTCCTGTTGGGCTGCGTGCCCATTCCACCAGGGCAACGGCTGCTACCACGGCCTTGGGCCGCGGTGTTCCGCTGCCGGTTATCTGTCAGGCAGCTACGTGGGCCTCGCTGCACACGTTTACAAAGCATTACTGCCTTGACAGTCAGGTCCGGAGGGACGGCTTCTTTGGCCGTTCTGTCCTCCAGGACTTCCTTGTCTGATCTTTGTTCGCAGACCCACCACCGGGGTTGGTATTGCTGGGGTATCTATTCTAAGGTAAGGAATCTGTCACTAACGTGTCTCTTTCAGATGCACAAGTTACTAACTTGTGTAACGATATATCTGTAAGAGACAGTAGTTAGTGACAGATTCCTACCGCCCCACCCATCCTCCCCGTTCTGCGAACTGATTTCTAGGGTTAAGGACATCCCTTTCAGGGCCCTAGTATTTTTCAGACACCTATGTCAGCTTCTTGCATGGCTCTGCGTTCCTGGCGCGGAAAGTCGTGTACAGAACTGACGTCAGCGCGCAGGGGCGGCGCCTAAGTACTGCCCGCGACGTCATCCCGGCGATCACGACGCCGACGACGGACGCGGAGCCGCACGACGCCGCCTACCGACGCGCAAGGGTACTGCTACGCAAAAAACTTTCCGGATCCAGCCTGACGCCTGGGGATATTCTAAGGTAAGGAATCTGTCACTAACTACTGTCTCTTACAGATATATCGTTACACAAGTTAGTAACTTGTGCATTTAGTGTATTTTTGAATTCTTTTCTTAGGTGTGGATCTTGTGTGTATAAGTCATAAATCCATCATGAAGAATGATGACGTGGTATAGTAAAACCACTCTTTGGGGGCTAAGTGAGTCCCTCTTGCCAGCAACCAAGTCTTTGCTGGCGTAAACGCATAAACGGACACGCCGGAGGCAGCCCTGCTACTGAACAGAGGGTTTGCGTTTCAGTACGACATCGGCATATGCTGTGCAGTTCAGGCCAAAGGAATGAATAAGACGAATCAAAGGTTGAACATAAATGTTAAACAAAACTGGGGGCAATAAACCGTTCCAGAGGACACTGTATTTCACCTCAGTGAAATGAACAAAAAACGGCAAGTACACAAAAGTAGAGATTGTTACAATAAAGTTCAGAAAACGACCAAAGTTTAGTTTATATAAAAAAGCTATGATTTGGTGCAGAGAATCACTTTAGAAAAGTACATCGTTCCTACATCCAACGCGTGTTTCGTCCTACTGGACTTTTTCAAAGCTGAAAAAGACCCGTGTTTTTCCTATATTTTTTTCTCTTTCCTCCATAGCATTCAACAATATTGCTCTGCTCTCAAACCCTTTCTACATTGGGTATGTCCCATTTGTTTTTATATGTATTTCTTCTTTTCTTTATACTACACATTTTGTGTGGGGGAATATGGCCACTCTCTGTGTTGCTCACTTGTCGGCATAATTTCTTTTCACAATACTATTTGGGGTCATCACATCTTCTCGGTGCATCTTGCTACAAAAAGGAAATCTTGCACATCGGGCAAACATGTCATGATTTTTTTACTGTATGATTGGCCGATACTCTTGAACTTATTATCTCATTGTATGGTTATCATCTTTTTTGACACGGACTGGGTTTCAATACTTGGAATGTGGTCCATGGGATTTAACTTTTGTATTTTTGGCTGATTCTATCACTTGTTGCAATTATGTATTTATTATCAAAATGCTGTTTTTTAATATACTCTTTTGCAGCCTTAAAAAAGTCCAGAAGAACAAAACACGTGTTGACTGTGGAACAATGTACTTTTCTGGAGTGGTTCTGTGCACCAAATCATAGCTTTGTTATAAACCAAACTATGGTTGTTTTCTGAACTTTATTGTAAGACTATACTTTTGTGTGTTCCGTTGCCATTTTTTAGTCATTTATGTACTTAGCTGGGACCATTCATGGTCGCTGACTTGTATGGCTTCCCTAGGTAGGAAGGGGGTTCCCTCAGGCATCGTAGCAGCATCACTATACACATATTAGATTTGCATGCATTTATTATACACCCATATCACTACATTTGGATGTGCAGCAATTCATTCCACAGCTAACAATCTCTTCAAATTATTTCACCTATGTTACTTTGGACCTTAAAAGTGCCATTGATGGTGTGACGTGCTGCTGTTTTGCGGTAGCCCTGCGGAAGCTGACTTGTTGCTGCTACCTCATTGATTGTACTTTGCACTTTGACGACTTTTTAAAAATGTTCTTTGCAGTTTGATTATTTTTAAAAGTATTTTAAAACTGGTTCCTTGCACTTGACCCACTTCTTAACATTCCTACCTTTTATTTTGAACGCGACCGCGGTGCCCGCCTGTAAGAGCGGACCTGCCAGGATCGGTCAGCGATCTAGTTTCCTATCGCCCCGGCATAAAAAGCCCGATGCTACGATCGCGCAGCGTGTGACGTGCTGCTGTTTTGCGGTAGACCTGCGGAAGCTGACTTGTTGCTGCTACCTCATTGATTGTACTTTGCACTTTGACAACTTTTTAAAAATGTTCTTTGCACTTTGATTATTTTTAAAAGTATTTTAAAACTGGTTCCTTGCACTTGACCCACTTCTTAACATTCCTACCTTTTATTTTGAACTCGACCGCGGTGCCCGCCTGTAAGAGCGGACCCGCCAGGTTCGGTCAAAGCTCTAGTTTCCTCTCGCCCCGGCATAAAAAGCGCAATGCTACGACCGCGCAGCGGGCGCCCCAATGGCACGCCAAAGGCACGCCAAATGCAAGTCCGTCTGCGCCCGTCAGCATCCTGGAGGCGGCCTGCGCCAGCCTCGCTGCCGGTAAGACCCCTAATCACAATTCTCGCCTATGTTACAGTAGTCAGACGCTCCGGGAAATAAGTAAGGGCGTGAGCTGCCGCTCCCCCTTGCTCCCACACCTGGAGACAAACAAAGTAGTCTGCCCTCAATGTAGCTGGGCTGCCTCTACCATCATGACAGGACTGATACCGAATGAGGGAGCTATGAGGAATTCTGGACCTCGCGAGGCAAGGCGGCCCCGGGAGACCGGCCAATTACGGGCCATGCTCCTCAGCACCCGGTCCATGAAAAAACATGCCCTTAATATTTATGACCTATTAGGGGATAGGAACCCGGATTTCATGTTTTTAACGGAGACATGGCTGAGTGACGCCTCAAATCCTATCATTGCCACTGCCATACCTACCGGCTACCAGATGATCAGGAAGGATCGATCTGACGGCACCAGTGGTGGTATTGCTATAATTTTTAAAAACCATTTTTCATGCACGATAGTTCCTGCGGAAGATGTAGCCGGAGCTGAAAGTCTCTGGTTTCATCTGGGGGTGTCACCTCATCAATCGCTGGCAGGCCTCTTAATATATAGACCCCCCGGCCCCGCCGGCATGTTCCTTGAGTCCATCAGCAATGTGGTCTCCCCCTTTGTTACGAAATACAAACACTGCCTGGTGTTAGGCGATTTTAACATCCACATGGATAAACCAGACGAACCGGATTCTATCAGACTAAGGGAATCCTTGGAGATTTTCCAGTTGACCCCATACGACCAGCATCCTACCCATGAAAAGGGACACACCCTGGATCAGGTCTTCTCCACTGTAAATATAGAAACGGGCCATCCCCTCCCGCTCGTGTGGTCTGATCACTTCCTTCTCGATTTTACAATTAAGAAGGAACACAATCACCCCAAGTTTTACGGGAAGTCCCGCACGAGCAGTTTCAGACCTTTTCATTTAATTACATCTGATGCTCTGAGCACTGCTCTTAGTAATCACCCGATTCCCTTCAGCGGTAAGCTTGAGGATGATGTGGCTTGTTATGATAATTGGCTCCAGTTCCGCGCGGGGGAGCTGGCACCCCCATCCTCGCGCTCCTCCAAGGCCGCTTGCGCCTCTGCCCCATGGTTTACGGCAGCCCTCAGGAAAAGTAAGAGCGCCTGCAAACGCTTGGAGAGGGTCTGGCGGAAGAAGTTTGATCTTAACGATAAAGTAGCTTATAAACAGGCGCTGAAGTCTCATTACATACAAGTCTATGAGGAGAAAAAACTCGAAAATTAAATCGGCAGATAATAAGAGTAAGGAGATATTTAAAATAGTTAGAGAATTTTCATCTCCGAGAGCGGTGGTCAGGACGTTTACCCCTTCTGAGACATGGACAGGCCACATGGCCTCGTACTTCTTTGATAAAATTAAAAATATCCAAGACACTTTCCCTGCACATCCCCTTGCTCAAGGTGTTTGTATAGAGCTTATGTCCCCATCCTTGCAGGTAAGGGGACCGTCCTTCACGCAGTTTCCCCCCCTCCCCATGGTTAAATCACTTGAAATCATGAAAGCCCTGAAATCAGGCTCACCATCTGACCCGTGCCCAGCTACCGTTCTGGCATCAATAGCGGAGATAATCAATCCGGTGGTGAATCGGATTCTGAATGCCTCACTACAGCACAGGCTCGTCCCCGACAGGTGGAAGAAGGCGCAAATACTTCCCCTTTTGAAAAAGCTGTCAACTGATCCCGAGATAGCCTCAAATTACAGGCCTATATCCCTGCTCCCCTTCTTCTCCAAAGCCCTGGAAAAATATGTAAATCTTGTTACCACCTCATATGTTGAAACCAACCAATTACTCCATCAGAGTCAGTCGGCTTCAGGACAAATTTCAGCACTGAAACTGCGCTCTTGGAAGTTTCGGAAGCTATCAAGGACACTCTAGATCAGGGTGGCAAAGCCGTGCTGATACTATTGGATTTATCTGCGGCCTTTGATACCGTCCCCCATGACCGGCTCCTGCGGAGACTCCAGGAGTGCGGCTTTGGGGGCACGGTACTCAAGTGGTTTTCCTCCTTTTTGAACGACCGTCAGCAAATAGTTTGGGCCTCACCCTTCTCCACCCTTATTCCCCCCTTGAAGGTGGGAGTCCCGATGGGCTCCATTCTGAGCCCTACACTTTTTAATATTTACATGACCCCTTTGGCGAATTTGGCAGAGGCCCATGGAGCAAAAATAGTATCGTACGCGGACGATACGCAGTTGCTCTTCACCTGCGACAGAGATGCAGATTTCAGCGGAGATGTGATTAACACCTGCCTGTCAGAGGTGTTTTCCTGGCTGCAACTGAATCAACTGAAATGTAATTCCGAAAAATCGGAGATTATATTCTTTGGCCTCCCTCCTAGTAACATGTGGCAAAACTGGTGGCCTCTGGACATGTCTCCTCCTATAACCTCTGTAAAGACAGCCAAAAATGTAGGAATGAAGCTGGAGGACACCTTATCCATGAAGGCCCAGATTCAAGCAGTAGCCGGAAAATGTTTCGGTTTACTTAAAATGTTAAAGCAGTTTCTGCCCCTTCTTCCGGTCCACACAGGAAAACGGTGGTCCAGGCTTTGATTGTATCTAGGCTGGACTATGTAAACATCCTGTACCTAGGGTTACCAGAGTATTTACTGACACGTCTGCAGGTGGTTCAGAATGAGGCGGCCAGGGCAATACTCATGCTCGGCCCTAGAACTCGGATGTCCCCCCACCTGAAATCCTTACACTGGCTCCCGATCCGCAAGAGGATCCGCTTCAAAGCGCTGGTGCTGGCTTTTAAGGCGCTCCACAGCACAGGTGCCTCGTATATCAGGAAAAGAGTCCAGTTTTACTGCCCGCCCGCACTCTGAAGTCCTCAACGTTGCAACTGGCGCGCACCCCCAAGTTCCATCGTGCGCGGATAGGCGGGCGCTCTTTCCGGGTGCAAGCCGCGCAACTTTGGAACAGTATGCCGGTAGCACTTAGACAGATGCACGACCTTCTCACTTTTAGGAAGTCGTTAAAAACTTGGTTATTTCAGCAATAGCACTCGAGCTTAACTTCGATTCTTTTAGCTCCGTCACAGGGTTCCTAGCGCCCGGACACTCTTCCGAGTAGCTGTGCGCTCTATAAATACCCAATTAACATAACATAACATAACATTAACATTGATAATGAGTAACTTTGAATTACAAAAACGATGAGAACCAAGCAAGGGTGGACCCTGAAAGACCTGTCTTTGCCAAACTGTCCATCACAATAGCATGATCTACTGTGTCAAGCGCTGCAGAGAGGTCGAAGCGGATGAGACCTTTTGGATGGCCACTGTATAGACTCCACCTTAATTCATTCAAGATGGAGACCAGAGAAGTTTAGGCCCATATCTAACATCAAAACTCAGTTTGAACCACATCCAGTAGGTTATTTTTTTCTAAGTGGTTTGAAAGTCACTTAGCAAGCTGCTCCTCCTCTGTTTTTGAGATCAGAGGCAGGAGAGAGATATAGGCCTATAACTGGGCTCCAGCAATGGGTTCAGATTGAGTGTTTTCATCAGTCGCTTTACTACACTCTCTTTCCATTTGTTTGGAACTTGGCCAGACTCAAAAGAGTGGTTCAGGATGACTGTGACTGCAGGTGTCACTACCTCTTCCATGTCATGTAAAATTGTGGCAGGGTAGTTATCATTTGGAGATCAAGGCTCAATAGAGTTTAGCAGCTGGACTATGTTGTCTCCTGAATGACAGGGAAAAACTCACTTTATAGTTCTCTTGCCTGTTGAGGCAGCTAGCATCTATTGAGAACATGTCTGGTCTGTCATTGAGATTCGTTGAAGCCTCATGTGATATTGAGTACTTTTAATGCTATCATAGATTGTTTGAATCTTGATAGTATAATAGGAAAACAATTTGTCACATAGTCCCTGGGTAGGAATTACTGAGCAAGCAGTACAAGTGGTTTTAGTAAGGTCTTAAACAGGGTGTGTGCACAGTTAGAGGCATCTTTAATTAGGGTACCACAATTGGAATGTTTAGCTTGAACAATACAGCTTTTGAAGCTACTCAAATGCTATTTAAAAGTTAATAATGCAGTGTTGCCATATGAGTGACCCCAGTTCCTTTCCACATGCTTGACCTTTAGCTTTTCAGCTTGAAGAGAAACTGAAGACCAAGCTTGGGAAGTTAGCCCAGGAGGAGCTCTGCTGGTATTTTTCCGTACAGCATCTTTAAAAGCCACAGATAAACTAGAATTAAAATATGAAAATGAGCTTTCAGGGTCCATTGTTGTGGGTATATTTACCCAACCCTCTGAGAATATTTGGGAGGCTTTTAATTGATCAATCTTACACGAAGAGAGAATGGATTTGATTTGAGCTGTGTTCTTTTTTGGGGAATAGAAGATAGAATATCAAATTCGACAATGAAATGGTCGATCTGTTCCATAGGAGTGGAAGACCTAAACTTTGTTCAACCCAAAAACAAGGCCTAATTTGTGGCCACTTGGTCTTGGTGGGTTGGTTGATTAACAATTTGTACTAGGCCTAAGTTAGTCATTAGAAATATGAATTCTAATGAAGGGCTTGATTGGAAGTCGAACCAAAGATTAAAAACACCCAGAATGTTTACCTGGGAATAGTTAGCCAATAAAAATCTATCAGCATCTACAAGTTTTTCCTGAAAAAAATGCAAGACCATCATGAGCTCTGTAAATAAGTCTTTATCCTCCTCAGAATACATATTGGGTTACATCAAATTTTCCGAGATCATATTTAAGGGCCCTTTATAATTTAGGGCAATTCCACCTCCTACTCAGTTCTTCCTTTTTTATGTATCATGTTAAAGCTGATGGCCACTAATAATATTTGAACTGGAGGATTCATTCATCCAGGTCTCAGTCAGCATGCACAAAACAGCCCGGCATTCATTTAAAAAAATGTCTTATTTTTGTTTGAAGAGGGATCTAATACTAAATAAGGCAGCCCAGGCCAGGATGAAAGACCTTGACTTCAATATTTTGTAAGTGAATGAGGGTCATTTTAACTTAACATGGTGTCATCTTGATTACTACCTAATTCACATAGATTATTCAATATCTTGTAGTTCAATACAATGTTTTCAGAGGCTTCTACAAGATAGGCAGCAGCAGCCACAGCACGGAGACATGGTGGGAGCCTATCCACGACTGAGTCCAAGGCTGCGGAATAATAGGCTTTGGGCCTTTTCTGATCACCATGTTCTTGGACCAGCTCCCCAAGGAAAACCCTTTGTGCTTATGCCAATACAGAGTAAACGGTTTAGCATAATCAGTAAGTGCCAAACTGGGTGCAGAAGTCAGTGATTGTTTTTTTGTATTTTCGGCCTGTCTAAACCACTGCAAGGTTTCAGGGATGTCTATTCTGACAGTCTTGCAGGGGCTTTGCTATAGCAACATATCCTAGGATCCGTTTTCTAAACTACCTAGCCATACCCAAGAAAGTTTGTGCCTGAGAGATGTTTACTGGATGGCTCAACTTATGAATGGCTTCAACATGTTCGGGTAACAAGTGGCACTCTTCTGCTGAGATTTCGTGGCCAAGATATGGCACTTGGGGGAAGTAAACCTACTGTGTCTGAAGGGCAAAGTCTTGTGCCCTTTTTTAGCAAATTCAATGAGGAGGTAGAGTGAGTCCACCTTGCAGAGATCTAAACTAACAGATGCCTGGAGCAAAACATTCAACATATTGAACCAAAGTAGACCCCTTGAGGAATATCACCTGTCCAGGACAGGTCTTTCTTTAAAGCCTGGGAAAAGATCGATAGAGACTCCGTAAATCCTAGTGTGAGCCTTCGACAGGAAAGTTGAAACTCTCTAAATGAGAATATAAAGAGAAACTGACTGTCGTGTACGGCGAAAGAGAAGAAAGAAGAACAGAGGTCTACCACAGTAAATCCATTTGTGATCTGTGGGGATGTATGAAAAGATGTTGGGAGGGTTGGGTACCACTTGGAAGTAAGGGATAATCACTTTATTGCGGGCTCATTAATCTTGCATGAAACTATACACGTTGGCCTTACCCACCTTCTTGATAGGCAAAATTGGGTACTACATCTGCTGACAATAGGCACCAAAGCCTCATGCCTTTACCAGATCAGCTATTACAGGACAAATCCCTGCTTCTGCCTTGGGTTTAAGGGAATAGTGAGGTATTCAAAGTAGCTTCTTTTGTGGGTCAATCTTTACTTTCATGGGTTTAATTGAGAATATGAATCACACATCATTGGCTCCTGTAGACCACAAAATGGCCAGTATGTGGGAAAGCAAATCAGTTAAATCTGGACATATGACATTATCACTCACAGATGGTTGACAACTGATATTCTTATAGAGAAGGGCTAATATCTCATTCTTGTGATGCAGGGGTATATTAAGGTAGACTCCATCCGGCGTGGAAAACACAGTACAATTCAATTTACATACAATGTAGCACCCCAACTGATGAAGTGGGGGATAATGAGGAGTAAAAGGAGTGCTTTTCGGTGATGGGTTGGAGGGAGATAGAAACGGGGTCAGAGATGTGATGGGGAACATGCTGGTTTGAAATATCGACTGCATCTATGCACAAGCCCGAGAAACTCAAAGGCTTTTAGGATAGAGCAGCTAGCACCAGTGTCAATAAGGCAAGCAGTGCATTTATAAACCAAAACAATCAACATAAGGACATTTCTGATCATTCATGACACAGTCGTGCTACACTAAAAGTCAGGATTAAAATATTGCGTAATGGTGAAAATCGGTCGGGAGGGTCAGTGAGACCTGGCATATTTGAGACAGCATTTCAGCAATCCCTTTTCCAATGTCCCAAATGACTGCAAGCAAACATGATCCTCCATCTCCTAGGGCCCCTCCTCTGCCCCATCTGTTAACTCTTCCTACTATACCTCCCCCTTAATCTACCCTCGTCTCCCAGCTTTGTTTCCCTCTTTGAAGGGGCACCTTGCCCCCTCCCTTTCACTGTCTTTTATATGTTTTGTAACTTCAATTACATTAGTTTTGATTCAATGTTCTCCTTCTTTCGTTCCTATGCAGCCACGCAATATTTGGCGACGGGCACTAACTCTGCTCATTTCTTAGTTTGACATCCAGTACATATTGTCATCAGCTCAATTCTCACATTTATTAAAAATACCTGCACAAAAGTAACATTTACAGCTTCATGAGCTAGCTCTGTTGGACTGGTAATGCCTGAGTACCTCTTGAAAACATCCTTAGACCTGTCTAAATAATTTGTGGGCGACTCATCCTTATTCTGTTTGCAGTGCGAGATATTGGTTCAATCAGTTTTCACCGGGTCCACATCAGCTACCGCATTAAACAATGCATCCTTGGCCACATTCAATGCCCCACCATTTCTGGGGCCCTGTCTCGCCATGTTGACTTTTCCACCAACCAGTCTCTCACCTCTCATTGTACCACAGCAACTTATTAGCATCCACTCAATTCGGTCTGTACATTTCAAACACGCTTTGCAATTATTCACGGAACTGGGATGGGTTTTACCTAATGTTGGGGAACTGTTTCTTAATATTCATCAAGTCAGAGGAGGTACGGTGGACATGGACATTAAAACTGGTGGCACTGGGATGCAGGGTAGTCTCTCAATAGAAGGAGGGTATCGTGAGCAGACAGGGAGGAGTCCTTGTCGTCTGCGCCACTAGAATGAAGGGAAAGGAAGAATCTCCTACCCAGTCGATCTGCTGTCCATCTTAAGCTTTCTCTAGTCATTGTGTGTTGATGTGCTCTCAGGAATCTTTAATCCCACCTGAGACAGATCCCACTTGTGCTCTGGCCTGATCTACAGTAGAAGAATCAGCATCTTCTCTAGTCACTCGCATCCTTCTACCAGGAGCTTTACTGTCACTCAGTCACATTGCTGCACTCATTTGCGCATAACCTCCTTGTGCTCCCTCTGTTGCTGGCCCCGCAGTCCTCTGTTTCCAGGTGCAACAACAGTTACAACCCTGGCCTCCTCGGCTGACTAGGGTGTCATGTCCAATAAATCCTCTTCCCTTAGGTGCTTCAGTGATTCCTCTGCATGATGTATACACGCCAGGCAGAAGACTAACAAACAGGCCCTGACCAATGATGTATTTCTAGAACTGAATGGCGACAAATCCTTCTATCTCTTTTCCTTGAAAGACGTCCATGGCTTCTGGGTAAATAATGCATTTATTCAGAAGGGAGCTATTTTCTCAGTATTTAGAGAGTTTGAGAATATGCAGTGATAGAGAGAGGCCTGTAAGATCAATGGATGGAGGAAAGCCATCCAGAAAATTTGCACATTTATGTTCAGTTATTCTAACTTCCAAGTCAGGAGCATCAAGGTGTGTGAAGAAAGAAGAAACTCGTTTGTTTGACAAAAAGATGATCCAGTAATAGAAGAATGTACTGCATTTAAGGAAGGTGAAAGGGTAGTTATTTTCTTTACATGGAAGTATTAAAAAAGCCTCACCATCATCTACAGATGGATCACAAATTACCATTTACTCAATATGAGCAGATTGCTCTACTAAATCAAACAATGTTTGGGAACACTGTTATGGAGATGTTAGAACCTACAAGATAAATGTGGCTTCTGCAGTTGACATGGAATTGTGGTACATTTTCAATTTTGTACTTAACTATAAATTATGTTATAAAAGACTGGATTATAGCCATGTAATAGAGCCACGGACACATATTTTGCTTATTATTTTGATCTTTATTCAACTATAATTCAAATTAGTAACCAGTGTCAGAAGATAGATAGAAATTATTAATAATGTCATTTGAAGTGCAGCCACAAACATTTCTTTGGTAAATAGGGAAGATAATTTTCATAAATAATTGGGGTTTCTGAATCATTACAGCCAAGAATTTTCCAACAAATTATTAGCCGATCAAAGCCCAGTAATTAAGTTTGGGAATGCATTTGACTAGATTTGATTTTTTCCTAGGATCCAAGATTTTTCCTACTCACCAATTCAGTAGTAAGAATTACAGCAATGATGAGCCTGCACCACATTTACATACATGGGAGATGTTTGAATGCATTTTTAAAATATAATTTTATTGTTTTTCAAATACAACAAACAATAAGTGCAAGGGCACCACTTTATAACATCAGCAGACCATAAGCCAAGCGATACATTTCCGAGATGTTACATCCATCCTACCCCCCTACCTCCCTGTGCATGATGAAGCCTCCCAGCTGGACATGATCCAATCATAAATCTCATAGTGTGCTAGACCTTATGTGTGCCTATCCATCATCTGTCCCTGCACCCTTCACCCTTCATCCCAGTGCCTCTGTTAGCATACCATCTAGTGGTCACCTCCCTATTCCGCTGTGTCACCCACATCCCAGGCCCCCCATATCTTCTTGTGCTTTTTCTCACAGTCTCTGCCCTTATAGACCTCTCTTTCAATTATTTTGCAACCTGTCATGCCTTTATTCCAGCACCTGAATGATGGTGACAGATCACACCCCCATTTCTGAGCGACGTCGCTCTTCGCCACCATGTACCCCATGTTCACCAGAATCTTCTGGTACCTCGTGAGATCTGAGAGTTCCCATATGCCCAGCAAGGCCCTAGGGGGCATAAGATCGATAGGAACCACAACTGATTCCTCCAATGATTTGGTCACTTGTTCCCAGAATGGGCAGATCTCGGGCAGTGCTACCATGTGTGGATAAAGGGGCCTTCAGCACAACATTTCCGAAGACACAAAGAGTCCTCGGCCCTCCCAAATCTGTAAAGTAGAGTTCTGGTATATTATGTCCTGTGTAATACTTTAAGATGGATTAGCCTGAAGCTAGCCTTAATGGCCCACTCTGTATAGAAGCCTTGTGCGCCTTGTCAGTCTTCGTCAACAATTTCCACAACATCTTGTTCCCACCTATCTTTCAGGTTTGTAAGAGGCCCCTGCGTGTTCCTCATTAGCGTCCTGTATGTCAGCGATATCAATTTGAGCCATATTTGCCCATCTAATAACTTTCACTCCAGTGGGGATTCCTCCTGGGTCTCCTCATCTTTATCTATGCTGCGGGTTAGTGCATGTCTCAGCTGCCTATATTTTAGCCACTGTGTGGTCGACATCTGATACTCCCCCTGCAGGTGGTCAAAGGGGGCGACCCCATTAGCATCCCACACCTCAGCCAATGTGGTTATTTCTATCCTATCCCAGCTGAGGAAGCCTCCCAAATCAGCCACCCATCTCAATCAAGTGCCCTCTCAGAGGGGCGTAACAGGCGTGAGTCTTTTGTCCCTCAGTAGGCTATTCCACGCTGCCAAGACTGTGGTCGTGGCCAGGCATGCTTGCCCATCCAAACAACCCCCATATACAGCATGCTTGGGACTATGGTATCCTATTCCCAATCTGTCCACTCACACCGCTGGGTCATCCGTGTCTGCATACACCCAATCATTCACTACTCCCACCTGTGCTGCCTCATAATACTTTCTGACATTAGGCAATGCAATATCCCCTTCATATTTAGACTGCTGCAGGGTGCGCATCGCTATACGGGGCTGTTCCCCAGCCCAGAGCAATGTCCTCACCACTGTGTCTACTCATGAGAAAAACATTTTCGGCAGCTTATAAGGGCAATTCTGCAGTACATACAACAATCGAGGCATGGCTATCATCTTGAACATGGCCACCTTGCCTAATAGCGACAGTGGCAATGTACTCCAGTGTTTAATGTCTCTCTGTAATCTCTGCAGCAATGGGTCGAGATTGACCTGGGTATGGGAGGCGGCATCTCTGGTTATCCATATACCTCAATACTTAAAACTATGGGGTTTCACCCGCATAGGCAGCAGCATCGGGTCTGTCTGCTTCCAACCCACCATAGGGAACAAGACTGAATTTTCCTAGTTAATCGTGAATCCTGAAAACTTCCCACATATATGGAAAATCTTCTGGATGCGAGCCAACGACTGGTCAGTGTGGGTCAAATAAAGCAGAATGTCATCCGTGTAAAGGGATATTCGTTCCTTCCATCCTGATCCACCCGTCCAGCCCCACATCTTGGCACCCACCCTCATGAGGGTTGCCAAAGGCTTCAAAGCCAGAGCGAAAAGCATCGGCGAGAGGGGACATCCCTGTCAAGTGCCCCTCCCAATAGAGAATTTTCTGGATAGGCAACCATTAACTTTTATTCTGGCATGGGGCTTCTGATACAATAATCTAATCCAGTTAATGTAGCGGAATCCAAATCCCATCCGCTCTAGAAGCAGGAACAGGAAATCAAACGCCTTATTGGCATCCAAGAATACCACCACCCAGAGCTCCGCCCGTGGCGGGCTGTGCTATATTGTTTTGAAGTCTTCGTAGGTTCAGCCTGGTTGAGTGACAGGGCATGAAGCCTGTCTGGTCCGAATGCACTAGGTCAGCCACCACCCCACTGAGCCTGCCAGTTAGCACTTTTGCCAGGAATTTAGCCTCAAAATTGAGCAACGAAATTGGCCTATAGGAGTCACACTTCTGTTCAGGTTTCCGTGCAAGGGGTATAAGCATAATTGCAGCTGTGTGCAAATGTTCTGGCAATCACCCCATATGCAGAGCATCCCAGTACATCAGATGCAGTGGACTAATCACTTTGCCTGCCATTTTGTTAAAGAATTCAACAGGGGCCTTCCCCTCCTGCATTTGCACCTGGCGTCTGCTATTTCCGCCTCGGTAAGGCTCAATTCTAGCCTTTCCCGCTGCTCTAAGGTCAGGGCCCAGGCTGGACAATCTCTCACAAAATGCAGATCTCATTTTCCGAGCCCCCTGCCCTATGTGCATAGAAGGCCTCCATATATCTTGCAAACGCCTCTGCTATCTGCTTACTGCCCCTCCCCACCTCTCCATATTCTAGTTGCAGTTCCCTAAAATGCATAGATTCCCTTTCTCTACTATCTATCCAAGCCAGCAATTTACCTGTCTTGTCACCTGCTCCGTAAATGCACTTCTGTTTAGCCAGGAAGGAAGTTTTGACTTTTTGTCTCGCTAACTCCTTATATTATGTGCACTTACACTCTAGAACCAAAGAGAGGGATGTCTCTGGGGATGCATATTGTCCCTCTAGGTCTTCTATGTCATGTTCCAGCTGTTTGAGGCGCTGCGCTTTTCCCCTCTTGTCACTTGCCTTTCCAGCTATCAATACCCCCCTGAGTGTGGCCTTGTATGCCTCCCAGCCCACACTAGCACTGTCTACCATGCCTTCATTTTCGCAGAAATACAGCTCAGTAGTCTTGCTTAGTGTCTTCACCACCTGTTTGTTGGCTAACCTTCAGGTGGCCATCCTCCAACTTTGGGAGTCCCTGTTCCACAGTAACTATGGTGACCTGTAGGGGGGCATAATTTGAAATCCCCCTCGTTAGGTATTTGGCTTCCGAGAACCTCCCCTCACTTTCCCTGGGTAACAGGACGTAATCTAATCTGGAGGACATGCCATGTGAGTGTGAGAAAGAAGAGGACCCCCACTCCTGTCCGTGAAGAGCCCTCCAAATATCAAGCAATCCAAAGGCATGCAAAAAACCCTCCAATGGCCTCCCCCTCTCGCCTAGTGCTCATTCGATCTAAATGTGTATCATGCACTAGATTAAAGTCTCCCCCGATAATAGTGAAGGCCTGCAGAAAATCCACTAGAAACTGCCCTACGTTTTGTAACATCAGTGATTGGAGACCCGGTGGTGCATAAATGTTGAGGAGAATCACCGTTTCACCCTCCCACTACCCCATTATTGCCGTGTAACATCCTTCCAAATCCGACCTGGCATCTCTCCTGTTTCTGGGCTTCTGCTGCTGCCGTTCCACGTCGTTCATTGATGACGGGTCCCGGTCGGGCCTCAGGCCCCTTGGCTCCAGCCATTGCCATGCCTACTGCATGGATAACAAGAAATGTGTCTTTCCCTGGTACACCACTCTCAATTTTTCCAGGAAGATAAGGGCATATTTAAGGCCTAACTGATGCAGTATTTTCTTGACAGGCATGAATGCCTCTCTCTGTCTTTGGACCAGGGATGTGTAGTCTGGGTAAATGTTAATCTCCTGACCCTCCAGCAACCATGGGCCATGTTGATGGGAGAGCTGAAGGATGTTATCCCTATCCCTGTAATTCATTAGCCGTGCAATTATTGGTCGAGGTGGTCGTCCCGGGGCTGGGGCTCTCGTCTGTATCATGTGCACTCTCTTCCCGAGTAAAAGCGTGAGGGCTTTCTCTGCAGCACTCTCTTCTCCAGCCATTCTTCCATAAAGAGTTCAATGTTTTGGCCCTCCGCCTCTTCGGGGACCCCTATGAGTCTTACTTTATGTGTCCTAGACCTCCCTTCTGCATCTTCAAATCGGTCTGTGAGGGCAGCCATACTTTTTTCCAGTGTCACACGGCGTCTCGTGAGGTCCTGTACTGCCTGGTGTGTTGTGTCCAGTTTTATCTCAGCGCCTTGGACCCTCTCCAATAATTTCTTGTGGTCTGCCTGTATTATGTCAACTTCATTCACTACTGCCGCTATTTGCAACTCCAGAGTCTGCTTAGTGTCCCTGATGGCTGCGAGTATTATTGGAGTGTGCGCTGCGAGGGAGCCTTCCTCAGAGTCTGAAGATATGCTCTCTCCCCCTCTAAGGGCACATCTGACGGTTTTGTCTTTGCCATTTTGGGTTTTCCCATAATTGATCAGTCAGTAAAACAACGTGCGGCCGAATAACTCTGTCCTGCCGCAAGATTCACTGATGGCATATGTCCTTCACCATGGGGCTCAGTAATTGTGCCCTACATGACTCCCGATCGGAGTCCCAGAGAACCGCCTGTTCCTCACCCTGTCCTTCCTATAGTGTGTCCTCAGTGGCCACAGAATGCCTTATGTTTGCAGGTGTGCCCTCTGCCCCACGCATAGTGCAGCGTGCAGCTATAGCCGTTTCTTGGCTGCACTAAGGCCTTTTTCAGGCCCCACCGAGACCGTGGTTCTCGGACTCTCAGTGAAGCTCCTTGTGGTTAGAGATGGGAGAGGAGAGGAGACCGCTGGCCTTGTCTCTCACTTTGAGGGCCCAGCCTGGGCCTGAACGCCCGCTTCGAGTTGCAGGCCACCCCTTTCTCCGGTCCTTTGTCGGAAGCGGAGCTGTGCCCACCTCCGCTCCAACGGGCTTCCCTCGCTTTTCTCTATCAGAAAATGACGAGTCCGGAAGGTTCCACAGCCTCCTAGGAGCCCTCACTCACTATCTCAGTGCTCCAGTGGTGCACTCCCCTGGCCATGGCTGCCTCTCGTCCGTCACTGTATTCCGGGCGCCATCTTGTGCTGGATCCACACTGCCGTGGCCAAACCTCTTTTGGGGGACTTTCTTGCCTTGTGGGGCAAGGATCAGCATCCAACGCGGCTCCGACTACCGTGCAGATGTCTGCCCCCCCCCCGGCGTTGCTTTTTACAGAAGGCTGAATGCAGGATAATAGGCTCCGGGACCTCTCGGACGGCAGGAGCTCAGTCGAGTACATCTGGCGACATTGCCTGCCAGGTCACGCCTCCTTTAATGCATTTTTTAAAGAAGTCAATGGCATGACATTCCTACCAGAAATTTCTTACATATGGTTGATGGTGGTTCATTGCTAAATAGATATGATTGAATACATATTCTAACTTCATGATTGAGGATTTGAACAAAGAAGCTATTTTTTCATGACGAGACAGAATCTGACAACAGAGAGAAAACATAAAAAAGACAATTATACATAGTATTATAACACTGGAGACCTGGGCCTTTCTCAAGGATTCTGGACGTACGTCGCACAGCAACCAGTGCATTGTGAAGCAAGTCAAAATCTCATGTGGTCTGTTGCTATTCGGACATTGCTGTCTCAAGTGTCATGCGGCGCACACAGGTCTTGAGATGGCTCTCATCTTCCAGCACCATTAGGGGCAACAGCTAGATAGCCCAGAACCAGCCACAGAGTCAACTGAACTTTGGAAGGATGCACACAGTGTGACACACACAACAAGCAAGCAGCCCAGGCAGATTGTGCATGCTGTTAAATCAGCTTCACCTGCCTCACTAACAGGACTTCCGGCAAATTATCTCTGGCACTGTGATGATGGTGCAGTTCAGCACAATAAGGCAAAGGGAGAAAGCAGGTATGAAAGAAGACCTGCAACAGTGAGATCAAGGCACAGGAAGGGTGTGGTGTTAGAAGAAATGGGCATGAGATAGATAAAAAGACTCATCTAGACAAAGCCTTGGTATTCCTCAGCCCTGGAATTCAGCAGAACTGTGGAGGCCTCCGAGAAAATCATTGGGATCCTGCACGTATGGGTTTAAAAAAAAAAAAGATTTATGCAAATTAAGCATTTTGCATGTGAGTGTGAGACAAATGTGGGTATATAAAAATGATCAGTTCCGTAGACAGAGCTGCGTTGCATTCATATGATTATTAGTTACAACAAATGGCACAATATTTTCATGTACATACGGCTGTTTTTTTGCTCACCTCCAGCATCACCGAGTCTGCTGTTAATGTCACTCTACATCAGTTTAAAAATATAAAGATATACACTGCTCAGAATTTGCTGCATTTTTCTGTTTTCTCATTTGTCACTAAAGTTTGGAGAGATTTACTGGCGCACATATCTAAGTTGAAAGTTCATGCGGTTTCAGTGTCTTAATAGGTTTTCCAGCCCAATCCTAAATTTAAAAGGCTTGGGGTTTGGGTTTTTGCAACGCTACACTTCGGCATTAGTTCCAGATAATCTTGTAATTCTGGCACCAGGCAATAATATTTCACTTTATAGGTGACCTCTCATTAACCCAGATCACATTCCCACTCGGAGACTGTATTCTATTACCTTTGGATGACTGGTCTAGGATTACAAAGGTTATTTCTCATGTCTTCAAAACTATAAAAGCTATCAGTCTGAAATGTAAGACTACTTGTCAGCCATTATTCAGATCTAAAATAGCCCAGGCGTGTAAGTCAACTATGGATGTCTTAAACATTGGCCCTCGTGCATGCATCGCTGCATAGACTCCAAATGGTAAACTGGCAGTTTTTCTAAGAGTTCATTTGCAAAGTAGATCAAACAAAACCATCCATGGTCAAGCCAAGATGAATTTTATATCTTTTTGACCCACACTGGAAAATAAATGTTTTTCCTGCTCATTTCTCTGTTACTTTCCTGTACCACTTAATGCAGCACTTAGTGGCCAGATGCATATTTTGCTGCGTCTGGCATGATTTAAAGTTCCTGAAATCCCACTGGAACCATGTGTCACATGTTTTTCATATTTTTGTGGTAAATTCGAAATGGGTGAAATCACGATGGACCAGGGTCCGATTGAGACAGAAAATGGGAATGGGCACAAAATAAAAGTGGCCACCCTAGCGAATCATATAGCTACAAAAGTGCCCAGCGTCTCCAAATTGGGGCAGTTTTGAACGTGAAACGCACTCTATAGGTGTTTTGCAAGGTATGGGAGACTGCATGCAATTGGGCTCTTGCAGGTTATGTTAATGGTAATGACAGCAAATCAACAGGAAAAACAGGCCCACCAGACCATAAACTAGGCCCACAAACTGCTAAAACACTGGCCCATACACCAGTGGTGGCTCCTCCGCTTTTTTTCAGCAGTACAAGAAAAAAAAATGAAAATAACTCAGTTATTATCATTTTATTTTTTTCCTTTTTGGTGCAGTCAGCTTTGCGAGGAGAGGCGGGCGGGGCGGGGCTGACAGAGCAGCCAAGGAGTGGTTTGCCCCCACTCCCAAGTGCGCAATGACTGTTTGGCCGGCCCTTTCGGGCAGCCCAAATCAGTCATGCGCACTTTCCCTCTTCTCCACCCAGACTGCATAACAGCCTGGGTGGAGAACATGCCCAGGTCCCCATGCCCTGTCTGAGCATCGAGCCACGGCGCTCAGACCAATCACAACACTGCATTGCAGCGTTGTGATTGGCTCAGGGGAGCCTGGGTGCTTCCAGGCTGCTTCCTGTTCCTGCCGGCGGGAGGAGAGATGCGACCAGGAGGAGCGGTAAGGAGGACGCGGCAAGCAGGTAAGTTAACTTTTTTTAAATTTAACCTCCCCCACCCCCGTACTGCTCCCCCCCACCACTCCACCCCGATTGGTGCCGGCTGCCGCTGCCATACACTGATCCGTCAGACCAGCCCTCCTGGCACTGCAAGTTTGCCCTACAGAACAGTCGGACACTGTGTTACTCCTAGACATTACGAGGATGATCTAAAATGCTCCCTTTTTTCATTCTCCCACTTTCGTGGTCTTCCTAATGTATGCTTGTGTGTTGTAGCTCCTATGTGCTAACCCACGTGGGTCATTTATGCTTGTTTGTTGAAGCTCCTATGTGCTAACCCACGTGGGTCATTTGACTGAAATCATGTGCTTGCAAAATCCACAGAGGTATGGAGCGAGGAAGGAGAGCAAGGGATATATTCCTTTCCAAAAGAGGCTTGGCATTGAGGTTCTACCCAAGACATTTTATTTTAACTGTAAAGCTAAAGAATGCATTTTCCTGCACATTTTGGAATATGGCTGCTAAAAAGCAACCGCCTTAATAGGCAGTTCTGCAGAGGAGCCTGTTTAGCAACCCAGTCTTTCAGGCTACAGTTAAAGGATCATTATTTCTCCATATTAGTAAATACATTTATGTGCTCATCAAAATATAAACACTGGGCATAATGCAGGAAAATGTTTGTCTTTGAATAGAAGAAATTCAGCAGTTTTCATTTATGTGCCAGAAAATATACTACCCTTGAAAGTTAAATGCTGCCACAAATGTCATGGCGGTACCATCAGATGACCCGGTGTTACAAACATATATTTTGGTTGTTACCCGAGAAAAAACTGCTAATTATGTCAGGCAGACTTGTAAATATTGAAGAAGACTGCCAGTGAAATGAGTGCTGTTCAATATGAATGTGTACTGGCAGTAACATCATTGTGCCCATGGTAACTCACAACCCCTGGTGTTGCCAAGGGATTCCCCTAAACATCTGTTACTGTTGCACAGAATGACCGTCCATCAGTTCCTTGCTGGCTTCTGCAATGGGGGAAAAGTGGAGATTTAAATACGCACCTATGTCTCTGATCCCCTTGAGACAAGACTTAAGAAATGGTTAAGCTGAAAGGTGCGAGTCTCTGGGAGCTCACAGACAAGGGAGAGGGGAGGTAGAGAGTCACACAGGTAGCAATTGAGAGTCCTAAATGCACCTCTTTATGAACTTGGAAAGGTTGCTGTGAAAAAAGTGTGCACAGTGTTAATAACCAGAAAATCCCAGAATGGGTTACTCAAATAGACAACACTGTAGAGAGTGAAAGATGTTTAGCAGTTTAATTGGCATAATTTTCCGAGCATGTTTTTAAGCAAGCCAGGTTTCTCAGTTGAATATTTTCCAGGGCACATCAGTTTGCTCAAGAAAGCCCTTCTTTGAGCTTTTAACTCTTGGAGACAAATTATCTTATTGCACGAGAAGACCATTCCTGTTTTATAAGAGTACAAAAACGTATTTGTATCTTATACAGTCTGGTTGTGACTGTTGTCAAATTGGCGTTGCATTTAAGGTGTATCTGGGATTAATGCTTATCATGTGCCACTACGTCTTCCCATGACCTGAATGCATGAAATAATATCCAGTTGTTTCTTAAATGTTTTAGAGCATTCCAGAAATGTGAGTGTTGCCCATTATGCCAAAGAGCTGCCATTGACATTACAGAGCTTATGGATCCCACTAGAGACCCATAGTGACGCTTAGAGAGTTCCTCTTCATTTGCTGTAGTGGCACAGAATGCCTGGTCATTAGCTACACGTGAAAACCCTCCAGGACAAACCCATACTCATGACAGTACAAAAAACTCTTTGACAACCCTTATGGACACTTATGCCTACCTGGAAATTAATGTATTGTCGTCTCTTATCCAACAAGTCCAGTCCTTAGAAGTTGTGGGAAAAATGTAATAACAAAATAAACAGTAAAGAATTGGTTAACTAACAGGTTATCCATAAGGAAAAGAAAGGGCAGAACACTTAAAAGATAGTGTATGAACCTCATCAATACCTTGTTCGCCATGGGCAATGTCCTTGACGAACACCAAAGCATTCACCCAACTCCTGAAAAATATTCAGATCTGGACACCTTGTCAAATTGCATAGACATTTTACAGAGGCCCTGCGTTTAGAGATCTGGCTTATGGTGGTAATCACCCTGCTTTTCTAGCATGTGGAGAGCACCAAACAAGTGAGCAACTTTCAGACTGAGTTAAGCCAAGATGAGGTACCGACTATGTAAAATATCGCTGTGCATCAAAGTTCTCCTACGACTGAACCTTGCAGGCATGGTCATGCTATTATCCTGCTCAACCTAGAAGGCCTCTTCGATGCTACTGACCCTAATATACAGTTCAACTATCTGACATCCCTTAATGGAATTGGTAGAATTGCTCTATCCTGGTTCTCCAAATTCCTGAAAAACCATACATAAGCAGTCCAACTGGAATCCGTTTATTCCAGAAGCCTCTCTATCAAATGTGTGGTGCACAAGGATCAGCCCTTTCACCAATGTTTTTCAACGCCATCATGGCCTCTCTAGTCAGTATCATGGAAACCCATTGCATCAGTGACCACTTCTACACCAATAATTCCCAGATCTATCTCAAAGTGGAATTTAATCTGACTGGTTCCATAAAGAGTAGACTAGTTAAAGGAGGTCCAGAACGGAATCAAATCAACTGCCTCGGCCTCATCGGCCAGAAGATGGAGATGCTACCTACGGGCCTTGGGATGCTTTCCACTTTGTTTCATTTTTAATGATTCAGCTGGGGCTCCTCCACTGTCAGGACAGAAGGTTTGTTATTTGGACATATAGTTAGCAACAAACTCTTCTCTGCTCCCCAGGCAAATATAACCATAAAGGGCACATTCTTCCACGTACATGAACTAGAAGGAATCTAAGTTGCCCTTCAAGCCACTCGTTGGTGCTAGCTGTGATAATATCTACAAATAGCTCCCTTCAATGACATCTATGCAGGGATCCTAAAGCTCCAAAGACAACAAAATGTGTGTCGAATATTCAATGAACTATCTGAATATCCAGTTCTCTCAGACATTTTCAATCGTCTCTACTGCTCTTCACATCTGGCTAGGTAGATAACTAAAATCGCCTTATCAGCCACTAGCTTTTTTGGATGACTCTTCGCCATTAAGGCTTTATCATAAATCAACCAAGGCAGTATTACAGAAGTATCAAAAGATTATTATATCTGACAACCGACTCGGTTTTTATAGAATTGTTTGCACTATTTATAAAGGGCACTGGGTCTCTATGCCTCTTTGTTGACATTGAGTGCTATGTTGATGTGAATTTTGTAGAATAGATAGATGAGATGTATTAAGTTAATATTTGATATTTTATGTATGTTAGTATGCTAAAATGAAACTTTCTGGGCTCCTATAGTAATTTGCTGCCACTGAATACAAGGTTAGCTGTTATGGAAATTGGTAAATTGACCATCATTCACTCCCTCGTGTATGACATTCTGTTTATTATTAAGACATGACTCGAGTTAAGTGTTTTCTCCCTGTTTGTAAGTTCTAATAATATTTTGGTGAGTTTTTATGATTTGCTGTACTCTGTGATAATATCTTCCTATTAAAACGCGTCTAGTAACAGCACTGCGCTGCCTGAGGGGCTCGAGTACAGGTAAAAAATCCGACCTATGCATAGTAAACAACTGCATGAACTGTAGTAACCTTTTTCCTCTTTTTCCACTTTATACAGGCTTTTTTTTGCAGTGATCATATAGCTGCATAGTCCGCCGCATGTTATAACTAAGGCTCCCAGTTTTCCGTTTTTACTGATTTTTACAGATAAATACAGACAGAAAACAATGCGTTTCCTGTTTGTATTTATTTTTAAAAGCGGAAAAATACAGAAAATTATGCTTCTTGTGGGTGACTCTCCATGCTGTCTTTCATGCTTTCCAGGACAACAGCTGAGCAGATACACAGAATGGGAAGTTAAAAAAGAGGTTCAGATTTCCCTGAATACAGGCATGTTAGCGTATATTTTTATTATAATACTGATATTTACCTGTGGGTGTGAGGTTTGGCTATATTTGGCTGCTTAATTTGCTAAAACGCGACAGATAGCAAAGTATGAGTGCATGTTTATCAGTTAAATAAATGTGGAAATATACCGTGTTATGACTATTTATTCTCAAAACACAAAATAAATATGGATAAATACCAATAAGATGGTCAAAAAATAAATATGGATAAATACAGACAGAAATGTTAAAAAAATAAATACCATAAAACCGGGAGCCCTAGTTATAACACACCACTGCTGGTGTTTTACTTCACCCTTGAGCCCTGCTTTGGGTGATAGTGTTTATTATATTCATTACGAATTCTTTTTATTTCATGTATCATCTTTGCCCTAGGTGGAGACCCTTACAGTTTCAACAAACCACCCGCTGTGTTCTTTTAATCATATTAGATTTAACACTTTAATAATCTAGAGTAGAGTGACTACACCACCTTTTGGTCCTGACGAATGACTTACACTTCCTTGTAGGATTTTAAAAAGGCAGAAACATGTTGACCTCTGCATCAAGACTAGGTTGAAAATTTCGCCATCTATTTTCAGTTTTGAATTTTTCCCCCTGGTGACACAGAATAAAGTAATTTTTTAGTCCATGTGAAGAAAGCGGTTTACTATATGGTGTGGCTCTGCAACCTCAATGTGTAATAAACAAACAAAACTGTCTTGGGTCAATCAGATTTGTTTGCAAAGCCTTAGCTCAACCCACAGTAGCGGTGGCTTTGAGCAGTCAGGCTTTCCCAAAGGAACACGTGCAAAGCAGTTAGAAGTACCAGCACAGTTGAACAAGAAAGAAACATGACACAAAGAAAATCTGACACTAATTAATAAAAATAGCTAATATTTGTATGAATATTTAGGCACCAAAATGAACAAAATCCACCAAAGATATCTGTAGATATAAATTACTAAGCAAATAATAAATCACTTCTTTTCAGTCAAATCGCAAAGAAATATTGGCAAATACTTTGGTTAGCTGTTACTTGGAAAACTTTGAAGAAGTTGTGTTTGACTTCTCCAGCCCACTTTGGGCAACCAACTCTGGCAGAGAGTGAGTCACAAGGGCCAATGATGCTTGGCAGGACAGTTACCTTGCAGTCGAATCACTCTCCAGTCCAGTTCCAGGCTCTATGTGCTAATCGTCATAGGCATCAATGGAGTAGTCCTGATGCAAAGGATGCATGATGTTGAAGATGCTGAAGGATGCTGATCCAGTACCACTATCCTCTACCCCCATTCCTATGAAGGGAGGGGAGAGCTGACATGTTTCAGCCCTCCTAATGGGCTATAAAAGGTCACAGACTTTCATCATGACTATTCTTATCTTAATGCCCCATGATTATAATTGTTACATTTTTACTGTCTTGGCATTGGCTGGCACTACCCAGTATTATATGCAATCAATTGACACACAAATTACACGCATATATCTCAAGGCTGGGCCTACTTGCCTGTCTCCTACTTGAAAGGGCATATATTAATGGCTGTTGTCATCAAATTCAATGTTGATTGGTAAATGAAGGAAAACTAAGTTCATTGGAAATGGTAATTTCATTGATGAAAACAAAAATTTGGTACACTCAAGACTTACAGACACACATATACAAGAGCAAGAGTAGTAACCCTCCCCAATAAACACCAGAAGCATACGTTTTTAATTATACCAAAGGCACCCAACAATAAAGGGAAACTGGGGTGTCCATTAGATATTTTTAATCGTTAGACCCCATTAGGAAGAATATTCAAAGAGTTCCCTGGAATATGGTTGAGCCCACCCTGGTTTATAGTGACCAGGGTAGGACACGATGATGATGCATGACACCAATAAAGTGTATGAGCGTCCATACAAAAAACCATTTTAGGAGTTTCCCTTCCCAGAGGAATAAGTTCTGGACTGACCCTAGGCTCGGTCGTAAGGCTGGTAGGATACCTAGGTGTTTAACAATGCTGACCCAGTGACATGTTCTTCCTGGGGCCACCCCTTAGTCCACTAACACGGGGTTGACTCTGGGCACAGGGGGCGATGTCCCTTGAAATATAAGCTGACGTCCAAGCAAAAACCAGACGCCACTGGTCTACTGGTCTCCAGGTACACTTGTCTCCAGGGGTTCCCTTTAACTGTGGCTAGTGTCTTTCTTGGGCAACCAAATTGCACTCCGACAACTCTCCCAGGTCCAGCAGGCACAGGTGCAACTTTTGAGCCTCAAGACTCAGTCTCCCAGGCTGCACTTTGGTGGTCAGCGGCGGTCAGACAGTCTTGGCTACCAACTCACCAAGGCAGGCTTCTTCTGTTTTTGTGGCCCTGTTCCTGTAAAAGGAAGTCAGCTAACTGATTCTTGAAGTCACGTCTGTCTGGGGTTCGGTGATGACATTTCCTCGAACAGGGCTCTACAGGCACAGTCCTATCTTTGCTAGCCCAAGGATCAGCAGGTGCAGTCCAGAAATTGGTTCTAATCCTTTTTGCCGGTTCTAGGGAACTGCAGGGCAACCCTTCTGCAGTCCTCTCTCCAGTAAAGACGTGATCTGAAGCCTGGATCCTAGAGGGGTACTTTTATGCCCTAAGCTTGCCCTGGGGGGATGCAGTGGCTACTAGGCAATGGGCTGCCTATCCCCTCCAGCCTGATGACAACTTCCTGCCAAGTGTGGCAGCTAACTGTCCCAGAATGCAATATTTTGCCCCCACCCGATGGTAGAGCCCCTATCTCGGTGTGTGGAGCCCTAGAGGTGTGGCATGCCCAAGGGAAAACTGGTTTGGCAACTGTTCACCTCTCTATAGAACCAACGCCAACCTGTCTACCAGAATAAAAGAGCAGCCCCTTTAAACCTGGGTTCACACACCATTTGGCCTTCCTTCCAGGAAGAGATAATACATTTCCAACAGTAGTCCCTTTTTGTTCCTTCCAGAGAGTTGTTCACACCTCCCCACAGGAGGGCAGAAGCCTGTCTCGTGGCCAGCAACCATAAACAGTCACTGGAAAACATGGGCAAGAGATTGGCAATTTTTTAAAGTTGCCATTTAATTAAAAGTTACATTAAGTTTGACTTGGGCATTAAGTTAATTTAAAGTATTGAATCTTTTGATACCTTAAAGTACAAACTTTAGCTGTCCCAGTCAGAAGTTGGCACAGCTGAGTTGTCAACGTGTAACCCTGTACTCGCCAATAGGGCTACTATCCTTTCTGCAGTAAAATGACAATGTGTTTTTACTGTTAGGACATATAAAAACACATGTTCCACTTTTTAATATACAGCACTCTGACTTTGAACTTGATTAGCTTGTCTTAGTGGTGACTTACATATTTGAAAAAGAAGGTCTGGAGTTTATCATTAGTTTAAATGGGAAAGTCGAGTTAGCAGGTGGCACAATAAGTGCTGCAGTCCCCGAGGGTCACTTTAACTTACCGGCCCTGGGTACCCATGATGCCATTTACTAGGGATTTATAAGTAAGTAAACCTATGCCAATTGTGGGTGAACCGATCAGACATGCATGTTTTAAGGGTCAGAGCACTAGCCTTGAGGACTGTTTGGAAGGGCTCAGTGCACTCTCAGTGTCGAAAAACCGGCAGCATGAATCCAAAACCTTGAAGGTGATGATGCGAAAAGAGGCATTTTGTTACAGCCTACCACAAGGTCATCTTAATTCTTTCTTTTTGCACTCTGCACTACTCATTCACCCACACCAGTTCTCAGGTTTTTTTTTTAAAAAAGCACCGTCATTTAAAGAGTTCCTTCCCCACAGAGGGAAGTAGTAGCCCACACCATTAAATGCACCTTATGGTGTGAGGAGGTGTGCGGAGGAACCCCATGATGTAGCATGCCACCCAAGGGTGGGTGAGGGTTCTCGTCCTTAGTAGCCAAATCTGTCCTGGACTATACAAGACAGACACTCCAATGATCCTCCCAATGTGGAGTTAATCTCAGTACTAGCCCAGGTATATCTTTTGTGGCTGTGTTAACGAATTCAGCCCCACCGAGTCAGACATAAGAAAACCTCTATGGGAAAATTGCTATCATTGATTGAGTTACTAGTGAACAGTTAGTGGTGGAACATTGACAGTCATGCCAGACAAAGCAAACATCACCAAAAGATGATTGGTGGATGGAGACCCCTAGAATAGACTGAGCTTCAACTCTCCAGGAAAAACATTTTACATTCATAGTGAGTTAGAATTCATTAGACACTGTACACGAATAGGTTTTCCTGTACAGGGAAATTGTCAGACATAGGGCAGAAAATCCAGTTCAATTTATTGCCGAATCTGGATAACAAACATTTTGGGAAACCCAACCTACCGGAGACGTAATTTGCAAGTGGAAACTTTGTGAAATCACCTGGAGCAAAGTGGTCAGAAATGATGGTAAATCTGAAGAAATATGGAAAAACAAGTACACATTTCCATGGTAATGCCTCAATCCGAGGCTGAAGTATCTATCTATCTACGGACTGCTGGGTAAACCTATTCCGTAATACCACGTCCCGTAAAAAAAAAAAGCCAGACAGTATCAATATTTCCCCATAAAGTGTTACATCATCATTTACCAGTCAAGTCGTAATGAAGCTCAAATAAATAAAAGAGAAACCAATAAATATGATAAGATCACGAATGTCTGGGCTCCCAGTGATTATTCACACACATATGGAGCATCTATAGTCGAACACCTCTCATTCGATTATTTAGTCATTCTTTGATCACATGAAAGAACTACTTCAGCCAAAACACATTTAGAGCACAATCTTCCCATCACGTATATCTTGCCACTTTCTAAGTATCATCCACTCCTCCCCCACTCACTCATAAAGGAACGCTTTTGACCTCATATCTCTTTACTCACTCAAACATTCTCAAATTATGTTTAAACATCACTTAGCACAGACAGTATAAGCCATATTTAACTTCCATGACATATTGGCTATCTTTGAGTCAGTTGACCTCACTAACTTGCTTAACACTCCTACCCCTCTGTGGGTTGCTGGGACAAACGTCAGTTGGTTTTCCTCCATCCTTACCACTTCTTTCTTCTCTGTCTCGTCATGCCTGGCCGAGACCCTGGCAAGCCCTCTTCTAGAAGGTGTTCCTCAAGGCTCAGTATTACACCTACTATTCCTATCACAGTCCTCCTCATACAGGTTGACATCACCACTTCCTTTAAATTCTCCTATCACTTCTGTGGTGTTGACACCCAAATGTTCTCCTCCCCTTCTATCACACTCCAGCTCCACACTCAAATCTGTAAATGCCTCACTGCTGCTAGGATGGCTCTATGAGTCCTCGTTCCCCAAATTCACTGAAAATAGAAATCAACTGTTTTCCAGCCTCCTCGAATCTATTTCTGCGGACTCCACTAATCTCTTTTGCCCAAGGTCATTGTTCTTACTCCTTCCATTAGATATTCTGGAGTGCGATTTGACACAAATATGCACCCACACTCTGTCTCCATCGCAGCTAGACATCAGTTGCTCAGCATCAGAAAAATACACCCATACCTCCCACTCTACACAGTTAAGGTCCTTACAAACCGTGGATGGGTGTCTTCTTCGCCCTTGGATTAGTCATCAAATTTGCAACCTGCATCTTTTTCACTGTCCTTCAACAACGGCCCATCTTCTCCACCAAGAACCCTTGGGTTGACATTCTCCAGGCAATTAAGATTAGGTCAAGCTCTCTATCTTGGTTAAGAGTCGAGTTTTGGTATAGCCCATTTTTTACCTGCAACTCTTTCTAACTACAGACCTTATCTATCACATTTCCACCTTCTTGCCAGGTGTTAACAGTGTAATTCCCTCCTACTCATTCTCAAGCCCATGCTCTCTCTACATTTCAGCCGAATCACACCCAAATCTGGGTAAGGTGGCCCCAGATGAATTCCATAAAGAAGTACAAATCAGGTACAAATAAGAGCACCTACATTTAATTTGATAGGGAAGTGTTTTCCAGAACACTACAAATTAGCATATGGATTCAGCAGAAGGCCAGGAAGCTTTATTGAATGCTGGAAAGTCCACCAGGAATGTCTCCTAGTTGTGGGAACAAGAACACAGGGAGCACATGTTGACTTATGGGTGGTAACATTTTACTTTTGTATAATATGATATAGAGTACAATGCCTAGAAGTACTAAGTATTCTATGCCAAATAACTCTAGATGTTGAGAGATTTGATGTATAGACTATTTCATTCCTCTAGTATGAGTTAACTACTGGATATTAGAACCTAGAGGGCTTGAAGGCTCTTGCCAGGCTGCATAGCGAAAGCAGCGTGAAGTATTAGTTTATATAACTTAGGAATGATGTCCTATGCTAGGAATTGTTTGGGCATATGCATGTTTAATGAGTGCCTATAATCAGGGTGATAGGTGCAGAGGTCCTGGAGGCCGAGGTATCTTTACCTCAGCTGGTGCTTTTGAATATTTATTTGGTTTTGGGAGTGCCCTTGATTCATTCCCAGTCTACCTACAGGTTTGTTGATGCAGAGGCTGTGAGCAATCTCTCTCTGCATGAAGCTTATCATTTTTCCTTACCTGAGGTGAGGTCAGGGAGGTTATAGGTGTAATGTATATAGAAAGAGGAGATGGAAGGCTGAGCAAAAATATTTTAATTAGTCTGCACATGATCAGGCTTGATTATTCTACCTTGAAGAGTAATGTTACAATTTATGTTTTGTATGCTAAGAATGTGAATGACATATCATTAGAATCTTTGGGCGAGGAGATTTAATTAGGGTGCTGGATTGTCAGAGGACAATCACATTAAAATGTTTTCTAAGTGTTTTATAAAGCACCAACCTGCTGCCTTGCGGTATTTCCAAAACATTATGAGATACTAAAAGGAAATGCAACAAAATGTGGCAGTGAGGTAATGGCCCTTGCTGGCCTGCACCATCTTCAAAACTAGCTGCATCAGTTACAAAGCCATCGCGACCAGCACTCCTGTTTGCTTTGCAGACAAGCTCACTACCGCTGATGGTTTTCAACATATCTGCAGCAGGACACCATCTGACTGCAGACTAAGAAGTTTAAAAAAGAACATGCATTTGCAAACTTAATAGGTCTCAGCTATGCTTTGCCAATGTGTTTTAGCCATGTTGTAAATCAACCTGGCTAAAAGCTTGTGGCGTAGAGGAGAGTGGAGTGGAGTGGCGTAGAGTGCAGTAGAGTCACGTAGAGTGAAATGTCATGGGGTGGAGTTGAGTGGCGTAGAGGGGAGTGGAGTTTTGCAGATTAGCGTAGAGTGTCATAGAGTGTCATAGAGTATGGTAGAGTATGATGGAGGGTCATAGAGTTGAAGATCATAGAGTGGAGTGGAGCAGAGTGGTATGGAGTAGAGTGCAGTAGAGTTCAGTAGAATGTTGTAGAGTGGAGTGGCGTAGAGTGGAGTAGAGTGGAGTGTCGTAGACTGACGTAGAGTGGCGTGTCGTAGAGTGGAGTGTAGTAGAGTGTCATGGAGGGTTGTGGAGGATCGCAGAGTGGAGTAAAGTGGCATGGAGTAAAGTATGGTAGAGTGGAGTAGAATGTTTTAGAGTGGAGAAGAGTATCATAGAGTGTTGTAGAGGGAAGTGGTGCCGAGGGCATAGAGCGGTGTAGCCAAGAGTGGAGTACACTGTCGTAGCGTAGAGAGGAGTGCCGCAGAGTGGAGTGGAGTGCCATGGAGTGTCGTAGCATAGAGTGGAGTAAAGTGTTGTGGAATGATGTAGAGTCAAGTGGCATAGAGTAGAGTAAAGTGTCACAGAGTGGAGTGTTGTAGAGTGAAGTGTCGCAGAGTTGAGTGGTTTAGAGTAGAACGGAGAGGCATAGAGTGAAGTGGCATAGAGTGTGGTAGAATGTCGTAGAGTGGAAGAGTGGAGTGGCGTTGAGAGGAGTTGAGTGTCGTAGAGTAGGGTGGCATAGAGGGGAGTGGCATAGAGTGGAGTGTCGTAGAGTGGAGTGTCATGGAATGGAGTAGAATGGCCTACAGTAAAGTGGCATAGAGTAGCATAGAGAGGAGTAGAGTGTAGTAGATTGTCGTAGAGTAGAGTGTTGAGAGTGGAGTATATCAGAGTGGAGTGGCAGATAATGGGGCAGCAGAGAGTGGAGTGGCATAGAGTGGAGTAGAGTAGAGTGGCATAGACCGGAGTTGAGTAGAGTGGAGTGGCGTAGCGTAGAGAAGAGTGTTGTAGTGCGTGGTTGAGTAGATTGTTGTAGAGTGGACTGGCAAAGAGAGGAGCAGAGTGTCATAGAGTGGAGTTGTGAACAGTGGAGTAAGCATAGTATGGTAGCGCACTGGCATTACAAAAGACACATTTTTAATTGAAATTACCATTACATTTGCACAGACATACAGGTTTACTGATAAAACTATACAGTGCACAAATAACAATGTGTTGGAATGGCATCACCAAGTGTATTGATTTATTTTAATCATATTAAACTATTTGTTTCCACCACACTTCAGAACTACATAAAATTGTGCTTCATTTGTGATTTCTTAATTCTAATATATTCTGAAATATTTGCATGGTTCATTTACATTTTCTTGTGTGCTAGAAAAAATAACATCCTACAGCCTCTCCTCTCACATGAGTACCAAGCAGGATGGTCACATAAATCCTCTCACTTTGAAGTGAAATAAAAGTAAACACCAAGCTCTTTTGGAAGACGGAGCCTGATATTTGACCTCTGTCTTTGAATGCACAGCAAATGTGACAAGATAAGAACAACATTTAAAGGTCTGTTTACAGAGAGTGAGCACTAGTGGACGAATACAAGAAGCGATGGTAAATAGACGATGATCCACGAGAGAGACAAAGACAACCCGGACAGCCTAAAACAAATAAAGCCAGCAAATAGAGAGCAAGCAAATGTGAGTTACAAACCACAAAGCCAATTGTAGTGTAGTTCCTATTTCCCTAATAGGCTCTGCGCATTGGAATAATATACCCTATAGATTCGACATAGGACTGAGGTGAGTATGTCCCTATCGAGTATATTAAACTTAATTACTTTGTGACAGCTAACTCAGAGGCCACTAGAAACTCCTTGTAAACAAGAAGGGAGTAGTTTCTGGCAACCGCATAAACATGACAACTTTGTTTCCCTTTAGAATCGGAACACTCTCAGAATCGTGGAAACAACAGATAACAGTTTCACTCAGCTAATCGTGCATGCTTAGTTTCTTCAGAGTTACACAGAAAGAATAGACGGGCGTTCAATAAAAGGATTTATTGAACAGTCTTGTTTCTCGTGTAAGAGATATGAGCTGTTATGATCACAAGACAGTATGCGAGATATATTATGTACAGCGAAAGCAGTAGAAAGAAGTAATACTGCACTAGCATTATCTTTTAGCTATGACACATATATTCATATACATAAATAACATAAGCTAAAAATGCGAGTACTCATAAGATGCTTCTCTAACTAGTTCTACCCCAGTGTACCTAACCTAAGTGTAGTGCAAGGTAAGAAGTAGGTGATGTATTCTATAGTATGGTATGCTATGGTATGCCAAGCCTCTGGTATGCCAAGAGTCTGGTATGCCAAGAGTCCCTCAAGGTTCTAGTCAGCTCCATACCTTGAGAATGAGAGAGGTGGGAATCTCTTTCCGGGTCTCGAACTCTAACACCCCGCAAAGGGAGTCAGAACACTGGAAGCAGGATTCTCTGCGAGCAGGGATGACAGCGTCTCTTGTCAGTGCGTCAGGCCGGGATACGGGCTCCTCTAAAGTCGAGGTCTCCTCCTACTTGCTTGGGCAAGGGAAGGTATATTTATACCCGGTAGGTGCCTTGGAATGTTAGCATTGATGTAAAGTCGGGCAGAGGAAGACGTCAGGAATGAACCCTTAAGGAATAGCGGTTCATGCATAATAAATGAGTTCTTGGAGAAATCAATAATCCTGTGCTAGGGGAACTCCCAAGAGCTTAAGGGTCTGGTTTCTAAGAACTTGTTGTGACGTTGGGGTGGACGGATGTAGGTGACCATGCCTGTATTTGGATAGCATGGCTAATGCTTAAATAAGGACTGGGATCTTATGCCTATATAAGGGCAATGCGAATTGTGCCTATATAAGGACATGTTTCAGGAAAACCTATATACGGACACCTAAAGCGGAATACAACACCCACTCCACTTTCGAATGAACGATAGTACTAAATGCTAAACATTAAACTGAGTACCACATGTTGCTAAAAACATTTCTAAAAGCATATTAAAAGAAGTTTTTTTTTAAAAAAGAAACTGTTGCTAAACATGTAATGCAATAGGTACTGTACATTTTAAAGCATTTTTTCATTCTAGGCATATATCATAAATAAAATGCAACATGAATGAATAAACAGAAATATATACATATGACGAAATGGTTGACAAGTATTCAAAAAATCAAAGCCATTTCATATCATGGAACTAAATGAAATTGTGGTAAATAAGGTGACAATGTGTCCCTGGAAGTATTCAAAGAAGTCCGTTCTATATGAATAGTTCTAATGTAAGCAGATTGAATTGCCATGTATTTTCAAAAATAGAGAGAGAGAAAAAAGAATTCAATTTTCAGGAAGAGTTCCAAGTTTTGTTCTGTTTTGAAAATATGGAGGCCAAATTCATTGCTTCCCTGGTACACTGTGAGCCGAATCAAAGTCAGTGTATGGGTCTGGTGTAAACATGAAATCATCTATTCCTGTAGACAAAAGATCGTCTACCGATGTCGGTGACAGTTGGAATACCTCATTTAGAAGGTTAACTGCACAGAGATGTGAAGCATCGCCTTCAGCATAGGATGCCGCAGCAATGTTCGCATCCGTTGTTACCTGTGTGCCTGTTGATCCATCTCGTACCTCAGCAGCAGCAGGAAGCGTCTGTGAGATCTCAAGGAATGCCGTCATCAGGATCGGTAGCCTCTGGGGACAACACAGAGCATGGGCCGTTATCGGGTCCAGCAGAGTATCGATATCCGTTGGCATGACTGATGGGAGTGTTAGACAGATGTCTAGCACGCATTCTTCACCGCAAAGCAGGCAGCGTAGAACAGGTAAGATGCAATCTTGCCAGATTGATCTAAATGACAGAAACCATGTTGTATTAAGTTCCCGTAGACGAGGTATGCCCAAAAGTTGCACTATGCACTCACTGCACTTCCGTTCTAGGAGAGCTTTCTCCAAATTGCTGGGAGTGACGCCGGTTGATAGGCTTGCCATAGCGTAGTAGTAGGAATAAAAACAGGATTCCTGCAATGAGTGCTGGAATTAATGGCACACCACCAAACACCGAATGTGCGAAGTTTGGAATGATTCCGAGGACTGCCTGAAAAGGTGTTAACAGTCCTGAACAGATGGTCTTAAATACATGTACAATCCCGCTCGTATCAGACATGTTTAAGATACGTCCCATCATTTCTACGAAATGTATAGGGCAGTTTGTACGAATTAAAGCCTGTATCTCAGCCGAAGTCCTTGCAATTTGTAGATCATAGATTTCTTTGGCCGAGGTTAAAGGCACGGTCTGTTGTAAAAGCATGGCTTTCATTCTGCTTAAAGTATCAAAACGTATAAAAGAAACATTCAATGAAGGCCATAGAGGCGACTCCCTGACTGTCTCTATTTGGGGGAACAATACTTGCATACAACAAGCAACCCTGGAGCCAACCGTTACCAGATATGGGATTCCTGGCAACATGCCATAGCAACTCTGATCATTCAACATGAGGTAACTCCCATTAGAAAGTTGGCCAAACGTCGGATTAATCACAGCAGCTGGTGTACCCTGCAGGTGGCAGGACAAGTTTGCCACAGAACCATTACAAGCCCCGTGTAAAGAAATGTCCTGACATATGAGAGATCTGCTCAGTGCACTTTCACAGTGTGTACTGCTTAAAAACACTTCACGATCCCCACTCCAACATCTGTATTCGTAAGGTAAATCCCAGGATGTCTTAATGTATTCTTTACCCAACCTTTCATATTTGCCTGCTTGCATTTGTCTGAGGCACTACTGAAAATGAAAAGTAGAGACTGGCAGAGTTATTTTGCCATGAATAAGCCATTCTGTAGCTGGTTTTTCTGCTACCGTAAATGGTAATTTTTCCAGTTTTTCAATGCTCAGCACTGTATACTTTGCTCCCCTTTGTGCCAGTTCGATCTGTTTATCCGTTAGATTGTATTCTGCAAACAGAGACGACGTGTTGATAAAACTCCAAGGCACATAGCCTGCACGCAAGGATTGCAGCGTCCAGCCTAATAACATAATAGAACGTAACTGAGATTGGCCTTGTTGTAACATGGCTAAATCTTGTTCCAGTATGTCTATAGCAGAGGATGCAATGCTGTCCAATGAATAAATTCTGGATGACAAAGTTGTTAACCCATTGTCGACCACAGTGAGAGTTTTCTCTAAGTTAATACGATCAAGCTCACGTATTCGTTCTGCGGCCTCTGCCTGTGAAACCTTCCATATTTCATTATAAGCAGCATAAATGCCGGCATATATGAAACGTTTTTGACGTGGTTTTCTTGGTCCTTGCAAGAAATCCCTAAGGTCTGCGTCTTCTTTAAGTAAAGATAAGTGTTGTTTCACATCCTCGAGTGTAGATTTTTGTAACCAGTCGAGGCACAATTTTCCTACACTGTATGTTGTTACTATCCCCGGATGTTGTCGTTGAACATAACGTGGGTCTGGCCTATGAATAGTAAAGCCTTGTATTCTATTCAGGAATCTTTCTTGACAGATGTTTGTGTCTGTGGGCCAGAGCAACCATTTTTTCCAATCAGGATCTGATCTGTTGTTTTGTAGTATTGTGTCTACTGCGACCGCTCCCTGTGTAGTGGTATTACTTGCAGGTGTCGTTACAGAAGGTGTGTTCATGTCTTTGATCTTGGCTAAACCAAGGCAAGACGTTTGTTGCACAGTGTCATTCAAAAACATTATTAGATGTGGGATGATACAGGCTCTAAACAAAGCTTCCATCCCCTGCACTTGCAAATCTTTAGAACCCCAGACAGATTTTGTGTCGATTGTGTCTTTCCAAAAGTCAAATCCTTGTCTAGACAGTTGGGTAATAAAGGCTGCAGAATAAATCTGTTTTGTATTAGTTAACATAATTTTCTGTCCTGTTTTGTTTACATTCTTATAGTAAAATGTTTCTGGATCAGATGTATTGTACCCTAAAAATATGGAAACTTATTTGCAAACGTTTTTGAACTACCCTTTGGTGGTGTAGGACAGTGTTCCCATTGGTTAAACATAAAAACATTTCTAGGTGTTGCAGATTTATGCAAGAAATGATGACCATAGTGGGTGTAACAATAAAGCTGTTCGTAGTCTGATGAACCCTCTAAGTATTCATTGTTAGAGAACACAGCAGACCTTTCTAGATCAGACATCATATCATTAACAGTCTCAAAGTCCCAATCATCAGAATAGGTACTGGAGGTAATAAAGTCACTTAATGAAATTTTAAATAAATGTGGAATCTTCAAAAGTTCCGTCGGGCCGAATATGTCGAAATCGGTTTTGTCCCAAACTATACCATCCTGTATAGGAACGGCTGTGATGTTCACTGCTGACAAGTCTCTTGATTCACGATGGGAAGATTTGTGTGGTTTTAAAAGTAAGTTCACATTTTTACTAAGCATGCTAAGAGTCATAACCAAAGCTAGCCAAAACAGAAAGAAAAATATTCCAGAAATAATCCATATTTCAATCCATGGTGAAACCAGATAAGTCTCTTTCAGAAAATGAAAAAGGTCTTGTACTTGTTGTTTGAAAGTTTTTGAGGCTGGCGTCGTTTCAGGCTCACTCGGATCCTCAGAAAACGTATCAAAGTTAATGAAATAGCCAGAAGCAGTTCGGTCAATTGTTGAAATTGCATCAGGATTCGTAGAAATCGCTGGAACCAGTTGATCACGTGTTACGTTGGTGTAGACAGGTGTATCTGGACGAACTGTTACTTGAGTTTCAAGAGGGATGAGTTCCATAGCATTGTTGCTTAGTCCTTCATCTTTTACTGCTGAATTCTCGATGGTTATGAGTCTTTCAGTCTGAACCTCTTGGATAGTAGCGAGAGGAGTGCGTCTGCTACTAGGTCGGAGTCCACGAGGCCTACTATTTAGTATTGGCCACATACTGTGGTTTGATGAGGTCGATTGGCACAAATCTTTTCTCCTTTTTTCCAGCAAGGGGCGGCAGAAGTACTGTTCTTGTTCCGTGGACGGCTAGGACAGGTACTGGTTGTCTGTAAGAAGGTCCAAATTCCTTCTTGTCCGCAATCTTCTCTCTGACTAGATCCCCAACTTTTGGGATCCAGACAGGCCTTGCTGGGACTGCCGGTTTTTCCCCAGTGGTGGTTGGCTTCAGGAACACGTTGCTTTGTTTCGATCTTAGGTCATTTAAATCCTGTAAAACAGCCAAACGATCTTTGATATCAAAGGGTTTATTTTCCACCACTGTGCCTTTACATTCGAGATCAGGAACCCACATTCTTGTCCCAAATAGGACCTCATATGGAGTGACCCCCTAGAGAACTTCTTGGCAAATTATTTAATGAGCGTTGGACCCCATAAAGATGTTTGACCCACCCATCACCCGAACCTAATACTCTAGCTGTTATAGACTGCTTTATGTCCCGGTTTTTCCTTTCCACAACAGAATTTCCCTCAGGATGAAATGGAGAGGAGTACCGCAATGCTACGCCCAAACTGGCCATGGCTTCTTTGTAAGCCCGAGAGCTAAACGCAGGGCCCTGGTCAGAATGTAGTGTGCCAATTGCGTATGTGCCGATAAAGACTCGCAAATCTTTTATAACAGTTCGAGCGTCAGCTGAGCGCTGAGGCCACATCCATAGGAACCTTGAGCACGAATCCACTGCGACCATTATATATTTATAGTTACCGTCCCTATAGTTACCGCAGTGGTCCAGGTAAACACAAGCTAATGGTTTGTCTGAAATCAACAGGGGTGTCTGCGCAGGACGTTTCACTGTGGAGACTTTCATCTGTTGGCATATTTCACATTCCAAAACATAGTTTTTGGTCTGTTTCCTAATGCCAGGCCACCAATATCTTTGTTTTAGTAAAGATACTGTTGCAGAAACACCTGCATGGGTAAAGGCTATCCCCTCATGTGCTGCTAGGATCAGTCCTAATCTACGTTCCGTGTTTGGAATTACCCTATCCCCCACTCTAGGGATTCGAGTAAAAGGAACGTTGTTCGCATCAATTACATAAGAGTACTTGAGTGGAAATTTCTTTGGTAATGCTGCACCACTGCCTTTGCTTGAAGCATTGACAGCCAACAATATCTCACTGTCTATTTTCGTTTTTGAACGAGTGATCGCAGCTACGGAAGCCGTCTGAACAGCCCCCTTTGCGGCTTCATCAGCCAATGAATTCCCTGCAACGTGAACGCCATCACGTTGATGACTCAGCGTGTGTATCACGTGAGCTTTTGGTAGTTCGTCTCTCAACTGAACTACTTGTTCCCAAAGCATTTTATGCTTTATTGTGCCACCTTTTGCATCTTTGAACCCGTTTTCAAGCCAATTCTGTATATATTCATTATACGACTGAACACAGTAAAAGAATCGCACACTATAAGTGTGGGGAATTCGCGATCTGTATTTTCAAGTGCCAGTTTGAATGCTTGTAGCTCAGCTCGCTGAGCTGTACAATCGCCTAGAGATTGAGTTTTAGTGACCATTGATCTGAAGTTACCATCTTGCATGCGACCTTTAACGATTGCGCACGCTGCACTGTAAGCTTGCTTACTCCCTGTAGCGGGTTGTGCTGATCCGTCAGTATAAATTATAAATTTGTACTGATCTAGAGGCAAAATTTCAGTGGGCAGAGGACATTCATGTTCATATTGCAGGAACGCTTGTGTTTTTAAATCAGGATCAAAAACATATTCAACATCTGTTGCAGCAAGAGAATTAACCCATTGTATCCATCTAGGATGTAAAGCTTTTGCATTTGGAATGCTCGCTTTTGTAACCGCCTTTACAGCTGGTACTGGAGTTGCGACAATAATGCGTTTCCCTTGAGCTAGAGCTCTTTCTTTTGCTACAGCGGTTTGAACTGCTGTCAGTATTTTTTCTGTTGAAGTGAAGCGCATTTCTGCTTGTGTATACAAATGTGATTTGTATGCTATTGGTACTTTTTCACCCTCATTAAATGTTAAATAGGTGAATCCGCATTGTCCCGAAATTATTCGGATCACTAAATTGCGTTTATTTACGCGTGTTTGTAAGTGATTTGTTGCTAACATGTTAGCTTGGAGTGAACGCAGGATTTCTGTGTGTTCTTGTGTCCAATGTTTTGTTGAAAATTCAGGTTTTATTAATTTGTAGAGAGGTTTAACCCTTTCTGCGTAATTTAGAATATAAGTTCTTCCAAAATTTAGGAAACCCAAGATTGATTGTAAATTTTTCAGCGTTTTTGGAGGTTGGAGCAGCGCACACTTTTCTAAAAAGTTAGCTGCCAGGCTCTTGCCTTCACTTGAAAGCTCATATCCTAGGAAAAGGACATTGAGATGGGCAATTCTGGATTTTTTAAAGTTGAATTTATAGCCTTCAGAGGCGAAGCCCAATATAATGGTACTCACCCTATTCAAGTGCCTATCTAGGTCACCGTCTGTCAGAGAGATGTCATCGACATATGACAATGCCTCATTATCATACATTTGTAGTAACTCTGTTATCCTTGCTGAGAATAACCCCGGGCTGCTTTTGAACCCTTGTGGGAGTCTACAAAATTGACGCTGGGTCCCCATTATTGAGAAAGCTGTTAAGTACCTGCTTTCAGGTGCTATGTTTTGACAAAAGAAACCATTTGAAATGTCCAATGTGGTTTTCTATTTTTTGCGCACAATGTTATTCATTAATGCTGTACTATGTGCATTTTGCACTGCAAATGTTTTGGAACAAGTGTTCAAGTGTCTGTAATCCAAAACTAGACGATATGTATTGTCTGGTTTGGATACAGGAAACAAAGGAATGTTCATTGAGGAGGTGCATGTTTCAATCACCCCTTGGTATTCAAGTTGATCTAAGATCTCCCTGACCTGTTTTTTAGCTTCTTACTTTATTGGGTACTGCCTTTGTGCAGTAGGTTCATTTTTTAGCTGTATTTTATGGTGAGGTGAGTCCTCATCCCATCCTACATGATTTTTATATAATGCTGGGGCCTGGGCAACTGCCCATTTCCTGGCATAAGTATATTTTAGGTGAATTGGAATATGGTTGGAGAAGGCTGGCATAATGATGTCCTCGCCATGTGGGCACTCCCTGACAAAGTGTGGTGGCCAGTCTTTTTCTGCTAGAAGTATATCATAACCCCTTGAAAGTTTCTCCCAAAAGAGTGTTTTCACTTTTCTTGGTATGTCTCCCTCCATTCGGAGTGTTATTTCATATAACTTTTGTGGAGTACTAACCCTGGTGTCTACAGTCTCTACTGTGATGTACTCATTCAAGTCCACTATCTCCAGAAGTTCCTTCAGGTTCTGGTGAGCTATTGTTACTTCTGCTGCACTGTCCAGCATTGTCTGAGCCCATTCTCCATTCTTGAGCTGTGTTCTCAGTATTCTCGGCATGTCTGATCTTCAGACCTGCTACCTTCTTTTTGTGAATTGAGGTTTTGATTTATTTTTCTGAACGTGTTTATCGTCTTTGGATTTCACGCGTTCTTCTCTGTGTTCTGACCGTCCTCTTCTTTCTGATGTCTGTGACGATATCTGAAAGGTACGAGAGGAACGTGTATCAGTATCTTGATACCTGTCAGGTTTTCTTAAATTATCCCTATTCCTGAGGTTATACCTCCTTTCAGAGGGCTCCTTTGAGGAGACCTACCTCGGGATTGAGAACGTGTCTCGTTTGAATTTTGTTTATTAGTTTCCCACTTCTTTTTAGAAGATGTAGGATTTTGTTTAATAGAGTCCTTCTCAGGACTTTCAGATAGTTTTGGCTTCAATGGTTTTCCACCCAAACTATCTCTGCCTAATTCTGCATAAGATTTTTCTATTATTCTGGGTAGTTCATGTTGCTGTTCTGTTACATCAAATTCCCTTAAGCGTTGGCGGATCGCCACTGATGCTGCCTCCCCTTTAATATTAGATAATATTATTGTTGAGACCTGGTCGAAGTTTTTCAGTAATTTCATACCTAAATTCAGAGCAGGTTCTGCCCCGTATTCGTTTTGAATTTGTTTCAGGACATCTGGTATTACTGCAATTGATGGAACACCATGTGTTTTAGTATAGATGGCAGCAAAGACTGCGCCCCAAGTGGTGCAGTCTTCCAGTTGTGGTGTGATCCCCATTGGTAAATAGATTGTTAGGATTCTGTGTTTCTCATAAGGGCTAGTATTTGGAAATACTGCTTCGATTTGAGTAATTTTTTGAGCTATCCAGAATGGAATTTGTTCATGTTTTGTGGGCATTTTACCCATGACTGCGTGTAAAGTCTGTGGAGTAATGTTTAGTGTATTCCCCTGTTGAGGGATTTGATTTGGAATGGTCATTGGTGGTTGGACTGTGAAAGTCTGCATGACATATTGGACTAATTGTCTGTAAATTTCTATTAACTCTTGTAGTTGAGTAAGTAATTTCTCTTCTGACATTTCATCGATGTCAGGATGAGGTGTGTAGCCGGCTAGAATCGGCCTTGTTGCTCCTGGTCTACCTAGTGGACCGAGCCTGGTAATGTTTCTGTGATGTTTTAGGGCGCCTTTAAACCAGAGATTATGCTCCTGGTATGTGAGTGGAATTTCAATATCCTCGAAAGGAATATATTCCTCTGGTAGTTCATCTTCTTTAAAGAAGTGAAACACTTTTGTTACTGGATTTGATTCTGGGAATACTATCCATGAATAGAATACCTCTGTCTGAAAGGATTCGTGTGCCTCTATCACGAAAACTGCTCTACCACCTCTTGGTGATAGGCCGTGTTTTATAAGTTTTAGAGTTATGGCTCTCCTTAAGTTTGGAGGGATGTTTATAATACCCTCATCGGTTTCATTTAAACCTGTAAAGTTAAAAGCTGTTACGACTGGATCAGCCGCAGCTACACCGTTCTCGGTGGCAGTATCCCTGTTCAGGGACATTGTTTTTTGAAAAATGTAGAACAAGTTTCAAGGAAACAAAAGATAAGGTGCACAATATTTTGGAACACTGTATCCTTCAACGTTGAACAAACCAAACAGCTGATATATAGGATTTTTGTCCTATTTAGCTTTGGCGGATACTTAACCCTACCCACTCCAGACGTCTTATGGAGTATGTGAGTAGGGGTCTCTGAGAAAAGCACGACTGAGTTACTCAGTATCTAGCGTTAAATTAGTGCCTTACAAAACATTGGGCGCCATGTAGTGTAGTTCCTATTTCCCTAATAGGCTCTGTGCATTGGAATAATATACCCTATAGATTCGACATAGGACTGAGGTCAGTATGTCCCTATCGAGTATATTAAACTTAATTACTTTGTGCCAGCTAACTCAGAGGCCACTAGAAACTCCTTGTAAACAAGAAGGGAGTAGTTTCTGGCAACCGCATAAACATGACAACTTTGTTTCCCTTTAGAATCGGAACACTCTCAGAATCGTGGAAATAACAGATAACAGTTTCACTCAGCTAATCGTGCATGCTTAGTTTCTTCGGAGTTACACAGAAAGAATAGATGGGCGTTTCAATAAAAGGATTGATTGAACAGTCTTGTTTCTCGTGTAAGAGATATGAGCTGTTATGATCACAAGACAGTATGCAAGATATATTATGTACAGCGTAAGCAGTAGAAAGAAGTAATACTGCGCTAGCATTATCTTTTAGCTATGACACATATATTCATATACATAAATAACATAAGCTAAAAATGCGAGTACTCATAAGATGCTTCTCTAACTAGTTCTACCCCAGTGTACCTAACCTAAGTGTAGTGCAAGGTAAGAAGTAGGTGATGTATTCTATTGTATGTATGCTATAGTATGCCAAGTCTCTGGTATGCCAAGAGTCTGGTATGCCAAGAGTCCCTCTAGGTTCTAGTCAGCTCCATACCTTGAGAATGAGAGAGGTGGGAATCTCTTTCTGGGTCTCGAACTCTAACACCCCGCGAAGGGAGTCAGAACACTGGAAGCTGGATTCTCTGTGAGCAGGGATGACAGCGTCTCTTGTCAGTGTGTCAGGCCGGGATACAGGCTCCTCTAAAGTCAAGGTCTCCTCCTACTTGCTTGGGCAAGGGAAGGTATATTTATACCCGGTAGGTGCCTTGGAATGTTAGCATTGACGTAAAGTTGGGCAGAGGAAGACGTCAGGAATGAACCCTTAAGGAATAGCGGTTCATGCATAATAAATGAGTTCTTGGAGAAATCAATAATCCTGTGCTAGGGAAATCCCAAGAGCTTAAGGGTCTGGTTTCTAAGAACTCGTTGTGACGTTGGGGTGGACGGATGTAGGTGACCATGCCTGTATTTGGATAGCATGGCTAGTGCCTAAATAAGGACTGGGATCTTATGCCTATATAAGGGCAATGCGAATTGTGCCTATATAAGGACATGTTTCAGGAAAACCTATATACGGACACCAAAAGCGGAATACAACACAATGATAAGCAATGGGCAGAATGCATTCCCAATGAAGCTTTCAAAATATCCCCAAGAAATCGTCAGCAAACCAGGCAGCTGTGCTGTCTGGTAGACTTTGATCTAAAATACAGGGCAGCAGACCTTTTCCATCTATGCACCGAGGATCTAAAACAACATCCCCATATCCATCAGGACTGCCCAAACCCTGCTCCACTTTAAGGAAGAGTTGAAGACCCACATCTTTAAAGAACACTAGATCACAATGCATTAACCGTCCACAAACCAGCTTCCTCTCCTAACACTCTTTGACTTTATGCTTGTCTTTGACACTGTACAGTGCTCCACTGACTTTTGACTAGCACTATAGAAATTCCAAATACATACATGAAGTGACTGTAGATGACTGACCACTAAGACCATCTAGCCAGTCTATTTCCACACCTGTTGCAGCAACTATAGAACTGCATTAGTTTCTGGCATTGCCTTAGCTGTTTCACTGTTAAATTTTTCTGTACACAAGGTTTACAAATACTGCATTTCCACATTAATGTCTGCATCTTTTTGTGTATGCCTGTGCTATGGCTGCCAGCAGTGAGAACTTTAACAGTTCTCAAAAACTAATTTCAATAACGATCAATTTTCCTGTATTCAAATTATTTGATGTAAATTTACAAAAGACAAGGAAACATAGGGGGTCATTATGATGTCGGGCGGATCGCCACCACCCATATGGCGGTGGCGATCCGCCCGCCATTTTCGTCCGCCCGCCTAACATTTTCCCCCGCCATATTACAATGGCGGTGGGGACCCAGGCGGACGGAAAGACCGTCCGCCAGTTTACCGCCGGTAGGCAATCCGCCCGATTGCCTACCGGGCGGAAAAGGCCTGCAATATGGTGGAGGTGCCTTGCAGGCACCACCATCCATATTACGATTATGGCTGTCTCATGCCTTTCCATGCCGGAGACTCCGCCATGGAAAGGCATGCAGAGAATGCCTTTGGGGGCCCTTTGCGGGCCCCCAGGTGGTTGGGGGGGTGGGTGGCTGCACTTGGGGGGTACCCATGGTACCCCCGACATTTGCATGCACAGGGTGGCAGGCACCGCGCGGTGCCTGTCACGTTGTGCATGCAGAAGCACAACATGCCCTTTTAACATTGTTGCGGGTTGCTGAATACAGCACCGCCCGCCACAATGTTACGTATACTGGATGCGACCGCCATGGTGGCGGTCGCATCCTAATAGGCACAGCGGGACTGCCGCACCTCTAGCGGGCGGTCCCTTTTCCGTTGCGATGGCGGGCGGACTTTGTCCGCCCGTCATCGTAATGACCTCCATAGTAATTAATTTTGCACCACAGGCCAACTACATTAGAAGAATATATACTTAAGCCTCTGAATGTGGGTAAAAGCAAAGGCAGGAAGCAGGGTAATGGGTGCTACATGCAGGGGCCAAGGCGGGACCACTGTTGCAACATTTACTGATATGTTGATGCATGTAGGTCAGATCTAAACACTCTCCTGGCCTGTTATTTTGTGCTAAGATAACGGTGCAGAGGCACACGGTGTTTGGACAATATATTGAGTTTTTAATATCATGATACCAGAATATCATCACAAGAATAGCATGATGTTGAAAATGTTGTCGACAGGAATATCGCAGGTAAGAATGTAGTTTTTCAGTGTTGTTGTTAATATCATTGTTAAATATATTGTTGTAAAAACATAATTGTAATTTATATTGGCTTTTTCTGATATTTTGTAATGGTGTTATTATTTTTGTGTAAATGTTTTTGTACTGTAGTGTTTAATGAGGTTTTTTAATGTAATATTTGTATTTTGGTAGAATACTTTGTTTTATTCTTTAAATTTTGAATATCTTTTTCTAGGTATTTTTATTTTTTTAGGGAAATGTAACGTTTTTCTTACTATTTTTGGTTGAGGGATGTTCTGTTTTTAAAGGAAAAGGTTGGGGAGAGCTTCAAAATATATATTGATTTATGATTTTTTTTAATTCAAACATTTTCACATGTATTATTAAAGTTAAAGCATTATAATTATTACTATTTTTATGATTTCATAATTGTATCTTTGGATGATTTTAAATTAATTTTGACTGTAATATTTAATTTTGTTTTTAAATGGAGTATTGTATTTTGATGTTTTAATATATTTTTTATTAGACATTTTTGTTGTATTATTTTAATTATATTGTAGTAATTTTTAAACAATGTATGTTTTACATTTTTTTACTGTTGTTTATTTATGACTTTAAAAAAAAAAATTAAAGAATACAAATTAAAATAATTTTTAAATACTATTTCTGTTTAGGATATCTATGCAAGAATACCCATTATTAAAACCTATAAAATATTTTATTTTAATTATATTTAATTAAAGATTGTTGTTAATTTTTTAGTTTTTATAGTTATATTTCCTTTGTGTTTTATATCTGTTAATTGTTTATTTTTTTCTAATTATACTATTTAGGCAAAATTGGTATATCTTGTATTTAGACTAGTATATATAATTTATTTGTTTAATAATTATATAAATTATTTAATTTTAGAGTTATTAAAATAAATAGGGTTTTTTAAGATATGTTAAAGGTTTTTTAATGGTTTAAAGTTTAGTGAGGATACTAAAATAGATAAATTTAATGTCTAAGACCTTTCCCAAAGTGGTTTAGATTGGAGTGGGAATCTGACTCTCCCAGTGTCAAACACCTTTGCCAAAATAGTTTAGATAGGAGTGGGAATAGTAATTGTGACCACTTTAATATTTATTAGTTTTTATACTGCTTGGTATTGGAATAGATTATGTTGCTTTTTTAAATATTTATTGTGTTCCTAAAAATTAAATTTTTGTAGTAAGTGAATTATTTTGTAATTTTTTAATCTATACTTTAATATATAATGCAATGTACAGAGGAATAGGATAAGTAAATAAGTTTTATTGAATGATTGTATGTTGTGTAGTGTTGGTTGTTTTGTAATGTTTTTGTGTTTTGTTACATAAATTATATACTTTAACACATATTTTATGTGTACATTTCTATTTTCTTTACCACACATACATGTTTTTTTTTTTTTTTTTACATTTATTAACTAACAAGAGGAAAATACTTTGTTTAAAATACTTTTGTTGGAGAATACATTGTGCTTATTTCTTGTTATGTTTATACATGTAATGACATTTTTAATGTTAGTAACTATAACTCGTGCCCTAAGGTAACTTTAACCCGAGCCCCCGCCATGCACAGTTTTTTCATCAATAATTTCACTGCAAATGTTGCAGTGATATTATCAATGATGTCATAAATGATGTCATAAGTGATGTAATATGTGGGGTAATTAGCAGTACATGGTGAGGGAGCGAGCTATAGTTACCTTAGGGTACAAGTTATAGTTACTTGGGATAACTGTAACTGATGAATTTCAGTGGTTTTGTGCGTTTAAAACATTACATTGTCAATGACATTTTCACCTAACTATAACGTTACGTTAGCCTTTGTTTTTTTCTGTGAATTTCTAGAGTTTTTTTTAATGTAAAGTAATATTTTATTACCAAATGTAAAGCTGCCCCTCAGGCCCAGTAGCCAACCCTCTGCAGGCAACCAACCCTTTGGCTGCGGGCCTTTGGCTGTGGGCAGTGTGGGATTTGCCGCAGGGCCTGACCTGTGGCCACGCCCTGCATACCACCCCCCCGCCAGCTGCCAAACCCACGCTGTGCACGGCCTTTGGCTGTGTGCAGGTTAAGGTTGGCTGCAGGGCCTGGCCTGCAGCCAATCACTGCATCCAACTCATTGGCGCAGCTCCCCTCACCAAGCCACTTTGGGCCCCAGCAACCCCATCCACTATGATCTAATTCCTTTAAGAAGGGGGGCGTGCACACCCCCTCCCCTTCCTGGGCCTTAAAGGCCCCCGAAACACCCAGTTCCCCAGGGAAAGAATTACATTAAGGCTCGGGGAGGGTGCGCAGCCCCCTCCCCGAGTCTTAATAGGCCCTTAGGACCACATCACCTGGGGCAGAATTCCATTCAGTAAGGTGCCATGTGTGTCCCCCCCGCCAGAGCCTTAATAGGCCCTGAGGCCTCTGCATCTTCTGGATGGATGCCCCAGTGCCTACCTGCAGCACCCACCCAACAATACATTTGGGGGCCGTGGGGAGCCCCTGCAGCCCAACTAGATCCCCGCATGCACCCATGCTGGTAGCTGCAGGGGCTGGCATTGCTCCCACCCAGCTGAAGCTGCTGTTTTTTTAAATTTTCCTCTCGCCCGGCAAGAGCTATCTGTGTTTTTTTGCCCGCAAGAATGCGGGTAGGGAAACAAACGTCTGCTCCAACACGGTGGGAACGTTTTTAAAGCCCTCACTGACTGACAGCAGACATGCCTTCCCTGCCCGATTTCTTGCTTTAAAAATGCTCCCACCAGAGAGATGGGGATAGACCTGAGAGCATGAATGCAACCAAAACAGAGATGTGGGACTTACAAACAGCGGTCAAGCGCATACTGGGATTTGGGTTTTAAAAAAGTGGCACTGGGATGGTTCTGCATAGAGACGGGGGCATGCAGAGAGAATTAGAAGGTGGGCCTGGAGAGGTGGAAGAAAGAGATCTGTTGAATAAAGACATATATGGCAGGCTGAGTCAAAGGGTCACAGAGTGGGCATAGAAACAAATGGGACACAGGATGAAAGAAGGACAAGCCAAGCCAGGTGGAAGAGAGAGAAGGTGAACAGAAAGGTGTAGAACAATGACATGTTGGGCACAGACATTTATAGAGGACATAGATATTTTGGGACGAGGAAATGGTGCCCGTACAGAATGTATGCACAGAGAGTGAAAGATGGAGCACAGAGTTAGGTGGGGCAGGGACAGAAATGGGCCCAGAAGAAGGTGGTACATAAAGAGAGGGGTTATATAGAATGAAGGTTGGATAGGCAGAGAGACAGAGAATGGTAAAGAGAAGCAGAAAAGGCAGCAAGAGACAGAGAAAGCTAAAGAGACACAGATAAACCTCTGATCCCACAGAGAAGGAGAGAGACAGCCCTCAGCATCCCGAGACAGTGTGAGTGAGAAAGGGCGCACGAGAGAGTGACAGAGACAGAAAGACCTACACTCCATGAGAGAGAGCTGAAGAAAGATCATACAGACATGCGGTGCACAGTAACAAGTGTGACACTCATTGAAGGTTTACAAACCATCTTTAACAAATATCACACTCACAAGCACTACGGGGCATATTATCAAGAACGGCGTTAAAATTATCGCCGGTTTAGCGGCGATAATGGGCTTGATAATATGCCCTGGAGAATTCCAATAGAAGCCCATGTTCACACCAGAACATGGACTTCTATTGGAATTCTCAAGGGCATATTATCAAGCCCATTATCGCCGCTTTGGTGGCAGTTTTCTGCCGCTAAACCGGCGATAATTTTTAACGCCGTTCTTGATAATATGCCCCTACTCTTTTCTACACACAGCTTTGAACTATGCACAAAACACTTAGGGGCATATTATCAAGAACGGCGTTAAAAATTATCGCCGGTTTAGCGGCAGAAAACTGCAGCTAAAGCGGCGATAATGGGCTTGATAATATGCCCTTGAGAATTCCAATAGAAGTCCATGTTCTGGTGTGAACATGGGCTTCTATTGGAATTCTCCAGGGCATATTATCAAGCCCATTATCGCCGCTTTAGCGGCAGTTTTCTGCAGCTAAACCGGCGATAATTTTTAACGCCGTTCTTGATAATATGCCCCTTGGTTATGCTCAGCGACCTAAAGCTGTTCACTACTAAATAAAGGCATATCAGTTACGTCTGTGCTTGGACTTTAACGCTGCTGATCTTCAGTGTGCTACTTCTGCAGTGTCAGTAATTAAAATTACAGAAATGAGTGGGGCATTGATAAGTTCTTGACATTCAGGTTGAAACCATGGCGGGCCCACCCAGCCATTCATGCTTCAGAGATCGAGCAAACAGAGCCTGTTGAGTTGGGTAATAATTAGCACTGGCTGGCAGCGCCTAGAGACAGGATAAATGGTGCCACGCGCTAAACACTTCTAGCATAATTAGTCTCACAACTATGCGCCGTTATTTAAGGGCCATGGCGTACAGGGTATTATTATATTAGATGGAACATTTCTGGGAAACGTTAAAAGCTTCCACTTACTTGGCAAGTGTTAATGCGACTCTGAAATCATTTTAGTTTTTGTAAGGATGGTTATTATAGTTAACAAAATACAGCTCGGGTAATCAGTGCCTTTGTTTCATCTTCCTGCTCGGCACCATCTGCAGTGTTGCGGGCAGCTCGAGGCAGCAAGCTGATGCATCACATTCATGGAATTTATATTAATGTAGTGATTGCGGCGCGACTGTGTGCTATTCCATTTGTTTAATGAGCTGTGTTATTATTTTGATGGGTTTTATGTCGTCTTTAGATCGTGGTAACTTATAAGTGGGTTCGTGGTCTGGGCAGAGATCCAGCGTACGGGCATCCTTCACCTTCAGCCAATCCTTGACCGTGAAGGGCGCCTGAGTGAGAAACAGAAACAACTACAGTCAGGACTGTTTATCAGAGCAGTCGGGGTTAGGCAGTATAATTGATACAAGATTCTGTATAGATTTCTGGGCAGGCATATGCTTTCAAACAATGATGTGTAAAGTGCTTGCAAATGAATGCAATCCTAATAGAGTAGATATTGTTTACATGATCCTGAAATGAATAATGTAGACATTGTTTAGAGATGCGGTCTGTGGGCTTACAGGCACAAAGGGAAAAGGGGAGTCCTTATCACAACAAGGTCTTCAAACCAGCCTGTGGAAGCTTTTCTTTGAATGTGGTTCTCAGTTGATGGCTGATTTTCTTTTGCCCCATGACTTCAAAATCGCATCAGCAATGTGCGACTCCCAATCCAGATCCACGTCATGCGACAGCACAGTGACAGCTACCTGTCATAGATGACGCCCCCCTGACCTCAGACAGTAATGACCCCTTTCCATTCCTAGTCTTAGCTGCACTCAACACTGTCGATCACCCTAACCTCCTGCACAGCCTGTAGTCTGTAATGGGATTCACTGAAAACATTCTTCACTACTTCTTCCCCTACCTATTCAACAAGCACCAGAAGATTCTCATGAGCAACTCCTTGCCCTAAAGGTTCCTTATCACCTGCAGAGCCCTCAGAGGTCTCATCTTATCGCCTCTTCAGCCTCGGCATGGAGCGCCTTGGGACTGCACCCACCAATTATAGCATCAAATAATCAATATGGCAATGACACACAGCTATGTTTGAAAGACTCCTCGTCTTCTCTTATCCAATGCTTCAACTACTGCTTGCTACTCTTCCAGCACTGCATGTTGAACACCTACCTGAAGATTGACCCCGCCAAATCAGAATCCTAGCTCTGTGCCAAGAACAAAGCATCAGCTACCCCAAACCTGCCTCAAAAAATGAACCTGGAATGATTTTAACCCCAACTTGCACCCACAGCCAAATCAAGTGCATTCATCCAGGACACAGATCTCACCCACAAAGATCACACCACCAAGAAAGCCAAGATGGCTTGAAACAATATCTCTCTGCTAAAGAAAGTCGAACCATTCCTTCCAGAAGGTGACATCAGAATCGCTGTTCAAAGCCCCATAATCTTGCATCTGGATGGTTGTCATGCCTTCCTCCATGGCTTCCCATATTTTACAGTGGCCCCTGTGATGAGTAAAGCTTAGACTTACCTGCACCACAACACTGCTCCTGTCTCCACACGTGCTGAAGTGCCCTGTAGTTGTCATTTTGGACAATTTCCTGTTACACTAATTGAGACTCACCATAAGAGCCACAATTAAGGGCATCCTACACGCTGCAGAATGTCTCATCAAGGACCTGAAGAAATATGAACACCTAACCCCCAACCTGAAGGTGACCATCTTTTGAGAAGCAAAACCGGGACTGGCCAGACATAAAAGTAGGACTCAGGCCTTTAGTGTTAGCTTTATGTTTGGCGTGTCCTTATTTTTGCGTAGTCTTTTCAATGTGTGTGTGTGTATACACACACACACCATTAGCTATGACTGGACCACCACCCTGAGTCCCCCTGTACTCCTCCCCACTATCTCCCCTCTCCTGGAAGCATGCAGCCGACCTCTTGCTGCCTGAAAGAAGCAGATCAATTACATAAATTAGCTCAGACTTTAGAGGCGCACGTGGAAAAGAAAGCATACGTTTTAATTCTGCTTTCCAAGATGACTTGACCTGGGACGTGTGTTTAAAGTTTTTTAAAATATCGTGACGCTGAAACAGTCCCCTGAAAACCGTGACTATCCAGGGAAATCAGGGCTGTCTGGTCACCCTATCCAACCTGCTGAAACTCTACTGGCTCCTCATTCGGGCTACCGCAACTGGAAAAACAGCTGTATCACCTACAAAACCATCACAACCAGCACCCACAACCAGGACAACAGCAAAGTACAGAAGTGCGAAAAAGAAGAAAAGGCAACATGCCATCTCCATACATGCGCTAATTGAAGAACGAGCTATAGACACACCTCCTTAAAGACACTATGTCATGCATTAACAGTGCACTGTGCCCTTAGAAATCAACTTCTGCTCCAATCACACATTGGCTGTATCTTCACTTTGACTCATACCAGTGCAGTGCTGCCTTTCCACCTGATAGTTCTCTACAACTACAACAAGCTACTCCCCAAAGGAAATGAGTTGTAGTTTTACAGAGCAGTGCTCTAGTAGGTCCCACTGGGCCTCTTTCTTTGGATGGCAGCTTGAAAATGAAATGAAATGAAAAAAACATTTATATAGCGCATGGCTACCCGGGAGCATCCCAGCGCTGGGCAATACTAGAGAGAGGAAGCAGAAACTAGGGAAACAGAAATGTCTTCAATTGTTTACGGAAGGCAAGATGGCTAGATTCCCTGCGAAGATACAGAGGCAGGGAGTTCCAGAGTTTGGCAGCGTTATACGAGAAACGCTGGCCCCCACTTCTGGCCTTCTTGATCCTAGGGACCTCAACCAAATGAAGCTCATCCGAGCGCAGTTTCCTGTTGGCCTTATAGGGGTGAATCATGGCCGAGTTTATCGGTGGCCCATTCCCTTGCAGGGATTTATGGACAATGCAAAGAGCCTTGAAGCTAATTCTTTCCTGCACCGGGAGCCAATGAAGGGAGTGTAGTGCAGGTTTTGCAGAATGGCGATTGGACACTCCCATCAGCAATCTGGCTGCACAGTTTTGTACGGTCTGGAGTTTCGTGACTACTGCGATTGGGGCACCCAGATATAAAGCGTTTCCATAGTCTATCCTGGAAAGAATAAGCGATTGAACTAGTATTTTTTGGGCTTGAAAAGGGAGAAGAGCAAGCACTTTGCGGGCCATTCTGAGCAGGCCATAACAAGTGGCCGCCGTCTTCCTGGCCTGCACCCTGAAGGTCAAGTTCTGATCCACCCAGATGCCCAGGCTCTTTATCTCGGTCTTAGGGACCGGTATTGGGCCCATGCATGCTGGCCACATGGTGCTGGATTTAAAGCTTAAAGGATTGCCCAGGATCATGAGCTCAGTTTTTTCACCGTTAAGCTTAAGGTGAGACACACCCATCCACTTAGATACTTCCTCAAGACATGAATAGAGGCCATTAGACCTCTGATCTGCTTGGTTCAGCGCTACAACCAATTGAGTATCATCGGCGTAGGTCACCATGTGGATCCCGAAGGGGGCTACAATAGCCGCCAGCGGGGCCATATAAACATTAAAAAGAGTCGGGCTCAATGATGAGCCCTGAGGGACTCCGCACAGTAGGGGGGAGGGTTTTGAAACAGTGTCCCCCTCGAAAACCTGGAAGAATCTTCCCTCCAGAAAGGAGCACAGCCATTGCAACGCAGTACCAGTTACTCCTACGCTCCTGAGACGGTGAACCAAAATGCGATGGTTCACCGTTGTTGTGGTCACAGCTCGCTCGTTCTCTTTAAGAGCGAGCTGTCCCTCAAGCGCTTGTCTCGGGCGCAGTTTTCTTTCAGTGTGGGTTCTCCGTTCCGACGCTGTTATGCAAACTGCCTCAACTGTTTTCCTGGGCAGTTTGGATAATAGCGCCGGAGACTGCAGTTGTGGGTCGCAGTGTATTCTATCACTTCTTGCAATAAACCTGCTTAATCACATCTCTGCCTCATGTTACCTACTTCCACATTTGGCGACGATTGGAAGCAGCGACCCACCAACTTTATTTCATCGTACCTTTCTTTTTAATGCAATTTCGTCGACGCTTTCGAGCCCACGTTTGCTGTTTCCTGTCTCTGCGCTTCAGTCTACGTTGGATTAGCACAGTCTCCGCCCACCTTTTTCATTGGCTCACAGTGCCGAGACGTGCTTCACGCATCACACCACAAGGGGAGGGATTTCCTGTCAATTTCAGGAAATCTCTATCGGCCGTTTTTATTGTATTTTCTGCACGTTGTACTCCGGTTAAAGGCAACGCGAGTACCTCCTTCGTCTCACCTTCGTCCAACTAAAGCTCTGCTGTGTTTTCAGCGCGTCCTCTTATTTCAAAACTCAGCGCTCATCGGAGTGTGGGATTTTCAGCTACAAGCTCCCAGCTCTCACAGGAGGATCTTCAACTTCAATGCCAATGGTGCGGTAAGATTTGCCTGCACTTCGGTGACAGGCACACCACTCTTTACTAACTTGTATTACTTTTGTGGCACTGCCTGCTTTCAATTACAGGCACACTGTTTCATTTTGATTGCCTAACTCTACTTATTGTTTTCACATGTTTTATTTAATTGTTACCATGGCTACCAACAGTCAGCTACTTTCTATTCCTCATTTCCTTCCAGTGCCAGGTAAACCCCATATTCCCTGGAAACATTGGTTGGGTATGTTCCAGAATTATCTACTATATTTGACAAGGACAAGGGAACCCAAATGAAGTCTGCCAGGGACCTTGGGAAATAGTACTTTTCTAGAGAACAGTGGCCCCATGGAACTGTAAATTATGAAAAAGATGAATATAGACTCAATCAGTTCTATATTGAAAACGACTTATCCAGCCGGACAGAGGTCTACTTTAATGTTATAGTTAACAGAGTAAAAACTTATTCAAAAACAAAAATAAGAGTAAGCGGGACACAAGCCTGTGCCCTCACTACACATACATAGAACACATACAATGTGACAGCAAAACAGAAGGCTCAGGCACGGCTGTCGATTTGTCATATATGGCAATAACACATAGGGCCAACAAATCGTCTTTTTTACACCCTTACACAATTAATAATACATTTAAGGGAGTGTACACACCTTATACACTCCCTTAAATGTATTATTAATTGTGTAAGGGTGTAAAAAAGACGATTTGTTGGCCCTATGTGTTATTGCCATATATGACAAATCGACAGCCGTGCCTGAGCCTTCTGTTTTGCTGTCACATTGTATGTGTTCTATGTATGTGTAGTGAGGGCACAGGCTTGTGTCCCGCTTACTCTTATTTTTGTTTTTGAATAACTTTTTATTCTGTTAACTATAACATTAAAGTAGACCTCTGGCCGGCTGGATAAGTCGTTTTCAATATAGAACTGATTGAGTCTATATTCATCTTTTTCATAATTTACAGTTCCATGGGGCCACTGTTCTCTAGAAAAAAAACAGAATTATCTACTTGCAAATGACGCTATTGAGTATGCCCCAAAAAGGAAGTTTGCATTACTATTTGGGCATTTAGGCTATGAAGGCCAACAAGTTTTTAACAACTTGCCTCAAATCCAACCTCCTCCAGGCGCACAAGAGGGATGGAGTGTGTACTCAGAGGGCATTGCTAGACTCAACAGAAAGTTCGCAGAAGAACCCAATGTCCTTTTAGAACGGTTCAACTTTATGCGTAGAAAGCAAAGCGCTGATGAGTCTGTTGAAGATTACATATCAGCATTAAGACTCTTGGCATCTACCTGCAATTTCGGACCTGTTCTTGACACTTGTTTAAGGGACCAGTTTGTTTACAGCTGCTACTCTAGGAAAATTCAAGAAAGACTTTTGGGATGCAGAGACCCCACCTTAGCAGAAACCATTGAAATTGCTAAAGGGATTGAGAGATCAATTATTTCATCTAGAGTTATTTCTAATGATTCTTCCTCCAACAGCGTTTCTGTTTCTGCACTCTCTCAAATAGGAGATCACATTTCCGCTTTAGAGGTTAGAAAAAGGCCGAATAGAGTACCTTTCAAGAAACCTATTGTGAATATGTTTTGCTACAGGTGTGGTTCTCGAGACCATATTGGGAACAACCCAAATTGCCCAGCTTCATACAAACGTTGCACTAAATGTGAAAAATTGGGTCATTTTATGTCTGTCTGCAAAAGTACTAGAAACACAGTCAGAATTAGCTCCATTGAAGCCACTCCTGAAACATGTGCACATGATTTGGACAAAGTGTTTCTTACTGTCTCTTGTGAAAATTCTGAAAAGATTGTTATCAAAGGCCCCTTTTGTGAAGCTATAGTTGCCAATGTGCCTTTAGAAATGATGGCAGATTCTGGTGCACCAATTACTATTATTTCAGACAAACTGTTTCTTGACAAATGGGAAAATAGACAGCTGGAGAAACCTGATGTACACCCAAAGGCCTTTGGGGAACAAGACATCGATATGCTTGGCTATTTTATTGATACCTTATCGTGTTTAGGCAGACAGATTACTACAAAAATTTATGTTGCTCTCAAGGGGAAGAACATTATTGGTTGGAAGGATTTAGCTAGGTTGGGCATTATTCTTGTCCCAGGTGCCGACAAGCCAATTGTTCTTGCTGAACACTATATTTCATTCATAGAAGAGGATTCTGACACCAATGTACACAACATTTTGAATAAGTTTAACAAACTTTTTAAAGAGGAAATTGGTAATATTCATAAATTTGAACACCTTATAAAGCTCAAATCTAATTCGGTCCCCATTGTTCATAAAGTCAGGTCAGTACCACTTAGTGTTAGGCATGACCTGAAAATCTTATTGGACAAACTGTGTGCTGAAGGTGTTATTCAGGCTACTGACTCCTCGGAATGGGTCAGTCCAGTGGTTATCGTTAAAAAAAAAATGGGGAGATCCGTCTATGTGTGGACCTTCGCACACTTAACAAAAACATAATCATTGACTGTCACCCATTACCGAAAGTTCAGGACCTTCTAGCTAACATTGGTTCTGCCAAAGTTTTCTCTCTACTTGACCTAAGGTCTGCGTACCATCAAATACCCCTTGCTGCGGAGAGCCAAGACCTTACCACTTTCATCACGCCCTTTGGAGCATTCAAATATTTAAGAATGCCGTTTGGTCTTGCCTCCGCAGCAAGTGTATTTCAGAAATTCATGGACAACATCCTTGCAGACATATCAGGTGTTCAAGCCTTTCAAGACGATGTCCTCATTTTTGCAGATTCCCAAAGAGAACATAATCTCATTTTGGAGAGGGTTTTGTCAGTCTTTGAGAATGTGGGCATCACATTAAGGAAGGAAAAATGTAAATTCATGGTTGAAGAATTAGACTATCTTGGTCACAATGTCTCCAAACAAGGTATCAGTCCTAAAATGTCTCTTGTATCTGCCATCAAGGACACTACACCTCCAAAAACAAAGACACACTCCGCTCCTTTCTAGGTCTATGCGAGTATTATTCTCGTTTCATCCATGGGTACTCCATAATTGTTCAACCTTTGAGGGATTTGTTACACAAAGGAAGGGCGTTTGAGTAGTCCGATGCTGTTCAGAGTGCTTTTTCACAGGTTAAGAACCTTATAACCACAGCTCCCATTTTGTCTCCATTCAATGCAGATCAACCTTCATTTTTGACAGTAGATGCTAGTGAATTAGGTTTAGGGGCTGTCCTTTCTCAAAATTTTGGAAGTAGGGAAGGTACTGTTGCCTATGCATCACGCTCTTTGTCATCTGCAGAAACCAACTACAGCACGATTGAGAAAGAGGCACTTGCTTGCACTTGGGCAGTAGAGAAATTCAAAACTTATTTGTGGGGTACTCATTTCAAAATTTTCACAGACCACAAACCTCTAATTTTCATGCTCAATGGTAATGGGTCTGGCAAGGCTTCTGCGAGGTTGGTGCGTATCATTTCCAAATTACAAGAATACAATTTTACGATCCATTACTTGCCCGGAGGCAAAAATGGACGCGCTGACTGTCTGTCAAGAATGCCTGTTGTTGATTCCACTTCACCTGTTACTGATGATGTAGAGTGTGTGGTAGCCCTTGTTGAGGACATCTTTTCAGAGCAAGCTATTGTTTCAAAGGAGTCATGGCTCACCGCTCTTGAAAATGATGTTTTGCTCCAAAAGGTGGTCAATTACATCAAACAAGGTTGGCCACATGACAGGAATTTGTCTTCTGATGTCAAACCATTTGCTCATGTGTTGGATGAGTTATCAGTGGTAGATGGTTTACTTCTACGTCATGACTTTTTGATTCCCCCACTCTCTCTGAGAGAGTTATTATTCAAGAAAAGTCATGAAGGACACATGGGGGTTTCTGCCACTATCCGCAATCTCAAACAGTTTTACTGGTGGCCAGGTATCGATTCACAGGTTAAGTCATGGATTTCTGGATGTAGCACTTGTCTAATTTCAGACAAGCATTGGAAGGTTCGTGAGCCTAACATTCATATGGTGCCTTTTCCTGATTCAGCTTGGGACAAAGTTGCCCTTGACTTTGCAGGCCCATTTGAGCTTTTACCAGGAAATCAGAAATATCTCATTGTTCTTGTAGATTATATGTCCAAATGGGTTTATTTTAACTTTGTTGCTTCACGGGATACCAATTCGGTCATTAAGTTCCTTGAACGCATTTTTGAAATTGAAGGTTCTCCAAAGGTACTTGTCACAGACAATGGCACACATTTCAAGTCACAGAAGATGCTAGATTTTGTCAACGGTTTTGGTATTAAACACCTTACGGTCGCTTTGTATTCCCCATCTTCCAATGGCCTTGTTGAAAGGATTAACAAATTTCTTAAAGAGGGTATACAAACTGCACTGTCTGGTGGCTTCCAGGTAGAAGAGTTTCTTAAAAAAAAAATTTGGAACTACCATATCACTCCTCATTCTACAACAGGTGTTTCACCTTTTAAATTGTTGCGCAACAGAGTCGCTACCTCAGGTTTATGTCCCAATTGGGTCAAAAATCTCACCTCCTCTGCCAATTCACAATATACTTGAGAAACCATTAGGGAAAAAGTCAAGAACAAGCAAATAGCTATCTCTAATTATCATAAGGTTGCTAAAAACACCAAGGATCTAGTGTTTTGTGTCGGTGATTGGGTCTTAATAAAGAAACTCAAAAGAGTCAGAAAGGGTGAGTCAAAATTTTCACTACCTGTCAAAGTTGTTAGAGTATCAAATTGTGCAATTTTATTAAATGGCAGAGGATGGTGGAACAGGAGAAATCTTGTTAAAATCTCCAACGAACAAGCTATCAAAATTGTTAATGCAAAAAAAAGGGGTGTGTGTGTTGCTGACATTGTTGGTGTAGAGTTTTTCTTTGACAAACCATCTACTTCTTCTGTTTTCCCCAACCCTCTGTCACAAGACTGCTCGAATACTGATGTTATTCATGAGGGTTTGACAGTCCCCTCACCTATCCCAAGTACTAGCAATGTAGGTGCTTTCACTCCTCATATTTCTCCGGCTAATCGTTCAATTGTTGATTCTATTCACAGGACACCACGAAATGTATCTGCACCTCTAAGATTCAAAGATTTCTATTTGATGTAAAATTCTTATCATTTACTTTCCTTGTAACCTTTTATGTTAGCACATTATCTGTTGTCACCATTTATTGCCTGTATAGTTTTGATGCCTTGCATTCTGCTTTTTGTTTAAAAGAAAAAGGGTGATGTTGTGGTCACAGCTCGCTCGTTCTCTTTAAGAGCGAGCTGTCCCTCACGCGCTTGTCTCGGGCGCAGTTTTCTTTCAGTGTGGGTTCTCCGTTCCGACGCTGTTATGCAAACTGCCTCAACTGTTTTCCTGGGCAGTTTGGATAATAGCGCCGGAGACTGCAGTTGTGGGTCGCAGTGTATTCTATCACTTCTTGCAATAAACCTGCTTAATCACATCTCTGCCTCATGTTACCTACTTCCACAACCGTGTCAAAAGCTGCGCTCAGGTCGAGGAGTATAATGGCTGAAGACCCCCCTGAATCTAGAATCTTTCTGCTTTCTTCCACCACGGCTAACAGAGCAGTTTCGGTGCTTTGTCGCGGGCGGAACCCTGTTTAGGAGGGGTGAAGCAAGTTATGAGATTAAAAAAAACTAGAGAGAGTATGGTTTACATATTTTTCTGCGATCTTGCCGATTCCTGGAAGGAGGGAAATGGGGCGATAATTGCCCAGGTCCGGAGGATCCAGATTGGGTTTTTTTAATAGCGTTTTCACCATAGTCCCTTTCCAATTAGTGGGGACTATGCCTGTGGAAAGTGAGGCATTAATCAGGTCCGTGATGGTGGGGGCAATTAAAGGTGCCACCAGTTTCTGGTACTGGTATTCAATAAACATAAGCTCAACAGTATTCCACTTGTGAATAATTCCTCTTCCTTTATTGTTGTGTATTTCTGTCTGTTTTGTTTAATTCACAAAAAAGACATTAGTTTATTTGATCTTGGAAGTGTCAGTTTTGCACCTAGTTTTCATTCCCATATGCAATTCCAGCATTGTCCTTCTTATTATTTACAGTTCATTTTGAAAGATATGCGGGCATGTAAACAGATAGTATGCAATATTCATTTTGGACTACTTGGTCAGGCAGAACATCCATTTTTAAAAAAAATTAAAATTATTAGTTATCATATGCGACAAAAAGGGTGGAGCCATGATCTAGGTATGGTCTGGAAGGAAACAGATGGACATGACCACCTAGTTATGGACTCTTTTAGTCAACCTTGTTATATTCCATATAGGTACCCTATATAGGCGCAGGTAACACTGCAACATTTCACCTATATTCTTCCCTACATTACATACATAACGGTTCTTAGGCACTGACCTTTTACCTAGATATGACACTGCATTCAGAATGCAGGTTTTTCCCTGGTTCGATTCTCATACATTATGCATGAGGCTTCTTGGAAGCACAGCAGGACTAACAGTAGGATTACCATCTCCTGTATAATATCTCTGTATAAAGTTCAGGCCCAAGTCATCCTTTAGGCCGACACAGTAACACAGCAAGGTAGGACCCCTGGGGGGACCTATGGGTATATATACAGCACATCTTGCTTAGGAAGATAGAGGAGACCGTGACTTCCCGGCTGACACACTGACCAGAGACGCTGAGGTTCCTGCATACAGACGCTCCAGCTAGCAGTGGTTTAACATCCCTCGCGGGGTGTCCAACTCGAGACCAGGACGGGTTCCCATATTCTCTCATTCTAAGGTAATGGGTTTGACTAGAACCTAGAGGGATTCTTGGCATAACACCTACACAGATACTAGGTACATTTAGGTACATCTAGTTAGGGAGGCATCGTAGGAGCACGCACTTTTTGTCATGTGTTTTATGTACATGTATGTATTCATGATTTATGCAAGATGGTAGAACTATACCATCCCTTTACTTTCGTAGTGTTGCTAATCATATATCTCTGCCACTGTCTAATGGTTGTTGCAGCTCATCTATGCTACACTAGAATAACAACTGTTCAATAAATCCTTATTGACAAATGCCCAGTATGGTTATTCTGTGTATCTCTGAGACAAATTAAGTGAGCACGAGTGACTGAGCGAAAGGTAGTATATTGTTTCCACGATCCTGGGGGATCAGGGTTGTCATGTTCTGAGGTTGCCAGAATCTATTCTCTCCATGATAAGAGGATATTATAGTGGCACTGTGAGCTAGCTAATACAGACAGGCTAACGTATCCGGTGGGGGTGCACAGAATCAGTCTGCCACCAGTCCCACAGTTTATGTTATCCAAACGTGCAGATCCTGTATAGGTTATATAGGAACTACACGACATGGCGCCGCCAACGTTGGTTGGGTACTAATTTAACAGTAGAATCTGAGTAGTTCAGTCGTGCTATTCTCAGAGACCACTACTCACAAAACACCAGAGACGTCTGGAGTGGGTGGGCACAAACTCCGCCACAGCTGAGTAGGCTAAAAATCCTATTTATTGGCTGTTGGTTAATCAAGCTTGAAGGACACAGTGATCCTAAAATTGTGCATAAACACCGTATCTTGGTTTCCTTGAAAAGTTATTTAGTGTACTAAAAACAATGACTAACCAGGTCTTAGATCCACTTCAACAAGAACTGCCCCTCACGGACGAGGAAAATACAGACGCAATACAAATTGCACCAAAGTTTAGAAATACAGTCACCCTGAGACTGCTAGAGCATGGTTTATCATCTAGGGGTGGCAAAAAGTTTTCGTGATTGAGGCACACGAATCAAACAAAACAGAGGAATTTTATTCATGGGTTACATTCCCAGCAGCAAATGCAAGAACAAAAACATTTCACTCCTACACGGAAGGAGATGCACCAGCGGAATATTATCCGTTCGAGGATATAGAGGTTCTGCTCACATACCAGGAACATTTATACTGGTTTAAAGGCGCCCTACCCCATACAAGAAGAAGAGTAAGACTCAGCCTGCTCGGAGGAGAAGGGGCAACATGGCCAATATTAGCGGCCTACACACCACATCCTGACATTGAAATAATGCCACCAGGAGACTTACTCATACAACATAAAGATTTAATTAAAATCTATAGGAACTTGACGCAATTCGTCATGAGGACATTTACAGTCCAACCAGCAATAGTTGCAACAAATGGAACTCAAAATCAGGGTACAGCAACTAAAATTACACCCCAAACATTACACGCGGTAATGGGTAAAATGCCCACTAAACGTGAACAAATACCATTCTGGGTAGCTCAGAAAATAACGCAGCTAGAGGCAGTATTCCGAATACTACCCCGTATGAAAAACACAGAATGCTAACAATCTGCTTGCCCATGGGGATAACACCACAAATAGAGGATTGAACCACTTGGGGTACAGTCTTTGCTGCCATTTATACCAGAGCACATGGTATCCAGTCATTAGCAGTAGTACCAGACGTATTGAGACAAATACAAAATGAGTACGGAGCAGAAACTGCCCTAAACTTAGGGATGAAGTTACTAGGTAACTATGCCCAGGTATCTGCCATAATACTAGCTAACATTAAGGGGGAAGCAGCTTCAGTGGCTATTCGCCAACGCCTAAGGGAGTTCAGTCCTTAAGAACAGGAACACGAACTACCAAAGATAATTGAAACTGCGTATGCAGAATTAGGCAGAGACAGTTTGGGTGGGAAAGCTATAAAACCACAACTGATGGGCAGTCCTGAAAAGGACACTTCCAAGCAGACACCTACTTCAACTAAGAAGAAGTGGGACAATAAAAAACAACAAAGTTTTAAGGGAAACAGATCTCAATCCCGAGGTAGATCTCCTCCACAGGAGCCCTCCAAAAGAGGTATAACCTTAGGAATAGGGATAACATTAGGAAACCTGACAGGTATCAGGATACTGATACACGTTCCTCTCGTTCCTTTCAGGGTTCATCAAAAAACTCAGAGAGGGAAGGACGGTCAGAAAGACAAGAAGAGCATACAAAGTCCAGAGACAAGCAGCACGCTCAAGATTACACTTCTAAAAAAGATGAAAAACCAAAGCAAACGCCACAGTTCAAAAAGAAGAAGGTTGCAGGTCTAAAGATCAGACATGCCCAGAATTCTGAGGACTCAACTACTGAACGGGGAATGGGCTCTGACGATGCTAGACAGTGCGGTAGAAATAACACTAGCTCGCCAGAACCTGAAGGAATTTCTGGTGACAGCGGACTTGAATGATTATATCACGATAGAAACACCCGATACTAGGGTAAGTGTCCCACATAAAGTATATGAAATAACGCTCCAAATGGAGGGGGACAAATGTAGAACAGTGAGAGGTCTCTTTTGGGAGAATCTGACATTTGGCTATGATATTTTATTAGCTGAACAGGATTGGCCACCAGCATTCGTCATGGATTGCCCTAAAGGAGAAACAGTAATTCTTCTGGCATTCTCAGACCATATTCCCAGACACTTGCAACACAGATATGCGCAGGAGTGGGTGGTAGCCCAGGCTCCAGCATTATACAAAAACCATGTTGGATGGGATGAGGATTCAACCCACCACATACTTCCTATAAAAAATACTCCAACTGCACAGAGGCAGTATCCAATAAAGCAAGAAGCTAAAAAACAGGTCAGGGAGATCTTAGATCAACTTGAATACCAAGGGGTGATCGAAAATTGCACCTCATCAATGAACAATCCTTTGTTTCCTGTCATGAAACCTGACAACACATATCGTCTAGTTTTAGATTATAGACATTTAAACACTTGCACTAAGACATTTGCAGTCCAAAATGCAGACAGTGTCGCATTAATGAATAACATTGTGCGGAAAAAATATAAAACAACACTTGATATCTCAAATGGATTTTTCTGCCAAAATATAGTGCCTGAAAGCAGGTATCTAACAGCCTTCTCAGCGCTAGGGACCCAGCAGCAATTTTGTCGACTCCCCCAAGGGTATAAAAACAGCCCGGGGTTGTTTTCGGCTAGAGTAACAGAGTTACTTCAAAAATTAGATGAAGAGGCATTGTCCTATGTGGATGATATTTATCTAATGGACGATGACCTAGAGGAGCACTTGAACAGAGTGAATACCATAATTTTGGGATTTGCATCTGAGGGCTACAAATTCAACTTTAAAAAATCAAAAATTGCCCACCTCAGTGTCCTGTTTTTAGGATATGAGCTTTCAAGTGAAGGAAAAAGCCTGGCAGCCAATTTTTTTGAAAAATGCGCGCTGCTTCAACCTCCAAAATCATTGAAAAATTTACAATCATTACTGGGATTCCTACATTTTGGTCGAACATACATTTTAGATTACGCAGAAAGAGTAAAACCTTTCTACGATTTAATAAAACCTGATTTTTCAGTAAAACAATGGACACAGGAACATACAGATACACTTCGTTCCTTACAAGCTGACATGATAGCTTCCAAACACTTACAGACACGTGTGAACGTACGCAACCTGGTGATCCGTATAGTTGCGGGTCAATCTGGGTACACCTATCTAACATATAATGAAGGTGAGACAGTACCAATTGCATACAAATCACATTTGTACACAAATGCTGAGATGCGCTTCGGATCTGCAGAAAAGATTCTAACAGCAGTACAGACTGCTGTAGTGAGAGAAAGAGCACTGGCTCAGGGGAAACGAATAAAAGTAGTTACTCCGGTTCCAGCATTAGAGGCTGCGACAAAGGTGAGTGTTCCTAACGCTAAAGCTTTACATCCGAGATGGATGCAATGGGCTATTTCTCTCACTGCAACAGATGTAGATTACAGGTACGACCCAAATTTAAAGACACAAGCATTCCTGCGTTACAAACAAGAATATCCTCTACCAAACTAAATATTGCCTCTTGATCAGTATGAATATATAATTTACACTGACGGATCTGCTCAACCGGCCATCGGGAGTAAGCAACAATATAGCGCACCATGTGCAATCGTTAAAGGTCGCATGCGGGATGGAAAATTCCACCCAAGTTGCACAAAAACGCAGTCTCTAGGAGACTGCACGGCACAGCTGGCAGAGTTAAAAGCGCTAATACTGGCACTAGTGAATATGGATCGAGAATTCCCCACACTAATTGTGTGCGATTCCTTTTACTGTGTGCAGTCTTACAATGAATATATGCAGTACTGGGTTCAAAACGGGTTAAAAGACGCAAAAGGTGGCACAATTAAGCATAAAATGCTATGGGAACAGGTAGTGGAGTTGAAAACCGAACTACCGAGGGTTCACGTGATACATACACTGAGTCATCAGCGTGATTGCGTTCACGTTGAAGGGAATTCATTGGCTGATGAAGCCGCAAAGGGGGCTGTACTCACGGCTTCCGTAGCTGCAATCACTCGTTCTAAAACGAGAATAGACGGTGAGATTATGGTAGCTATCAATGCTTGTCGCAAAAACAGCGGAGCAGTACCGAAAAGGTTTCCACTCAAGTACTCCTACAAGTTAGATGCCAATAACATTCCATTTGCTCAGATTCCTGGAGTGGGGGACAGAGTAATTCCAAGCATGGATCGTGGGTTAGGTTTGATTCCAGCAGCACACGAAGGGATAGGTTCTGCACATGCAGGAGTTACGGCGACTGTTTCATTGTTGAAACAACGCTATTGGTGGCCTGGATTAACAAAGCAGACTACAGACTATGTCTTGAAATGCGACATCTGCCAGCAGATGAAAGGTTCCACCGTAACACATCCAGCATAGACACCATTATTAATATCTGACAAACCACTAGCGTGTGTTTACTTGGATCACTGCGGCCCCTTACAAAGAGATAGGGCTTACAGGTATATCATGGTTGCAGTGGATTCCTGCTCGAGATTCCTATGGGTGTGGCCCCAGCGCTTGGCTGACGCTCGAACTGTTATAAAAGATTTGCGAGTCTTCATAGGGACATACGCAATTGGCACATTACATTCTGACCAGGGCCCTGCGTTTAGCTCTCTGGCTTACAAGGAGGCCATGCGAGGATTGGGTGTAGCATTGCGGTACTCATCTCCGTACCATCCAGAGGGAAATTCGGTTGTGGAGAGAAAAAACCGGGACGTAAAGCAATCTTTAACAGCTAGAGTATTAGGCACTGGTGAAAGTTGGGTAAAACATCTGTATGGGGTCCAGCGAGCTTTGAACAACATGCCAAGAAGTTCTCTAGGGGGGGACACTCCATATGAGGTCCTATTTGGGACAAGAATGTGGGTACCTGATCTTGATTGTGAAGGCACAGTGGCGGATGAAAAGCCTTTTGACATCCATGATCGTTTGGCTGTTTTACAGGATCTAAATGAATCCAGGAAACAACAAAGTAATGTCCATCTGAAGCAGACCGCCACTGGGGAAGTCAAATCAGTCACGGCAAGACCTGTCTGGATCCCAAAAGTCGGGGATCTGGTCAGAGAGAAAATAGCGGACAAGAAAGAATTTGGGCCATCCTACAGAAAGCTTGTACCGGTGCTAGCAATTGAAGGAACAAGAACTGTACTTCTACCGCCTCTTGCCGGGAAAAAGGAGAAAAGATTTGTCTCAATTGACCTAATCAAACCACACTATGTGGCCGATACTAAGTAGTAGGCCACGTGGACTCCAAAGTAGCAGACGCCCTCCTCTCGCTACAATCCAAGAAGTTCAAACGGAAAGACTCATCACGTTTGAAGAGTCTCCTGCACGGAATGATGGACTATGCAACAATGCAATGGAACTCGTTCCTCTTGAACCTGAGGTTCAAATTCAAAATCAAAGACAAATAGCTGTTAGACCAAATACAGATGTCTACGTCAACATGCCTCGACAAGAGGAAAGTACGATTTCAACAAATCCTGATGCAATACCAACAATTGATCGAACTGCTTCTGGCTACTTCATAAACTTTGATACGTTTTCTTTGGATCCAAGCGAACCGGAAACGACGCCAGCCAAAAAATCACGCAAGTAGCAAGTAAAAGACTTCATGCACTTTTTTAAAAAGACTTACCTGGTGTCACCTTGGGTAGAACTATGGGTAATCGCCGGGATACTTTTCTTTCTTTTCTGGGTAGGCTTAGTAATAGTTTTTAGCATGCTTGTTAATGGAAGATACCTTCGACAAAGCTCTGCAGCCCAAAAAGTGAACTTACTTTTAAAACCACACCTTATTTATTTATTTATTTATTTGAGTTTTATATAGCGCTGGCTAGTCCCGGAGGTATCAGAGCGCTTTACATGAGGATCCACATTGTTACAAAGATATATCAGTTACAAATTACATCTGTTGCAAGCATTAAAGAGCATAGAAGACAAGATGAAAGGAGCGTAGAAGGGTGAGGTAAACGGGTGGGAGGGAGATACGGCGGAGAGACGAAGGAAAGTCTGCCCAAAGTCCGGCTGGGTAGGTGACGGCCGGGGGGGAAGTCCACAGCCCATCCATGATCGTTTGGCTGTTTTACAGGATCTAAATGAATCCAGGAAACAACAAAGTAATGTCCATCTGAAGCAGACCGCCACTGGGGAAGTCAAATCAGTCACGGCAAGACCTGTCTGGATCCCAAAAGTCGGGGATCTGGTCAGAGAGAAAATAGCGGACAAGAAAGAATTTGGGCCATCCTACAGAAAGCTTGTACCGGTGCTAGCAATTGAAGGAACAAGAACTGTACTTCTACCGCCTCTTGCCGGAAAAAAGGAGAAAAGATTTGTCTCAATTGACCTAATCAAACCACACTATGTGGCCGATACTAAGTAGTAGGCCACGTGGACTCCAAAGTAGCAGACGCCCTCCTCTCGCTACAATCCAAGAAGTTCAAACGGAAAGACTCATCACGTTTGAAGAGTCTCCTGCACGGAATGATGGACTATGCAACAATGCAATGGAACTCGTTCCTCTTGAACCTGAGGTTCAAATTCAAAATCAAAGACAAATAGCTGTTAGACCAAATACAGATGTCTACGTCAACATGCCTCGACAAGAGGAAAGTACGATTTCAACAAATCCTGATGCAATACCAACAATTGATCGAACTGCTTCTGGCTACTTCATAAACTTTGATACGTTTTCTTTGGATCCAAGCGAACCGGAAACGACGCCAGCCAAAAATCACGCAAGTAGCAAGTAAAAGACTTCATGCACTTTCTTAAAAAGACTTACCTGGTGTCACCTTGGGTAGAACTATGGGTAATCGCCGGGATACTTTTCTTTCTTTTCTGGGTAGGCTTAGTAATAGTTTTTAGCATGCTTGTTAATGGAAGATACCTTCGACAAAGCTCTGCAGCCCAAAAAGTGAACTTACTTTTAAAACCACACCTTATTTATTTATTTATTTATTTGAGTTTTATATAGCGCTGGCTAGTCCCGGAGGTATCAGAGCGCTTTACATGAGGATCCACATTGTTACAAAGATATATCAGTTACAAATTACATCTGTTGCAAGCATTAAAGAGCATAGAAGACAAGATGAAAGGAGCGTAGAAGGGTGAGGTAAACGGGTGGGAGGGAGATACGGCGGAGAGACGAAGGAAAGTCTGCCCAAAGTCCGGCTGGGTAGGTGACGGCCGGGGGGGAAGTCCACAGCCCATCTTCTCTATAGCTATCAAGGTAGCTCCACCGGGCATCGGTCAAAAGCAAGGTCTCAACGGTCGGTGGTAAGGTCAGTGAGGGAGGAAGTAGACACAGCGGGGAGACATGGAGAACTATGCCCAATGTCCGGCTGGGTAGGTGACGGTCAAGGGGGTGAACCAGGGCCAATCTCCTCTATAGCTGTCTAGCAGCTCCACCGGGCATCAGCCATGTTGCTCAGGTCTCAACGGAAGGGAAGAACAAGAGTAGTCAGACATAGAAGAACAAGACCCCACTAGAGGATAAAGGGAATGGGGGAAGGGAGTAGAAACAGGGGGCAGGGAAGGAGATCAGTTCTGGAATCCCAGCAGTGGACGAAAAAGTATCTCAAGGGGAGGAGAGGCCAGTCTGCTGGGACTCAACTGTCAGGGAAACATCTCCCCTGGATGACGCTGCTGCTGAGAACTCCATGGAAGCGGAGATGACGGTGGTTGGTGTAGACCAGCTCGGCATTGGAGAGGGAACTGGGGTCGGCCATTGTGTCAGCTGGAGAAACGAAGGCAGCGGAGGCCGCCATATTAAGGACAGGCACGTCATGACCGGGGCTATATAGATCCTTGTGTAGGCGTAGATGCAGGAGTTGGTCTCAGCCACAATGAAGTCCTGCTCTTGTGAGACCACCGACGGCCCAGACGCCAGGCTGATGGGGAGAAGCGTGGGGTAGATGTAGCGGGACTTCATCTTTCTCTGGAGGACCGGGCCGAAATTCACGGAGGTGTTGCTGATAGGTTGCACCTATCATCTCATCTAGAACAAGGAGACTTGTCTTCAGTGAACATTACAGCAATTCCTATACCTGATGGTATAGTTTGGGACAAGGATGATTTCGATATATTTGGTCCGACTGAAATTTTAAGAATTCCTCATTTATTTAAAATATCGTTGAGTGATATCATTACCTCAAGTACATTTTCCGATGATTGGGATTTTGAAACTGTTAATAACATGTTATCTGATTTGGAAAAATCTGCAGCGTTTTCTAATAGTGAAACATTGGAAGGCACATCAGATTTTGAAGCTATGTATTGTTATCAACGTTATGGTCATCACTTTTTACATAAATCTGCAAATCCTAGAGCTGTGTTCACATATCACCAGTGGGAACATTGTCCAACACCGCCGAAAGGCAGTTCAAAAACATTTACACAGAAATGTCCATATTTTTCAGGGTTCAATATGTCTGACCCGGCCTCATATTATTATAAGGTTGCACCAACATCAGCACAGAAAAATATGTTGACAAACACCAAACAGATTTACTCTGCTTCCTTTATTGCCCAGTTGTCCGAACAAGGTTTCGACTTGTGGATAGACACCATAGCCCTAAAATCAGTCTGGGGTACAAGGGAATGGCAGGTACAGGGAATAGAAGCTTTGTTTAGAGCGTGCCTCATCCCTCAACAAATCATGTTTTTGAACGAGACAGTGCAACAGACGTCTTGCCTTGGACTAGCCAAGAACAAAGACTTGAACACACCTCGGTTGCCGACTCCATCACACACCGAGGGCAACATAACATCACAGGAAGAAATTACAGTAGATGACATCATACAATACAACAGATCAGACCCCGATTGGAGAAAATGGTTGATTTGGCCCACAGACACTAATAGTTGTCAGGCAAGATTCATGGGTAAAACTGAAGGGTTTAGTATCCATAGGCCAGATCCACGTTATGAACAAAGACAACATCCAGGGGTAGTGACATCCTACAGTGTTGGGAAGTTGTGCCTTGATTGGCTAAAAACCTCAACACTCACACAGGTGAAACAACACTTATCCTTACTGTCACAGGATGTGGATCTTAGGGATTTTTTAATGGGTCCCAGGAAGCCAAGTCAGAAACGTTTCTATTATGCTGTCTACAGTGAAATATGGAAAATATCACAACAAGAGGCTGCAGAGAGAGTACGAGAGATAGACCGTATAAATCTAGAAAAATCTCTAGCAGTGGTAGACAATGGGTTAACTACATTGACCTCCAGGATATATTCTTTAGGCAACATTGTATCTTCTGCGATAGACATACTAGAACAAGATTTGGCCATATTGCAACACGGGCAATCACAGGTGCGTTCTATTATGTTACTAAGCTGGACGCTGCAATCTTTGCGTGCAGGCTACGTGCCTTGGCGTTATATCAACAGTACGTCTCTGTTTTCTGAATACAATCTGACAGATAAACAGATAGAAATGGCACAAAGGGGAGCAAAATATACAATGCTGCGTATCGAAAAACTGGATAGATTAGCATTTACAGTGGCAGAATCACCGTCCACAGAATAGCTAATCCATGGCCACATAACTCTACCGGTCACTACTTTTCAGTTTCAGTATTGCCTTGAACAAAAGCAAGTAGGCAGATATGACAAAATGGGTAAGGAATACATTGAGGAATCATGGGTATTACCATACAGATTTCGATGCCGGAGTGGGGATCGAGAAGTGTTTCTAAGCGGTATAAACTGTGAGAACGCTTTAAGTGGATCACTCATATGCCAGGATATAATGCTGCACAGGGCTTGTAATTGTTCTGTGGCAAACCTGTCCTGTCATTTGAGGGGTGCCCCAGCTGCAGTGATTACTCCAGCATTCGGGCTACTTTCAAATGGGAGTTACTTGATGCTGAACAGTCAAGGCTGCTGTGGCATTCTCCCGGGCATCGCATATCTGGTAACCGTGAGCTCCAGGGTTACTTGTTGTATGCAAGTATTGTTTCCACCGACACATACAGTCAGGGAGGCGCCGTTATGGCCTTCACTGAATGTTTCTTTAATACGGTTTGATACTCTAAGCAGAATGAAAGCCATGCTTCTACAGAAGTCTGTGCCCTTAACCTCCGCTCGAGAGACTTTTGATCTCCAGATCGCAAGGTCTTCGGCAGAGATACAGGCGCTCATAAATACAAACTGCCGTTTCCATTTTGCAGAAATGGTAAATCGTATCTTTAACATGTCTGATACGACAGGCATTGTCCACCTATTTAAGACCATAGGTTCTGGACTTCTGAGCACCTTTCAGACGGTACTTGGAGTTATCCCAAACTTCATACACTCCGTATTTGGAAGCATCTTTGGAGGACTTCCGCTCATCCTTTTCCTAGCACTAGGTATCCTGATTGTTTTATATTTGCTACGCAATGGATGTCCCAGTCACCAAGGAGATGGAAAAAGCACTCCAGGAGCGTAAATACCGTGACCGTATGGTACAACATCTGGGCACATCTCGCCTAAGAGAACTAAGTGCATCTTGGTTCTTGTCATTTCGACCAGTCTGGATGGACTGCATCTTACCTGTGCTCCGATGTCTGTTTTGCGGAGAAGAATGCATGTTAGACCTGTGTTTGACACTCCCATCATGTGCGCAACCGGACGTGAATGCGTTACTGGACCCGATAACGGCCCATGTTCTGCAGTGTCCTCAGCGTATTCCAATGTTGATGGCGGCATTCCTTGAGCCACCACAGGTAGTAACTGCACCTGTTGGTCTGAACACCGGCTCCTCCACTGACACCCAGGATTTGGACGGCGCACAGGCTGCCCCAGCATCGGCTGCGGACAGCGTGGAACATCATCTGTGCTCAATTAACATACTCTGCGAGGTGTTACAGGGACCGTCTACGGCAGAAGCAAGCAACGGAAATGTTGCGTCTACCAGCCAGGACACATAAACAATTGACTCATTTGGCTCGTCGTGTGCTGTAAGAAATTCGCCCTTTTTTAAACAAGCTCAATTTGGGAACTCAAAAACAAAATTGACATTCCTTTTATTTTTTGGGCATACATGGCTTTTTAATGCTTATAGTGATTCGGACTATAATTACGGACACTTTTAGAGCTAGGGCTTGAAAAATTTTCTTTTTACATTTTTAAAGTTTTTTAGAAATTTTTTAGAAGTTTTTAAACATTTTTAGCTAAAAGGAAACTTTGTGTGTACCGCTATCTAGTCATGCTAGTAGTACAGTAATAGGTTACATATGTCGTCCAGTCGGAAGAGGAGTGGGTGTTATATTCCATATAGGTACCCTATATAGGCGCAGGTAACACTGCAACCTTTCACCTATATTCTTCCCTACATTACATACATAACGGTTCTTAGGCACTGACCTTTTACCTAGATATGACACTGCATTCAGAACGCTGGTTTTTCCCTGGTTCGATTCTCATACATTATGCATGAGGCTTCTTGGAAGCACAGCAGGACTAACAGTAGGATTACCATATCCTGTATAATATCTCTGTATAAAGTTCAGGCCCAACGTCATCCTTTAGGCCGACACAGTAACACAGCAAGGTAGGACCCCTGGGGAGACCTATGGGTATATATACAGCACATCTTGCTTAGGAAGATAGAGGAGACCGTGACTTCCCGGCTGACACACTGACCAGAGACGCTGAGGTTCCTGCATACAGACGCTCCAGCTAGCAGTGGTCTAACATCCCTCGCGGGGTGTCCAACTCGAGACCAGGACGGGGTCCCATATTCTCTCATTCTAAGGTAATGGTGTTGACTAGATCCTAGAGGGATTCTTGGCATGACACCTACACAGATGCTAGGAACATTTAGGTACATCTAGTTAGGGAGGCATCGTAGGAGCACACACTTTTTATCATGTGTTTTATGTACATGTATATATTCATGATTTATGCAAGATGGTAGAACTATACCATCCCTTTACTTTCGTAGTATTGCTAATCATATATCTCTGCTACTGTCTAATGGTTGTTGCAGCTCATCTATGCTACACTAGAATATCAACTGTTCAATAAATCCTTATTGACAATCGCCCAGTATGTGTATCTCTGAGACAAACTAAGTGAGCACGAGTGACTGAGCGAAAGGTAGTATATTGTTTCCACGATCCTGGGGGATCAGGGTTGTCATGTTCTGAGGTTGCCAGAATCTATTCTCTCCATGATAAGAGGAGATTATAGTGGCACTGTGAGCTAGCTAATACAGACAGGCCACCGTATCTGGTGGGGGTGCACAGAATCAGTCTGCCACCAGTCCAACAGTTTATGTTATCCAAACGCGCAGATCCTATATAGGTTATATAGGAACTACACGACAACCTTCTTCAACCAGTAGTTGGAGAGTGAATTGTGGTGTTCACCACTATCCTCAGCAACTGGTGAAAAATTGTCTTAATCCTTGGACTTTCTAATGTTCGCTTCCCTAGACTACACCCCCTCCCTCCACCTATACTCTGCTTCAGATAACATTTAAGAAAAAAGGTGCCTACATTCTTTCCCTCTTTGCCAAGCCAGATTGACAATCGAGTCTAGCAATATGACTAGTGGAGGATTTCCATCCCTCACAGGTGGTTTGTAATTCCATTTTAGACAGATTTCTCTCCGTGCAACAACTACTAAGGTGAAAATTAACTGAGCTCTGAGCTTCCCCAAGCGAATCCCCTCTCCATCCAGTGTCCAAAAATAATTAAAGGAAGGCTTACCTTGATGCTTATCCCCAATATTCTGGTCAATACTTCCCTCACTTCCTGCCATAAAAACTGGATAGTTGGACACTGCCAGAAAAGCTGAACATCATCCGCATTCTCCGGAGCACACTTCGGACCTCCTCTTACCGCCACCCATCTTTGCTACCTTCTTTGGCGACCAGTACGCCCTATATAATGTGAATAAATGATTCCCCCTGAGTGGAGCAGACACAGATACTTGCCATAAGTGTAAGGCATTGCAGCCCGGCATGTCCAGCTTCCAGATCTCCTCCGGCAGAGTCAGGGGGCCATCCTCTCCCTGTACCAGGGCCCAGTACCATCTAGATATTTGATTCTTATATTTCTGATTACTTTGTAATTCATCTTCAATTTCTGATTCCAGCCCCAGATTCAATTCAACTCGAGACCAGCTTGCTAATTGATAATATTTGAATCTAGACAGTTCATATGCCATGCTTCTCTGTAGCGTGTCCCACAATACTAAAGATCCTCCCTCAACTAGCTTGTTGTATTCCGCTTTAGGGGTCCGTATATAGGTTTTCCTGAATCATGTCCTTATATAGGCACAATTCGCCTTGCCCTTATATAGGCATAGAATCCCTGTCCTTATTTAGGCATTTACCGTGCACTCCAAATACAGGCATGGTCACCGACATCCGTCCACCCTAACGTCACAACGAGTTTTTAGAAACCAGACCCTCAAGCTTCGGGAGTTCCCCTAGCTCAGGGCTATTGATTTCTCCAAGAACTCATCTATTATGTATGAACCGTTATACCTTAAGGGTTCAGTCCTGACGTCTTCCTCTGTCCGACTTCACATCAATGCTAACATTCCACGACACCTACCAGGTATAAATATACCTTCCCTTGCCCAAGCAAGTTAGAGGAGACCTCGACTTCAGAGGAGCCCGTATCCCGGCCTGACGCACTGAGAAGACGCTGTCATTCCTGCACGCAGACGAATCCAGCTTCCAGTGTTCTGACTCCCTTCGCAGGGTGTTAGAGTTCCAGAACCGGCAGGAGATTCCCACCTCTCTCATTCTCAAGGTATGGAGCTGACTAGAACCTAGAGGGACTCTTGGCATACCATACTTGGCATACTAGACTTAAACATACTCTTAGTCTACCATACTAGAGAATACTCCACCTACTTCTACTCTTCCCTACACCTAGACTAGGTTAGGTACATTGGGGTAGAACTAGCTTAGAGACGCATCGTATGAGTACTCGCATTTTTTAGCTCATGTTATTTATGTACGTGAATATATGCTAAAAGATAATGCTAGCGCAGTATTATTTATTTCTACTGCTTACGCTGTACATTATTTATCTTGCATACTGTCTTGTGGTCATAACAGCACATATCTCTTACACGAGAAACAAGACTGTTCAATAAAACCTCTTTATTGAAACGCCCGTCTTTCCTTTCTGTGTAACTCTGTAGAAACTAAGCATGCACGATTGAATGAGTGAAACTGTTATCTATTGTTTCCACGATTCTGAGACATGTTCCGCTTCTAAAGGGAAACAAAGTTGTCATGTTTTTCGGTTGCCAGACACTACTCCCTTCTTGTTCTCAAGGAGTTTCTAGTGGCCTCTGAGCTAGCTGGCACAGGTAATTAAGTTTAATATAATCGATAGGGAAATACCGACCTTAGTCCTATGTCAAACCTATAGGTTATATTATTCCAATGCGCAGAGCCTATTAGGGAAATAGGAACTACACTACATGGCGCCCAACGTTCGGTAAGGCAGTAATTTAACGCTAGATACTGAGTAACTCATTCGTGCTTTTCTCAGAGACCCCTACTCACATACTCCATAAGACGTCTGAAGTGGGTAGGGTTAAAATATCCGCCAAAACTAAAATAGGGAAGCACTCTATATATTAGTTGTTTGGTTTGTTCAACGTTGAAGGATACAGTGTTCCAAAATATTGTGCACCTTATCTTTTGTTTCCTTGATACTTGTTCTGCATTTTTCAAAAAACAAATGTCCAACAGGAAAAATGACACCGACACCGGTGGAGCTGCGGCTGACCCAGCCCTAGCAACAGTTTTTAACTTTACAGGTTTAAATGAACCTGAGGAGGGTGTTATAGACATCCATCCAAACTTAAGAAGAGCCATCACTCTAAAACGTATAAAACATGGCCTACCACCAAGAGGAGGTAGAACAGTTTTCGTGATAGAGGCACACGAATCCTTTCAGACAGAGGTATTCTATTCATGGGTCATATTTCCTGATTCAAATTCAGTAACAAGACTGTTTCACTTCTACAAAGAAGATGAACCACCAGAGGAATATATTCCTTTATAGGATATTGAAATTCCACTAACATACCAGGAGCATCAGCTCTGGTATAAAGGCGCCCTAAAACATCACAGAAACATTACCAGGCTCGGTCCACTAGGTAGACCAGGAGCAACATGGCCGATTCTAGCCGGCTACACACCTCATCCTGACATTGCAGAAATGTCAGACGAGGAATTACTTACTCAACTTACAGAGTTAATAAAAATTTACAGACAATTAGTCCAATATGTCATGCGGACTTTTACAGTCCAACCACCATTGACACTTCCAAATCAAACTCCTCAACAGGGGAATACACTAAAAATTACACCACAGACTCTATATGCAGTCATGGGTAAAATGCCCACAAAACGTGAGCAAATTCCATTCTGGATAGCTCAAAAAATTACTCAAATCGAAGCAGTATTTCCAAATACTAGCCCGTATGAGAAACACAGAATCCTAACTATCTGTTTACCAATGGGGATCACACCACAACTGGAAGACTGTATCACTTGGGGCTCAGTCTTTGCTGCCATCTATACTAAAACACATGGTATTCCATCAATTGCAGTAATACCTGATGTCCTGAAACAAATTAAAAACAAATACGGGGCAGAGCCTGCTCTAAATTTAGGTATGAAATTACTGAAAAATTTCGACCAGGTCTCAACAATAATATTATCTAATATTAAAGGGGAGGCAGCAGCAGTGGCGATCCGCCAAAGATTAAGGGAATTCGATGTTACAGAACATCAAACTGAGCTACCCAGAATAATAGAACAATCAAATGCAGAATTAGGCAGAGATAGTTTGGGTGGAAGACCAGTGAAGCCAAAACTATCTGAAAGTCCTGAGAAGGACTCTATTAAACAAACTCCTACATCTTCTAAAAAGAAGTGGGAAACTAATAAACAAAATTCAAACGAGAAACGTTCTCAATCCCGAGGTAGGTCTCCTCAAAAGGAGCCCTCTGAAAGGAGGTATAACCTCAGGAATAGGGATAATTTGAAAAAGCCTGACAGGTATCAAGATACTGATACACGCTCCTCTCATACCTTTCAGATCTCGTCACAGACATCGGAAAGAAGAGGACGGTCAGAACATAGAGAAGAACGCGTAAAATCGAAAGACGACAAACACGTTCCGAAAACAAATCAAAACCTCAATTCTCAAAGAAGAAGGTAGCAGGTCTGAAGGTCAGACATGCCGAGGATACTGAGAACACAACTCAAGAACGGAGAATGGGTGCAGACAATACTGGACAGTGCAGCAGAAGTCACAATAGCTCGCCAGAACCTGAAGGAACTTCTGGAGATAGTGGACTTGAATAAGTACATTACAGTTGAGACTGTAGACACCAACGTTAGTACTCCACAAAAGTTATATGAAATAACACTCCGGATGGAGGGAGACATACCTAGACAGGTGAAAGCACTTTTTTGGGAAAACCTTTCAAGGGGCTATGACATACTTCTAGCAGAAAAAGACTGGCCACCACAATTTGTCAGGGAGTGCCCACATGGCGAGGACATTATTATGCCTGCCTTCTCTAACCATATTCCAATTCATCTAAAATATACTCATGCCAGGAAATGGGCAGTTGCCCAGGCCCCAGCATTATACAAAAATCATGTAGGATGGGACGAGGATTCACCTCACCGTAAAATACATCTAAAAAATGAACCTACTGCACGAAGGCAGTATCCAATAAAGCAAGAAGCTAAAAAACAGGTCAGGGAGATCTTAGATCAACTTGAATACCAAGGGGTGATTGAAACATGCACCTCCTCAATGAACAATCCTTTGTTTCCTGTCTCCAAACCAGACAATACCTATCGTCTAGTTTTGGATTACAGACACTTAAACACTTGTTCAAAAACATTTGCAGTGCAAAATGCACATAGTACAGCATTAATGAATTACATTGTGCGTAAAAAATATAAAACCACATTGGATATCTCAAATGGTTTCTTTTGTCAAAACATAGCACCTGAAAGCAGGTACTTAACAGCTTTCTCAATAATGGGGACCCAGCGTCAAGTTTGTCGACTCCCACAAGGGTTCAAGAACAGCCCGGGGTTATTCTCAGCGAGAGTAACGGAGTTACTACAAATTTATGACAATGAGGCATTGTCCTATGTCGATGACATCTATCTGACAGACGATGACCTGGACAAACACTTGAACAGGGTGAGCACCATTATACTGGGCTTCGCCTCTGAGGGCTACAAGTTCAACTTTAGAAAGTCCTGAATTGCCCATCTCAATGTCCTGTTTCTAGGATATGAGCTTTCAAGTGAAGGCAAGAGCTTGGCAGCCAACTTTTTAGAAAGGTGTGCGCTGCTCCAACCTCCAAAAATGCTGAAAAATTTACAATCCATCCTGGGTTTCCTAAATTTTGGAAGAACTTACATTCTAAATTACGCAGAAAGGGTTAAACCTCTCTACGCATTAATCAAACCTGATTTTTCAATCACAAATTGGACACAAGAACACACAGAAATCTTGCGTTCACTCCAAGCTAACATGTTAGCAACAAATCACTTACAAACACGCGTAAGCCAACGCAATTTAGTGATCCGAATAATTTCGGGTCAATACGCATTCACCTACTTAACATTTAATGAGGGTGAAAAAGTACCAATTGCATACAAATCACACTTGTATACATAAGCAGAAATGCGCTTCACTTCAACAGAAAAAATTCTGACAGCAGTTCAAACCGCTGTAGCAAAAGAAAGAGCTCTAGCCCAAGGGAAACGCATTATTGTCGTAACCCCAGTTCCGGCCTTAGAGGCGGTAACTAAAGTGAGCATTCCAAATGCTAAAGCATTAACATAGGTTAATTCTCTTGCTGCAACAGATGTTGAATATGTTTTTGATCCCGATCTAAAAACACAAGCATTCCTGCAATATGAACATGAATGTCCTCTGCCTACTGAGATTCTGCCTCTCGATCAGTACAAATTCATAATTTACACTGACGGATCCGCACAACCCGCAACAGGGAGTAAGCAAGCTTACAGTGCAGCGTGCGCAATCGTTAAAGGTCGCATGCGCGATGGCAAATTCAGACCTATGGTCACAAAAACCCAATCTCTAGGAGATTGCACAGCTCAGCGAGCGTGCAAAGCTCTCGATGATTGGATTAGACAGCCTCTGGATGATATGATCCCGGTTACACAATCTAAGGGTCGTAGCACCAAAGCCAATCCATGGTATAATAACAATCTAGCCATTATCCGTAAATCGTGTAAACGACTGGAACGGGAGTGGAGGAGAGACTTTGACCCTACTCGGAAAGGTCAGGTCATTATCACTCAGCCATCAAGAATTATCATAGGGCTGTTCAGAGGGCACGTGCTACCTATTTCTCTGAGGAGATCAGAAACAGCCAGAATCCCTCCAAGAAGATCTTTGCCATTATTAAAAATCTTAAAAATGCGGGGGCACCTGCGGTATCTGCGGTCAAATCTAATGAACAATGTGAGGACCTTGCCACCTTTTTTATAACAAAGGTGGACAATATCTATAAAACCTTTCCCCAGATAGTCAGCTTTGACTTTGAGGACCCTGCTCCCCCTGCCCATATATTGGCCACTTTTCCACCTATCTCTGGAGAAGCTCTTAGTATACTTTGCAGGAAGATTAAATCGGGCTCTCCCACCAACCCTATGAAGCCGGAACATCTAATAAGACTCTTACCTGTGCTTCTTACACCTCTGGGCCAGGTTATTAATCAATCCCTGGCCATGGCCACAGTCCCAAGGACATGGAAGCAAGCTGCGGTTAAGCCGCTATTGAAGAAGCCCACTTCGGATCCGACTAGTCCTGAGAACTATCGCCCCATCTCTCTGCTTCCCTGGATTTCCAAAATATCTGAAGCCTACGTTAACACCATTGTCTCAGGCTATTTGGAGGAGAATTGTATACTGGACTCCTCCCAGTGTGGCTTTCCGCCCCGGTCTTAGTACAGAGACCGCACTGTTAGCTGTGACTGAACACCTGAGAGCGGCTCTGGATGAGGGACGTACCTCGGCACTGATCCTATTGGATCTCAGTGCCGCATTCGATACGGTCTCCCACCAGATACTGATCCAGAGGTTGAAGGATGCTGGTATTGTAGGCCCAGCCTTGGCTTGGCTCACCTCCTTCCTCTCGGACAGGTCCTTTCAGGTGTCAGTTCCCCCTTTTTCTTCTAAGGTCAAACAGGGCGTCCACCAGGGCTCTGCTTTAAGCCCTACGCTTTTTAACCTGTATGTCCAGCCCTTGGCTGTGATAGCTAAGAGTGGACTGACTATAGTGTCCTACGCTGACGACACTCAACTAGTTGTCACCCTTTCCAATGATTGTTTAAACGATGCTGCTAGGTTTCGAAGTGGGTTGGCGGATGTCGCAGGGTGGATGACCACCAACTGTCTTCAGCTCAACGCCAGCAAGACCGAGGTCCTGCTGGTAGGAAAAGATCCTGAGCTTTGGAACGGGCATTGGTGGCCCACCACCCTGGGTCCGGCCCCCACTCCCAAACAGGTGGTGAAAAATCTTGGCGTCTGGGTGGACTCGGCGCTTAGTTTCCGAGATCAAACTAAGAGGGTAGCTGCGACCTGTTTTGGTATTCTGCGCAGCCTCAGGCCCATTTTGGGCTTTTTTGACTCCTCTATCCGCCAGACGATAGTACAGGCTTCTGTGCTGTCAAGATTGGACTATGCCAGTGTGCTCTATCTGGGCACCAATAAGGCCGAGATCGCTAGATTGCAGAGGGTTCAAAATGTCGCCGCTAGAACCCTTCTTGCCATGCCCAGATGCTGTTCCACCTCCAGCATTATCCGGCGGCTACACTGGCTGCCAGTAGAGAGGCGGGTGGAGTTCAAGTCTCTCTGCTTCGCGTTTAAGATTCTGAAATACCCGACCCCTGGGGTATTATCTGATCTACTCTCTGCCTATATTCCTATGCGTCAGTTACGTTCTGCAGACCAACAGCTTGCTTGCATCCCACGTGTAAGGAGAGCCCGCGCAGGTGGGCGATCTTTCCGCGTGATGGCGGCCAAGCTGTGGAATGGCCTTCCAAGCCAGATACGGAGCATGGACAACTATTTTGCTTTTCGAAAGGCACTAAAAACCCACTTATTTCCTTACTAGGTTACCTGCTCCCTGACTGTTATTTTCATGTTTTTTTCTGGTTTCTTTTCTGCTCTGCTAGATGGGATTCTCGCAGTCAGTTGCTACTATTGCTCTTAGCGCCGGGACGCCCCTTTGCTGGGGCAGCTGAGCGCTTTACAAAACTGCTTAACATAACATAACATAACTACAAGCATTCAAACTGGCACTTGAAAGTACAGATCGAGAATTCCCCACACTAATAGTGTGCGATTCTTTCTACTGTGTGCAGTCGTATAATGAATATATACAAACTTGGCTTGAAAACGGGTTCAAAGATGCAAAAGGTGGCACAATAAAGCATAAAACGCTTTGGGAACAAGTAGTTCAGTTAAAAGCGAACTACCAAAGGCTCACGTGATCCATACACTGAGTCATCAACGTGATGGCGTTCACATTGCAGGGAATTCATTGGCTGACGAAGCCGCAAAGGGGGCTGTTCAGACGGCTTCCGTAGCTGCGATTACTCGTTCAAAAACGAAAATAGACAGTGAGATAATGTTGGCTGTCAATGCTACGAGCAAAGGCAGTGGTGCAGCGTTACCAAAAAGTTTCCACTCAAGTACTCTTATGTAATTGATGCGAACAACGTTCCTTTTGCTCGAATCCCTGGAGTGGGGAATAGGGTAATTCCAAACAAGGAACGCAGATTAGGACTAATCCTAGCAGCACACGAAGGGATAGCTTCTGCCCATGCAGGCATTTCTGCAACGGTATCTTTATTAACACAAAGATATTGGTGGCCTGGCATTAGGAAGCAGACCGAGAACTATGTTCTGGAATGTGAAATTTGCCAACAGATGAAAGTCTCCACAGTGAAACGTCCTGCGCAGACACCCCTGTTAATTTCAGACAAACCATTAGCTTGTGTTTACCTGGACCACTGCGGTCCCTTGCAAAGGGACGGTAACTATAAATATATCATGGTCGCAGTGGATTCTTGCTCTAGGTTCCTATGGATATGGCCTCAGCGCTCTGCTGACGCTCGAACTGTTATAAAAGATTTGCGAGTCTTTATCGGCACATACGCAATAGGCACGCTACATTCTGACCAGGGCCCTGCGTTTAGCTCTCGGGCTTACAAAGACGCCATGGCCAGTCTGGGCGTTGCATTGCGGTACTCCTCTCCGTTTCATCCTGAGAGAAATTCTGTTGTGGAAAGGAAAAACCGGGACATAAAGCAGTCTATAACAGCTAGGGTATTAGGTTCGGGTGATGGGTGGGTCAAACATCCATATGGGGTCCAACGCTCATTAAATAATTTGCCAAGAGGTTTTCTAGGGGGGGTCACTCCATATAAGGTCCTATTTGGGACAAGAATGTGGGTGCCAGATCTGGAAAGTAGTGGCACAGTGGTGGAAAATAAACCCTTTGATATCAAAGATCGTTTGGCTGTTTTACAGGACTTAAATGAACTGAGATTGAAAGAAAGCAACGTATTCCTGCAGCCAACCACCACTGGGGAAAAACCGGCGGTCCCAGCAAGGCCTGTCTGGATTCCAAAAGTTCGGGATCTAGTCAGAGAGAAGATTGCGGACAAGAAGGAATTTGGACCTTCTTACAGACAACCAGTACCTGTCCTAGCCGTACACGGAACAAGAACAGTACTTCTGCCGCCCCTTGCTGGAAAAAAGATTTATGTCCATCGACCTCATCAAACCACAGTATGTGGCCAGTACTAAATAGTAGGCCTCGTGGACTCCGAACTAGTAGCAGACACACTCCTCTCGCTACTATCCAAGAGGTTCAGACTGAAAGACTGATAACCATCGAGAATTCAGCAGTAACAGATGAAGGACTGAGCAACAATGCTATGGAACTCATCCCTCTTGAAACACAAGTAACAGTTCGTCCAAATACACCTGTCTACACCAATGTAACAAGTGATCAACTGGTACCAGCGATTTCTACAAATCCTGATGCAATTCCAACAATTGACAGAACTGCTTCTGGCTACTTCATTAACTTTGATACGTTTTCCGAGGATCCGAGTGAGCCCAAGACGTTGCCAGCATCAAAAACTTTTAAACAGCAAGTACAAGACTTTTTACATTTTTTGAAAAGGACTTATCTAGTTTCACCATGGATTGAACTTTGGGTTATTTCTGGAATATTTTTCTTCCTGCTTTGGCTAGCTTTGGTTATGACTATGAGCGTGCTTATAAATGGGAGATACATCCATTTGGACATTGAAAGAAAAGAAGTGAACTTACTTTTGAAACCTCACAAATCATCCCATCGTGAAACAAGAGACTTGTCTGCAGTGAACATCACAGCCGTTCCTATACAGGATGGTATAGTGTGGGACAAAACAGATTTTGATATTTTTGGCCCGACGGAACATTTGAACATTCCACATTTATTTAAGATTTCACTAAGTGATTTTGTTTCATCTAGTACCTACTCTGATGATTGGGACTTTGAAACTGTAAATGATATGATGTTTGACCTAGAAAAATCTGCTGCATTTTCGAATAATGAATTTTTAGAGGGTTCATCAAACTATGAACAGCTGTATTGCTATAACCACTATGGTCATCATTTTTTGCATAAATCTGCAACACCTAGAAATGTGTTTATGTTTAACCAATGGGAGCATTGTCCTACACCACCAAAAGGTAGTTCAAAAACATTTGCTAAAAAGTTTCCATATTTTTCAGGATACAATACATCTGATCCAGAAACATTTTACTATAGAAATGTAAACAAAACAGGAATGTAAATTATGTTAACAAATACAAAACAGATTTACTCTGCAGCTTTTATTGCCCAACTGTCTAGACAGGGTTTCGACTTATGGAAAGACACAATAGACACAAAATCTGTCTGGGGTAGTACCCTATTGGCAAGTGCAGGGGATAGAAGCTTTATTTAAAGCCTGTATCATCCCTCAACAAATAATGTTTTTGAATGACACTGTCCAACAAACGTCTTGCCTTGGTTTAGCCAAGATTAAAGACATGAAAGCACCTTCTGTACCAACACCTGCAAGTGATAACAATACACAGGCAGCGGTTACAGTTGACACCATACTACAACTCAACAGAACAAATCCTGATTGGAGAAAATGGGTGATCTGGCCCACAGACACAAACAACTGTCAAGGGAGATTCCTGAATAAAACACAGGGGTTTACTATTCATAGGCCAGACCCACGATACGTCCAAAGACAGCATCCGGGGGTAGTAACAACATACAGTGTAGGAAAACTATGCCTCGATTGGCTGCACAAATCTACACTTAAGGATGTGAAACAACACTTATCTTTACTTAAAGAAGACGCAGACCATAGGGAATTCTTGCTTGGACCAAGAAAACCGCGTCAAAAACGTTTCATATATGCCGGCATCTATGCTGCTTATAATGAAGCATGGAGGGTGTCACAGATGGAGGCCGCAGAACGAATACCTGAACTTGATCGTATTAACTTAGAGAAAACTCTCTCTGTGGTCGACAATGGGTTAACAACTTTGTCCTCCAGAATTTATTCATTGGACAGTATTCCAATGCTATCGACATACTGGAACAAGATTTAGCCATGCTACAGCAAGGCCAGTCTCAATTACGTTCTATTATGTTATTGAGCTGGACGCTGCAATCTTTGCGTGCGGGCTATGTGCCTTGGCATTTTATCAACACGACGGCTCTGTTTGCAGAATACAATCTAACTGATAAACAGATCGAACTGGCACAAAGGGGAGCAAAATATACAGTACTGAGCATTGAAAAACTTGAAAAATTACCATTCACAGTGGCAGAAAAACCAGCTACAGAATGGCTTATTCACGGCAAAATTAGTCTACCTGTGACTACTTTCCAGTTTCAGTATTGCCTTAAACAGATGCAAGCAGGCAAATATGAAAGGTTGGGTAAAGAATACATTAAGACATCCTGGAATTTGGAAAGTGCACTAAGCGGTTCACTGATTTGTCAGGACATTTCTTTACACGGGGCTTGTAATGGTTCTGTGGCAAACTTGTCCTGCCACCAGCAGGGTACACCAGCTGCTGTGATTAATCCAACGTTTGGACAACTTTCTAATGGGAGTTACCTCATGTTGAATGATCAGAGTTGCTGTGGCATGTTGCCAGGCATCCCATATCTAGTAACGGTCAACTCCAGGGTCACTTGCTGTATGCAAGTATTGTTTGCCCCAATAGACACAGTCAGGGAGTCGCCTCTATGGCCTTCATTGAACATCTCTTTTATTCGATTTGATACTTTAAGCAGAATGAAAGCCATGCTTATACAACAATCAGTGCCTTTGACCACGGCCAAAGAAAGCTATGATCTACAAGTTGCAAGGACTTCGGCTGAGATACAAGCTTTAATTCGTACAAACTGCCCTATACATTTCGTAGAAATGATAGGACATATCTTTAACATGTCAGATACAAGCGGAATTGTACATGTATTTAAGACCATCTGTTCCGGTCTATTAGCACCTTTCCAGGCTGTCCTCGGAATCATCCCAACCTTCGCACATTCGGTGTTTGGTGGTGTCCCGTTAATTCTAGCACTTGTTGCAGGAATTCTGTTTCTATTCCTCCTACTACGCTATGGTAAGCCTCTTCGCCAACATCACTCCGAGCGATGTGGAGAGAGCCCTCCTTGAACGGAAATGCCGTGAGTGAATAGTACAGCTTTTGGGCATGCCTCGTCTACGGGAACTTAATACAACGTGGTTCCTGTCATTCAGACCAATCTGGCAAGATTGCATCTTACCTGTTCTACGCTGCCTGTTTTGCGGTGAAGAATGCGTGCTAGACATCTGTCTAACACTCCCATCAGTCGTGCCAACGGATATCAATACTCTGCTGGACCCGATAACGGCCCATGCTGTGTGTTGTCCCCAGAGGCTTCCAATCCTGATGGCGGCATTCATTGAGATCTCACAGACGCTTCCGGCTGCTGCTGAGGTACGAGATGGATCAACGGGCACACAGGTAACAACGGACGTGAACATTGCATCTTCTGCTGAGGGCGATGTTTCTCATCTCTGTGCACTTAACCTTCTGAACGAGGTGTTCCAAATGTCACCGACTTCGGTGGATGATATTTTGGCTACGTACATAGATGATCTAATGTTTACGCCAGACCCATACACTGACTTTGATTCGGCTCACAGTGTACCAGGGCAACAATGAAATTTGGCCTTCATATTTTTCAAACTTGGAACTTTTCCCAGAATTGAACCTTTTTCTTTTTAAAATTTTTGAAATGACATGGCAAAATGAACAATCTGCTTACAGTAGAACTAGTCTTATAAAACGGACTTCTTTGAATACTTCCAGGGACACATTGTCACCTTATTTGTCTAACATTTCATTTACTTCCATGATATGTGATGGCTTTGATTTTAAGAACTTATCGACCATTTCGTCATATGTATATATTACTGTTTCATTCTCGTTGCATTTTACTTCCGTTACATGCTTAGAATGAAATCAATGCTTTAAATGTACAGTACCTATTGCATTTCAACAGTTTTGAGCTTCTTTTAAAATGCTTTTAGAAATGTTTTTAGCAACATGTGGTATTCAATTTTATGTTTAGCATTTAAAATGTTTAGCATTTAGTATTATCGTTCACTCGAAGATGGAGTGGGTGTTGTATTCCGCTTTAGGGGTCCGTATATAGGTTTTCCTGAATCATGTCCTTATATAGGCACAATTCGCCTTGCCCTTATATAGGCATAGAATCCCTGTCCTTATTTAGGCATTTACCGTGCACTCCAAATACAGGCATGGTCACCGACATCGTCCACCCTAACGTCACAACGAGTTTTTAGAAACCAGACCCTCAAGCTTCGGGAGTTCCCCTAGCACAGGACTATTGATTTCTCCAAGAACTCATCTATTATGTATGAACCCTTATACCTTAAGGGTTCATTCCTGACAATTCCTCTGTCCGACTTCACGTCAATGCTAACATTCCACGACACCTACCAGGTATAAATATACCTTCCCTTGCCCAAGCAAGTTAGAGGAGACCTCGACTTCAGAGGAGCCCGTATCCTGGCCTGACGCACTGAGAAGACGCTGTCATTCCTGCACGCAGACGAATCCAGCTTCCAGTGTTCTGACTCCCTTCGCAGGGTGTTAGAGTTCCAGAACCGGCAGGAGATTCCCACCTCTCTCATTCTCAAGGTATGGAGCTGACTAGAACCTAGAGGGACTCTTGGCATACCATACTTGGGATACTAGACTTAAACATACTCTTAGTCTACCATACTAGAGAATACTCCACCTACTTCTACTCTTCCCTACACCTAGACTAGGTTAGGTACATTGGGGTAGAACTAGCTTAGAGACGCATCATATGAGTACTCGCATTTTTAGCTCATGTTATTTATGTACGTGAATATATGCTAAAAGATAATGCTTGCGCAGTATTATTTATTTCTACTGCTTACGCTGTACATTATTTATCTTGCATACTGTCTTGTGGTCATAACAGCACATATCTCTTACACGAGAAACAAGACTGTTCAATAAAACCTCTTTATTGAAACGCCCGTCTTTCCTTTCTGTGTAACTCTGTAGAAACTAAGCATGCACGATTGAATGAGTGAAACTGTTATCTAATGCTTCCACGATTCTGAGACGTGTTCCGCTTCTAAAGGGAAACAAAGTTGTCATGTTTTTCGGTTGCCAGAAACTACTCCCTTCTTGTTCTCAAGGAGTTTCTAGTGGGCTCTGAGCTAGCTGGCACAGGTAATTAAGTTTAATATAATCGATAGGGACATACCGACCTTAGTCCTATGTCAAACCTATAGGTTATATTATTCCAATGCGCAGAGCCTATTAGGGAAATAGGAACTACACTACAAGCTGGCCCCACCTTTCTATACCTGCGGCTAGCAAAGGGGCTGCTAAAGTATCTTGGAGACACAAAGGGATCCCCGGAGATTTCTAAATTGGATCCTTGGCACTATATTATGGAATTCCCAGAATTCTTTTGACTTGTATCCATACTTTACATGCTGTAATAAGAATTTTAAATGTGATCATTTCAAAATATTTGGGGTGGCCAAATTTATATAAGAAAAGGTTGCCTTCCTCAGAAAGATTTTTTGGTAAAACCTTTAAATGTGGCGGGGTGGCCTGGGTGTTCATTAGCAATCTCCTTATGTTTTTCAAAGAGAAAGCCCAGTAGTAAAGTTGTAAATCCAGGAGCGCAATTCCACAATCCACCTTTTTTTTCGGAGTTATTTCCATGCAATTCTTACACTCCTATTCCTCCAGATGAAACTACTAAGTTCACCCTGTAATTTTTTAAACCATTCTGGCTTGAAATGAAGAGGAAGGGTGTTGAAAATAAATGTAAACTTTGGGAGAATCATCGTTTTTACTATGTTAGTTCTTCCTAGAATGGAGATCGGGAGGGGGGCCCACTGGTGGAATAGTTTTTTGCTTTCTGGCATAAGTCTATCACAATTGATGTGTGCCATTTCATCCAGATCTGATTTCTACTTTCCCTAAAGGATTATCCACTGACCCATTCCAGGACATTAGCTCTGTCTTATCCTCATTAACTAAGTATCCAGGGATTTTCCCAAACTTATCTGCTACTTCCATCATTACTGGCAGTGATATATTGAGGTCGCTTGTATAGATTATCAAATCATCTGTGTACAAGGCTTCTTTTTTTGTCTATCCTAAATAATGAAAGGGTAAGATTCTTTGTTCTGTTCTTATTCTTCTAGCTAGTGGCTCTATGTATAAATTAAATAACAGCGGCGATAGAGGGCAGCCCTGCCTTGTACCTCTACTTATGTGAAAGAGAGAAGTTAATGAGCCATTAACCAATATCCTTGCTGTAGGTGCATAATAAATGCTTTTAATTGCCCTAAGAAAATTTTCCCTAATCCATTTTGCTCCATTACTTCATATAAGTAAGGCAAGCTAACTCTGTCAAAGGCCTCCGCAGCATCAACCATTATTATAGTTAAGGGAGTCCCTGAAAGCACAGCCTCGTCAATTGCATACACCAAGTCATGAGTTAGTTCTGAGAGCTGTCGTCCCTTCATGAAGCTTTTTTTGATTTTCATGTATGATATCACCCAAGACCTTGTCCAACCTTTTGGCAAGAATTTGGGTGAATATTTTATAGTCTGAATTAAGCAGGGATATTGGTCTGTATACCTCACATTATTTTGGATCTTTATCAGGTTTAAGTATTAGTATTATAATCGCCTCATTCCAAGAAGGAGGGAGGGTAAGTTGTTCCATATAAATCCCATTCATTAACTTTATCAGGAATGGTGTGAGTTCCTCCCTTAACACCTTTTACACCTCATTTGGCAGACCATCCGAGCCTGGTGCTTTCCCATTTCGTAAGTTTTTTAAGATCTTATCTATATCCACTCTAGTAATTTCCTGATTTAGGGATGCATGTTGATCTATACCCAGACTTGGGAGATTATCCTGCTGTAACCACTCCCTGATCTCTGTATGTGTAGCTGCTGTATCATCTGTGTATACATCTTGGAAGAACCCTAAGAAGGCCTCCCCAATAATCAGGTCCTCTGTACATCGTTCTTTGGTCACGCTATTTACTACGTCCTTAATTTCATTTCTAATATTATCTTGCCTCACCTTCCAGGCTAACAACTTCCAGCATCCTTCTCCATATTCATAATCTGCCAACTGGCTAGCCTTCCACCTTCTCTGCACGTTCCTTTCCAGATATTCTAATAGAGTTTCCTTTGCCTCTCTTAGATTACTTTGAAGTTCTGCAGTTATAGTGGCCTGTAAACACTCTGCTAATTCATCCTGGATTTCCTTAATTCTCGATTCAAGTTTTAGAAGTTTGGTCATGCCCTCTGTTCTTTTGTATGCTGCAAGACTGATTAATCTTCCATGAATGTAGGCTTTATATGCATCCCATACATTATGCCTCGGGCCGAGGGCTCATTTAACTTAAAGAATTCAACCGTATCGACTTTCAAAGCATTTACATCGGTATCCCCTAGGAGGGTTCTGTCTAAAGTCCATCTAGCCTGGGAGGGAGAATTCTCTAACGAGATCTCTAATTTTACATCTGCATGGCCTGATAGGTGTATTGGTTGGTGTAATATTCTACTAATGGTCCTTTTTAAGTTAACATCTGTTAAGAAAAAATCAATTCTAGAGGAGTGAGAATATTTTTTATTCTGAAAAGTGTATTCTCTTTTTCGACCCTCCTTTAACCTCCAGGTATCCACTAGCCCACGGTTCTTTATTAGTTGATGTATACTCTCTCTAATTTTTGGTGAATGCACTGTAGACCTAGTAGTGGATTTATCCAGTACCGGGTCCAGTAGAGTATTAAAATCTCCTCCCATTATTATAAGGTATCTCGTTTAGAGGAGATGATGGTATAAATCCCATAGTGGGGATGGATCATCGGTGTTAGGACCATAATATCCAACAAAGGCGTAACCTATGTTATGTATCTTAACATTGCAAATTAGCCATCTGCCCCCTGGGTCTGGGGTCCCACATTATGAGGCTCAGCCCCTTACTATTTCTAATCAATTTTCAGTACTTGCTGGTATTTCACAGGTTGATGACCTACCAGTAAATGGCCCTCAAGTAACCTCTGATATAAAGAACACAAGCACCCCAAGAAACCCAAAGGTGGTGGGCACTGACATTAGTCATATCTTGCTCTCCTTATCGAAAGATATAAAAGAAAAGTTTGCAACCTCAGAGAGGAACAAGGTAAAGATTCAAGAGGCTTGCGAAAACCTGTCGGAAAAATTGGCTAATATTACAGAAAGGATGGCCACGATGTAAGCCTCTATAGGGGCGCTGCAAGAGGAAGTAAAGTGCAATCATAAGGAGATCCAAATGTTAAAAATGGGAGAAAATGAGATTAGAGATAAATTGGAGGCACTGCAAAACAATTCGAGACAAAATAATCTGAGACTTCTAAATGTTCCCGAGGGCACAGAAAGGGGAAGCATAAAAAGTTTTGTTATTGATCTGATAAAGGAATGTATCCCGGAAGCGTCATGGTTCGATTTGGAACTAGATATTCAGAGGGTGCATCAAGACCCCTTTAAGAGAAACCCGGAAAGAGCAAAACCAAGGAAGATCTTAATAAATTTTCACTCCAATACGACTGAGGAGGTGATTTTTACAGCAGCCCTTAAAACGAAACAGTTGAAGAAGAATGACTGGTCCTTTACTATAAGTTCTGATATTGCGAAAGTCACTCAAACCCGGCAATCGGAACTGGGGAGATACATACAAGATCTGAAAGCATTGGGAGTAAATGCGCAGCTAAAGTTTCCAGCATTCTTGAAAGTAATGTGGAACAATAAAATGTATAGTATGAGAGAGGTGTCCGAGGTTGAAAATGTAATCTCACAGATAAAGACTCAGGAAGGTTTATAATATTAAACCGGAGAAAAGCGCTCAAAGGGTATAATGAAATACCCAGATTGGATGAAGGGAGGGTTCCCCAGGGCGGGAAGGGAGGGGGGTTAGGGGAAAGGGTACACTTTTAGGCAATCTAGTTGAGCACGGGTCTGGGAGCATTTAGGGATAAAAATAAAAAAAATTGCAGTCCTCATATGTACAAAGGATCTAAATATCAACAGGAGATGGTGCACCTACTTATACATTAATGATGATAGATGACAAAGAGACCCATGAATTAAGGGTATTGACATGGAATGTGAATGGGTTAAGGGTTAGTGGCAGGAGAAGAAAAATTCTAGAACTACTTAAACTATCCAATAATGATGTTGTAATACTGCAGGAGACACATTTACGCCGGGAAGAATGGGATGAAGTCCTTAAGAGGAATAAATGGATTACAAACCTCGTATGTACTAATCAAACTTGTAATATAAAAGGAGTGGCAGTTATTTTTAAAAGTTCCGCACAAGTTAGGTTGGAAAACACCAGGCAGAACATCCATGAATGAATTGTAAATAATATTACATCCATGCAGAGTTTTTGATAATAAGTATAGTCACTGCACCAGGAGGTCTTCATTTAGGAACAGTTGCTAAGAGTGAGGCAAAGGGCTGAGCCCCTGATGCTACAGTCATGACACCCTGAGGACATCAGGGGCAGAGTGTGTACCTCACATGGAATCAGCATTTGCAAATAGATGCTGCTGTTAGAAAGAAATAATAATCAAATGAAACTTGCATAAACGTACTAGAATTTCACTTTAGAATGCATTTGAAACACTGCTAAGAAACTGCATGAAAAATCACACGGAAAATGTGCTTGCTTATGTAAGAAAACTAAATGCGAAGTGCAAAATGCAGTAGGTTATCATTTTCAATGTGCTTCTGTAAGTAGGCCCAAACCATATTTTCTTTCTACTCTTGCTCACAGCTAAATAGACGTTTTTGTCGAATATTTTGCCTAGCACCTGCATCCTGCTGAAGAATGTGCTGTCTTTAAGATAATATTCATTTGCTTCATCACCCCACATTAGCTCACCCTGCTTTGACAATGAATTTGCTGTTGCTTATAATGAATAGACTGTTAGAATAAAGAACAAATTAGATATATAATGTGTATGCTTAACCAAGATACTGCTGTTAGAATTGTTGCCTTACATTTGACTAGGCCTTTGTCTTCACAACGGGATATTGGTAGCAGCCAACAGCTTAGAACTTTCTCCCATTTATCAAATACTGCAACAGTAATTTAACTATGAACCAGCATGAATGTTTACTATGAGAATCAGGAGGAGAAGCAGTGGATGGCGACGACACCATCAGATGAGTGGTTTACATTGGCTGAAGACAACGTACACCTACATTATTGTGCATTTCCTATTATAATCGAGTGTTCCTAGCTAGAGAGGAGATTTTTCCCGCTCAGACCTCTGTCCTTATTACTGAAAGCTACTGCTGACAGTGATTTTACCCTCCTTTTCCCGACTCTTTGTGCAGGAAGATTTTCTTCTTGCATTTGATTAAAGCTACTGCTGCGATCATTCCTCTGTATCTGACTTTTATTTTAACGGATGCTACTACAGCTGTGGGGAACTCAGCTGAGCTTCCAGAATGATTCTTTATGGGAAGTTCAATACTTTAACTGTGCTTCGAGAATCTTGTTCTTTTCCAGAAGAGACTCTTCATGGGATTCTATAGGGTAGGTTAGGCCCTTTAGATAAGATAGGGACTGATTCCTTTATGGAACACTCTGTTGATTTATGCTGTCACTATTCAAACCTTTTTCTCGATATTTCTGTAATTGGACTAATCTGAATAAAAACAACAAAACCATACTAATCCTTTAAAGATAAATAAAGGTTTTAGAAACTTCTTCAACTTCTCGTCATTGACCGATAATTAAGAACTTAACAGTTGATGATAGATTGCTTGTACTATTATTTTAGCTCCATTCCAAAACAGTGGCAATGGGCTGTCAACCTGACAATGAAGTGCCACAGGATCTCAGTTGTAAGTTTGAGGTGATTGACTTAAGACCCGATCCCGACCAATCCTTGGGCACTAACACACCCTCTAGGGACCCCTATCACCTGAGGCCTCTTTTCACAAGTGGTCACTGATGTGTCACTGTCTGCTTTCAGTTCAGTACCCATATTATGCTGCCCTCTTCTTTCTAATCCCCTCTCGACACCTCGAGCTGCTTAATGAGTGTCTAATTCTGAGTCTACATGTCTAAGCTGTGCACACAGAACTGTGTTAATGACAAAGTGTTCACTAATTGTTACAGAGATGACAGTTACTTTCATTTTTTGCTGCAGTCATGCTGAATCTGAGAACAAGTAAGTGGGTGGGGACAGTCTAGGACTGTCCCTGTATGGCTAATGTGCTGCACTTGTTGCTCAAAGAGCTCAACTTGACTGAATTCCAGCTGGGAGACAGAGTAAGAATTGTGCTGCTGTGGTGCTGGTCTGGTCATGAGTCATGGTGACAGGTGTCATGGCAGCACATGTCTCCAGAGCTGCTTGACTGCTCCTGGGGTTGTCGAGCTGTGCTGCTTGGCCACCACTGGGGAGATGGGACCACTCTGATGATCCCAGGGCTGTGCAGCGCTTGCCTATCTAGGAAACAGAGGAAATTAGCCCCCCTCATTGCATTTCACAATACACCTCGTCCATTAGGGCTCTCACGTAATTGGCATTTGATAAAGGAGATAGAGCTAGATGCCATCCTATCTAAAACACAGCCCTACACAACAACAGATCCCGATAAAGTGGCTAATCTATATCAGGGATGGTTGGATAATGCAGCAGAAAAAATAGCGCCGGCTAAAGCCCACAGGAGGAACCGGGGCACTCCCTCTGAACCCTGGTTCACGGAAAACCTAAGACTGCTTAAACAAGCATGTCGTAGGCAGGAAAGAAAATGGAGGCGCCACTATGAGAATTCAGAAAAAGAGAAATACAAACTTATTTTAGCCTCATCTAAAAATCTGCTTTTTGAAGAAAAATCCAAAAATTCCACAAAATAACTTTTTGCTACTGTTAAACAGTTATCTAAACCTCCGGAAACGGGTAATCAGGGCATGGACCAAACCTTCTGCAATTCATTGGCTTCCTTTTTTCAAGATAAGGTTAAGTCCGTTTTTAATATTTTTTCCTCTAATCCCTCGACTGATCACAATGGCTCCCAAATTAATAATAATGAATGTAAGGTCTGTCTAACTGCTTTTGCTGAACTTTCTCAGGAGCAATTTAAAACCATCCTTTTGCAAACAAAGTCAGGATCTCCTTTGGATCCATCCCCACCTAAAACAAATCATTTAGCAGCTGACACTATCTCGGAATACCTAACAGAAATGTTTAATCTTATGATTAAGTCAGGAAAATTTCCCAGTGTCTGGAAGATAGCTTACATTCTTCCTTTAATTAAAAAAGCTAACCTAGATCCTTCAGATCCTCGGAACTACCGTCCCATTTCCAGACTGCCCCTTCCGGCTATAATAATTGAAAAAGCTATTAATTCGCAGCTGACAGCTTTGATTGAGGACCAGAGCCACTTAGACCTTTGCAATTCGGATTTAGGAAACATCACAGTACAGAATTGGCATTGATAAGTGTCTCGGAACAGATTAGATTGATGCTGGATGCGGGTGGTAGTGCAGTGCTGGTCCTATTGGACCTCTCAGCGGCATTGTAAACCACCAAATCCTGCTGAATAGGCTGGAGGATATTGGGGTAAAAGACAAAGCTCTTGCTTTTGTTAAATCATTTTTGTCAGACAGAATTCAGTTTGTTGCAGTTGACGATATTAAATCCTCTTCCTTCTCTCTCCCTTGTGGCGTCCCCCAGGGTTCGTCTCTTTGCCCGACCCATTTCAACATCTATGTAGCCCCTTTGGCCAAACTTATCAGATCTTTTGGGTTCTCTGCAGTCACTCACGCAGATGCTATCCAATTAGTGATCTCAGTATCATCCAATTTTCAGAGACAGCAAAGCGTTTTTACAGTTGTTTGCAGGAGATCAAAAAATGGATGGCCCACAATTGCTTGATGTTGAATTCAGGCAAGAGCAAGGTGTTGCTCTTTGGAAAGGATCTCTCCTTTTGGTCCCAAGATTGGTGGCCACCTGAACTTGGCCAACTTCCGTCGCCAGTTACTAAGGTGAAAAACCTTGGAGTTATCTTTGATAATCAACTGACCTTCGAGGGCACGTAAATGCAATCACATCTACCTCCTTCTTTACTATGAAACTTTTAAGAAAGATCTTTCCTTTCATTCCAAAAGACCTGCAGAAAACAGTAATTTCCGCGCTGATACTCTCAAAAATTGACTATGCAAATACTCTTTTCGTAAATATAAGAAAGAAAAGTCTCAATAAGCTTCAGGTCCTACAGAACTCAGCTGCCCGCCTTTTACTTGGCATATCTAAAAGAGAATCAGTATCAGCTGTCCTTCCGCTTCTCCATTGGCTACCTATTGATAAGCGTATACAGTTTAAGGCCCTGTGCATTGCTTTCAGGGCTCTTCATGGGGAAGGCCCTCAAGTTTTTAAGCTTTGGTTTCGTTGGTACATTCCGCCAAGATCCCTTCGCTCAGAATCAGCATGTCCCTAGAGTAAAAAGAGCACAATGGGGCAGGAGAAGTTTTATAGGCAGCACTTCCCGTCTCTGGAACAGCCTTCCCTTATTCCTGAAAAAGGAAACGGACCTCCTCTTTTTTAGGAAAAAACTAAAAACTTTGCTCTTCAACTTGTAGGAGTTTCTTAATTTTGGCCAGCCTCTTAACCTTGGCCTTGCCCTGTTAGCAAGCTTGCGCGCCTAGACACCTCAGGGTAGCAGTGCGCGTTTATTATACATTTTTATTTCATTTCATTTCACTAGAATGCCCCATGTGCAAAGAAATACCTTTAGTGTGCCAGCACCAGCATTTTGCCACAGATGTCCCATACACCAGGAATTATCTCTAGTGTGTTAGCACCAGGATGTTGCCATAGGCACCCCCCATAAGACACGAATTACCTTGATTATGCCATAGCCTCATATGCGTCACTCACACTCCCTTACTCAAACTCACACTCAACTCACACTCAACTATTATTTGTAAAACACTCTTACTCATTCTCATTCACAGTTAGTCACACTTGCTCACACAAACATTCTCATAAATTTACCCTCACTGAATTTCACTTTCACTCACAAACACACAGACACACACACTCTCTCTCACAAGCACTCTTTCACTGGTCTTACTCACCCCTCCTCTATCTCTCACTCATAATCATGTGTCCCCCTCACTCGCTCACAGTCCCTCACTCACTCCCTCACTCACACTCCATCACTCACTCAAACTACCTCATTCACTCTCCATCACTCGCTCACATTCCATCACTACCTCTCACTAAGATCCTCATGCACATACTCACTCTTACTCTCTCTCACTGATTCTAACTCACTGTCACTCACACACCCGTTTACACCCTCACTGATTCTAAATCAATTTCATTTATTCACAAACATTCCCACACAGACTAACTCACACTCTCAATTACATATTCAATTTGCAACAACACTGTCTTTTTTACTTACCCTGCTCCTCCGCTGGGAATTACCCAAACGACAGCAACAGAGCAGTATCATAGCACTGGACATAGGAAACACAAGACATGATTCACATGCGTCAACTGAGGAGCCAGATTGCACAGAAGGTGCAGGATTAACGAGGATCAGACATGTCTCAAGCCCTCTCCCTTCTTCTGATAAGGCTGGAACCATGTCTCTATCAGACACTGGGACAGTGTTTGAGATCCTGCCCCTGCTGTTCTGTGTGGATTCTCACTGAGCACAGGGACTTCCTAATTAGTGTCCCCAAAGGCGTAATTTTAGAAAATATCTGATAAATAATATAGATTGTGCATGTGTCAAGGGAAGTAGCTGCATTATCCAGCTCACGTATTGTCAAATCCAGCATCCACTTACAGAGTGCTGTGTTTCTTATCAGCCCTTTGTTTTTTGTTTTTTATTTTTTAATAATTCTTTTTATTAACATTCATCGACATAGAACAAGCAGTACAGAGGGAATAGTACTTTTACAATCAACGGAGACAATACGCCACAATATTAATACTTTACATTACAGAGTAGGCTACGGGGCAATTGGATCATCCCGATCAATGCTACGTGGGGGTGTGCAGATATCCCCTCGATAAGAGTTCCACAGGCTCCAAACTCGGGACCATTTCTGGGGGCAGCCCCGGGCTACATAGACATCTTTCTCCCTATACATACTCCAGTCGAGATCAATTTCCCAGGCCTGCACCGAGGGAGGTTGAGCTGCTCCCCACAGCCGCGCAATATTCCTCTTTGCCAGCATTAATCCCAATGTAACCCACTGCTTGTGATAGCTATTCAGATCAGTAGGCTCCCATACGTTCAACAGGCATCTACGCGCTTCAGGGTGGATAGTTAGTGCGAGTACCTCACTCAAAACATTGTGTATTTTCTGCCAATAAGATCGTACATGTTCACATTCCCAGATTATGTGCATGAAGGTGCCTTCTTCGCCACATCCCCGTCTACACTCTCCGCACCCCGCTCTACCCATTTGCACCAAGCGAGGCCCTGTTATATATACCCTATGGAGGATCTTGAGTTGCACTAATCTGAGTCTCGCTGAGATCGCCACCACCCTCGGGGAGGATACCGCATCCTGCCAATCTTCGTCGTCTAGCTCAATGCCATCTTTCAACCATTTCTCCCGCAGGGGATGGAGGGGGTCCGTCATGGTATTGATCAGTTTCTTATACGTTAACGATATGGTCTTTTCCGGCAGATGGCCATCTAGCAGCCGATCTTCCAGCGGAGAGGATTCAGGGGGGATGTGCCTTTAGGGAGGTGTGTTTGTAGCGCGTGGCGGGCCTGTGTGTATCGGAAGCACTCTGAGTCTGCTAGTTCATGCTGCTGTTGTAGAGAGGCAAAAGCCTTCACTTCGCCATTCTCCCACAGGTCTTTAATTCGTGAGATCCCGATGAGTTCCCACCTATCGAATCCTTTAGACTTCCATAGACTGCCCAATTGCTCAGAGTCCCATAGGGGGTTGCCAGCGTGAGTTTCTGTCCCCAACCTAGGGCTTTAGTAGCAGCATGCCATACATGGATTGAGTGCCCTGTGGGGCCTGTCAAGCGATATCGGTTAGGTTTGGAGTAAAGGGCCCTGTTATAGTTCCCCCCGGTAAGAGCCATCTGTCCATGCCATACCCTGGATCGTCAGGGCGACCATAGGTACCATGATTAATGGCCGCCAAATGCGCCGCCCAGTAGTATTTTTTAACGTCTGGGAGGCTGATTCCCCCATCGTACCACTGCAGTGTGAGTTTACCGAGGGCGATGCGGGGTTTACCATCCCACAACAGGTCCCTCTGAAGGCCTTCAATTTCTTTAAAGTACGCCATTGGGACAAGGTCGAACGAGTTTTGCAAGGCATACAAAAACCGGGGTAGTGACATCATCTTAAACAGGGCCGCCTTGCCCAACAGCGAAAGGGGAAGTGTCTTCCAACATGCTATATCGCGCTTAAGCCTCTGTAGTGGCGGAAGAAGATTGTGTTTAAAGCGGAGCGTTGAATCCAAGGAGATGAAGATTCCCAGGTATTGGAAACCCGTTAAGCTAATTTGGATCGGGCAGTTTCGTGGCGGAAGTGGGGGTCCCCCGGAGGGCGTACAAGAGGGACTTAGTCCAGTTGACTGAGAACCCGGAGTATCTGCCAAATATTGCCAGGATATCTAAGACTGCCACCAAAGATTTCCTGGGAGAGGCCAGGTATAAGAGGATGTCGTCTGCGTATAATGAAATACGGTCTTCCCACTCAGGGGACCAACGCAGACCCCGTATTACTGGGTTCCTTCGAATCCATGCTGCCAACGGTTCCAGGGCCAGGGCAAACAGGAGGGGGAAAGGGGACATCCCTGACGGGTACCTCGGCTCAAAGTGAAAGCAGCCGACTTCTTATTGTTGACCACGACTTGCGCCATGGGCTCCGAGTACAGGAGTCGCACCCACTGGATGAAACCTGGCCCAAACCCCATCTTGACAAGCACTGCTAAGAGATACGGCCACTCGATAGTATCGAATGCCATGGTGGCATCCAGCGACACTATTATAGCTGGTTCTTGAATCGTGGCTGCTCTCCCGATAACCCCGTGAACTCTGCGCAAGTTCAACGCCGAGTTGCGGTGCGGTATAAAGCCGGACTGGTCGGGGTGCACCAGCCCCTCAATCACTCCGGCCAAGCGGGCAGCAAGGAGCTTGGCCAGAATCTTGGGTTCCGCATTCAGCAGGGAGATCGGTCTGTAAGAGGCACAGTCCGTCTTAGGTTTACCCTCCTTGTGTATGGTAACTATAGTGGCAACCCTCTGGTCCACCGGTAGCACCCCCTCTCCCTGCTCTCCTCAAACATGGCCTTCAAGTATGGGGCCAGTTTGTCCGGTCTGAGTTTGTACAGCTCAATGGGGATCCCATTGGGGCCAAGGGCCTTCCCAGAGCGCAGTGCCCTGATGGCCTGTGCTATTTCGTCCGGAGTCAGAGCGCTATCTAAAAGGTCGCGGTCTTCCCCAGATAGTGTGGGGAGCGCTATGTCTCGCAATAATTCGCGAGAGTCTTCCTCAGTATAGGGTGCCGTGGTCTTGTATACCGTACTGAAGTGACTGGCAAACTGATTAACGATTTCTTGCGGGTCTATTATGGGAGATTCACCCTCTGTCATGAGTTCCGGGACCAGTCTACTTGCCCACTCCTTTTTATCGAGCCAAGCAATTAACTTTCCTGCTTTATCTCCCAGGTCATAGATTCTTCCCAGTTTTTCCCTCCCCAGACTTTTGGCCCTGTCAGTCGCCAGTGCTCTATAGTCCTGCTGTTTGAGGCGAAGTATATGTAGTTTCTCCGGTGTAATTTCAGTTTCCAGTTCCCTCTCTAGCCGATAGATCTCAGCCTCTGCTGCCGAGATTTCTTTCTGTCTATCTTTCTTCCTCCCAGCTATTAGCGACAGGGCTTGTCCCCGTATCACGGTCTTAAAAGCCTCCCAAAGGGTCTGCGAAGAGTCCACCGTACCCTCGTTGTCTTGAAAATAGCTGTCTATGGCTTTGAGAAGGTCTCTACGGATTGCGGGGTCGCGGAGATACCACGGGTTGATGGGGGCAACCGTCCCCACTTTTGTCCGGCTAAGAACAATATGCACCCACATCGGGGAGTGATCAGAAATGCCCCGTGCTAGATGTCTAATTTCCTGGATGTAAGCACTTTGCGAAGCGGGGACCAGGACGTAGTCTATGCGTGAGAGGCTACCGTGGGCTCCAGAGTGGAAGGTGTGCTGAATTTTCCCGGGGTTGTATGTTCGCCACCCATCGACTAACCCTAAGGCTTCAAGAAAGTCTGGTAACCATCGAGATGAAGGTCCTATTTCACGTGGGGGTGACGGTCCAGTTCACCCGAGATCACTGAGTTGAAGTCGCCACCTATTACCAATAGGCCCTCTGGGAGCGTGAGCAAGGTGGCACTCAGATCTTTAAATGTGGTACCTTGCAGGCCCGGTGGTATGTAAACTGACATGAGGGTCACACTGTACCCCTCCCACATACCTGTGATCCCTATATACCTGCCCCGGTCGTCTGCCCATGTGGAGCCCACGGCGAGGGGGAAGGAGTTTCTCATCATAATACCTACACCCCGTGAGCCGGTCGTGAAGCCCGCATGCGCCACCATTTTGTATCCCCATCTGTGTAGTGCCTTACAGGAGTTCCCCACCAAGTGCGTTTCTTGTAACATGATAACGTCAGGGGCCAGCCTTTTAATATATTGTAGGACAACACTACGTTTGATCTTGTCTCCCAGCCCGTTAACGTTCCAGCTCAATATTTTGACACTCTTATCCCAGTGCGCATTCATTGCGGCTAAAGTAAATCTGCGCTACCTCTGCATCGATACCAACTAGTCTTGTCGATGATAGAACTAAAACAACAAACAACTGCAAACCCCGAGCCCAACCACCCCCCACCCTGCTCCCCTGCACTCTGGGCGTGGAACTGCCCATTGAAAACTTGCAGAGTGCCTGTCGCCCAACAAGTGTACTAAAAGAAGAAAAGTATGGGGCACGACATCCCGCCCCCCTGCCCCCCCGAAGAATTCAACTGTGTAATACCCAAGGAAAGTCATACCCTACAGGTCCATATTGTAATCGATGTAGAGACATTCTCGAAAGTCCCGTGCATTCACTGGGCCCAGGAGCTCCCCCTATATAGGTGGAGATTCAGCTGGGACGATAGAGGATCCATCACCATTCCATTCCCTCCTCATCTCCTCTGCTGGGCGTCTGGCATATCGCTCTGGTCGTGGAGGGCAGGGTCATGTTCTGCTCGGTTCTCAAGCCATTCGGAGGCTGTTTCTGGCTGCTCGAAGAACCAAGCCCGTCCCCCTGCCTCAACTCGAAGCCTGGCCGGGAAGAGCATTGCATACTTATACCCTCTGTCTCGGAGTTTCTTTTTGACCATCAAAAATGATCTCCTCTGTCTCTGCACCAGCTGTGTAAAGTCTGGAAAAAAGGTTATTTCGGCGTTTTCATAACGTAGAGGGGAGCCCACTCTGGCATTCTGAAGGATCACGTCTCTGTCCCTAAAATTCAGCACTCGCGCTAGCAGTGGACGTGGGGGCCCCCGGCCTCGGACGACCCCCTGGGACTCTGTGAGCTCTCTCCACCACAAAGAATTTGCTGAGGCCCTTAGGTTGTAGGTGCTTCAGGATAAGTTCTTCCACAAAGAGGTCCGGCGCCTGCCTCTCCGCCCCTCCGGCACCCCCAGTATACGGATGTTGTTCCTCCGAAGGCGCCCTTCATAATCATCCAGCTTATGCTCAGCAAGCTTACGGAAGGTTTGCAGGTCATGGATATTTTCTTGGAGTTGCGTGACGTCGTCTACCAAACTCGCCGTGGTAATCTCCACCTGTTTGACCTTTTCGCTGATTTTGGTGAGGTCAGCACGTATAAGATTCACTTCAATCGAGATTGTGTCCATCTTGTGCTCTAGTGAGGTCTTGACCCCAGTTATTGCCTCCATGACATCTTTCAGCGTGAGCTCCTGGCTCTCCCCTCCTGGTTCGCCCACGGACCTGCTTCTGGTATGCATATCCTGCAGTGCGTCTTTTGGAAAGGCATACCGGTCTAGTTTGTTTGTTTGGACAGTTTTAAGGCCCTTCGCACCCGCTCCCCTAGTCTTCTCCATGTTTGCCTCTCGGCGGGCTGAGGCCACAATGGTGCACTCTCCTCGTTTCTCTTCGCTCTGAGCGTGCGGCTCAGGTTGAGTATCAGCCGGCACCCACCTGCAGTATGGGCTTGGACCCAGTTGGAGAAGGAAGCAGGAGGAAAATGCACGTGCGCTGTCCCCCCGGGTAGCTCTCTCCGGGTTGGCGGGCAGTTTCAGGCAGTCAATGAGAGCTCCACTGAGCCGAACCACGCAGGCATTCACCACTGGGTGCTGGGATATTACAGCCTTCCACCTCGAGAGGCCCGCCGCCAGAGCCACCTGCCAAGGCCTTGGCCGCTCTCCGATATTTCCCAGGGCCACCCAGTCTCCATCCACGCATGGGCCGCCCCACTAGAAGGGAGTGGAAGTCCCGCACCGGCTCCTCAGCCACTCCGATTCAGATGGATGCCAAGAGGTCACGGGGCACGAGGGGGAGGGGGGCTCGAGAAGGCTCCAATGCTGCCCCCCATCCGCTCCTCACCTCCCGTAGAGTCGAGCCGGAGGACCGGAACCAAAACCAGCAGCCCACGGGTTCCCGCGCCTCCTCCGTCGTCCGGCGCCGATGGGGTTTGTCCCGAGGGGCCGATGTGAACGCTGCAGGTCCGCCAGAGGCTTCAAATTGCAGCGGTGCCGCTGCCGAGCGGGCCGACCGGGGCCCCGGTCTTGCGCTGGATTGTGCCCGCCTCTCCCCGTCAATCTCCGGCCACAGCAGGCACTCCAGGTCCCGGCTCGGGCAGCAAAACAGGCCAGAAACGTCCGGGAGCCACTGCTCCGGTTACAAATGACCTCGGGACACAGCAGTGCCCAGGCGGGGATCCGCTTACTCTCCGGTTAGTATTTCTTGGGCTTGGGTGTCGGATAAGTAGCCGGATTGTCGTGGGGAGGACAGTTAAGACGGAGCTATCGGTTTATGCGGCCATTTCGCTACGCAGCGTAGCCACGCCCCCTATCAGCCCTTTGTTGATGGATTGTGGCTCAGTCAGCACAGCCCTCTTCCTCCTCCTTAAACACAAACATTGTGCTTTATTGAACACTGCTAAATGAAATAAGCAGCCAGTGTGTGGATTTACAAGGGACATTATGTGGAAGCTCACAATTGGCAGGGCACCACCCTAACACTACTATTGATGAGCCGCCACTGCCTAACTTGACAGTGCTGTAGAATACAAGGATGCCACAGCAGTTCAGACATCACACTATCAGCCACTAGTTAACAGTGACTTTGAAAAGTCCATGACCAGCCAAGAGGAAACTCGAGTAATTCGTCGATGTAATTCCCAGCACTGGCAGACTTCGCAAGTAAGCCAGCACCCTTGCTTTCCTAAATCACCTAAGTCAGGGCTCAAACAACTGTGTCTGGCACATGCCCAAGCATAAACAATACAGGGATTTTTTTGTTTCAGCGGAGGCTAAAAAAGACCAACGTGAACAGAGCTGAAAGGACTATATTCACAATCACTGATCCACTCAAAGGTAAATGGCATCCTCGAATTGAATTACTCTATGTGGAATATGGTCAGCAACATAATGTATCTGCATAAACTGTGGTAAAACCCACCACCCTATCTGTGTTTGCCAGTCATATGGTACACCTGTTCTGCCTTATCAAAAGCATCTCTGGCTGTGATCTGTACAACATTTGAGATACTGATCTTTTAGGCTATGTCTTGCAGTTCAGCCCACAGAGGTAAACATGTTTTGATGAGAGTAACTTCGACTCAGGTTTAGTAGCTTGACTTGCGCATCAAGACGATTATGGGAGAAAGTGCAAGAAGTATTGTGAATCTTAAACCAACTAATTAAAAATCAACAATAACAAAAGCTGCATTCAAAATCAATAAAAAAACAAATATATTGGAAAATGTCAAAATAACTTTCAGTTTCATTAAAAATCAATGGAAAACCAAAACTATGAAGATTAATGAACAAGTAAAAAATGGCTTCCATAAAGTTGACCATGGCTTACCTGGAGGGTGTCCCCGATTTAGCCACCTGGCGGTTGTGTAGTCTGAGTGGCTTACATCAGTCAAAAATAAAATATATCTCAAGAAGATCCAAGTGAAGGCACTCTCAAACATGGTGCCTCTATTCTGCAACGGCTAATTGCGCTAGGTTAGCGTCCAGGGACACAACCATGATCAGAAGGGGACTCTCTACTTACCTGTCACCTTTCACTCTTATTATAGGGAACCCCAACTTTGCCCCCAGTATTGACGGGTCTCTGGAATGGCAAGTAGCCAACAGCAAGCAAGTAGACAATTTGTACAACCTACAGGTCATTAACTCTTTGGGCAAATTAAGAAGGACTACGGCCTCCCTGAGACTGAGAGATTGATATATGTTCAGGTGAGGCATTGGTTAACCAACAGAGATGTTGACACTGTTTGAGAGGTGGATATTTCTTAAGAAGGATGACAGTTGACTAATTTCAGACATATATAAGGCCATTAACTCTGAACCCCCCCAGGTTGTGGATACCCGGCGAACTAAAGTGGTAGAAAGAACTCAGGCGAATGCTCAAACATAGAGAGTGGATTGACATACTAGTGAGACCCTGCTTAAATGCCTCTAGCATATCCATGAGGGAGACATTCATGAAAATATCAACCTATTGCTACCACACCCCTAGTAGAATTCATATGTGGGCTTCTCTTAGGAGTGATCTCTACTGGAGGAACTGTGGCAAGTCTGGGTCACTTCTCCTCCTGTTTTGGCATTGCTCCAAACTTGAGAGATATTGGAAGAAAGTCATAGATGAGATCAACAGAAGTACAATGTCCAATTGCTAAGATTCTCTGCCTATATTATACTGGGGGTGGCGATTGACTTCCTACCCTTTGAGGTCCCATAGAGGTTGTCAGATTTCCCTTTCCTTGGGAGCAGCTAAACAAGATATCCTGAGTCACTGAGGTAGAGAGAACATGCCTACCTACAGAATCTGGTTATACCGAGTGTGGTATATTTTGGGGATGGAGAGGACCTTAGGATTGGCAGGCAGAGGAGATAGATTTGGAAAGCATGTTTAACTATGCTATCAACTGAATTTATGGATACCACATGCCCCAAATATCTGTGAATATTACATATTGTCCAGTGGCATAACAAAAGTTGAGGGGGCCCCCCTGCCACTTACACAGAGGGGCCCCCACTCCGGATTTAATCTGGAGCTTTTGGGCCTGAGTATTGTGCTGAGGGGGCCCCCTGCAGCTGTGGGAGCTGCGGGGGCTGCGGGGGCCTGTGTTACGCCCCTGATATTGTCCCGGAATCAATCGAAGTGCTCAAACTCACAGGCACCAGTATACTACATAATTCAACTTGTACATTGGTCATTGGTTGTACCTTCAGGTCCAATAGCTTGAGTATTGGTGTGGGACATGTCTGTGTTGTGGGGTGGATGGGCCAGGTGGAAAGGGTGTGCTCTTGATTTCAAGGTTTAGTAACAACTATCTTTTTTCTAGTTATTCATAATGCTGAGCGACAATGGAAGCGATTCCTTCTATTCTTTATTGTGTTCATAACATTGCTCATTTTTCTGTGGTCCTGACGGCCTTGGGACGTAAGCTGCAATATGTGTTATGAAAATAATGAATTAACGAAGTTAGCCCTAAAAAGTTGCAGGTAGGGCCAAATGAAAACATACCCTGATAGGGCTGTAGGCTGTGAACTATATCCCAATTTATTTTACAGCAGCCCTTGGTGAACCACAGATATCTGGTGTAACAAAACCCTCAAGCGAGACCAATACAGAATTCAAGATTACTTGGACTCCAAGAGATCCCAAAAATGTGAAAGTGACCTCAGTTATTTGTAAATATCTGGAAATTTGTTTTTTTGTAAGACCAAGTAAAAATTCAAGCAAGCTTCGTGCTCCGGGAAGTCATATGCAATTTTTAGGGCTCTTAGTGAACTAGACGTCTGGTAAAAAAAAACTCTGAATAAGACCATGTCTGAATTGAAGCTGACTTGAGGCTCCAGGAGGTTCAGCAATTTGTGACTGCCCTAGGTCAACTGTAAGTATCTGGTAAAACAACATACGAGCAGGATCAAGTCAAAATTCAATTCACCTCAGGGGCCCACGTGATTATATACAATTTGCCTGTGCCATGGGTTAAGAGAGGATACCTGGTACAACGATGTTAATTCATCAGTCCTGTGAAATCTTCAGGATATGTTTCTAGTAACACTGTTCAGTCAGGGGCCTGATTGTTGGGGCGTTCCTTACAAAGAAACCAGTTCACACAGAACCCATCCTGACTAGGTTCCATTCTACTCGGGCTTTACTCACAGTGGTTTACACCATGGCATGAGTTACAGATTCTTCTAAACTCTAAACAGACTCTCTAAGCCAACACATATAGATATTAAATATAAAACCAAGTAAAAATGCAAGTTGTGCTCCAGGAGGTCATGTGCAATTGTAGGGGAACCAGTGAACCAAACATCTGGGAAAAAACTCCGAGTCAGACCAAGTCTGAATTGAAGCTGACACGAGGCTCCATTATGTAGGTAACAACTTCTTCTAAATTCTCAACAGACTCTCTAAGCTAACACATATCGAAATGAAATATTAAACACACCCAAGCACCTGCCTGGTTCTCCATTCTCCTGTTAGAGGCATGCAATAAAATCGCTGTACTGGAAGTGATTGGCATGCCATCTGAGGCAGACCATAAGGGTTTGAGGCCTGCTTTGCATGTGACAGATGACAGCAGAGATCAAAACCTTGGGGACAGAAAAGTGAAAAAACAGGGGATGTTTATCTGAGCCAATCGAATTTCATAAACAATAGGTGAGCAGTTCTTTGACAGAGGTGCCATCAGATGAAACTGCTTCAAGAGAAAGGGCTTGAAGAGGGTGTGAATTGATCTTCACAGTAAGCAATGGTAACGTCATAAAACGTAGTTAACCAAGATGTCTGGTGCACTTTCAAAAACAAGGCGCAGCAAAACACTCACTGGCACTTGACATCCATTAATGTCATGGTGAGGTCTCATTTCCGACAGCAAAACACTTCTCTATCAGTGATTGAAGTCACTTCCTTTTCATTTCAGTTTAACGTCTTTTTATTAAATGTTCATACAGAATACAGAAATAGAAAAAAATAAATAAACAATGCGGGCCCACAGTGCATGTGGGAATAGCTGACATAGGTTACCATCCATATACTCTGGGCAAGTTGACAGAGGAAATAGAATTAGTAAATCTTATGCTGCCTCATCAAAACCCAAATTCATCACCATGGGACAATCCTAAATCCAGCCCACAAAGCCCATCCCAGTAATGCTGTGCAGTGTTTTCAGTTAACATCCGTAGTCCCCAGAGTTGCAATGCTGGACAGGGTGCGGGTGTCAGCCTCATTTACCCCGCCCTATACTCTCTAAAAGGGCCCCATATATCCTCTGGTCAAGATTTAGGGGCCAGTAAGGCAGGATATGTCTTTGCCTGCACATTAAATTGCGTTGCGTAGACAATCTTTGGCGTAGGACCATTGAGCCAGGCTTTGCCCACTGGTTGCACCGCCAGCATCAGAACCAGCCCAACTACCTGCAGTCTATTCCCAGAGACATCCAATGCAAAGTCCAGTAACAACGTAAGCGTTGTAAAAGTCAAGAAGGTGCCAGCAATCTCATTGGGAGCAGGCACCAGGCCCCCCCATATGCTTGGATTGGTGAACAGCGCCAAGCCAAGGGCATAAAGTCTGCGGGATCAGCGGGACAACGGATACAATTTGGGAAGCGGGCATGATCCATGATGTGCAGTTGCTTAGTGGTGTAATACACCCTATTTAGAATATTAAAGTGTACCAGCCTATGCCTCTGGTTACTGGAAACCAATCCAGTTTGCTCGTAGCAGTTTTGCCCCATTTTTTATGGAAGCGGCACTCCCAAGTATCCCTTCCTCCTCTGTCGGAATTCCTCATCCACTGTCGGTCGCACATCTTCTGTCATATGATATAGTCCATCTACCCATCCCATGGTATTGGTGGAAAGATACATCTGTGTAAGCTGTTGGTTCATCAGGAAAACTGCCCAGCGGGCAGAGACCGCATGTTGCAGCCTAAGCCTAGAGCATTCAAATAGATTCAACATATTGACATCCCCAAGGGAGCAAAACCCCTATAGTGATATAAATTTACCTGCAGAAAACAGCTGCCACAGTTTCAAGAGGGTCAGCTTCAGTAGTGTAGACTGCACTGCTCCACCCATGGTGGGACTCAAAGCTGAGTTACTTAATAAGGGCACCTCAGGGGAGTACATTACGGCACACACCCCTGTATATCGCAAGGGCTGTAAAAACACAATGCATGCAGTGACCCGTCTCAATGGTGGTATGTGGTCTGGAGAGAGATGTAGCAAGGATTGCGCACCAATTTCAACCTGATCATGCTCAATATGGAGGTGAGGTGCTGCACAATGTGAGTTAACCCAATCAATAGCGAAATGTACCTGGGCTGCTAAAAAGTAACATTCCAGGTCAGACACCATAAATCCAGTGCTTAATTTGAGCTGGTGGTTTCTGGTGCTCAGCACTGGCACTTAATTGTCAATACTGGTGCTTGTGACAGTCTGCCAGAAGGCGGCGATGTCTGGCTAATTTAGAGATGATCACAGCAGTATATTATTAATTCAATATACATTAAAAATTACTATTACCTGCCGTCTAAGCCATTCTTATAGCTTTGGGAGCCTGCAATAGTTCGAATTGTCACACTTGTAGTAGTGTGATGGTTAGTAGCTGTGTTATTACTATCATTGGCAGCATGGCAGGGGCAATGTGTGGTGCAAGCTGCAGCAGCCTCCTGACGAGAGCCCTGGCACTTATTTGTTTTACAAATTAAGCACTGCGTAAATCCTCCCTGCCTGTATTGGCGCATCAGTCTTTCTCAGCCGACACGTGGAGCCCTGCCCCCGACACAGCCATATAAGCAAGGAGCGCACCTTCATGAAAAAGCGTTTGCCTGAAAGAATGGAGATGTTTGCAAAAAGGTAAAGTAATTTTGGGAAGATTAGCATGTTATTCAATGCTACTTGCCTGCCATGGAAAGCAGAGGAGCAATCCACCGATCCATCTGCGATGTCAATCTGTCCAGTAGTGGGCCATAGTTATCTCGCAGAATCAACTTTTTTTCTCTATTAATAAGGATGCCCAAAACCACACTGACTCTTCATGCCGTACAAGCCGGAACTCTGGAACAAGTCTGCGTGTCACCCCACCAAAGGGTACATCTCTGATTTCGCCCAATTAATTTGTAGGCCAGATTACCCTCCAAAGTGAATGACATCCTGAATGAATGGGTTTGACTTTTCTCTAGGGTTCTTCATATAAAGCAAGATGTCATCCGCATATATTGAGATCAGGTACCTACGTGCAGGGAGCATTATGCCTCCATGATGTGTCTCTCCCGCAGCAGGGCAGCCACAGGCTCCAACGCAAGCGCAAATAACAGCGGCGATAGGGTGCAACCCTGCCGCGTGCCCCTGCATACCCTGAATGCCTCAGATATGTAGCCATTCACTCACACCTTAGCAGTGAGGTCTGTATGCAGTAGCCTGATCATAGTCTAGTCAGAAAGTAATGTCCCAGGCCCATTCTATCCAGGACTGTAACATAAAATGGCCATTCTAAGGACCACTCCATTTTGATGACACACATCAAACACCTGACTCGCAGCTTTTGTGACACCAGCACTTCACTTGGCTATCTCTGAGAGCGAGAATCCCAATTCCAAATTATTGCTCTTTTCTCTCTTTGGCTGCTCAGGGACAGTGCATAGCATCCTTCTCTGACAAACTCTGTAGCTACATCACACAATGAGAACTCTGGTAGAGTAGACCACCGACCGACAACGCACCACCGCAGTCAGACACGTCAGAAGGGATGACTGCGCAAGGACCAGCACTCGGCCTGCTCATGCCAGTCCACAAAGTGACTTTCATCCGATTTCGAAAAATCTCAAAGCACTGCCTATCTCTCATTTGGCAATTAATTGAGAGTCTCTGATTTCACATTATTTGAAAAATTTCATTTAATACAGCTGCCGCGTTTCCTGCTTCAAACTTGATAATTATACTGTTCTGATTTCTTCTCATCACCATAGTTTTCCTTCATATATAATTTCATACATTCATCCCCTTCTCCTACGGCTTTAAAATTTTGCACATATTTAATGTGCTATCTCAAGTCATTTAATGTAACACTTTTGGTGTAAAAATCTATGGATGACTCATTAAATAAATATATTAATAAATAAATGTACATTTTTCTGAATTTGCTATACGGTTATATTGTGGCATGCAGAAATGAAATCAAAACCTAAATGAATAATTATTTATGACAAAAAGCAAAAATTAGCTAAGGTACACGTATCTGTCCAGATGTGAAGCTTCTAACAAAAGGGCCTCATTTAGAGTTAATCAGGGCGGTAGCTCTGCCATAAATTTGCTCACTCCACCAAACCCACTGTTCCCTTCAGGAGCGTAGCTACTATTGGTGCAGCAGGTGTGATGTCACTGGGGCCAAGAGCCCTGAAGGGAGTACTGAACCAATGATACCTGGTGTAGTTTACTGCACCAACACCAGTCACAGGTAGTGCTGCAATTGGAAAAACTTTACTCTGGGATCCATAAATTGGGGGTCACGTGTGCAACAACAAAGGGTCATGAAAAGCAATCTCACAGTCAGCTTATACATTTATATTTTAAGAACACTGTCACAATAAATTTGGCACCACGGAGAAATATGGCAATAAATCTGTTCTGGCTTAATTGGTTGCAAAGGCTGCATTTTAAAATATCTTATGGGGTTAAATCACCTTCTACGGAGAGCTTTGTGTGCCCAGTAACTCTGAGGGAATAATAATAATGGTAAGATAACTCTGATGGTTAAAGTACTTGCTGGAGAGATCTGTGTTTTGTTTACTAACAGATTAGACTCAAAGTAGTGTAGAAGGTTAATGTGTCTCCTGCAAACCTCGCACCCTGCAACATTTGGATGACAGATTATTATGTTATGTAGAAAGGGAAGTAAGTGGGTTACTGTTTTTAACACAGAGATCCATTTATCACTTGCAGTCCACAAATTGCAATCCTTCTAATATACCACAGTGAGCTGCGAACAGTCATCAAGGACCTGCATGGAAACTGTAAGACATAGGTTTAGAACCTTTTTGTTTTTTTCTCAATGTGTTATTATAGGGCTGCTAAAAAGGGTTTCTTTGGGTAGTAATAGAGGACACCCCCAAGCACTGCATTGCGCTTTAAATCCTGAGTTTATGTTTCTCCCAGCTGCACAATCTTAGCATATAATCCTACCAGTAAAGACACTATGTGACTCCTACACCTTGAACCCCTCTTTGTCTTATGAAACATCCTGTACATTGATTTACAATATCCACTTATATGATTTATTGTTAATGTGTGCATGTGTATGATGTAAAGCGCTCTGACACCCTACAGCGGGATGAGTAGCACTATAAAAGGTTTAAATACAAAATTAGCAAGTGCTATTTAAACTGTTATTCATGTGAATACGCAAGCTGGAAGAGAAAATAAACAAGCATTGGGAAAGCCAATCTGTCTCTTCAATGCAAGAGATATTGGTTTTGTCAATGTCAGAGCCTTTTAACCATGTTATGTATCAGCCTGGAATATAAAGTGACATTTATAGTTTTCACTTAATATATATTGGGTAAATTGCTGTGAAATGTTCGATTTAGCAACTATTACATAAATGCAATTATAATATCATACAATACATTACCAGGAGGCCTCCAAATACAGTACTTTCCCCACCGGAAACCCCCACCCCCAAGAGTTTGGATTTGCCCATTAATCTTCCTCCAAGGAGCTCCACCCGCATATCTGATAAAAGAGCAATGAAGAATGGTTTAATGGGTCTGCTGTAGCCAAATTTAAGCTAAATTTCAGCGACTCGCTAATTGGTGCTTAAAAACAGAAATATATACAGAAAGGAAGAGAATTTCAACTTTAGACAGTTATATTTCATAGTACACACAGTACATTTTTTAAAATCTATTGGTAAGGAAAAAAAACATTGACCTAATGTAAAATGACAGTGATTTGTAATGCAGCGTGTTCCATTGCGTCAAGTAACCAGAAGAAGGCTCCTGAGCTCATGCTGGCATCGGAGGATCTTGGTGAGCAATGCCATTGTATACATCCCTATGTGCTTCGGTGAAAGTCACATCCTGTTATTCTGAAATGAAAATCTGCGTTTCCCGTTCAGCTCAAGTGACCCTGGAATGTTTTTAGCCAATTCAATAAAGACAATAAGATAGAAAAATAGGAGGGGCAGAAACGATGAGGGGAGTGGCAGTGAGTCGATACGTAAAGAAAAGGAGGGGGGCAAGCAGCGATGAGAGAGGTGGCGGGGGACAGGTCACGAAGCGAAGCGGGATCGGGTTGAGGGACGGCAAATATAAAATGACAGTGGTTCGTAATGCAGCATGGTCCATTAGAGCATCTCTACCTCGGCTGCACACATGATAAATTATGCGCGAGGATAATTTTGACCGAGTGGCGCTTGAAAGACGCTCTTTTCCCACCTGCGCTGATGCGCACACTTTTACCACCAGAAGCCCTGCTACAGCAAGAACTTTTTAACAACACTCAAACAACATGGACAAAGAGAAAATACAAAGAGAAACAACGGAACTTCCCCATTCCAAGATGGCCACCGATCATGCGCAGGAGAGGAAATCCTTCTCTAAAGCATGCCGCTTCATATATATTCGCTAGAGACACACCCAGAAAGCACATCGATTATTTTGTAACCATTATTACAATAGGGACCATAAGCAAGCAAAACAGGTGGTGAGCAAAAAGAAGGTAATCGCTGGTCTACGTCTAAGAAAGCTCAAGTAAACATGGCAACTGTTCTTTCAGGGTGACCGAAGAACTACATTTATGTGCAGCTGCGGAGTGAGTGGAACAAGCAGAAGGGGGTTGGGGGACAGAACAGGCGCCCTCGGAAAACAGCAAATGTGATGAGAGAAGGACAAGATTTACAGGGCTGTTTACGGTACTCGGAGTAAGTGCTTGTGTGAAGTGCTCAAAATCCATTTAAAAAGTAGTTCCAAAACCAGTTGCTTTACTGGGAGCTGTGAATGGATAGTAGTAATTGGTCCCTGCTCTCGGGGAGGGCTACACACATGAAGAGGTATGATGCCTGACATCTATGGACAAATGGGGAGAAAGAATAGGAGAGCGACGATGGAGCCAGCAATGGGAAGCCTATTGTCGGGCTGAAGCCCTCAAAGTATATACAACATGTCTTTTCGAGACTGCGCATGCACTGTCTAGAGCCAAGACCTAACATATCTCGTCGAGACAGCGCATGCACTGTCTAGAGCCGAGACCTAAAAAAGTCCCTTCACAACCTGCACGTTGTTGACGTGTGGGCACAGCAGAATTGTGATCTGGTGTTGGCAAATTACATTGGGACCAATTCAGCATATTTCATGGGGCCTGGCGGATTCCCGATCCGGCTGAATAATAGCAGCTGGATCGGGGATCCGGCTGGTTCACCCTTTATTCCAGCAATGGTCAAAGGGACCCTTTTCCTTGCTTGCAACAGGGCACATGGCATCCTTGCTATGCTTGGCTCATTTAGAGGTGGGGATACAGCTGGGTTTCCGATGGCACAATCTTAGTTGGTTCCACCCTCAGAAGCCCTTGACTTGATGGCTCTTCCAACACAGGACACTAGCTCACAGTGATTTTTCCTTCCCTAGAATATCATGAGTCATATCAGTCCTTGGAAATATAATCCAACAATATCCCTGACAGGCAGCGAGAAAACTCCTTGTCCCTCAGAGACATTTCCCTTTTGCTTTTTAGCAACTCAGTTCACAGGTGCTTTATTCCTGAAAAGCAACAAGAGTGGTATAAGGCTGCTAACACAGGGTGGCCCCCTAGGTATTCAACAGCGATCAACAGTGATGAAAGCGCATCTGCAGAAGTGGTGGATGTACTTTCTACTCAGAGACCCTAACCCAGCAGGCAGTGATCTCCATGCTACAGTGATTCTGCATTGGAGTGAAGCAGCCCTGGCAAACATGCTCGAACCAACACCGCTCCCTTCCTGTCCTCGCTCTGTCTGTCTCTTTTCATCATTCCTTTCTCTCTCCTTCTCGCTCTCTCTGATCTCCCACTCTCTCCCTATGCTCCATTTCTTTCACTTTCTCTCTTGAAACCCTCTGGGCCTGCTGAAATTAATCTATAGCAGCTATGGAAAGTGACAGACGCACCAGCAGCAGGATTTCAAAACCGGCCTCCAAAGTCTCCAGCCCACTGGGGTAATGCCTGATGAAATAAAAGGCCTGCCCGTTGTGTCCTAGACTCATGATAAATAGACCCTTGTAAGAAGACATCATATAGACTGCAAAGCTATTTTGTAGACATTTATGATGTCGGATCAATTACAAGGTGGGTAACATTCTGAATGTTCCCACTTCCCCAGAGCATCTTATGAACAAATATTATTTGCAGCAAATTCCAATTTAATCTTGTAATTCCCACAAAGCCTCTTAGTGACTTGAATAAACTTTCATGTCAGTAGTAATGGCCTGAATTGAGGTGTTCCAGCTTTGCAGTTCAAAATTAACTTCAATCAATAGACCTGTTCCCTCTGTGACCCATTAAATATGCAGGCTGTAAAAATATAGTCCACTTTTGACAACCATAAGGAGCATCAGGGTGCCTATCAGGAAAGGCCGATCTTCAACATCAAGAATAATTTTGCTTTCCTAAAAATCTTCAGTAGATAATGGTCATTCTTAGTCAGCTGGTACTATTGGGTTCCTAAGGAAGATTGCTATCTAAAAGTACCTGTAAATTTCAAACTGATGACTTTCTAGCTCCTCCAAAACTAGGCTTCAATATTGACCCACCTCCTTTCGTTATTCACGGTTAATGGACAATATATGAAATTCAGCTTGATTTATTTATCTATTAAGTAGTTTTGTGAGCCGTGGCATGTCGCAGGAAGGCTTTAACAGGTCATTTCATGGTGAATGTTGACAGTTCAGGCTGAGAAGATTGAGGAGTGTTAGTTTCAATTTTTCGCCAAACGCAGGTGGTCCAGTCGAGTCTTAAGTTACTGATCAAGGGAGTTCCACAGCAGTGAGCCCAGCACAAAGAGACACCTGCCACCACAGTATTTCCTTTGAACACGGATTGATGGGCTGTGAAGGCGTGGCAAAATCTTATTTTTACGGTGGAGTTGTTTTAAAGGGGTAGATTGTACAGGTTGAAGGACATTTTTTCTAGTTTTTTCCGGAGTCCGACAGGAATTATCCACTTTGTGGTAATGCAATATTTATCAGTGGATTCACAAAAGAGTACGCAGAATGGTCCACTATCTCAAATGATGAAATATACTCAAATGTCTTGATTTGTCCGCAGGATTTCTAACTCCTGAAGAACGTTTTGTCCTTCTCTGGTGGAATTTCCAGATTTTGATTAATAATGATTTGCAAAATTGATTTCAAGCGAGTGTCTGATACTTCCAAATAATGGATAAAAAATTTTGAAAAGAGATGCATTTGTGAAAAGATGTGCAGATTTCTGCAGAAACATAAATGTTTGTACAACAGATATTTGTGTTAAATGGTTTGATCGTACAGGCTTATTTTTGTAGATCTTTTAACATTGGAGCAGTGCGTGGTACCTGACTCCTCTTCCTTTCAGTTTTCTGGGCTTCGACTCCCATGTCATCATGACTCGTCGTCACATAAATAGGTGACAGCACTGGTTTCTATAAAAGGCCTGACAACTTTGACACTGACTAGTCCTTTCAGAACAAGACACATTTGACCTTTCCCACCTGCGTATCATTTAACATTTCAAACCGTCAGAAAAGTCATAAAAATCTTATTTCACTCCATAAACATCACAGAACCTTTCATAAATCCCTTTAGCCTGTGTACTTTTGTTATGTGCCTTGAAGTCATCCAGTTACCTAATTGTTTACATTTTTCATTTATGGTGTTTAGAGTTTTAACCTAGTTCGGAGTTCACAGGAACACTTTTACTTTTATGTACAAATGGATCATATTCCAGCTGGTTTCTCTCAAACTGGCTTTACGGTAAAAGGCTTTTGATCGCTTTTTCGGAAAATCTGAGCAGTTTAGAAAATGGGACTTTACGATGGGAGGGGACAGGGCAGCGCTCTCATCTATTCTCACGATTCTCCCTGCATGAACTAAACCAGGGATACAGATTCTCAGAGCGCTGGGTAATTCCTCATTGAAGAGGAAGCACATTGTGTAAATTCAGCCAAGTATTTTAAGCCTTCAGAGAAATAGAAACGACAAAACAGAGCAAATTATTTGGCTCCCAATTATATAAATGATAGATGTTTGGCTTTCACCACTGCTTGTTTTCCACCGAGTGCTTATTTATAAGTGACGTCGAATAGGCAATCAGAGTGAAGCTCGAGCTGTCTAAGCTATCATTTAGAACCCCGAGGTGGAACACTTCCTGTTAGTCAGAACTTCCTTTCTACAATTCTTTCCCACCCTATCCACTTGTCTTTCTCTGTCACCTTGGCAGGGGTGGGGATAGTCATGGGAGAGCCTTAAACAACCTGGCCTCACCTCCCTACCATGTATACATTAAGATTACTTATATGTACTGCAACACCCATCACTCTCTAACCTTCTCTCTCTTTTCTCACTGAAAATAAAAAAAAACACCTTCCATCTTGCCACCCTCCCACATCACCCTTTGCCCCTTTATTCCCCTTCCTCATCTGATAATAAACTCTCCATCCTGATGCCAGAGCCAAGCTAACAGTGGTCCCCTGAGAGCAGCTGTAAGCAGATACTAATATCTCTTGTTAACCAGCGTTCCTCTACCTCACTCGGGTCTGCAGAGACCAGGAAGGTGAGAAGGCAAACTGTCATCAGCCAGTCCAATGCTTTTTTCGGTTTTCTGGAGTCCCAGCCAAGGTGGGAGAAACTCAGACAAGCGAATGATGTGACATCACAACAGTGTGACAAAATAGTAGTGAATTATCAAATTTTGGAATATGGTATTTGCACTTATCAATTTATCATGCACTTAAAAGTTCTTATGAAACTGTCGTTCAAGTGCCCACTGGTCAGTGATGGCCAGTTCATCCCACAACAGCAGCCTAGATATAAAAGCTGTCTGCAAATGTGCAATCAGTGTCAAAGCAAATTGCAAATGTACCCACTGCATTTGGAATGCACCTGTGTATCTCAAATAGGGATTGGGAAAATTTGCACCGCAAAACTGCAGTAGGGAAAATCAGAATGTGAGCATTCCAACTAGCTAAATAAAATCCTCATTCTAAAAAAATGTGCAAAATGCAAATGACACAAAAATGTGTAAATCATTAAAGAAAAGTGAATGGCCACCATTTAACAACAGACAGGTGATAATATATACATACACACTCCCACACAACTGTCTTAAAAAACTCAGAGTGGCAGGTTTGTGTGTCAAATTCGGTAGAAGTGCCAGAGATAACAGACAATGGAACAGAGCTGTGGGATAGAAATAGGATGAGGTAAGAGAGGACACATAGACTGAGGGTGATATAATTGCAGGTCTCCTTCAATGTTCCCATTAAGAGAAAGCATACTAGGAAAGAATAACTGATCAACCACAGCACCCTTTACACTTGTCAACATTTTTAATTCATAACTTAAATAAGTTGAGAAGGAGTATCACAAGACAGCAGCCCTTGTGCAAATAAATAAAATCTTCACTGGACAAAATTCAAAGTCAAAACCATAAAAGTTTATTCAAAGCTTAATAATCATTACAGAAAGCAAAAAGTAGTAAGTTGGCCGAATTCAAATCAGCATCAATAATGTATCAAATAATGCAAATGCAAGAGGACTTAATCCTAGGGACAACCTCCAAAGCAAGTACATAGCTAGAACCAAAGTATAATTCAGCAGAGGACTAACATGACAATCTGCTCAAATAGTTTGAGCATTAAGTCAATAGACAGACTAGTGCCAAGTCTGCTGAGTCAGAAAGGCAAAATAGATCTAAGTAATCGACAGACTGACGTGGAGTCTGTCTTCATGGAAGTAAACAACTGTAGTGTAGTTCCTATTTCCCTAATAGGCTCTGCGCATTGGAATAATATACCCTATAGGCTTGACATAGGACTGAGGTCGGTATGTCCCTATCGAGTATATTAAACTTAATTACTTGTGCCAGCTAGCTCAGAGGCCACTAGAAACTCCTTGAAAACAAGAAGGAGTAGTTTCTGGCAACCGCAAAAACATGACAACTTTGTTTCCCTTTAGAATCGGAACACGTCTCAGAATCGTGGAAACAATAGATAACAGTTTCACTCAGCTCAATCGTGCATGCTTAGTTTCCACAGAGTTACACAGAAAGGAAAGACGGGCGTTTCAATAAAAAGGTTTTATTGAACAGTCTTGTTTCTCGTGTAAGAGATATGTGCTGTTATGATCACAAGACAATATGCAAGATATATAATGTACAACGTAAGCAGTAGAAATAAATAATACTGCGCTAGCATTATCTTTTAGCATATATTCACGTACATAAATAACATGAGCTAAAAATGCGAGTACTCATACGATGCGTCTCTAAGCTAGTTCTACCCCAATGTACCTAACCTAATCTAGGTGTAGAGAAAGGTAAGAAGTAGGCGAAGTATTCTCTAGTATGGTATACTAAGAGTATGTTAAGTCTAGTATGCCAAGAGTCCCTCTAGGTTCTACTCAGCTCCATACCTTGAGAATGAGAGAGGTGGGAATCTCTTTCCGGATCTGGAACTCTAACACCCCGCGAAGGGAGTCAGAACACTGGAAGCTGGATTCTCTGCGAGCAGGGATGACAGCGTCTTCTCAGTGCGTCAGGCCGGGATACGGGCTCCTCTAAAGTCGAGGTCTCCTCCTAACTTGCTTGGGCAAGGGAAGGTATATTTTATACCTGGTAGGTGTCTTGGAATGTTAGCATTGACGTGAGTCGGACAGAGGAAGACGTCAGGAATGAACCCTTAAGGTATAGTGGTTCATGCATAATAAATGAGTTCTTGGAGAAATCAATAATCCTGTGCTAGGGGAACTCCCAAGAGCTTAAGGGTCTGGTTTCTAAGAACTCGTTGTGACGTTAGGGTGGACGGATGACGGTGACCATGCCTGTATTTGGAGTGCACGGCTAATGCCTAAATAAGGACTGGGATTCTATGCCTATGTAAGGGCAATGCGAATTGTGCCTATATAAAGACATGTTTCAGGAAAGCCTATATACGGACACCTAAAGAGGAATACAACACCCACTCCACTTTCGAATGAACAATAATACTAAATGCTAAACATGAAATGCTAAACATTAAACTGAGTACCACATGTTGCTAAAAACATTTCTAAAAGCATATTAAAAGAAGTTTAAAAGTAAACTGTTAAATGCAATCGGTACTGTACATTTTAAAGCATTTTCTTCATTCTAAGCATATATTGGAAATAAATGCAACATGAATGAATAAACAGAAATATATACATATGATGAAATGGTTGATAAGTTTTCAAAAATCAAAGCCATTGCATATCATGGTATTAAATGAAATTTCTAGACAGATAAGGTGACAATGTGTCCCTGGAAGTATTTAAAGAAGTCCGTTTTATAAGAATAGTTCTACTGTAAGCAGATTGATTTGCCATGTATTTTCAAAAAATAGAGAAAAAGAAAACAATTCAATGTTTTGGGAAGAGTTCCAAGTTTTGAAAAAATGAAGGCCAAACTCATTGCGTCCCTGGTACACTGTGAGCCGAATCAAAGTCAGTGTATGGGTCTGGTGTAAACATAAAATCAACTATTTCAATAGACAAAATATCGTCTACCGATGTTGGTGACATTAGGAATACCTCATTCAGAAGGTTAATCGCACAGAGATGAGAAGCATCGCCTTCAGCATGGGATGCCGCAGCAATGTTCGCGTCCGTTGTTACCTGTGTGCCTGTCGATCCATCTCGTACCTCAGCAGCAGCAGGAAGCGTCTGTGAGATCTCAATGAATGCCGTCATCAGGATTGGTAGCCTCTGGGGACAACACAGAGCATGGGCCGTTATCGGGTCCAGCAGAGTATCGATATCCGTTGGCATGACTGATGGGAGTGTTAGACAGGTGTCTAGCACGCATTCTTCACCGCAAAGCAGGTAGCGTAGAACAGGTAAGATGCAATCTTGCCAGATTGGTCTGAATGACAGAAACCATGTTGTATTAAGTTCCCGTAGACGAGGTATGCCAAATAGTTGCACTATGCGCTCACGGCACTTCCGTTCTAGGAGAGCTTTCTCCACATCGCTGGGAGTGATGCCGATGAATAGGCTTGCCATAGCGTAGTAGTAGGAATAAAAATGGGATTCCTGCAACAAGTGCTAGAATTAACGGCACACCACCAAACACCGAATGTGAGAAGTTTGGGATGATTCCGAGGACTGCTTGAAAAGGTGCTAACAGTCCTGAACAGATGGTCTTAAATACATGTACAATTCCGCTCATATCAGACATGTTAAAGATACGTCCCATCATTTCTGCGAAATGTATAGGGCAGTTTGTATGAATTAAAGCCTGTATCTCAGCCGAAGTCCTTGCAATTTGCAAATCATAGATTTCTTTGGCCGAGGTCAAAGGCACAGTTTCTTGTATAAGCATGGCTTTCATTCTGCTTAAAGTATCAAATGTTATAAAAGAGACATTCAACGAAGGCCATAAAGGCGACTCCCTGACTGTGTCTATTGGGGCAAACAATACTTGCATACAGCAAGTGACCCTGGAGTCACCGTTACTAGATATGAGATGCCTGGCAACATGCGACAGCAACTCTGATCATTCAACATGAGGTAACTCCCATTAGAAAGTTGGCCAAACGTTGGATTAATCACAGCAGCTGGTGTACCTAGCTGGTGGCAGGACAAATTTGCCACAGAACCATTACAAGCCCCGTGTAAAGAAATGTCCTGACAAATTAGTGAACCGCTTAGTGCCCTTTCACAGTGTGTACCTCTAAGAAACACTTCACGATCCCCACTCCAACATCTGTATGTGTATGGTAAATCCCAGGATGTCTTAATGTATTCTTTACCCAACCTTTCATATTTGCCTGCTTGCATTTGTTTGAGGCAATACTGAAACTGAAAAGTAGCGACAGGCAGAGTGATTTTGCCATGAATAAGCCATTCTGTAGAGGGTTTTTCTGCTACCGTAAATGGTAATTTCTCCAGTTTTTCAATGCTCAGCACTGTATACTTTGCTCCCCTTTGTGCCAGTTCGATCTGTTTATCAGTTAGATTGTATTCTGCAAACAGAGCCGACGTGTTGATTAAACGCCAAGGCACATAGCCCGCTCGCAAAGATTGCAGCGTCCAGCTTAATAACATAATAGAACGTAACTGAGATTGGCCTTGTTGTAACATGGCTAAATCTTGTTCCAGTATGTCAATAGCAGAGGATACAATGTTGTCCAATGAATAAATCCTGGATGACAAAGTTGTTAACCCATTGTCGACCACAGAGAGAGTTTTCTCCAAATTAAAACGATCAAGTTTGCGTATTCGTTCTGCGGCCTCTACCTGTGACACCTTCCATGCTTCATTATAAGCAGCATAGATGCCGGCATATATGAAACGTTTTTGACGCGGTTTTCTTGGTCCTAGCAAGAATTCCCTAAGGTCTGCGTCTTCTTTAAGTAAAGATAAGTGTTGTTTCACATCCTTAAGTGTAGATTTTTGCAGCCAATCGAGGCATAATTTTCCTACACTGTATGTTGTTACTACCCCGGATGTTGTCTTTGGACGTATGAATAGTAAAGCCCTGTGTTTTATTCAGGAATCTTTCTTGACAGGTGTTTGTGTCTCTGGGCCAGATCAACCATTTTCTCCAATCAGGATTTGTTCTGTTGAGTTGTAATATTTGGTCAACTGGAACCGCTGCCTGTGTATTGTTATTACTGGCAGGTGTCGGTACAGAAGGTATTTTCATGTCTTTGATCTTGGCTAAACCAAGGCAAGACGTTTGTTGCACAGTGTCATTCAAAAACATTATTTGCTGAGGGATGATACATGCTCTAAACAAAGCTTCTATCCCCTGTACTTGCCAATCTTTAGAACCCCAGACAGATTTTGTGTCTATTGTGTCTTTCCAAAATTCAAATCCTTGTCTAGACAGTTGGGTAATAAAGGCTGCAGAATAAATCTGTTTTGTATTTGTCAACATAATTTTCTGTCCTGTTTTGTTTACATTTTTATAGTAAAATGATTCCGGATCAGATGTATTGTACCCTGAAAAATAGGGAAACTTTTTAGCAAACGTTTTTGAACTACCTTTTGGTGGTGTAGGACAATGTTCCCATTGGTTAAACATAAACACATTTCTAGGTGTTGCAGATTTATGCAAGAAATGATGACCATAGTGGTTATAGCAATACAGCTGTTCATAGTCTGATTAACCCTCTAAATATTCATTATTAGAAAATGCAGCAGACCTTTCTAGGTCAAACATCATATTATTTACAGTCTCAAAGTCCCAATCATCAGAATAGGTACTGGACGACAAAATAACTTAGTGAAATTTTTAATAAATGTGGAATGTTCAATTGTTCCGTAGGGCCGAATATATCGAAATCAGTTTTGTCCCACACTATACCATCCTGTATAGGAACGGCTGTGATGTTCACTGCTGACAAGTCTCTTGTTTCACGATGGGATGATTTGTGTGGTTTTAAAAGTAAGTTCACATTTTTACTTTCAATGTCCAAACGGATGTATCTGCCATTTATAAGCACGCTGATAGTCATAACCAAAGCTAGCCAAAGCAGAAAGAAAAATATTCCAGAAATAATCCAGAGTTCAATCCATGGTGAAATCAGATAAGTCTTTTTCAGATAATGAAAAAAGTCTTGTACTTGCTGTTTGAAAGTTTTTGATGCTGGCGTCGTTTCAGGTTCACTGGGATCCTCAGAAAACGTATCAAAGTTAATGAAATAGCCAGAAGCAGTTCTGTCAATTGTTGAAATTGCATCAGGATTTGTTGAAATCGCTGGAACCAGTTGATCACTTGTTACGTTGGTGTAGACAAGTGTATTTGGACGAACTGTTACTTGAGTTTCAAGAGGGATGAGTTCCATAGCATTGTTGCTTAGTCCTTCATCTGTTACTGCTGAATTCTCGATGGTTATCAGTCTTTCAGTCTGAACCTCTTGGATAGTAGCAAGGGGAGTGCGTCTGCTACTAGGTCGGAGTCCACGAGGCCTACTATTTAGTATTGGCCACATACTGTGGTTTGATGAGGTCGATTGACACAAATCTTTTCTCCTTTTTTTCCAGCAAGGGGCGGCAGAAGTACTGTTCTTGTTCCGTGAATGGCTAGGACAGGTACTGGTTGTCTGTAAGAAGGTCCAAATTCCTTCTTGTCCGCAATCTTCTCTCTGACTAGATCCCCAACTCTTGGGATCCAGACAGGCCTTGCTGGGACTGCCGGTTTTCCCCAGTGGTGGTTGGCTTCAGGAATACGTTGCTTTGTTTCGATCTTAGCTCATTTAGATCCTGTAAAACAGCCAAACGATCTTTGATATCAAAGGGTTTATTTTCCACCACTGTGCCTTTACATTCGAGATCGGGAACCCACATTCTTGTCCCAAATAGGACCTCATATGGAGTGACCCCCCCCTAGAGAACTTCTTGGCAAATTATTTAATGAGCGTTGGACCCCATAAAGATGTTTGACCCACCCATCACCCGAACCTATTACTCTAGCTGTTATAGACTGCTTTATGTCCCGGTTTTTCCTTTCCACAACAGAATTTCCCTCAGGATGAAACGGAGAGGAGTACCCCAATGCAACACCCAGACTGGCCATGGCTTCTTTGTAAGCCCGAGAGCTAAACCCAGGGCCCTGGTCAGAATGTAGCGTGCCTATTGTGTATGTGCCGATAAAGACTCGCAAATCTTTTATAACAGTTCGAGCGTCAGCCGAGCGCTGAGGCCATATCCATAGGAACCTTGACTTAGTATTTGTGGGATTGCATGTGTCCAGAAGGACGCCTGCGCATAGATAGTCTAATGCTGTCTAATAATTGTGTCTGTCCCTGGCAGGCTACTTCGTAGCATGGTGTCTGGTGGCGTTCTGCATCTCGCTGTACCTTACAGTCTATGCAGTCATTGATGAAGATGTGAATCTGTGTATTCATTCCAGGCCACCAGTACATCTCTTTTAACGTCAAAATTGTTTTAGAGATCCCTTGATGTGACAGACCCTCCCCCAAATGTGCTTCATAAATCAAAGCTGCTCTACGTTCCATGTTTGGAATTACCCTATCCCCCACTCCAGGGATTCGAGCAAAAGGAACGTTGTTCGCATCAATTACATAAGAGTACTTGAGTGGAAACTTTTTAGGTAACGCTGCACCACTGTCTTTGCTTGTAGCATTGACAGCCAACATTATCTCACTGTCTATTCTCGTTTTTGAACGAGTGATCGCAGCTACGGAAGCCGTGTGAACAGCCCCCTTTGCGGCTTCGTCAGCCAATGAATTCCCTGCAACGTGAACGCCATCACGTTGATGACTCAGTGTATGGATCACGTGAGCCTTTGGTACTTCGTTTTTCAACTGAACTACTTGTTCCCAAAGCGTTTTATGCTTTATTGTGCCACCTTTTGCATCTTTGAACCCATTTTCAAGCCAATTTTGTATATATTCATTATACGACTGAACACAGTAGAAAGAATCGCAGACGATTAGTGTGGGGAATTCGCGATCTGTATTTTCAAGTGCCAGTTTGAATGCTTGTAGTTCAGCTCGCTGAGCTGTACAATCTCCTAGAGATTGAGTTTTAGTGACCATTGGTCTGAAGTTACCATCGCGCATGCGACCTTTAACGATTGCGCACGCTGCACTGTAAGCTTGCTTACTCCCTGTAGCGGGCTGTGTGGATCCGTCAGTGTAAATTATAAATTCATACTGATCGAGAGGCAGAATTTCAGTGGGCAGAGGATATTCATGTTCATATTGCAGGAACGCTTGTGTTTTTAAATCAGGATCAAAAACATATTCGACATCTGTTGCAGCAAGCGAATTAACCCATTGTATCCATCTAGGATGTAAAGCTTTTGCATTCGGAATGCTCGCTTTTGTGACCGCCTCTAAGGCTGGTACTGGAGTTATGACAATAATGCGTTTCCCTTGGGCTAGAGCTCTTTCTTTTGCTACTGCAGTTTGAACTGCTGTCAGTATTTTTTCTATTGAAGTGAAGCGCATTTCTGCTTGTGTATACAAATGTGATTTGTATGCTATTGGTACTTTTTCACCCTCATTAAATGTTAAATAGGTGAATCCGCATTGACCCGAAATTATTCGGATCACTAAATTGCGTTGACTTACACGTGTTTGTAAGTGATTTGTTGCTAACATGTTAGCTTGGAGTGAACGCAAGATTTCTGTGTGTTCTTGTGTCCAATTTTTGATTGAAAAATCAGGTTTGATTAATTCGTAGAGAGGTTTAACCCTTTCTGCGTAATTTAGAATGTAAGTTCTTCCAAAATTTAGGAAACCCAAGATGGATTGTAAATTTTTCTGCGTTTTTGGAGGTTGGAGCACCGCACACCTTTCTAGAAAGTTAGCTGCCAAGCTCTTGCCTTCACTTAAAAGCTCATATCCTAGGAAAAGGACATTGAGATGGGCAATTCTGGATTTTTTTAAATTGAATTTATAGCCCTCAGAGGCGAAGCCCAATATAATGGTACTCACCCTGTTCAAGTGCCTATCTAGGTCATCGTCTGTCAGATAGATGTCATCGACATATGACAATGCCTCATTATCATAAATTTGTAGTGACTCTGTTACTCTCGCTGAGAATAACCCCGGGCTGTTCTTGAACCCTTGTGGGAGTCTACAAAATTGACGCTGGGTCCCCATTATTGAAAAAGCTGTTAAGTACCTGCTTTTAGGTGCTATGTTTTGACAAAAGAAACCATTTGAAATATCCAATGGTTGCATTGCACTGCAAATGTTTTAGAACAAGTGTTCAAGTGTCTGTAATCCAAAACTAGACGATATGTATTGTCTGGTTTGGAGACAGGAAACAAAGGATTGTTCATTGAGGAGGTGCATGTTTCAATCACCCCTTGGTATTCAAGTTGATCTAAGATCTCCCTGACCTGTTTTTTAGCTTCTTGCTTTATTGGGTACTGCCTTTGTGCAGTAGGTTCATTTTTTAACTGTATTTTGTGGTGAGGTGAGTCCTCATCCCATCCTACATGATTTTTATATAATGCTGGGGCCTGGGCAACTGCCCATTTCCTGGCATAAGTATATTTTAGGTGAATTGGAATATGGTTGGAGAAGGCAGGCATAATAATGTCCTCGCCATGTGGGCACTCCCTGACAAATTGTGGTGGCCAGTCTTGTTCTGCTAGAAGTATATCATAACCCCTTGAAAGTTTCTCCCAAAAGAGTATTTTCACTTTTCTTGGTATGTCTCCCTCCATTCGGAGTGTTATTCCATATAACTTTTGTGGAGAACTAACCCTGGTGTCTACAGTTTCTACTGTGATGTACTCATTCAAGTCCACTATCTCCAGAAGTTCCTTCAGGTTCTGGCGAGCTATTGTGACTTCTGCTGCACTGTCCAGCATTGTCTGAGCCCATTCTCCGTTCTTGAGTTGTGTTCTCAATATCCTCGGAATGTCTGATCTTCAGACCTGCTACCTTCTTTTTTGAGAATTGAGGTTTTGATTTATTTTTCTGAACGTGTTTGTCGTCTTTGGACTTCACGCGTTCTTCTTTATGTTCTGACCGTCCTCTTCTTTCCGATGTCTGTGACGATATCTGAAAAGTACGAGAGGAACGTGTATCAGTATCTTGATACCTGTCAGGTTTTCTGAAATTATCCCTATTCCTGAGGTTATACCTCCTTTCAGAGGGCTCCTTTTGAGGAGACCTACCTCGGGATTGAGAACGTTTCTCGTTTGAATTTTGTTTATTAGTTTCCCACTTCTTTTTTGAAGATGTAGGAGTTTGTTTAATAGAGTCCTTCTCAGGACTTTCACATAGTTTTGGCTTCAAAGGTTTTCCACCCAAACTCTCTCTGCCTAATTCTGCATAGGATTGTTCTATTATTCTGGGTAGTTCATGTTGATGTTCTGTTACATCAAATTCCCTTAAGCGTTGGCGGATCGCCACTGATGCTGCCTCCCCTTTAATATTAGATAATATTATTGTTGAGACCTGGTCGAAATTTTTCAGTAATTTCATACCTAAATTCAGAGCAGGCTCTGCCCCGTATTCGTTTTGAATTTGTTTCAGGACATCTGGTATTACTGCAATTGACGGAACACCATGTGTTTTAGTATAGATGGCAGCAAAGAGTGCGCCCCAAGTGGTGCAATCTTCCAGTTGTGGTGTGATCCCCATTGGTAAACAGATTGTTAGTATTCTGTGTTTCTCATAAGGGCTAGTATTAGGAAATACTGCTTCGATTTGAGTAATTTTTTGAGCTATCCAGAATGGAATTTGCTCACGTTTTGTGGGCATTTTACCCATGACTGCTTGTAAAGTCTGTGGAGTAATTTTTAGTGTATTCCCCTGTTGAGGGGTTTGATTTGGAATTGTCAATGGTGGTTGGACTGTGAGAGTCCTCATGACATATTGGACTAATTGTCTGTACATTTTTATTAACTCTGTGAGTTGAGTAAGTAATTCCTCGTCTGACATCTCTTCAATGTCAGGATGAGGTGTGTAGCCGGCTAGAATCGGCCATGTTGCTCCTGGTCTACCTAGTGGACCGAGCCTGGTAATGTTTTTGTGATGTTTTAGGGCGCCTTTAAAGCAGAGCTGATGCTCCTGGTATGTTAGTGGAATTTCAATATCCTCGAAAGGAATATATTCCTCTGGTGGTTCATCTTCTTTGTAGAAGTGAAACACTTTTGTTACTGGATTTGATTCTGGGAATACTATCCATGAATAGAATACCTCTGTCTGAAAGGATTCGTGTGCCTCTATCACGAAAACTGCTCTACCTCCTCTCGGTGGTAGGCCGTGTTTTATAAGTTTTAGAGTGATGGCTCTTCTTAAGTTTGGATGGATGTCTATAACACCCTCCTCGGTTTCATTTAAACCGGTAAAATTAAAAGCTGTTACGACTGGTTCAGCCGCAGCTACACCGTTCCCGGTGTTATCGTCCCCGTGTATGGACATTTGTTTTTGAAAAATGTAGAACAAGTTTCAAGGAAACAAAAGATAAGGTGCACAATATTTTGGAACACTGTATCCTTCAACGTTGAACAGACCAAAATAGCTAATATATAGGGTTTTTGTCCTATTTAGCTTTGGCGGATATTTAACCCTACCCACTCCAGACGTCTTATGGAGTATGTGAGTAGGGGTCTCTGAGAGAAAAGCACGACTGAATTATTCAGTATCTAGCGTTTAATTACTGCCTTACCAAACGGTTGGGCGCCATGTAGTGTAGTTCCTATTTCCCTAATAGGCTGTGCGCATTGGAATAATATACCCTATAGGCTTGACATAGGACTGAGGTCGGTATGTCCCTATCGAGTATATTAAACTTAATTACTTGTGCCAGCTAGCTCAGAGGCCACTAGAAACTCCTTGAAAACAAGAAGGGAGTAGTTTCTGGCAACCGCAAAAACATGACAACTTTGTTTCCCTTTAGAATCGGAACACGTCTCAGAATCGTGGAAACAATAGATAACAGTTTCACTCAGCTCAATCGTGCATGCTTAGTTTCCACAGAGTTACACAGAAAGGAAAGACTGGCGTTTCAATAAAAAGGTTTTATTGAACAGTCTTGTTTCTCGTGTAAGAGATATGTGCTGTTATGATCACAAGACAATATGCAAGATATATAATGTACAACGTAAGCAGTAGAAATAAATAATACTGCGCTAGCATTATCTTTTAGCATATATTCACGTACATAAATAACATGAGCTAAAAATGCGAGTACTCATACGATGCGTCTCTAAGCTAGTCCTCCCCCAATGTACCTAACCTAATCTAGGTGTAGAGAAAGGTAAGAAGTAGGCGAAGTATTCTCTAGTATGGTATACTAAGAGTATGTTAAGTCTAGTATGCCAAGAGTCCCTCTAGGTTCTAGTCAGCTCCATACCTTGAGAATGAGAGAGGTGGGAATCTCTTTCCGGATCTGGAACTCTAACACCCCGTGAAGGGAGTCAGAACACTGGAAGCTGGATTCTCTGTGAGCAGGGATGACAACGTCTTCTCAGTGCGTCAGGCCGGGATACGGGCTCCTCTAAAGTCGAGGTCTCCTCCTAACTTGCTTGGGCAAGGGAAGGTATATTTTATACCTGGTAGGTGTCTTGGAATGTTAGCATTGACGTGAGTCGGACAGAGGAAGACGTCAGGAATGAACCCCAAGGTATAGCGGTTCATGCATAATAAATGAGTTCTTGGAGAAATCAATAATCCTGTGCTAGGGGAACTCCCAAGAGCTTAAGGGTCTGGTTTCTAAGAACTCGTTGTGACGTTAGGGTGGACGGATGTCGGTGACCATGCCTGTATTTGGAGTGCACAGCTAATGCCTAAATAAGGACTGGGATTCTATGCCTATATAAGGGCAATGCGAATTGTGCCTATATAAGGACATGTTTCAGGAAAGCCTATATACGGACACCTAAAGCGGAGTACAACACAACAAGTCTGGCACATCTAACAAAGTGGCCACATTTTATAGGTTTCAGGCAATGAAAGGCACACTCTTGGAATGGTGAGATCGGATTTCATGGTGCTGTACTAATAAAGTTACATTTATTTGAACCAATAGTTTTTCAAGAACATACATCACATAAGAAACATTCATTAACAAAAACTGTAAGAAAGTGCCTCTTTTGACATGGTTAGCCCCCACTTTTTGTCTGATGTAATTTCTGTTGTGATTTCTGATGTAATTTTGAACTGTAAGTGCACTGGGCCCCTGCTACCAGGGTCCCAGTGCCAGATCTCCTTCCCCAAAAACTGGATTACAAGCCACAGTGCCAGCCTCATGGAACTGAAACGCCGCATAGATTCCAGGAATAGACCAAATTAAGGCCTATTACCACATGTCATAACAGGCATTAAATACAATCTGTTGCCCTAATAGGGTGAGCGAATCCACTCACCTTACATAGCACATACACACACCCTCAACATTTGAGATGGCTGGATCCTTTGGTCCTGAAGAAAGCCATCCAACCCTTTTGGGTGACACAGGCTGAAAGATATCGACCGACCACTCACCAGGTGCTTTGGACCTATAATTATCCAATTAAGCACCGCCCACTATTTAACCTTATTCCTCCCCTGTGAAAATAAAAACAAATTACACAGGAGAGAAGATATTTTTAATAATTTTTTATTATTCCAACACTCTTCCCACACACGACTGTCGCACAACAGAAAGTCTCCCTCCTGGTGGAGGAGGATGAACACCTGGAGAAAGGGACACTCAGGTGCCAAGACCCTATGATGGGTCATCTCACTTTATCAAATAAGCTGAGAACCAAGATATATCGCTGCTGTGACAGTGTGGCTGAGGGTCCTCATCAGAAAATTTCCAAGAGACTCTGGAAAAGACCTAAGTGATTCATTCTTTTTGATTATTTAACTCAGTACAGTAATCAGCTAAGTGGACTATGAACATGTCTTCATCCATTACACTGCTATGTCCTACGTCCCATAACACAATAAACGCACCTCGGTGGTCATCATACACAACATGAAAACATTTCCCACATAGGATCAAAACAAAGACAACACACTTCCAAGCACACACACTACACAGTGTAGAGTGCTACACATGCAGGCAAGTGTTTCAGTGCCCCACACAGGAGTTGTAAGTGCTATATAAATATTGCAATACAATACAGTACTTTGAAAAGCAGTGGGCTGCCTTAAATCTGCTCCAGGTATTGGTATTGTACAGACTAGGTCTTCAGCAACATACAGGTAAAAGCTGTCTGTAGGCAAGACCTAAAACTTGACTTTCTAGGTCTCCCCTACACAGCGCATGCACTGTGGTGCGAGATGTATTGTTTACAATTTTGTGGGCTTACACCCCACCCTTAGCATACCATTAGCTTTTTTCATTACCACTCTCATTTGCAATCCTTTGATTGCTTAGTTCCCGTAGGCTTCCCTTCCTTTCTTGTGGTAGCTCAACCCTGGTGCATGGACTAAGTACATGTGTTCTTACCCGTCTTTGTTCTTCCCTGTCTTTTTGCAACACACTATATGTTTTATAAGCTTTTCGGTATTATTTCTGGCGTTGCAGTGTGCTTTTCTACATTTGATAGAGGCATACACTTCTTTTTTTATGTTGCTTTCACCTTATCTGCCTTCTCTATTGATGCTTTAGTTAATTTCACCCACAACTGTACTGCTCTATGCCACTCTAGTCTATGCTGCTCCACTCTACACAACTCCACTCTATGCCACTCTACACCACTAAACTCTACGGTACTTCTCTCAACACCAATCCACTCTATGCCACTCCACTCTACTCCACCCCACTCTACTATACACCACTCCACTCTACTCTATGCCCCTCTACTGTAGCCACTCCACACTACACCACACCACTCCATGCCACTCTATTCTATGCCACTCTACTCTACACCACTCTATGCCACTCTACTCTACGTCACCCCCTCTATTCTTCCCACTCCACGCCACTATAATAACCCACTCCACATTAGGCCACTCTACTCTACACCACTCAACTCTATGCCATTTTACCCTATCCCACTCAATGCCACTCCACACTACTCCACTCAGCGACACTCTACTCTACGCCACTGCATTCCACTCTACAACACTCCATTTCACTCTACCCCACTCTATGCCAGTCTACTCCACTCTATCCCTCTATACCACTCTACTTCACTCTACACCACTCTATGCTACTCTACGCTACTCTACTGTTAGCCACTCTAATATATGGCATCCCACTTCCCACAATGTCACTCTACGACACTCTACTCCATGTTTCTCTAGGCCACTCCGTTCTAATCAACGCCACTCTATGCCACTGTACTCCATGTCACTTCACTATAATCCACACCACTCTACTCCGCACTACCCCCTCTCTGCCACTCTACACCACTCTACTCTATGCCACTCTACTCTACACCACTCTATTCTAAGCCACTCCTCTCTACATGCCGCTGCTCCACTCTATGATGCTTTACTCTACACCACTCCACTCTATGCCTCTCCACTCTACGCCACTCCATGCCACTCCACTGCATGCCACTCTACTCCACGCCACTCTATGCTACTCTACTCTACGCTACTCCCTCTACTCCACGCCACTCCACTCCACACAATGCAACTCTATGGCACTCTGGGCCACTTCACTCTATGCTATTCTATGCTGCTCTACTCTATGCTAATCTACTCAATGTCACTCTACTCAATGCTAAATTACGCCACTCCATTCTATGCCAGTCTACTCTATGCAACTCTTCTCTATGCCATGCCTCTCTACTCTAAGCCACTACATGCCAATCAACTCTACAATACTGTATGCCACACAACTCAACACCACTCTACTCCACACTACTCTACTCCATGCCAATACACTCAATGCCACCCCACTCTACTCTATGGCACTCTACACTATTACACTCTATGGCACTCCATGACACTCTGTGCCACTCTTTCCCCTCATACACCACTCCACTCCACACAATGCCTCTCTACACCACCCCACTACATGCTACTCTACTCTATGCCACAACACAACACTCTACTCCACACCACTCTATGCCACCACACTCCACTCTACATCACTCTACACTACACCACTACACTCAACCCCACTCCACCACACTCTATCCAACTTTACTCTATGCCATTCTAATCTACACCACTCTACTCTGTGCCAAGCCATTCTATGCCACTCTCCTCTATGCCAATCTTATCTACATCACTCTAATCACCATTTACTCTACTCCACTCTATGCCATTCCATTCCACTCCACTCCACTCCAGTCTACGCCACTCTATACCACTCCACTCTATGCCACTCCACACAATGCCACTCTACAGCCCTCTATGCCCCTCTACTCTATGCCACCCTACTCTACACCACTCTATTGTATGACACTCTGTTTTATGCCACTCCACGCCACTTCACACAATGCCACTCTATGGCGCTCTACCCCACTCCATTCTATGGCACTACACTTAACACCACTCTACTCCACACTACTCTACTCCATGGCACCCCACGCTATACCACCCCAATCTGTGCCACTCTACTCTATGCCACTCTACTCCACTCCAGGTTATGCCACTCTATTTCACAGCACGCCACTCCACGCCACTCTACGCCGCTCTTCACCACTCTACATCACTATATGCTACTTCACTCCACACAATGCCCCTCTATGCCACTCTACTCTACTCTACCCCACTCCACTCTACGCCACTCTAGTCTATGCCACTCTATTCTACACCACTAAACGCCACTCCACTCTACACAATGACTCTCCATGCCACTCTACGCCACTCCACTATACGCCATTCCATGCCACTCAACTCCACACCAACCTACATCACTCTATGTGACGCCACTCCACTCTACACAACTCTACACTACACCACTCTACACTACACCACTCCACTCAACACCACTCCACTCCACTCCACCCCACTCTAAACCACACTACGTTGTGCCTTTCTACTCTACGCCACTCTACTCTACACCACTCCACTCCACTCCACTCTACTCTATACCAATCTCATCTATGACACTCTGCTCTACGCCACTTTATCCCACTCCAGTCTATGCCACTCTACACCACTCCATGCCACACCACACAATGCTACTCTACAGGACTCTATGCCTTTCTACTGTAACCCACTCTATTGTACGCCACTCCACTCTACATCACTCTATTCCACGCCACACTATGCCACTCCACTCCACACAATGCCACTCTACGGAACACCACTCAATGCCACTCTACTCTATACCACTCTACTCCATACCACTCTACTCTATGCCACTGCACACCACTCCACTCCATTCTATGCCACTCTACTCTATGCCAATCTGCGCCTCTCCACTCTACTCCACACCCCTCTAGTCCACTCCACCCCACTCTATGCCACTCTACTCTATGCCATTCCACTCTACCCCACTCTACTCTATGCCTCTCCACTCTACACCACTCCACTCTGTTCCAATCTCATGTATGCCACTCTACTCTATGCCACTCTGCACCACTCCACTCCACACAACACCACTCAAAGGCACTTTATTCCACTCTACTCTATGTTATTCTACTCTACATCTCTCTACATCACTCCAGTCTACGCCAATCCAATCTGTGCTACTCAATGCCAGGCTATGCCACTCCACTCTACACCACTCCACTGTATGACACACTACTCTACACCACTCCATTCCACTCTACATCACTCTATGCCACTCTACTCTATGTCTTTCTACTCTACACCAGTGTACTCTATGCCACTCCACTCTATGCAACTCTATGCCACTCCACTTCACACAATGACACTCTACGGCACTCTACGCCACTCCACTGTAGGCCACTCTACTTTATGCCACTCTATTCTATGTCACTCCACTCTTTGCCATTCTACTCTATGCCTCTCTAATCTGTGCCATGCCACTCTACTCTATGCCACTACATGCCACTCTACCCACTCCACCACACTATATGCCACCCCACTCTATCCCACTCTATTCTACACCACACTCCGCCACTCCATTCAATGCCACTCCACTCCACTCCACACCACGCCAATCCATTCCACGCCACTCCACACCACTCTATACCACTCTATGCCACCTCTACTCTACGCCACTCCACTCTACGCCACTCCACTCCACACAATGCAACTTTACGCAACTCTATGCCACTCTACTCTACACAACTCTACTCTATGCCACTCTCCTCTACATCAGTCCACTGTATGACTCTCCAGTCCATCCAAAGCCACTCTAAGACACTCTATGTCACTCTTCTCTACTCAACTCTACTCTATGTCACTCTATTCTACGCCACTCTACGCCACTCCACTCTATGCCACTCTACTCTAAGCCACTCTATGACATTCTACACCAATCCATTGAATGCCACTTTACTGTACAGAACCTCATTCCACTCTGTCACTCTATGCCACTCTGCTCTATGCCACTCCACTCTACACCACTCCACACAATGCCACTTTATGCCATGCTAGTCTATGGCACTCAGCTCTACCCCATTCCACTACACTCTATACCGCTCTATGCACTCTACTCTAAGCCACTCTACTCCACTCCACACAATGCAACTCTGTGCAACTCTATGGCACACTACTCTATGCCACTCTACTCTATACCACTCCACTCTACACCACTCCACACCATGCCATTCTGCAGCACTCTATGCCATTCTACTCTACACTTCTGTACTCTACGCCACACTATTCTATGCCATGCCACTCTAATCTATGCCAATTCACACCCCTCCACTCTATGCCACTCTACGCCACTCTACGCCACTTCATTCAATGCCATTCTACTCCACACCACCCTACTCCATGGCAATCTACTTCTCTTCACCCCACCCTATCCCACAGCACTCTATGCCACTCTGCTCAATGGCACTCTACTCTACTCCACTCTATGCCCCTCATATATGCCATGCCACTTCTCGTCACTCTACTCAACTGTACTCTATGCAACTCTACTCTACGTCACTCTACTCTATGCCACTCTAATGTATGCCACCCTACTCCACTCCACTCTACGCCATTCTACTCTACACTTGTACGCTTCTCTACTCCAGTCCACTCCACTCAATACCAATCTAATCTATGCCACTCCACTCTACGCTACTCTACTTTATGCCACTGTACTAGACACCACTCTACTCTACACCACTCCACTCTATGACACTCCTCTCTACGCTACTCTACGCCACTCCACTGTACCCTATGCCAATCTACCCAATGTTACTCTATGGCACTCCACGCCACTCTATGCCACTCCACTCTACATCACTCTACACCACTCTACTCCAATCTCCTCTATGCCACTTTCCTTGACGCCACTCTACTCTACGCCAAGCCACTAACTTTTAGCCATGCTGCTGTACAACATGGCTAAAAGAAATTGGCAAAGCCGGTAGCTCTCACATTGGCGAGCTCCATTGCCTTTGCAAATGTTTGCTTGTTTAAGCATTAAAGCTAGCAGATCTAAAAAGTGATTCTTGATATATCGAACACCATGAAACACTGCAGAAAAAGGGAAAATCCTACCTCACCCCTTTTCGCCAAGATGGCCTTCACAACTTCACCAGTGACACTGATTTCAACTATTTGTAATTTAAATAATGTTATCTGAGCTCGCTGGAAAACAGAAAAAACACAGCACAATGTATGTTGCACAGAACAAAAGCTTTAACTGTCAGAGATAAACAGTTGCGCGTGTTTTTGTATTATCAGTACCACCATATTTTCATAGCCCACGCATTCGTATTTATAGTCGAATGGTTTCGAATTCCTATTATTATCCGCGATACCCTGTTGTCTATGCCTTTATTCTCCGGAACAGCTGCGCCATTTTTAAAGGGCCGCATTCAAAGGTGCGCAATATATCTTGTTTTATCACCCGCTCTTTAAGCGTAAACACTCCCCTCATATCTCACGCGCTCTGAAAAAGGGCAGTTAGTGTGCAGAGGGGGTACTGGCATGCTTGTATAGAACAGATTGGCCCTGCCATGCTGAGACGGGGCTTCCCTCCAACCTGAATAAACGCACATTATTTGCAAGCAATAAATCGAAGACTGATAGGTGATTCCCAGATCCCAGTGGTCCAATCACAATTCAGACAAGTGTTCTTTCCTTCAGGCCTGAGACTAGACTCGTTACTAAATTCATTATTTTTCCACCACAACTGCACATTTCAGTGCTGACTTTATATCCTGCAAATCTCCCCTCAAATGTTTCTTTTTAATTTCTCGTGACCAGGATATGCTTTTCTGCAAAGTATTTGCATATTGAAAAGGAAAGGCCTTAAAATTAAGGCTGTTAAATAGTATCTGAAACGGACAAGTGAAACAGGGTCTCACTTGGATGCAGCAGTGTTCGGCAGGTAGCTGCACCCCAGGTCTGTACTACAAAAAATACCCAAAATTGTATATACTTTCTACATTTTTACTTGGCGGTTCCACCTAACGCGGGTCTTTCAGACTTCTGAGACAATTCATAAAATAGGTAACTCTTACATGCCTTTGAGTACAGGCCCAAAGCGTCCAACTCTATTAGCAAAAGTACAAAGAGGATACAACCCTTGGCAGTTGTATCATTTGTATATGAATATTCCCTGTATTTTCCAATTTTTTTATTTTTATTTTGGATGTTTTGGTGACAATTGACAAGTGCCTGTAAGAATAGATAAAAGAGTACCACAGGAGTATTACTACTTTACGTACTCAAAATGCCCTTGTGAATAGGTCCTTCCTGTTTCCAATTACAGGGTTTTCTGTTACAAATCATTATCAGGTGTGTTAGTCTAATTTATTTATTTTATTTATTTATTTAGAAGGTTTTATATAGCGCGGACAAGACCCTTGCGGGTATCAGAGCGCTTTACAACAAATAAAAGAAAAGAGGGAATAGACAGAGGGAAATAGGCATATACATATAAAAAATAATATTGCTTATAATAAGTCAAACAAACGGTAATAGATTTAGTTTAGTAGAAACAAACCAAGACTACGACTCCCAGAAAGCATTAGGTTATCAAATGAAAGCCCAGCTCTATAAATAAGGTGGCTCGATGATGTGCAGCAAGGTGGTAATTCTGCAACAGGAGTCAGTGTGGAAACAAGTGGTGTAGTACACATGTGCCATTTGGGCATACTTTAATGTACCTAGGATTGAGCAGTGAGATTTATTTTACACCACAAATATTTTACTACTTGTTTACAATTCAGCACAGCTGTATTTTGGCTGGAAGTATAATTAGATTTTTTCTCAAATTAGGGCCTTTTATCATTGGTTGTGCTCATAAAGCTTGTGCATTGTGCATTCTTTGCTGTGGGAAATATGGCGTGTGGGGGTGGGGAGGGGTGTCGGGGGAGGATCCCTTAGCCTGTGCAGTGTCCAAAATCAGTAAGAGTCCCACCCTGGATGCTTTGATGTAAAAAGCCAAAAGGGCACTTCTCTGATGGGCTTGACGACCAGTACGACGGATTGAAACTGTCCATTAATTATCTTTTACAATTAATTAATTGGAAACAGAAAGGTTTCCATTTATATAGAAGATGGAAACAGTTATGAAAGAAACAATGGACCTGGTTGAAATTTTGGTGGATGGGGTAACTCCATCACAAGTGTCCGCTGCATTACGACTCCATTATATCCTATGGAAATTGTAAAACGGATACGGGTTATACGTCACCATTGCAACGGAGTAATCCCTCTGCCAAACTCTAAATCAGGCCCAATGTAATTAGTGGACAAAAGTATATATTTGTTTTTTTAAAAAAAACATATTTTATTAGTTTTATTACACGAAATAGGTCAGCAGCCATAAAGTTATCATACAACAGTTGAGGGAAGACATCCTGCATGTAATTGAATACATATTATCCAGTGTACAATACTGCATTTTATTCTCACAGTCTGACCAGACAACCCAAACCCTCCCACCTCCCCACAACAACCTTCTATTTCCCTCCCCCACCCTGTCCCGGTTCTCTTCGGTGATAACACATCTAGTATATTTCGGGTCACATAAGGCTTCTCCAGTATAGGTGGTGTTCAATCCAAAACTCCACTCAATCTGGCTGTTTAGGGGGGGTGTCATACAGGACCTATATTTGGACAAAAGTATACTTAAGTAAAAAAAAAAAAAGTGTGTGAAATTTTGTCAACATCTTTTTACAGCACTCTGTTTAGAGTGTAATTTGATGCCCATCTCTACTTGTCACTTTCCAATGTTTTGTGTTATATTTAGTAAGAGCATGCATACATGATTTGAATTATAATATAAATTAAATGGCATCAGCAATCTTTCAAAATTGATATAATGTCACTTAAAATGGATAAAAGGTACAACACCAGCAAACAATATATTAACTTCAAAAATACGGTTTTATATGAAGAAATGAATAATGTATGATGAAATTTCACCAGCATACGCAGCAACCTACGCATCATCTCACCAATAGTGCGAACTTGGAGTAAATAACAATAATCACACAGAATAAAAATACAATTGTGGAATTTCCAGTAACAGACAGTAATGACAGCAAATTGCACAACAGCAATATGAAGGGTCTCCCTAATGTTCCTGGGGACTTGGGTGAAATACAATTAAGGTCAAGGCGGGGAAGAGGCTGGGGGTGAAGGGAAAAGCACCCCACCTAGGACAAGGCAGGGGAAAGATACAGCAATACCCTTGCCTTTGGGAAAGGTTGGGGTAGTTGTGATATCAAACCCTTCCAGCCCTTGGGTAAATCTGTGCGGGGGGGGGGGGAAAGCTCAAAGATAGGGTGGACTAAATGTTCCCCTGTTTATTCCGGTACTTTCATAGTGATCCTAGTAAGCCTGAACTGTATCAAGAATGTTGGGCTTTACCCACACCATTTTTTGAATAATTTCCCTAAAATTGTCCATAATACTATATAGACAATAGAGGTAGGAAATGCAATTTGATATAGCCTAGCATGTTGAATAGTGCTTTCATTCACTTCTACATTTCACTTCCTTTAATTTTTCTCTTCTACTCGGTCTGAAGTAAGCTCTCGATCGCGTTATGACTGACAATCTCTTTGCTAGATGCAGGGAGAAAAAAATTACACATATCTTGCAATCTAAGGCAGCGCTGACTGGAGTTAGACCTATCTTACAGGTTCATACAGCCGTACTATCTCTCTGGTTACAGTGACCTTATAGGTTCGGAATGCAGTTACCCTAATCTTATCGACTATGGTGTTAGATAGCAATTAGCTAAGCTCACACATATATTTGTAAAATTCATTCATTTTGTAGTCAAACATCTGTTTGCCAGTCTATGAAAATATGCACATTTTGCTATAAACACTTTTCATTTTGGAAAAATATGATATCATTATACCAGCTTTTTAGTTTTTGTAAATTGAGGTTTGGTGCCCAAACATACATTTTTCATTTTCATCAAGTACTCACATGTACTGGAACACCTGGGTAGATTCGGCCTTGCATGACAAAGTATCACATCTCCTGGCATGGATGACAACAATATGCCAAGAATGGCCACATTATGGAGGGGCAAGCATTATATCAGTTGCAGCTATCATTATGTCATGAATGTCCAAAATATGTCAGGGTCAGCATTATACCAATGGTGAGCAAAAGCTTGACATGAAGGCCCACAACGAGCCAGGAATCACCAACATTATGCCTTGGATGGGATCGGGGGGGGGGCGGGGAGGGGGGAGGATACCCTGATGCAATGGATTCCACCAACATGCCATGAATTAAAAATATTTTTCAGTGTACCAGGTGTGGGCATCATCATGCAATGGATTCCCACAACATGCTAAAAATGCCACCTTTATGTCAGGGTTTGCAACACCAAGGATTGGCATGCTATAGATTCCCACACTATGCCTAGAATTAACACGCACGAAGCATAAACAGAGGCGCCTGCACCCACACACTCACATGTGTGTACACACAGACACACATCACAACAGCATTCAAGACATTTTGGCCGGAGGCAAATTGTTCCACTCAGACTGCCTACTCTCTCCCTTTCAAAACTCATCGCCGCTTCTACTTCCCGGCCCATAGCAAGTCCTGCATCACACTGATAGTGTGACTGACCATGCAGGGCGTGATATACAGCCTATCGTCATGCTGTCTGAGCTGAGAAGTGATTGGCTCTATGACAGGCACTGTTCTAATGATCATACTCTTAGTGTGACGCGAGGCCTGCTATTGGTTTAGAGCACGGCATACTTAGCTCTGCTGAAGAGCTGGGGATCCCGATTGTACACCCAACTTTTCTAACAGGCGGCTGTTTACCTGTGCTTTAAAAAAAATACAATGTGTACGTGTCTGATGTCTCGAGTCTGGATAGGGCCGGACTGGGGACTGAAAGCAGCCCTGGCAAATGTTTCCAGACCAGCCCCCGTCCGGTGCACAGCGAGCGAGCGTAGCGAGCGAGCAAGAGCACTACTAGGGGGGTTCTCCCCCCAAGAAAATTTTGGAAAAAGACAGACCAAAATGGTGCATTTTACAGCACATTTTTCATTACATATTTAATTGTATTAACTTTCAAAGCACAGTAAATAGTAGATGATGACCTTAAAGAGCACCAGGTTACCCAGTCATATGTACCCATAGACATTCTTACAGAGAGCACCAAAAATCGACACAAATGTAGTGAATCAGAGAGCACAAAGTATAAGTGAAACCAGCCCCCATACGGTGTGTAGTGAGCAAGCGCAGTGAGCGACCACTACTATGGGGAGTTTGGGGGGTTCTCCCCCCAAGAAACTTTTGGAGACAGAAAGGCCAAAACAATGCATTTTTCATTACATATTTAATTGTATTAACTTTTAAAGCATAGTAAATGATGACCTTATGGTGCCCCAGGATACCCAGTCAAAACAGTCAAAAATCACAGACATTCCTACAGAGAACACCAAAAAATGAAATGTCGAGCACGAAACATGAATTTAAATATAACCGATTTATTCTTAATATAAAATAGTATAAAGACATTTGAAAACGCACTTAACCTCAAACAATTGTGCAAAGGTTTAGAGGAAAAAATATACAAGACAATGTGCAAACATAAAATGATTTTTATATCCTGAGTTTTGTAAACAGTGCTAAAATAAAGCATCTTATGTAAAGTGCAACAGTGCACAACATTATGATTGTGGGCATTTTGACATTTTGAACAGTTAACATGACCTGCAGCAATTTCCCTAATATGAAATTCTGTAAAAACATAATAATGTACTTCATCTTAAATAAGTGTTATATTCAATCGCACTTCACACTACTTTGCATTAATTTGTGTCAAGAGGGTGTTTCATGGGTGAGATGTTGGAGTTCCCAAGCAACCACCCATTGGTTTTGATGTAAAGCACTACCTACTAACAAAGGTACACCTAGATTTTAGCCAAAAACTGATGTCTTTTTGAGGCCAGAAAGCATGGAAACGTCACACATAAGCACCCAGAAAGCATGGAAATGTCACACATGGCACCCAGGCCAGAAAAGCATGAAAATCTCACACAAAGGCACCCAGGCCAGTGGCACTGGAACACTTTTCAGAGTGTGGGTGCTGCCATCAATGTTACATCACTGAAGTCTTGGGATTGTGAAAAATTCCAATAATCACACAAAGAACAAGGGTAGCAAATGAGCCTCACCTATTCCGGGACATATAAAACTTAAAGTATATGCCAAACCATTTAAATACACTGCACTCTGCATACTGCACCCTGCCTTATGGACGGTTAAGGAAGGGCTTGCCGTAGTGGTGACATATGCATTAAAAGATTCATTTTGCCAGGTCAAAATGGCAGTTTTACAACTGCACACACAGACTGCAATGGCAGGCCTTGACACATGTTTAAATAGGCTACTTAAGTGGGTGGCACAATAAGTGTTGCAGGCCCACTAGCAGCATTTAATTTACAGGCCCTGGGTACATGTAGAATCACATTTCTAGGGACTTACACGTAAATTAAATCCTTCCAATTGGGTGTAAGCCAATTTTACCATGTTTAAAGGAAAGAGTGCAAACACTTTAGCACTGGTTAGCGGTGGTAAAGTGCACAGAGCCCTAAAAGGCAACAAAAATGGCTTCAGAAAACAGGAGTGAAGGCAAAAAATGTTTAGGGGTGACCCCGCAAAGAGCGCCAGGTCCACCGTTACTGATGTGGGTTCCTATTTCTTTTTTTTAGTTTAAGGGCATCACTAGGGTGGAAAGGAGGTGCAGCCGAAGACGATGTCACCCCCCTCTCCCACCCCTGAGGATCGTATACAACTTTCCTCCAAGACTACATAAAAAGAGCCATTCAGACATTGTGGCCTGATTCTGCACCAGAAAACCCTTTACTCGTTGCGGCCGAGTAACCAGTAAAGTCACTGATGTTACATCCCGTTATTTAATTTGCTGTATCTACAGCCAGGAAACACACACACTAACTAGGGCCCCTCCCTGGCTGTGGCACAGAGTTCAGTTTGCAGATTCAGAAGAACCCGTGCGGCTGCAGCGGGAGAGTGGTGGTGTGTAATCAGCAGCCTGGCCCGCCAAATGTAGGGGATAGGATGTGGAATAGTCAAATGTGTGCAGTGGCCCTTCCATAGCAGACATTTTCAATCTCTTTTGGGCAATCCTAGAAATTTGAGAACACCTGTGGCATGCTTTGCCCTCTAAATACATGCGTCAACCTAAGCAGGATGTTAGTTATACACTGACAGACTGTCATTTGTATTTGAAATGTCACTCATAATTACACTGGTACAATTGTCAGGTGAGAAATAAACAAACTAACTTTCTTCTCCCCCAGCCAGAGTCGTACTGGGACAGAAAATAGGCCCCGCACCAAAATAAAAGTGGCCTCCCACTATGGAATCAGGCAGCTAAAAGTGTTCCACATTTGAAAATCCAGGCGGTTTTGAACTTGTAGAGACATACTGTAGAGGGGTTTGGCAAGTTATTGTGACGCATGCATGTGTGCTTGCAGGGCCGGCTTTAGCACTGGTGGCGCCCTGTGCGACAATGTTTGTTGGCGCCCCCCAATGACCACATCTACCACGGATTCCCTTACTACCACCATTTATCAGTGCTCCTCAAGTCTTTATAACCACTCTCTCTGATTTAGTTTTATAGCGCCACTGCGCCACTCATACCAGTGTAGGGTGTCAGAGCACTTTAAATCACACACACATTGGCACAGAGACAATCATACATGTGTAAATCAGTGTACAGAAATGTCACATAAGACAGAGGGCTACAAGGTGTAGGAGTCACATGTCATCTATACTGCTAGGCAGTATAGTTTGAGTCCTTGGTTTGGAAAAGCACAAATTAAGAATTTAAAACATAACATCATTGTTAGGGGTTCTCTTTAATAATAAGAATTGATTTCTACCCAAATGGACCCTTTTTGCAAGTTTAGGATAATGAAAGACGGCAAAAAGACATATAGCTCTAATATATATCTTGGAGATTACATGCAGCTCTTTGATGACAGTTAATAGCTCACTATGCTATATTAGGGTGTTAACTTGTAAACTGCAAGTAATTAAAGGATACCTGGGACACAAGCAGTAACCCACTGACCTATTTACTTTATATGTACTTTGTGATCTGCATGGTACACATTCTTTGCAACAGGCATATTAACCCACTGCACTACCTTACAATGAGTTAAAACTTCCACTAGACAAACCTCCATCTCTCTCCAGCAGGAACATTAATCACTGGAGTGATCTTGACCTTTTTATTGATGGCTGAAAATTGCTGGAAGCCAGAAACGCGGCAGCAGGTGCTTTTAAACCTAAATTTTACTTGCAAACAGGGCGCCAGGCACCGATCGCACTGCCCTAGAGCCGGCCCTGTGTGCTTGCTACAGGCAATGCTTGTGATAATATCAGTGAAATCAGTAGTAACAAGCATTTGCAATGCAATAGGTCTCGCATTTACGCAAGTTTGAGCTATTGGAATTGTAAATGACAATGCCTTTTATTTATGTTTTTGTTTTTAAAACATAAATAAAATGCATTGTCATTTACAATGCTAATAGCTTAAACTCTCGCAAATAATAGACCTATTGCATTGCAAATGCTTGTTTTATTTGCTGCTGACTAGTAAGCTCATTAAATATTAAGATCTCGGGGCAGTGGATTTGCCGCCAACCCTCTTCCAGCGGATGCATGCAAGAGAGTGAAATTAAAAGCGAAAGTGAACCCCGTGGAAGTTTGAGCGTGGTCAGAAACTCCGAGCAGCACACCAAACGTTGACGCTTGGTAAGTGGGGCATTTTTAAATACTGGACAAGTTATTTGGGGGCAGATTAGAGTACTATTTGGTTGCCTGTGTCGGCACCAGCTGCATAACATAGCGTTGTGCTTTACCTCCACTCGCCCCTGCAGACTGCGTCCCTCCCCTCCCGGGCCCTGTGGTGTCCCCTCCCATGGCTCTCTGGGGAGCTCAGCCTGCTAAGGTGTGACTTGGCCCTGCCTCCCGCCACCAGACACCCCCTGGGCTCTCCCGGCCCTCAGGGACAGGCCGGCCAGCTGCTTTTGAAGAAGAACTGAAGCCCGCCGGCCCTGCTTTGCATTGTAATTCAGACCCTGACCGACCGTCGGAGCCAGGCACTATTTAACTAAATTGTTTTTATTGCAGCACCGGGGTGTGAGGCACAACAAAAGGCGCTCGTGAGATAATTAAAAACCCCGAGACAGCCAGTCACCCAGTTAGACCATAACGAGTCACTAAGCAGAGACTCCCTTTAATGGACTGCTTTCACTTCACCCTTCTTGGCAGTACCGCGAACATTTAACTTAAACAAACACCTCTGCGCTGCTTCGTATTTCATAGATTTCATACATTCATTAAAATAATTCATACGTTATTTAAAAAATTGTGATTTCGGTAGCAGGACAAAAAGCGGAAAACCTGAGCCATTTATCAGGCAGCGGACAAAAAACCCCAGAAAAGGCACAACTCGGATGCTCTGCGCCACTTCCTTCGCGAGGCCGCAAAAGTGAAAGAGGCTACTGCCTTGGCCCTGTCCTTCCCGTGACCCCGTGCGCCTCTCAGCTCCGTGCCTGCTTCACGGCTGTACTGAAGAATTTTCTTATCTGCTTGTTAAATAAACAAGCAGATAAGAAAAGTCTTCAAGGCTGAATCAAAAACTGCAAGGGCGTCAACAAAAGTGACAGCCAGCAAACCAGAAGCACAGAAAATACATTAATCACTACCTAAGCCAATTGAAAAAGGTTGTGACAGAGGGGCGTGGATTAAAGTCCCCTTCTTCATACTCTTTACTATAGCTCTCGCAGGCGAGGAGCGCATGCGCTCCAACGCCAGGCCGAGACCTAAAAAGCGGCCTACCAGATCATACAACAGGCCCACTAACAGGCACAAAACCCGACCAACACACTGAGCTGTCAGTCCAGCCCTTCTTGCACTGTCAGATTGCCTTTCAGATCATCCCGACCCTGTTGCCAGTGGATTCCGTTGGCAGTGCCAGCAGTCGGTAACCACAGAGGTAAGAACATGTTTTGCCCGTCGTACCTTAGGTGTAGGTTCAATTGGTACAGCAGGTGCGAATGCACGGGGCCTAGAGGTCCACTGAACCCTTGTGCTGTATTTCCATTTAAAACAGCTGTCAGTGGGGGCCACTTCTTTCCTTGCACTAAGGCCCGTGGACTGGTACACACGCACCTACGTCACTGCCTAGTACTTCTTTTTTTGCACATGATTAAGCACAGTTTTCATTTGGAGGTTTCAACCATCACTTTACCTTTAAATCAGTCAAGAAATGCCTCCTATCCTAACGGGAACCACAAAAGCAAGGAACCAAATTTCTGACGCATGTCAGTGTAAAGTTCAAGCTGGGCCAGCTCTGTGTCAAAGCTACCCTCTTACAACTGCTTCGAGCGACAACCCTGAACTTACTCGTGTGAAAAACGTTACCTACACTGGCAGTGTACGTAACGTTTTTAACACTGATGTCCAAAAATGTATTGCCTTTTTACTTACCTTAGGTTGCCATTGCGTGTAAAGTGCAGTCGGAGGCCCAGGGATCTAACTTCTCTGCATTGACGGCGGGCGAACTTGGGGAGGAGGCACAGATCATTGGTCAGACTCGCGCGTCGCACCAATGAATGATCTGCGCCCCCTCCTATGTCACTGCCTACATTAAGGCAGGTTAGGTGCCTCAGTGCCCCTGGTCACGAGTGGTAGTGGTGGCGTGGTGCCGAAAGTGTACGCGGGCGCGGCCTGTGCGCACTTTGTCCCTGCGCAGTGTGCACGCACAGTGCGGTAGCTGGGTATGGTAACTTGGGTTGAATTTAGTAGTGCGTGTGTGATGCACACGCACTACTAAATTCAACCCAACTACTGCACCTCTGTCTGTGCGGGTAAAAAGCACTACTGCCATTCGTGAGATGCGGTCACCTCGCGAACGGCAGTTGTGCTTTCTCACCGGAGAGCAGACGTCAGAGTGCATTGTGCATAGCAGAGAGACTGACTGTCTCTCTGTCACAGATGCTGGACGCAGGCCTGGGCCTGGCAGGACGGCCTTCTGATTTTATTGCTGGCAGGGCCAGGGTGCCGATTTTTAAAAAATCGGCCCTAGTAACAAAACCAGCCCTCTGTGAAAAATCCGGCCCCACCCCTTCCGGCCTACCAGGGAATTGCTCGGTGCCCGGCATCACCAGTCCGGCCCTGAGTCTGGAACTCTGGCCCTTAGACAAGAGCACTTGGTGTTTTTCCCTGTCACTCTGAGGGTCACTCACTACATACCTTCAGCCCCTTATAGTGATGGGGATAAATAGGCGGGGCACCGGCCTACATCCTTATGGGCGAGTCACTGCTGCACTAGGATGCATTAAGTATGCACGTCTCTGAGTTAGGGTAGGCATGACCCTAAACCTTGCCTGGAGAGGTATGGGTGGACCTAGCGCCTGAGAAGGAGCCCTCTAATTGTCTATCTGAACCAGTCTGCAGACCACATCCAATGTGCATAAAGCCCAGAGAAGAGGAGAGTTGGCACAATACAATTCTGCTTAAAGGTACACCTCAATCAATCAATTAATCAATCAACCCTTTAGTCAATTTTTAAAAAAAATCTTAAAAGTTCACATTAAAATACAACACATATATAAAAATCGACAGATGTTTAAAATGCTGAATACAGAAGGAAATAGAGATAACAATGCCATTATAATAAGACAACAGTACAAGACACACCTCATTATTCCTCATTATTTTTCCACTGCTATTGAAGAGAAAGTAAGCATAGTCCTCAAATATCTTTGAAAGACAGCCATAATTACAGAGGAAAATAGTCTGTAAGGAACATGGAGAACAAAATGCAGTGTGGAGAAGAGATAATTGGTATTGAAGACAGTGGAAGGAGAAGAATGGAGGAAGAGCTAGGACTTTGACTGCAGAAACATTAACAATAAGGTGAAATCCCTCAGATTACATGGTGCTGAAGACTACCTCCTCTTCGTGCAAGAAATATAAAGAACATATGCATTAAAACTGAGCCGAGACTCACAGTAAAGAGCATAATATCACTGGCATCCCTCCTCCCGCCGCCCACTGCGAATCAATAGCTAGGAACCAAACCTAAATTGTTCTGTGAGCTTGAGGAGCTCTGCTAATTATATATAAAAAAGAGAAAAATGTGCCTTTTTAGTAGAGCAAAATTAATTTCTTTAATTATGTTGACCTTTGTAAGAAAGAGCTCATGCTTACTTTAGAGTTTCGTGAAGTAGGTGTCAAAGGCTGCGCAAGTAACCTTTATTTAGTGATGTAGGAACGGTTTTAAACCGACTCAAAAGGAACTTTGACTCCACTGAAGAAAACTGTGGAAGAATATTGTTTCCTGAAGATGAAGCAAGAGCTGCATAGATCCTCCCACATTTACAGTGATGATGAAAGAACATGATACAGAGAAGATGCTTCCAAACAGACCACAGTTCTTGAATTAATCTGCGCACAGTTTTTATGTCGAGCCTGGGCAGCGAATGCACTGCTCTGCGAGGCATGCTGTATTGATGTAGGGACTTGAAGCTCTGCCCACATTTTTTATTGGCTTGTGCCACTGTCCACTGTAAACTGTGGCTGTTCATTGGTCAAAAGGTTTAGTAGCCCCTACTTAGTACAGCCTTGTCTCATTTTGTAATCCCCCATGGCGACACCCCTTGTTACGTGTGTTGTTGCTCAGTAGGCTTTAATTACAGCCTCCGAGCACTATTTTCTCAAGTAGCTTTGTCCTGCCTGCTGTTGCAGGCAGGACACGTTCTCTTCTAACACTTTTTAAAAAATTTTATAGCACGCATTTGCAATGCAATAGGTCTTGCATTTGCAAGAGTTAAACTATTGGCATTGTAAATGACAATGCCTTTTATTTATCTGTTTTAAAAGCAACACATAAATAAAAGACATTGTCATTTACAATGCCAATAGCTCAAACTCTCATAAATGCGAGACCTATTGCATTGCAAATGCTTGTTCTTTTAGGAATTGAGATGCAGAGCTGAAGATTGGTCCTATGTACCAGGAAGATAGTTCTAAAGTCACTTTCATCTTGATGGGAAGTCATTGTAATGCTTTGGAGTGGGTGCACCCAGCACACAGATGCACATATGTTCAGGTTTGGTGTTGGCCAAGACCTTTTGATTTTACTACAATTATATCTATAACATGTTTATGTATAGAGACTTTCAGCCGGCCCTCTTCATCCATTGGTCTGTGGTTGTGTCATTCACATTTTGATTCCACCCACTGCAGCATACCCATGTAATAATGGGCCAGCCCACTTTAGCCATTGGCTAACTTAACTGTGAGTGACAGCATTCTGCTCTTTCACAAGGAGCACACCCACCCTACCACAAATTAGTCCTATTCAGTGCTAGGGACTACATTAACAATGTGTGCTTTCTGAGACCAAAACATATTTCTGCTTTTATCAATGTTTTTGTTAATATTGACGAGGGTCTGGCCGCTCCTCTAACACTAAAGGTTTGTAAAAACCATACTAAAAACAAAACCAACATTGGAAAATCGAAGACCTATTGGCTTGGTCAATTTATGTTATTGATTTTAGCTGCTTCTATTTGGTTTCTGATACTCCCAGATATAAACGAATGCTGTAATCCAACCTGGATTAAAAAAAATGCTCAGGTTGCAGCTATGCAGACTCCTGTGGTAAGTGTGTGAGAGATTTATTGCAAAATCCTGAGTTGATAAAAGCAGGACGCAGACACTGATTGCATCTGGGATGAGAGCTACAAAACACCAACCAGTTTAAAATATAGGATTTTCTCTGATGCCACTAGATATGAGCAAAACCCTGAATTAACAGACCAAACATCTGAGGTCCCTAGGAACTCATCCTCAACCCCATATCTCCTTATTGTTATCATATTTTGTTCTTACCTTTAGCCATTTGCTGCCAAGTCAAATGTAGACACCCAACTTGCAGGTCCAAAGCCATCTAGCAGTCTTATCCACCCCCCTGTGTCATCTGCATACATGGAAAATCTAAGGGCCTGATTCACAAAGGTAAACTTACAAATGTAAATGCAAGTTTTCAATTTTTTGCAATTCACAAAGGAATTTTACAAGAAGTATCTTTACGACCGTAACCTCTGGGCACAAGGGCCTAAGTGTGGTCCTAGGACCAGTATACCTTTTTGATTGATAACTTAAAGAGATGTTGTGCCTAAATACAGATGCTACAACAGGCACTTAGCACAAAAATATATCATGGAGAATTTAAGATCTATAATAATTCTGGTGTTACCAATAAAATCTCTGTGTACAAACGTGTCCCTTTCTGTGCAGATGTGACAGCGGTTCGATATTTTCCAAGTCATCAAGATGCGCATGGAACAGAGCTCTGTCTTAAAACTACTATTTGTTTCGGGTTGAATAAGGTTTATAAAATTGAAACTTTGTTAAATATAAAAGCAGTATGACGTATAAAGAGGTCTGTGTTTTGGAAATCACATAAACAATTTTGGTATATTCAATATAGGCTGATTAGTAATTAGCAATTGCAAAACCCCGTCATTCTCTTAAACAGCAGAATCCTACAGTCTTCAGAATCGACATGTTGATTTCCATACTCCACTACCAGCAGTTCAGTGCACTGTGCCATGACATGTTAATTACAAAAACAGAAACATTAAATTGCAGAAAACACTAGTCGCTAATTTCCTTGATTGAGATTACTAATGAAATTGCAGTGCATCCATCCTTGCACACAAAATTAACCTTGGCAGACTTCCTAACGCAGTTTATTCTGACTTGGAAAGATCATCTTTTTGTGCAGGAGAATGAAGTGTGGTGTGCTTGGGTAGTTTATGATTTCTGGTGTATGTGCGTACATGTGTGCGTTAGTTGTCCTTAGCAAAGTGCTTTTACAGTAGAGAAACAGTGGCATGAGTGGAATCTCTGTGGCTCCCTTAGATATCTGCCATTCATTTATAAGCGGCAGGGCTGAGTAAATTGTGCGGAAAGAAAAGGTAAATTATGTAACGTAATGCGGCACATTTTTTAATAGTATTGCATCTTTATTTTGTGCTTTTCACAAATGTTAACAATGTCTGGGCATTGGGGGCACCTCATTAGTACCAGTTTAATACTTAAATATAGCAATGAGCAACAGAAAGGTGACCAGTCAACCTTTGCAAAAGGCCTTCCACTGCGCGGCAACATGTGCCGCTGCGTTGTTAGTAACTTTTGAACTGTTTGAGCTAGAACAAAACGTTTTACTGTTAAAACCTGCACATTATGCATCAGATGATGGATTATGTGGTAAATGCGACAAATCTAAAATTAAGCGAAAATTTGCCACGGTCCTCACAATTGCATACTTCCAGTGGCCCTGTTAATATGTTACAATGTGCTTACATTAACTGCCAATGAAATGATTTGTACATAAGAACTGCTCCTCTCTGGCCGTCTGATACAAGTGACTGAAAAACTGTTGGGACAGAAAGTCCCCTACATTGCTCTGGAGACCATGTTATGCCGCCCAATGTTGTTCTACCCTGTTTAGCGGTAGCTGTGTATTTTGATTCTTTCCCCAGATAGCCTGACAGTCACACCTGCTCATGGCAGAGCTTCTCTTTTGCATGGATTGAGATCCCTGAGCGGTGTCTCAGGTCGCGGGGACACCCAAAGTGCACCGCCTTTGAGAGAGTGGTTACAGCCCTCTCTATCGGGGTCCATGGCTCTGGCAGTGGTGACAGTGAGATGCACATTTCAGAGTTCGGGATCCCTCTATGACAAAGGAAGGTGCTGTGCAGCAGTACATGTGAAAACTGATATGCTCTGTGGTTAAGGTCTGCTAATAACTGGCTTCCTATTAGGCTGAGCTAGAGGCTGGTTCAAGATTCATGTTGGAAGTGCCGTTGGCTTGCCAGAGAATGAGTATCGCGCCGAGAGCAGTGGTTACTCAACTCTACCCTACAGAGAAGAACCTGCATTTTCTACCTGAGTTCCATGGACAGGACTGTCACCTTCAGCTGCTTGTGGAGAGCCCCCCTCCTTTGCTCTTTTTTTACTCAAAATCTCTTTATTAAAAAAGGCAGAGAAACAAAGTGTGCCATAGCTGCCAATACATGCAAAAATGACAGGCGATCATGGAGTACATGGTATAAGGGCCAAGCTCCCAGGGTTCACACAGTCATGAGCATACAGCAATAATGGCCAAATAGCACAATAAAAGATCCTCCACAGTGCATTGTGTCGCAGTACATAAGGGAGAAAACATAAAACATTAAAAGGAACAAAGTCATCAAGCACAGGTCAAATTCATCAGTTTTAGAGGTAAGTGCAAGGTCAGTGTTGAGGTGTGGTGCAAAGGGTGTGCCCCTTCCCACTACCCAGCAGCGAGTCAGGCAGTGAAATCACGCTTCAGTGAAAGGTTTAGTCAAAGAGCTGGCGTACTCGTAGTTTCGGTAGATTGAAACATGTAAATTCTATATGGGTAAGATATTGGATTAGCAGACACCAAATAGATTGGAACCTTTACTCCGTCTTAGTCAGGCTGTGGGGGAGTTGCTCCATTGCCATTACATGCCACAGGCGAAAGAACCACTGAGCCACAGAGGAGGGCCGTTTCTCCATGCCAATGACACGAGTTGCCATGCTGCCAGAAGCATGTAGCTAATCAGTTTCCATTCAGCATGGGTCATTGCCTCTAAAGCCTAGGGTCGAATACCAAGAATAAGCTTGTGGTAGAAGGTAGGGAGCGGATACCCTATAATGGCTTTGATGTGGCCAAGTACTTCCTTCCAGTAGATAGTGATAAGACTGCAGGATCACCATATAAGGCAAGAATCGCCGGTTGCTAGTTTGCATCTCCAACGAAGGGGGGAAGTGTTGGGGTAGATGGTGGCGAGGTGGGCCGGCGTTTAGTAACACTGAAACATACGTTTGTACACCATTCCCGAAGGGATAAGCTACAATATGTTTTGGGTATGTCCTGCCACAGTGTCTCCCATTGTTTGGGCGAGATGTCCTCCTGGGCAGTGGAATGCCATGCGTTATGGTAGGTGTGAGTGCAAGGGGGTGTGGAGTGCTGGAGGATATGATATGTGCGGGAGATAAGTCAGCGCGAGCCATCATATGCCCACACCAGCTGCTCAAAGGCGGTGTAAGGCCAGGTAGCCTCAGGGTAAACAGAAGAGTGCAGTGCCCAATGTCGCAGTTGTCAGTATTGGAGCCTCGCCGCCTCCAGAAGATGGTATTTGGCACTGCATTGGTCAAAAAACGTAATGGAAACCCCAACAAAGAGATCTCTGAGCACAAGAACAAAGTCAGGGTTAGGGGCTATAGGTATATTAGGAGAGGGAAAGGTAGTGAGTCCCTTTTTAAGAGCCAATCTATCCCATATGTTGAGCACCGTCTTGGTGAGGGTTAGCAATGTACGCTTTGCATGGGTGAGCATATTTGGGAAGCCAGGCGAGATCCCACACGGGTCGACAAGCCACCCCCCTATACATATGGAACAAGTGCTTCTCGTTTTCTCGCACCCCTCACTCAGAGATGTCGTGCACATGGGCAGCCCAGTAATATTCAAAGGAGGTTGAGGCATGTTAGACCATCCTTGTCTCAGAGTTGCATCATTAGGGCATTAGATATCCAAGGCTGTTTCCCATTCCATATGAAGGAAAAGATGTCCCTCTGTAAACACAGAATATCACCCTGTGGAATGGGGATGGGCAAGGTTTGGAAGAGGTACAGGGCATGCAGGAGTACATTTATTTTTATAACGTTCACCCGGCCCAGCCAAGAGATGTGGAATGGTTTCCACCGCCGAAGATCCGCCAGGATAGATCGGCGGGGGTGAGGCCAGTTAGCACGTGTCCAGGACGTGAGCGTGGGGTTGATATTAAGGCCTCTGTACCGAACTGTATCCGGTGACCATTGGAATGGCGCCAGATGTTGAAGGGCAGGTAGATCTTGCTTGGGGATAGTTAGGTTGAGCACGCACGATTTAGACATGTTGATCTTAAAGCCTGACACCACCTCAAAGCGTTCAGGCACCTGACTACGGGCAGGAGAGAAATAGTAGGCTGCAAGAGCGTAAGCAAGAAGTCATCAGCAAACATGTTGACCTTGTGGACCCTGCCCACAAAGGGAATGCCCACCACATCCGCCATGCGTTGGCTGGTGATAGCCAAAGACTCAACTGCTACAGCAAATAAAAGGGGTGATATTGAGCACCCTTGTTGCGCACCCATAAGGACGGCTATGGGGGCTGTACATTGCCCGTTAACCCTAACAGCGGCCATTGAGGCCACATACAAGGCCATCATTTTAGTGATCATGCTCAGTACCAACCCTATTTTGCTCAACACTACTCGGAGGAAGGACCAGTTCACCTTGTCAAAGGCCTTCTCCGTATCAAGCGACAGAAGGCATGCAGGGATATGATAGCTGTGTGAGTTCTTTACCAGATGAGCTATGCGACAGACATTGTCTGGGCCTTCCCTATTTCGAATTAAGCCCACCTGATCCGGGTCTATGAGGCCTGGTAGATAGTGCTCGAGCCTAGTAGCCAGAATCTTAGTGAAGAGTTTGGCATCTGTGTTAAGATGGGCTATGGGGCGATTTGACAAGCAGTACATTGGGTCTTTGCCTGGTTTGGGTATTAGATATATTTCCGACCCCGCCATTGAGGGTGTTAGACCAGTGTCTTGTGTGAGAGAATTAAACAGCTATAGCAAGTGGTCCTGCATTTGGGGCACGAACAGATGATAAAACCTGTCAGGGAGCCCATCCAGTCCCAGCGTCTTGCCAAACGGTAGGGCTTGGACTGACTTGCAAAGCTCTTCCAGAGCGATAGGTGCATCAAGGAGTTCCCCGGGCTGGGGATGGAGGAGCTCCCACTCACAGGCATCTAGATATGTCTCAATTAAGGAGGGAGGGACATCTTTCCAAGTGTATAGGGCTTGGTAATAGTCATGGAACGCTTTTAACTTGTCCCAATCAGCAGGTGTCCATCCTGTGTCCCCTAGCCGCAGTTTCGCGATATGTGCTTTAGCCTGCGCCTAGCGGAGTCTGCGAGCGAGGAGTGTGCCCACTTTATTACCTCCCTAATAATATCGCTCCTCTTAAGTTGGGTTGAAAAGCACCAGTGCCTTGAAAAGCAACCGTGTCTCTGTCCAGGGCCGGGTTCCACATCAAGTTAAAGTTGCCGCAAACAATAATATCGCCCTCCACCCCAGCAAACTGTTCTCGCAAAACGCATCAGAGGTATGAATCCTGCGCGGTGTTTGGGGCATATATGTTAAGGAGCATGAGCTTCTGCGGTGCCTGATTTATGTGTAATGTCAAGATTCGGCCCTCCCTTTATGACAGAGGAGCTCCTTTGCTCTTAATTCTGCCCCTGTGGCTTGTAGTTGCATCTACGAGACTTCAGTCCCTGTCTCATCTCTTGGCCTGTAGCTCATTGGAGAGGTTTCTAGGAAAGGCTTTGTCAGCACCACAAATAGTGTATAAATCGGTAGCATGGTTATGGAGATAACAGTGGTTGTATTTCTGTCATTAGATTGTATTTGATCCCTGACCATGTCCCTGGAGCTGTTGTCACCTCCCTTGCATGGTAAAAATCCAACCATAATGGCAGTTCTCAAGATAAGGCATCAGTTATGCAACCTTGCCTATGGCAAGGAAAAATGTCAACTACGATCAGCGGGTGATGAGATATTGTACTCTCCTTACTTTAAGTCACCTGAAAGCAGGGGAGACCTGTTGTAAGGGCCAGAGGAACACTTTTAGAACCCCAATGCTGTAGACTCCTGTGAGTGTATAAAGTCTAACACACTGCAGTCTTTGAAATTGTGAAATATACTCACAATTGTCCCTTTGTTAAATATCAACTTCGTGAACTCCACAGTCAAGACATTGCCCTTGAGTTAACATTGAAACATGTATAATGCATAGAGCCTATGGACTGTAAAGGCTCTTGGACTGAGATCTTCAGCTAGGAAGGGGCCAGAGAGGTCAGTTTGTTTATGCTCATCTTTTTTTGTATGTGTAGCATTTAGTTTTGTGTGTAATAAAACAATGTTTTTTTTTTATAACAGTAAAGGCTGTGTTACTGGGTTCTGAAGTTCTAGATCACACCACCTCACTGTCACAGCCTTGGATTGCTTGCCTCACTACCCCGAGAGAGTTGAGTGCTGAAGAGGAGAAGTTATCTAGTTAGGGTCCAATAGTAATATGGCCTCAGGACAAGTGAAGCCCAGACCAAGCCCCAAAACTAGGCCTGACGCAGATGACGTGAAAGTTTGGCTATCTCTATTTGAAGTAGGCCTGGGCGGTAAATTCCGTTCCGCTCGCGGAATTTGGGTAATTTCGCGTTCGGCGGAGAACGCGGAATTGCCAAAAATTCTGCGATCCGCGGCTTCGCGGAATTTTTTGCTTGTTCGCGGTTTCAAAGTGCGTGTTCGCGAGATATTTCCCCCCGAGCACGCAAACAGCGTTCGTGAACAGGAAAAAAGCATCGGGTGGAACAAGCAATTCTGCGTGTTCGCAGAACTTTTGCGTGCTCGCGGAGATTGTTTACCGGTTCGCGGAGCTTTGCGTAGCGCGACTACGCAAATTTCGCCCACCCCTAATTTGAAGTCCCATCTCCAGACCGCCACATTCTCAAGTTGTACGCCAGGTAAATAAAGCTGATTGGAAGCAGGGCTTAGAGCCTGAACCATTCCGTTTTTGGCTGTCCTTTGTAACAAGAAGTCATTACTTCTACTGTTGACATAATTACTTTTTCTGGCAGTTTTGTTGTGGTGTTTTGTATATTTCTTGAGACCACTAGTGAGAAATCGTTTAACAACATTAGACATCCACCATTCCATTTCAAACAGGAAAAGGTAAAAACATATGTTTAGTTATAAGTCACTAAAATACATGTATGCTAGCGAAAATACTTTATAGTGGTGTACTAGCCAATTGTATTGCCCTCTGTCCCTCACATTAGGAGTATTGTTCATGGTGGATTGGTAGAGTTGTAAAATGTTTCCAATATAATAAATCTCTAAATTTCCTACAAAAGATCTATCTACCAAAAAAGCACATTAAACTGAATACAACCAAATGGAGCAAGTGACATCAAATCTTCCAAGTAGAGACCCAAACTGGACACAGAAATGACACAACAAAAAATAAGGGATATTATGGAAAGAATTAAAAAGGCATATTTTACATGTTATGCACTTATTATGGATCTCTGGAACGTGTTCCTACATATCATGGTGGTGTGGTATCTCATGAGATTGTACAGCACTTCAGCAGAACACCCTGCTTTGAATGCTTAAATCCACAGTTTTGAATTAAATTGAAAAAGCCTTTACCTTTTTTTAGTAATATCTTTTATCTCAGGATCCCAAATTACCTGGCTGAGAATAGTGGGCATTTTGGCCTAAGTGCAGTCCTGCCAAGTGCCATGCCCAGGTCAGACTAGCGCAGGGGTCTCCAAACCTTTCTGTACTGAGAGCTACTTATGTTCAATGAAACGCATTGAGAGCTACCAATATTATTAGTGTTGTATAATCTCAATTTTTTTATATGGATATGAATTCAACCAAGCAAAGGCTTTCTAATTTAATAATCTGGGCTGGACACAGGTGAGCTGCTCAGAGGTAGCTGGAGAGCTACCATCGCTCATGAGCCACTGGTTGGAGACCCCTGGACTAGCACATTTTGGTTCCTGTCTCCGCATCACCGCACTGAAATGCATTAGTCACGCAAATGAAGCTCCTCTCAGCCATTGTTTTGCTTGAGGCGCTTTGCAGGACCATGTGTATAAATATAGCCAGAACGAACCTGCTGCTGACAGGTGCCCAGGCAGAGCCTGGGATTGTCTAGAGGTCATGTTGCCATGGGGACAAAAGTGTCTTGCTTCTGATAACGCCGATTCTTATCTAATTATCTATAAGAACCTTCTGGTCGCCAAGATCTTTTTACCTGTTGAATAGTGTAAAGGAGAGAATCTCATCTGGTTATATAACAGCATTCATTTTGTCTGAAAGGACCACTGACTCCGAATTCAAGTTTAAGAATTTATTATCGCCAAAAATAACTGGACATGCAAGCACCTCAACACGAGGTTAAAGAAATAGATGGGCACTAATACAAATAATAACCTACGGAGGAGTCTCATCCGACTCAGGATAAAGAGAATAATAAGTTCTAGAAGGATCAACCAAGCTATGATTGCTCCAATTTCTACGTTGCTCTTCATTTATCTAAGCAAGCTTTAAATCAATTGCTGTCCCTAAACTAACACTTAGTGACATCCCTGCATAACGATTTTCAAAGGCAAGAGTGAATAAAAGGTGTCAGCTGTGAAGACTTCCTAAGAAGTGCAGTCACATAATACCTAAGCTCAGCTCTGTCCTTCTCTCTGGTCTCCCCTACCTCTTCTCTCGCCTCCTCCCTCAGGGCACTATCCCTAATACAAAACCCCAATACAATTGTACACGCCTTTGTCACGCCTCCTTGGCCAGGTCTTCTTTCTTGTACTTTTCCATCGAAACGGTTACTTCATCCTGGACGGTTGCGATGACCTTGAGTCCCAGGCACCTTCTCCGCTGAAAGTATCATCCCTAAATTCCATTGCACTCTCGTACCATGCCTCCCATCTCTCTAACTTTCGAAAACAAAGAGTTAGTCTTTACTAACGAGACATGTGTCCTTGCACCTGCAACAAAAGATACGTTCAACAGAAACCTTCTACTGTGCAAATTAAATCTATCGTTTGTGCCCAGAGAGCCTTACCAAGAGAAACTTTTCTCTGCCTACAAAATAAGCTAACATAAGAATAAACCAGGCCTTCCCTAAGCATATATGTAGTCAGGCCTTTACATATAACTTTTAAACACACATCTTACTTTTCCCTATAAGCATTTTCATTACGATTCATATGCAAACAATGAATTACATGTGCAACTTTAATATGGTGCACGTTTAAACTACTGCAATTGAATTACACACGAACTAATGTCTCTATGCATTATGTTCACACAATTCAATAAACATTACATTACATGATTATCATAACACAATTATACTGCTGATTCACTTTATCTCAGTGAACTATTCATTCTTTACTAAACATGCATGGATATACAACTGAATATATACGAATATATGTCTGAGTACATGCGGGTGCGGACTGTCAGTGATTATGATGCACCCCTACAATTCACAAGAACATTTCGCTCTATCAGTTCCCCCTTTGATGACTCCTGTCATCACATCTCATTCTACTCCCTTGGAGAAAGAACCGACCTAAACAGAACTCGTTGCCATTTTCCCTGATCTTAGTTTCTCCATGCTCTTGAGCCTTTGATACTGACTGTCCTGCAGTCTTGCCAATCTCATCTCATTTTCCCTCAAAGCTCTCTTGACTCGGCCTGCCCGATACCACTTGTAGGCCTTGATCAAAATCCACAAACCAACCACACAAACCACCAAGATAAGGAGTGGTCTCAGAAAGTACCCAAGGAATCCCTTTCCTAGATTCGCAAACCAACCTCCCACTTGACCAAAACCCTTGCCGACCTTTTCCCAGGCCCCTCTTCGGTCAAATCCGCTATTTTTGTGTGGATTGTAGTGATGTTACTTATATATTTCTCCAGATCCTTGCTATGGTCTGGTATATAAGTGCAGCACTCTTGAACCTTCAACATTTTACAGACTCCGCCCTCTTTTGCCAATAAGACATCCAAAGCAAGGCGATTCTGCAAAACCATCCCCCTTATCGACAACATCTCTCCTTCCACCAACACCAATGATTTTGCTGTATTCATTGAAAATTCATCCACCACAGTCGCTAACCTCCGGATCTTCACATCATTCAAGACTACTCCCAGACTGGGTATCATAGCTCCAAAGATATCCCCCACAACGATTCCTGCACTTGCAGCTCTTCTCGCTCTTGAATGCTCTCCACCTTCTAGAAGATCCAAATCCTCTGTATGGTAAATCTTTGGAAATATTATTGCCAAATAACATGTTCCATACCAATTTGCAGGCAACCTCACATAAGCATTCTTCCCACATACATAATACACCGTTGGTATCACTTGTACAGGACCTTGGAGAAAATCTTTTGCCACATCTGCCATGGTGAAAACGTGATCACAAGTGCTTTGTCCCACTGCAACCTTTTCGTAGTAAGTCTGATAACGCCTTATACACAACTTACCCCTCTGCTCTTTGTCTAACGCTATAGGACCATAGCTTCCCTTGGTCCTATGCAACTTTTCTTCATCCGTCCAATCAAGCCTGTGATGCCCCAAGTCTCGTGAGTGGGTCAGCTTTCTATACCTGTATTCTACCTGATCTACAAACTTTTTCTCCACATCTGACATCGACCAGGTCAGATTGTGTCTGTGAGCGAATGCTGTATCCAATTCCAAACTCGGTATGAAGAACTTCCTGGGTCTATCCTCGGTCTTATAATAATCGTACTTATTAAAATGCTTGTAAGCTGGGACTTCAGGAAGCACTGCGTCGAAATTGGAAAAGAAATACTCAAACTGATCTCTCTCATAAAATAAACTAAGCACAAGACTACATGAAATTCCATAAGTCAGTGGAAGATGGTGATACCTAATACCCTCGTCCACTGAAGCAGGCAACTGCATACACACATAACAATCTTTCGCATCCATCACATCAACATACTCATATAGCAGCTTAGCATATGCGTTAAGCTTAAAATCACTCCTAGATAAATCTATATGTAACCTACGACTTTCTTCTAATAGCAAAGCTCTGTCAGCTCCCATGTTTACCCCCTTTTGGCTAGGTGTAGTAGGTGTAGGTGTCCCTGGCACCCCCTGCACTTCTAGCTCATGCGAACCAGTATATGAGACGATGATTACTATGATTATAGAACCTATCACACTACTTATAAGAATGCCTACAATCCACTTTGATCTACGATTGGGATCTCCCGGCTCCATGGTTTCGAAAGTTCTCAAAAGTCTTGGTTATAGCAATGAACCCTAAAAAGTCTCTGTGTCCTTTACTCGTGACTTGCTTAACCAGCTCGAGCAACCATGAAATCTCCGGATTTTCCCTTCTCGATCACAATCTTATTTACACAGTCCAGAAAAAGACTTCCCTAGTTTTCGTTCCTCTTCTGTGGAAAGTCCCTAAGTTTATTCTTCTTCCACTCGGACCTAGGTTATCTTCTTCTTTTAGACTTTTATTTACAGTTTATAGTTGATCCACAATAAGATCCTCATTGAGCAATACCAGAACGTGATACAAAAGTTCAAGACGCAAAATCAACACTTCATGTGAAAACGGCTCAACCCCAAAAGGCGGAAATTCGAGTCGATGCAGAACCAAGTTTCGAACTTCACTCAGAAGCGGGGATTCGGAACTGTGAGGGTCAGTGTTCCTTCTATTTCGAGCCCTGGCAACTGCAGCACCACCTTCACCACCACATTCGGGCTCCGACGGACCACCAGCACTGACCTCAGCCTTCCCGTGCTCACCACCCCCTGCATCAAACACCGTGTAAGTCCACTCAGGGGTAGAGTATCTGCGACAAGGTACTCTGGTTCTTTTCGACCTTCGCCGACTATCTTGAGCCTGGTCTTCGTCGCTTGCCTCTGTTTCAGATGCTTCAGACACTGGGGCAAGGTCTCTTTCAGGTGCTAACTTCAAGTTCCGTCGCCTCTGTCTTTCAGGCCAACTTTCTGCGCTTCTGTTCGTTCGTCTGCCTTCCCCTGCTATACCCAGTGCACTACTTCCTCTTTCTGCTGAATCTGACTCTTCTCCGCCCACTGCACCGTTTCTGTCTTCGGTGTCTGAGTCAGGGTTCGAACTGTGGAAACCCCCTTCAGCTTGCTCTAGTGCACCACCAGCTGTGTCAGCGACCCTTACAGCTTGACTTGTCCTCTCATGTGGCCCTGCCACATCAGCTGGATTTTCATTTACGAGAGGAGCTGTTTCTTCCAAGGGTGCTGAAACCCTGCGGGTATGGGAGGCATGCACCCAGTTCGGCAATCCTCCACACTTTACTGCTGTGTTCGTGATGAGTATCACCTGATACGGGCCACGCCAACGGGCATCCAAGCAACTCTTCCTCACGTGCTTCCGGACAAGCACCCAATCTCCGAGACACAAATCGTGGCACAGATCACTCGAGGCTGGGACCACTGCTGCTTGCACCTGCTGGGATACAGAACGGACCACATCAGAGAGTCCTTTACAATAATCGAGAATCAAGTCATCAGTGATGCTTATCAAAGCTGTAGCTGGTACTGCCGGCAACCTCATTGCCCTTCCCATTAGAATTTCGTGGGGGACAACCCGGTTTTCCTGTCTGGGACACTTCGCATGCTCATCAGCACGAGCGGCAAAGCGTCTGGCCATTTCAGGGATGTCGAGGAACACATTTTTGCCATCCGGGCCTTCAAAGTTCCATTAACTTGTTCCACCATCCCAGAAGCCTCTGGTCTGTAACTACAGTGGAGTCTCTGGTCAATATTCAATGCAGCACACAGTAACTTCATGATTTCACTGTGGAAGTGCCTTCCTCTATCTGATTCCAAAGAGGTCGGGATCCCGAACCTAGGGATGAGCTCCTCAACAATAACTTAGCCACTGTGAGAGTGTCACACCTGCGTGTGGGGTAAGCCTCCACCCACCGTGAGAATACACATACCAGCACTAAAATGTACCTCAACCCATTACACTTAGGCATTTCCACAAAGTCGAGCTGTATCCTGTTGAAAGGCCCACCTGACCTCCCAATGTGACTCAATGTAACTACAGTTTTCTTTCCAGCGTTCATCTGCTGACACGTAACACACCTTTGACACACTGTTTCAGCCATTGCTCGAAATCGTGGGTTGTACCACGTTTGTCTAAACACCCTCATCATTGCGTCTCTACCAAGATGTGCCTGTCCATGTATCAGCCTTGCCATCGGACTCAACAATTCTTCTGGTAATACAGCTCTCCCATCGTTGGATACCCACACATCCACATCTCCTCTCTCACAACCCGCTTTGATCCATCTCTCTCTCTCCTGGTCTGAAACTTCCTCCTGCAATCGCTTAAGCTCTTCCCAAGTGTCTGCCATGGCCAACATTATGCTGAGTTCGGTTCTTTCTTGGCTCTCCCCTGCGTATCTATCTGTGAATATGCATCCTTGTTCTGCACAGAAACGGGCGACCTCGTCCGCATAATTATTACCCAATGACACAAAGTCCTCCCCTTTCCCATGGGCGGAACACTTTACAACAGCAATTTCTTTCGGATGCTGTAGTGCATCCAACAGTTGTCTTACATATTCTCCATTCCGAATGGGTGAGCCAGATGATGTCAAAAATCCCCTCTGAGACCATAACTGCCCGAAGTCGTGCACCACGCCAAACCCATATTGGCTGTCTGTGTAAATCGTGATTCGAATTCGATCAGCGGCCAAACAGGCACGGGTCAAGGCAATGATCTCAGCTACCTGCGCGGAGCGTACTCCTTCTAGGCAAGCAGCCTCGACCACTCCTGAAATGGTACATACAGCAAACGCTGCTCTCAATTGCCCCACACTGTCTCTTAAGCATGAACCATCGACAAAGAAAATTTCATCTGGGTCAGCCAATGGTTCATCGACAATGTCAGGTCTCGGTTTGGTGCAAAGCTCGGTCACATCGAGACAATCATGGTCCGCACAATCTTCATCATCCGTGTTCGGTGTAGGCATCAATGTCGCAGGGTTCAAGACAGAGCACCTTTTCAGAGTCACATTCTCTGCGGCAAGTATGACTTGCTCGTACCTCGTTAACCTATTGTTCGTTAGGTGCTGAGTCTTGGTCCTGGTCATCAATAACTCAACCGAATGTGGCACATGTACAGTCAATGGATGTCCCATTACAATGCTTTCACATCTTTCAATGCTGACACCGGTTGCAGCAACGGATCTTAGACATCCGGGCAACGCAGAAGCTACTGGATCTAGAGTAGCTGAGAAATAGGCAACTGGTCTACGGACACCTCCATGGTTCTGAGCTAACACTGCTAATGCACATCCTTCCCTCTCATAACAGAACAATGAAAAGGCCTTGTTGTAGTCAGGCATTCCCAGTGCCGGAGCACTGCACAATTCCTCTCTCAGTTTCAGGAATGACATCAAGCACTCCTCGTCCCATGGTACCGGATCACTCACATCCTTGTGCGTAAGCCTCTGCAAAGGCTTTGCTCTCAAGGAGAAACTAGGAATCCACTGTCGACAGTAGCCAACCATTCCCAGGAACATCCTAACTTCTCTCTGTGTGGTGGGTACTGCCATGCTCATTATTGCCTCAATTCGATCTGGTGACACCTTCCTCTTGCCTTTTTCCAATCTGTGTCCCAAGTACTGTACCTCATTCAAACAGTACTGCAGCTTGTTCGGGGACACCTTATGTCCATTCTCTGCTAAGTGGTTCAACAGAGCTACAGTGTCAATTCTGCAAGCATCTTCTGTTTCTGAGGCAATGAGCAAGTCGTCTATGTATTGCACGAGGACTGAGTTCTGCGGCAACACAAGAGTCTCGAGATTCTTTTTCAGGATCTGGTTAAAGATCGATGGACTTTCCGTATACCCTTGAGGGATACGACACCATGTTAACACGCGATTTTCCAGCCTGAACACAAAAAGAAATTGGCTTTCCTCGTGGAGCGGTATCGAAAAGAAGGCTTGACACAAATCGATAACCGTAAACCACTCGGCTTCACATGGGATCTGGAACAGTATTACTGAAGGATTCGGTACCACTGGACAACAGGGGACAACTATCGTGTTGACCTTTCGCAGGTCTTGCACGATCCTGTATTTCCCGCTCGGTTTCTGTAGCCCCATAATGGGTGAATTACAGGGGCTACCTCTGATCTCTTTCAGAATGCCTTTCTCAATGAAAGTCTCGATCACAGGTTTTATCCCTGCAATCGTTTCTGGCGACAGGTTGTATTGAGGTGTCCTTGGGAAATCAACATTCTGTTTCACCTCAGTCCGCACTGGTTCAACCCCTCTGATTAGACCTATTTCATCGCCTGCGAAATCCCACACCACAGATGACACTGCGTCTCTCAGATCAGGTGGAAGTTCTTCCACCGTCACCATTGGGTACAGATCTATACATAGATGCTGATTGGTAACCTTAAAGTCAGCATCGTCATCTCTCGTCTGGACCTCCACTCCCTGAGGCATACAATAAATCGTGCAGTTCAACTTGCACAACAGATCTCTTCCCAAAAGGCAAACTGGACTCGTATCACACACTACAAACTGATGTCTAGTTTGGAAGGAACCTATCTTTACTAGGATCGGTTCTGTCAATGGGCTGCTTATTCTTTTGTTCGCTACTCCAACAACCTGGATTGATTGTCCCGAGAGGGGTAGGTTAGGGACTACTGCTGATCTTACAGTAGACCGGGTAGCACCAGTATCAACCAAAAGTGTGGCAGGATGACCCTCAATATCTGCCTCCACAAAAGGTCCTCTCTGGTCTACCTCCAAGACCGCTCCAAGCGTGCAGTCTTCCTCCCCTCTCAGGCACCGTCAGGATAAAGGGTCTGAGCTACTCTCGTCATAGTCTTCGAACAGGGGCATCTGTTGGTACGTTCGTATTCCTTGTGTAATCCTTGGAGCCTGGGGAACCTGGGCGTGAGAGCTGTATACCCCCCCTTTCATCGTCCTAGGCCTCGTCACTGTGTTAACTACCTCTTGCGCGGGTGCCTGAGCCCCCTCTTCCTCTTCCTGCAACTGATTAACTGGGTTCAAAGGACACTCGCGTTTCCAATGTCCAACCTGGCGACAAAGATGACACGCCGTGGTCTTTTTCAGTGTGGCCACGTCCACTCCTGTCTTGGGGTCTACTGGTTTTCCCTTCCCTGGCCTTGCCCATTCTGGTTCCCCTGGGAATTTCCTTGTTTTCTTCCTAAGGTCCCTCCATTAGGCTGACCCTGTGCTGTCTGCATCTGGACAAGCATCAATTTATCTTTTAGCTTCCGATGTTTCGATTCCACCTCATCACTACAGTATCTCACATACCTCAAAATTTCATCTAATGGCTTGTTCTGCCAGCAAATCAAATGGTGCTGTATCATGAGGCTGATTTCCATTCTCAGACCCAGTACAAACTTTGAGACAAACTGTCCCATATCCTTGGGGTCCAAGATATCTAACCCACTATACTGTTTAAAAGCTTGCAGAAGTCTTTCATAATATTCATGCACCGTTTCTTTGGGTTCCTGTACGGTCCGATCTATCTTAACCCAATCTATATCTTGGGGTGAAATCTTCAGTTTTAGCCATGTAATCACCTGCTCATACTTTTTCATTACTAAGGGTGATGGGCCATTTGTAACCGGCTCCCTTTCAGGTTCCGAAGTCGGCCACTCGACAGCGACTTTACAAGCTGTCCAAAAATCTCCCGGTACCACTATGTCAAACAAAGTGTTCAAATCAATCCATAGTACTTTTGAAATTTTAACAAACTGCTCAACCTGCTTGTACCACTCTACTGGTTTCTCCCTCAGCCGAGGAAAATCATTTGTAAATGCAGCCAAATCACCTCTATTCCACGGCACATGCACATACCCTCCATTCTGTACTTCCCGTAAAGGAAAATTTCCAACACCCGTCGCCCCCCTCCTGGAGGCGGCGTTTCCCCTCAGCTTTCTTTGCAGGTTTCTTCTTGGACCACCTTTCTTCCCATTTGTCCAACAAAATCCATATTCTCATTCCTACAATCAGATCTCTGGTGTGTGTCCTTAATCCTGTGATTCTTTTCTCCTCCAGCTCCTGGTCACTGTATTGTAATCTATGCGGTCCCTGCAACGCTTTAGTTTTGTTCAGGTCTACCTCATATCTTTTGGCCAATTCCTTCAATCTATCATGTGCCATTCTAGCTTTTCGAGTCACATCTTTTGCTACAAACAGCAGCTCATCTGATCCATAAATTTCTATCCTTTCCAGAGGCAGACCCCCACTGATCATCTCGTCTACCTCTGCTTTCAACCTTACTACGTCTAGCAACCTTGCCTGTACTGCACTCCTCAGTACTTCTCGACAAGTTGAACCATCTCGCTCATCACAATCACCATTCTGTCCTTGTGACCTATTCCCTTCCATCATATTCCTGGAACATGGTCTGTCTTCCGAGATGTTCTGTGCCCTATCTCCTGGCATCCTATCCTCTTGGTTTGTTACTGTTGGTGTCCACATCCTCAAAGCTGACTTGGATTCATGCAAAGACCTCGGTCTGACCGGTCTCTCCTCCTCCTGTCTAAAGGAAGAGTCTGCCGTAGCCGGTAACGGCGTACTTGTCTCCACTGGTCTTGGGAAATGAACCACTCGTACTCCGAACCCGTTCCCGCTCTCGCTGGTTGCTTCTTCCCTTCCCATCTGTACTGAGCTCCCTTCTCTCACTCGGTCTGGGTCATACACCGGTACTATAGGACCAATGGTAACCGGTACTGTCAAGGAGTCCGGTAACCTTGTGTTCCCAACAGGAGGCTGTGTTATCATAGACGTCGTTGCCCCTTCCGTTCCTGTGGAAATCCTTCCCACTACCCTCATGCTAGTCTGATTCTGGCTCCCATCTATTGTTACTGCTGGAGTCGGCTTTCCCTCTTCTGAGTCTGGATTAAATGGTGGTGGCCTCTCTGCCAACAACCTATCTAACAGGCTGTCGTCTGTATCACTGTCGTCCTCATCGATTCTTATAATCTTTCCATTCTGTACTAGCAATGGGTATAACTTATCTCCTCGATTGTTTCCACTCTCCACCTTTTCTCCAGTGCATCCCACCTTGCATCTTGAAATGCCCTGACCGATTTCTTCACCCTTTCCTGGCTCTTGTCTTTCCTTCTATCGTACGCTGCTCTAATCCACGCATGTAGCGCCTCAAACTGTGTTGGTCTAGGTAGTGGTCGTAAAGAAGCCATTATACTTTTTAGCTGGTACAACACCTCTAATCTGAAAGTACCATAGCGTGGGAAAGACAATTCTCCTTCTCCTTCTGTCATTTTATGCCAATTCTCAAGCCATATTATAGTATGCAATCCTACATTCTTTGCCATATAGTGTGCTGGCGTATCCTCGGGAGGAGCTTCCTCTCCTTCCCGAGTAACCACATGCCTATCACCTCTACACAGTTCCCGTAAAACTTTAAAACATTTCATGATGAATCAACTTTGTATTCGCACTCAAAAATGTCAGCTTTTACTTCCTGATTTCAATCCACCAGTGCCAGCGCGGCTCACACCAACCGGCCTATCGCAGCGCGGCACTTGTCTGACGTCACTTTTCCTCCGCTCGCAGCAGTTCCCCTCCTTTCTAATTCACTCGTTCTCACTCGCACCTGTCCCAATCTTACTCTGAAATAATGTCCGTCCTACCGAACAATTACCTCTCTGACCGTCAGTCTTACCAATGACCGATCAGCCTCTTGAGCTTGTTGACCTCAATCTGGCAACCGTCTGTCCGCGAAACGACCGGACAATCGCCTCTAACACACTTGATAGGATTCAATCACTCGATGTTCTGCACACAATAACCTACGACCTGCGTTGGTTATTCACACTCTCACACATGTGTTCCCTATCTTCAGTGGGTCTGTCAATGACGTCTCGTGACCCCCACAACCTCTGGTCAACGTTCTCAACTCTGGGTGTATTCTACACCACAATAAATCTCCCGGTCCCGCGCGCGCTCACGGTCCGGTTCTCAATCACACAACTCTCGTTCCAACTCCGCAAGACATCACACAACAATAAAACACCGCAATCTACCAAACACCACTCTTTTCATACTCACTCTACCACGAACTGCTACTTCCGCCGCACCGTCACTCTCCGTCAGTTTTCAACGACCTCCGACCTCCGACATCTTTCTCCCGCGGTCCTCTGGATCTGTGTCACTCGGGCTCTATGGGGCAACTTAATCTCCTATCTTGCTCTAGATCTCCCCTTACCATCAAAGGTAACCATCCTCTGCTACCAACTATCACTTCCCTGGAGTGCTCAGTTTCCCATTGCAGCCCTGAGTGAAAAATAAAACTGAAAGTAAAGACAGCACATATCCGTTACTTCCTCACCCTTCCTGGTTTATTCTCAGTACAGCACAACTCTACTAACTGCAGGCACCTGAGATCCTCCTTTAGAGATGGCAATGCAGGTATTTCTGACATTTTACAGGGGGTCTTGTATGGGGGCGAGGGCTCCCTCCCTCCACCCTGCCTCCTTTACTGATTCAGCTGTGCCCACTGGCTGGCAGAGCACAGATCATCAGGGAGCAATGAGGTGGCAGCATAATATGGAGCACAGCAGGAGTAGGTAGCTCAAGCACAAGGGTAAGTTAGATATGTCTCCTCCATGCGCTCCACCTCCAGCATTTCTGCCACCGTTTCGTCGGCATCAGTGTACCCAGCTCTCATCCTTTATAGCACTTGTGCTGTCAGCCCCTTTCCCATCATCTCCCTACTTTGCTTCCTGCCCCATTCTTCATGCCCACCCTGCTCTCTGCCCAATGCCACTTTTGCCCCCATGGTTTTCTGGGCTCATCATTTGACCACTTCGATCTATGCCACCTCCTCTCTCTGTCCCTGTGCTGTCTGTTCTAGTCAATCATCCCCTGTGCTTTGGTAAATTGTCTCTCAGAGTGTCACATGTAATGCAGGAAAATGTCACACATCAGCACGTTGAAAACATGAAAATGTCACACGTGGTCACTTATCAGCTATGTAAAAGTAGTTGTCTACATGAATGCAATGAACCTTCAGCTCATTAGTTACTTAAATGCATGTACTTTGGATGTTGGTTTGTCATGAGCAGAACTATATGTTGGGCTTACCTATATTTCTCAATACTTTCAGATATATTTTCCCCTGAAGCACAATTGCGCGAAATGCTTTGGGATTTTATGAACAATTGAGGAAGTACAAGTACGAGCAACTATAACAAATCTTCTGCAAAAAATTATAAAACATTATTGGCAATCACTATTTATTGGAAGTATGAATAATAATCCACAAAGAGAAAAGTAATAATTAATTGAAAGTCCAAATCACCTTTGACTGCTACTCAGTAAGAGTGTGCATTAGGTATTCTGTGGTTAAGTTTCCACAGATTCAGGTGGTCAGAATAAGACCCAAACCATCAACATCCCCACGATTTGAATCCAGGGTCTTTTATCTGCCAGCAAATTATAGTTCTCCTTAGTGGAAAGAGATTGGTGCCTGCTGAAATGTTGAATTAGTTCTAAAATGGTCCTAGTTCAACCATAAAACCTTTATGAGGTAATTTAATTATGGATCTTTAAGTTTATAAATGTTGTTTCTCAATCTTCTCTATATATGACTTAGGATGTGATCCAAAACTGTTCACAAAAGTGGTATGAATCTGGCCAAAAAGTGCTGTAACCCTCATCCAAAAAAAGTTAAATATATTCAAACAGTGCTTTAATATTTCCCAAAAACGGTAAATAAATATTTTGTTCACCAAAAGTCTATAAACATACTAAAAAGTGCATGTTTGGCAGTTGTCCCCTTTTGCCTCCAGGACATATAATTTCTCAATGATCGCGCTGTTACTGTTCTGCATCCTCCTGCTGTCCTTCAGTTCAAAGGTACAGTGCTTCAAAGGCTGTAGCACACATTCATGTGTTGAGCTGCTGCCAGCAGTATAGCCATGGGACTGGAGGCTGATGCCTTCCAACAAACCCTCAGGCCCTCTCCTAGGAGCCAGCTCTAAACGCAAGGACATTTGATAACTACCTTTGCCTTTTGGGTCCAGGCTTTTAACAGAACCCAGGTGCAGAAAGGCACAGCTATGGCCTGCAGGCATCAACAGTTTACCAAGAAAAGGAGAAATGAGGAGAGAGTATGCAATTGTATTTGTAATTGTATTGTAAATGTATTTACATAGCGCTTACGACCCTTGGCGAGGAATTGAAGTATTTTTTAGACAAGTAGCATGCAACTCCGGAACCCAAGATTAGCAGTTAGTAGGTTAGTAAAATTGTTTTTGGTTTTTCTTGCACATTGGTAGTGTTAGGTTTGTGCTCTTGATTTCATGCGTGTTTAGCAGAGTTTGGAGTAAGAGTGGAATAATAAGGATGGGTGTGTAAAGGGGAGTTTGGAGTAGAGATAGAATGATAGGAATGGATTTGTAATGGGGAAGTGATATGTGGTTATGCCCATATAAGAACTAGAGATGGTATTTGCGAAAGCTGATGAAAATACACTCTTGATTGCAAGTTATTTGTAAAGTATTGCACTTGTAGGTTGATGTTGAAATTACTAAATTAAATACCCTTGATATGGGACTTTATCCAAAGTGAATTGTTTTTGGCAATCCAAAGTGAATTGTTTTTTGCAATTAATAGTTCATATTAAGAAACATAGAGGAGCTAACGATTAACTGAAAACACACAAGGATTCATACATTTTCCTTGTGGCATACATGGTGATGTGTGTAGTGGGTGCACAATTCACTGTCCTATTTTATTACAATTTCAACTTATGAAGTGCTGGTTGCAGAAGACTTCAACAAATGCATTAACATAATGTGAAATCTTTCTGGTATAGGAACCTGAGAGCTACAAGCTACATGCAGTGCCCTGCAGCAGGGACATTAACCCTATGAGTTTTTTTTAAATGAAGAATGACACCTGGGACCTGTAGAATGCCTACTGATCTGTGCAGTCAGAGAATTAGCCCCCTGAGCTGTCTATCAGTTCTAATATTCCCTGAAAGTTGCTACATCTCTGCAAGAAGTGCCTTAATTTCACTAGGTATGCTAAAATTTGGTCTGTGTGTGACTAATGAAATTAGCCAGAACAGTAGTTTTGTTACAAAGCTAAGGGCCGGATCACAAAATGTTTTTCCTTAGCATTAATATTTGTCCTCGTGATAAGCACAGTATTGTGTGCAAACACCTCTTATCATGTGGATTTTAAGTAGGTGCCATTGTGAGACGACCGTTTATCAATTTTTAAGGAAACAGCTTACAGTTGTGGCACCAAAAACAACATAACACAATCCCACAACAACACATTGTCACATCACAAAAACACATAAAGTACCATAATAATATAACAGTAATTCATTTTTAAAATACAGTAACACAAGGGTACAACACAAAGACACAACACACCAACACCCCAACAACATAACAGCACAAATGCAACAAAGGCCCCTCCACAACACACCAACACAATGCAACAAAACACACCAAACAATAGAACATCACACCAAGACACCAACACAACACAGCAACAAAGGAACACAAGACATTAACATACAAGCAAGCAAACTCCACCAACTCTACACTTAACAATACACAGCAGACTAACACCCCAACAAAATGCAACAGCACACCAGCAGAATATAATAATACACTTGTGCTGGTGTATTGTGTTGCATTTTATTGGTGTGTGGAGTATTTGTGGTATTATGTTAATATGCTGCTGTATAGTTTTGTGCTGTTGTAGAATTGTTGCATCGAATTGTGCTCTGTTGGTTTTGTCTGGTGGTGTTGTCTTTGTGCTGTTGTGTTTTTTATGGTTGTCCTGCAGATTTTGATCATGTACCCACTCACAGTGGATGATGCTGCCCATAGTGCTGCCTCTGTTAAAAACATCAAGAGCCATGTCTGCCTGACGATATGCCTGTGTAGACAGGAATTCCTTTTACATAGACAGATCACTTTGGAAATGCATTCTTCTTGCCCCCACCATCTACTATTCCTGCCTTTGCTTAGAAATTATTGGCTGCCTAATTTATACCATAAGTTAAATTTCTTAAAACTCCATTAGATCAAGCTCTATCAAGCCATCTACCCCTTGATAGTTTTACTGAGGAAAATCTGAGGAATGTGCTACCTCCAAGATCTGGATGGAAGCAGCCTTAAGTGGCATAGATCAAATCCATCTTCACAATGGTAAACCGAAGACCGTGTAACCATCAATCGACAATGTAAAGCTTTGGAAAAAGATTTGGAGAGAGGTATATTAGGAGAATGATAAGATCACCCTTCGCTCTGCTTAAAAAAATACAATTCGCAACACCCCGACTTCTTTCTGTTCTCAAATAATCAGAGCCACCAAAAGCTTTCCTAGAAAGCTGTTAAAGATTTGCCAAAGCCTTAGGTTTTTTCAGTGTCAATTACTCCATCTGGTTGAATCCTTTCGGGAGTTCTTTCTGCCTCCACTTTCAACTGACTTTAGGACAGCTAAATCTGTTAAATAAGGCCCTACGTTAGATCCCTGTCCCGAATCTATCTATCATCTGGCACCCGAACACTCTAGCATTTCTGCTGAAAAACTTATGTAACAGTTCACTCTCTACTGCCAAACTCCCTTCACACAGGAAACAAGCATTTCCTACTGTTGCAAAAGGCCACAGGAGATCTTCAAACTTTAAGTAATTTTATGGCCTATATCATTATTACTGTTTGCAACTAAAACCCTGGGGAAAGAAGTGAACGCCTAGCTCACTTGCCATACTGAGTCCCAGTTACTGGATGCTGTGCAGTCTGACGTTCCTCCCCTTTCCATTAAATATAATGGGGTTACCCTGTGTCACTCAGAACCTGGGTATACAGTTAGGAGCTACAGACAGTTCTGTCGGGTAAAGGAATTGTAAATAATGTTATTCATTAAACATTAAATACTGGAAGGGCCTATAAGTGAACCCATTCAACATCTGGAAAACTTCTCCTGACTCAAATAACACCAATCTTTGAAGAAAAAATATCTTTAACCCAACGACACAACACAATGTGATGTACTGTTCTTTATGTTTTCCGGACAGCTGTCTAAAAAAAGAGAAATATGAAGAGATATATATATGTATGTTTTGATATATGAAAAATAATATATTTAAAACATAATTGATGTTTGTGTTGTGTCTAAGATATTATTTTGTTCAAAGATTAGTGTTATTTGAGACTGTAGGCTCCCTGCCTCCTGCGGGAGCTGGCATTGCTTTTGGACAGAGGGAATTGCTAACATGCTGCTCCCTCTGTCCAAAAGCCATTCTGCTCCGCTTCTTGGAAGCTAGAGCATTTTTAATGCTCTTGCTTCCATAAAGCGGAGCATTGTTTGATATGGCTTACGGGAGTGGTGCTCACGCCAAGCCATAGCAAATAGCAGTGTCCCGGGGGTGGGCACCCCGGGACATTGTTGGAGCTGGCCCTGGGAGGTGGCGATCCCCAGGGCCATGTATGGCTCCTGGAGGGGGGCTGTGCAGTCCCCCTCCTTTGCTCAGTAAGCCCCGGGGAGGTGGTGGTCTCGGGGCAGGGGGTCCACAACGGACCCCCTTAATTATTGTATTTCTGCCTCTGGGAGGTGGCGGTCCCCGGGGCTGTGGGGGGGGAGGCTGATGGGGCCTCCCGCATTTGTATGGAGCAGTGCCCCGGGGAGGTGGCTTTCCCCTGGGCAGCGGGGAAGACGCAAGGCTCCCTGGCATATAATTATGTTACTGACCCAGGGAGGTGGCGGTCCCTGGGGCTGCGGGGGAGGCCATAGGGCCTCCCCCACATTATTTTATATTAACATTTGTGCCCGGGGAAGGGGCGGTCCCTTGGGCTTTGAGTAGCCCATGGAGGGGGGCCCTGTGCACCCCCTCCGTTATTTTTACCATGTTTCTGGGATTTGGCGCACCCAGGGGTTAGTCTAAAGCAACCGCAGGAGCCCGTGCTTGCTTTTTTAAATTATTTTCTGCTGCAAATTCTCGAATATCGCACTTTCACAGCAAATTTCTTTTTTTTAAAATGCTTTTATGCTGTGGCAGGATCCCGGGGGACCCCAAGACCATGGCTTGATGGTCAGGGTATTCCTACCCTGCCCCCTTTTCTTTTTCTTTGGGGACTCGGTAAAGCCGAGTCCCAAGATGGCTGCCAACACTTCCTAGTTGAAGTGTTGGCAGCCAACCAGAGCGGTTCATTTCCCTGCACGAGCTCGTCTTTTTTCGTGAAGGCTTCGCGACCAGAGATATATCTATCTTTTTCTTCTTAAATTTCTGAAAAAAAACTGAACGGATTTACACCAATTAACAAAAAGAAAACACAATCTGCGTAACAACATCTACCTTTCTGCCAAATTTGGTGTAATTCCTTCCAGCAGTTCGGGCTGTAGGTTTGACAACACGTTCCTATGGGAATTAACATTACAAACGCACCCTTTTTTCACGCCCCTATTTCTCGGTACCCACTGCACGGATCACCCCCAAACTTTCCATGACACACAGAACCTACTTTGACACTTTTTGGGAAAACTTCATGAAGATTGGTCAAACGACGCCAAAGTTATAGGCAAGTTAAAAAATGCTTTTCCAATGGAAACTAGGTCCTAGCTTGTCAAGAGTCACGGTGACTCTGAGATAGAGTTGCTGATGTCTAATGCTTGTTGACCAGTTACTGTTTAAGCACCTACCTATGGCACATTTTCTTTGCACAGTGATATTTTGATGCTTTGCTTTGTTTTACAGATATAGCGTGTCGGTGCAAACCGTAAGTAGGGGATTACGCCTGCACTCACAGTACACTTTAGTGTGTGTACTGATACTTCACGAGGCCTCCGACCTGGCCTCAGTTCACCCTTTGGTCCTGAAGAAAGCCTATTTAATTTCAATAGGCTGAAACATGTAGATCACCACTAGGATATTTTAGATCAAGTTAGTCTTCACAATATCCATCTTTTCCTTTTTAATCATGTCCTAGGACTTCATTTATAAAGCACTTCTACTTTGAAGGAGGATCCTAGAGGCAATTTTAATTTTACCTGCACACCAACTTCACTCCCTTCCCAAAAAACCACCTCCTCCGCTGTAATCAGGCGTCGAAGCACACCTGGGATGCACTCGGCACCCCAGGTGGGAACCCGATAATGAAGCATGCCACCAACTAGGTTGGTGGGTGAGGGTTCTTTTAAAAACCTAATGGGTTTTTCCTGACTCTCAGGTACTCTGATGCAGTGAGTCTGGATTCCCCTGTAAGGTTTGTCTCTATTGTTATTTGGTTAATTATTTTTGGGAAAAGGACGTACCCCTCTATTTCCTCGCTCTCCCTTTGTTTATACTCCTATTTTTTCCACTAAACAGAAGGCAGACAAGGACATATACCTCTTACCATAGAACAAAAAAGGTGAATGCATAGGAGCTACAGTTTTCACTTGTGCACTCTAAATGTTTTTACAACATTTGATCACGTAGGACATATTATGCTCACAATCTAACAGGTCAAATATCAGCAATAAATGATTTGCTTAACAAAAGACATATTATCAACATTAAGACGACTATATGACATATCTCCTTAGATCCTATGTAAGCATCATCACTGAGCTCTATAATGCAATCCCACTTAGCCTAGCTTTCGCTGATGAACTCATTTAACACCCAACCAATCACCTAGTTAAGGCCTGTGTGTGGTGCAATTTTTCACACTTTCGTATTCTCCAATTTTCTATTCAAAGCAATCGTCAGGTCCCTGAATAATTCAGTTCTCCTCTCCAGATATCATATTTGGGTGCGTGTTGGTCTTGTGTCTGTGGGGTCAGTTAATCAAGCTGCATGACACCACAGAAAGGTCCTCTGTTCATTTCTCATTTCTTCTTGTGAGTTTCGTCTGTTTCTGCTACTCTCCACTCTCTCTCGTGTCTTTGAACCAGATAGCCAGGGGTGGTGCTTGTAACTGGAGCCAATGTATCTACAGCCACTTCGTTGCTAGTAAGGCTGCACATTTTTGCTTCATTTTACTTTATTTTCTCCCAGGAACGATTCCCAATAGGCACTGTCTAGAAGTCAAACCCTCCCCCCAAGTATTTGGCTGCAAAGTTCTTGCTATTCCAGACCAGAACCTTTGAGCTTGTAAGCAGTTCCATGTCATATTTAGAAAGTCTGCTGCACAAACCTAGAAAATTAGAGGGTCTGTCGGGGTAGATCTTCTGCGAGGTCAATGGAGCAAGATAGGTCATATGTAAATAACTAAAGTGTATTAACTTAAATCTAGCGTTGCTCGAAACCTTTTTTGACTTGCTCACAAGCTTTGTCCCTTTCTTTGTCTCAAATGGGCTCTGCAAGATCTGTGTTTCATTTGTTTTCATCCGCAGGCACCCTGTCCCCTTTATCCTGTAGCAAACCTCTGCAGATGTTAGCGATCAGTCTTCCTTCGTGTGCCAGATCCAAAATGTAACTAAAGGGCATTTTTCATATTTCCGTGATCTTTTCACTAAAATCGCACATTGGAGATTCTGGCCAACCTAATGCCAAAAAACTCTCGCTGCAAATCCCCGAGCATACCCTTCTCCTTCCAATTGGCCAAAGTCAAGTCTATGCAATCTTCTGAAGTGGTAGCATGAACCATAATGGTACATTCTTTGCATATTGAGTGTACTTCAAAACCATGTTGACCATTCTTTCCCAAACTAGTCTCACCTGTTTGATCATACACAAGTTAGGGCCATATAACCCTAGTTCTAAGATCCCTTCTCTGGCTGTCCTTACAGTCTAGAATTTGGTTCAAAGCCTTAAATTGTGTTCACAAGCCATGTGCAATAGCAGACCTACATTACTGACATGCAATGTCTTGCTTTATTCTCCTACTCCGATACTTTGCTCAGCATCTCAGGATTGTCTACCTGTCCCAAGATCTTGCATAGTCACCTAGGGAAGCAGATCCTTTCAATAGCTGCAAATGAGCTGTGGAAATATTTACCCTAAAAGGTGAACATGCTAGTACATCTTTCTATTCTTTTTTTATATTTTTATCATCAATATTTTGCAGTGTTTTCTCAAAGTACAAAACCTCAATTTTCTATATACAGAAGAAATACATATGGCCTGTCCATATTCTAAGCTATCTCATTTATGACTTTGAAGGAGGAAGGCATACAGCTCAGCTGGTGACAGTAGGCCAATGGCCATGCACTGCTCAAGGTCAGTCGGGGTAAGTGCTGGATTCAAGCTCTTGTCCATCACTGTTCCCTGTGGCCTATCCATGCAGAGGAAATGAGATCCTTCACACCCACATAACAAGGTTGAAGCCATCGACTCTCCAGCACTGCCATGGTCCTACACTGAGCCTGCCACGGACGCTGAGGGATCTGGCTGCGAGGCCCAATTGGAAGGCCTGGAGTTGAAGAAATAGCTGAAGAAGCTATTCTGCACTCTCGCAGCTGGAGACCATTGAGTGCCACCAGCCACTCTGCTGAGCCTGTCTTGACAACAGTTGAATGAAGACATCTCCATCTGGAACTGTCTTCCAATTACGAGCACCAACCAATATTCAGTGCCATGCCTTTAGAGGTCATGTCCATCTCAGTCCTTCAACATACCTATTTCCATTGCCTGTCATCAAGGGCGCCCTCCGTGCTGGAAGGAATGTGTGTGGGGTTTCAGAGAGGGTCGTGAGTGGGATGGGAGCCCATGACCTGATCCAGACGTAGCTTGTGAAACATATTTTTACTAGAGAGATTGGTTTAAGTTTGTGAGACATTCCCAGCCAGCCTTCGTAAACAACTTGTCACAGGAAATCTCAGTGACAAGCTGTCTAAAAAATGTTTGCGCAGCACACAACTGCGCATGTGTCATACTACAGCCCCACCCAACCCTTTATAAATTACCACCTAGGGCGTAGAATCAGGGCAGCATGGTATACTATACACTCACAGAGTGTCAAAACAGCATCCACATGGTTTCTGTGCATTGCACCAGATGATATGAAGGTAGAGCTAAAGCCCCTGGGACACTGGGCAGACATTGTACACATCCGTCTTTTCACGAGCTGTAAACAATGTATCTGCTTTCTGATGGGTCTGTTCATCACCAGAACTGAGATCAGATTCTTTGTTTCTCATGCTGTTTGGCTCACCTGCTCAGTGGACATTGTGATCTGAGACCCTTGTGTACAGAGCAGGAATCAGTTAATTCACATATTCTTTAATTTTCATTAGAATAAAACTCTGGACTGGTTCCCACCTAGGGGAGCCCGGAAAGAAAAGAGGAAAAAGTATAAAATTATGTAGCAATGCACCATGTTTATTTGGTTTCCCACGAATGTGTTGTCCCACGTCTGTCATAGGAATGACATTCCTGGTGGAACACGAGGTTGATGTCATTCCTGTTGTGTGAGAAACCACAAGCGGATGTAGAGCGCTTGGCTTTTGATTTGGAATACCGAAGCTGGATCGAAGTTTGGGGCTGCCATGGGTCTCAAATGGGAGCTGAAGCCTCGGCTTGAAGTCCTAGATGTGGATACCTGGCGGCTGAGGTAGTTGCCTTATAGGGTCTGGTGCATATAGCATGTAGAATGTCTGTTTAGGATTTGAAGGAGTCCGTCAGTACACTGCAGGATTGCAATCACTACTGTAGCCATTCATGTAGTTATTAGTCATATGTCATATATGTTAATGTGCCATCTTTGCATATGGGTGAAGGATGTTCTGTGGGACTAAACAAGCCAGACAGGGAGGGTGTAGAAGTCAGTGCAATGATTCTGTTTATGAGGAGGATGAGTGATCTGTGTGCAAGTTCCTGTTGGCTCCCTCGTGTGGCAGTGGCACCTAACCTAACCTAACCTACCCTACCCTACCCTAACCCATCCTAAATTAGGCTGAAAGTAATTTTTCAGAAAACCTCCAATAAAAAAAATATATATATATGGCTGAAAGCAGTGCTTTAAATGGGGCGGTACTGTCCGGTACGGAATGCCGGCACTTTTTTATTTTGAGACGGAGAGTACCGGCACTTCTCAAGAGAGACGTAATACTTTTAATTTGGGAGTACTGATACTTCTCAGAAACAAGCAGGTACTCTGTTACAGAGTACCTGCACTTCTATTTTTCCATTTCAAGCACTGGCTGAAAGATTGGTCATCAACTGGAAGAAACATTAATTCAACTCAAAATACAAATCACCCCAGTCACTCCCAGTGAAAGCCAGGATCAAGATTTAAGCTCTGTGTACCAAAGACGTACTAGAACAAGGCCCCAGAGTAAATGAGTAAATGCAGAAGTGGAACATTCAGTACATTTCCAGCCAGGTACCTCTAATCAGAAAATGGCAAGACCATGCACGAACGGGACAGAACATTTTTTAGAATGCCCTTACTTCAGCTATAAGGGGATAGACAAATTAACCCCCAGGAAATTTTTAATAACAGATTTTAGACAATCATGTGACTGTGGCCCAATATGGACAAAGAGAGCAGTGAGTCAAATGTCCAGATCCGTCCGTGTGCAGACTTAGGGGCATATTTACAAGCCCCTTGCACCACCGGAGCGTCACTTTTTTTGATGCTCCGTGGTCGCAGTGTGCTGGCCCATATTTACGAGGCCATGCAAAGCCGCTCTGCGTAGCTTTTCATGGTCTTGTAAATATGGCCCCCTTTTATGCATTACTTTGCGTGAAAGGGGTGTTCCATGGGTGTTGCTGTGGGTGTACTCATGGATTCTGATGCATTCCCAGATTTACAAGGTTTCGTAAACCCGGGAATGCGTCAGATTCTAACGCCTCTCCAGGGGAGGCGTACAAGTGGTGCAACAAGAAGAAATACCTTTACTTCTCCTTGTTTTTTCCTTTCCTCTGCAGCACACATAGAAGGAGGAAAACACCATCAATGCTTGTTGTTGTGGAGGAAGGTGTCCCTTCCTGCACAAAAACAATCATCCCTGCAACGCAGGCACGCTTGCACCATGGTGCAAGGGTGCCTGCGTTGATGCTAGGCAGCCTATTGTTCGCCAGGACAGAGGAAAGAACAGGGATGCATCGTATTGTCGTAAATACGATGCATCCTTGCACTTTCCTAATGACGCAGCTCAGCGCAGCATGATAGCTTGCAGCACCGCGCTTCATCATTATCTTATAAAAATGCCCCTCGGACCCATATTTACTAAGGCTTTGCGCTGACGAAAAGCCACACAAAGACTTGCTAGGGTATTTACTTTCCAGCGCAAATGATTTTTTTGTAAGTAGAGTTTGGTTCTTCTGTGCACTGTTTTGTGTCACTTTGCGACATGGGGCACAGCACACATCCAGTGCGCGGGATTTGTCTATGTTTGTCAAGGCATAGGAATTTATACTGGAAGGGTATGCTTTCAGTACAAATCCTCTGCTAGGCAGTGCACTCTGACCTCTGTGAGGCAGTGCACCACACATGGCAGCCTTTTAGAGTACCAGCGCAGGGGATGACGGCAGCAGCAACATAGCTTAGGAGATAAAACACTGTGGGTCTTATTTATGGGCTTTTGCCATAGGGCAGCGCGGCAGGCCTCCCTGCTGCGCTGCCCTAAGGTTCTGACGCATACCCAGGTTTACGATGCCTCGTAAATCTGGGAATGTGTCAAGTTCCATGGGTGTTGCGTGGGAACACCCACAGCACCACCCATGGAACGCCTCTTTCAAGCAGTTTCCTGCGTGAAAGGGGCACATATTTATAAGGCCATGAAAAGCCACGTAAAGTGGCTTTAAGTGGCCTTATAAATATGCGGTGGCACATTGCGCCACCAAAACGTTAAAAAAGTGACGTTCCGGGGGCGCAAAAATGCCGGGCCTCATAAATGAGGCCCCGTGTTTTCCGTCATTTGCAAGGCAGCATAGAAAATTTGGTTGCTGCGCTGCATTTTCTGCAAAATTAGTAATTCTACCTCTTGGTCTTCTTACTATTTAAAATTTCTATTACTCCACGACTACTAACAACTGTCCTTGAACAGATTACCAGTTCTGGATGTCCCAACATCTCCATGAGCTACTTACATCAGAACTAGCAATAACCCTCCTTGATACATCCACACCTCTCTTTTATGCAAATGTATGTATAGTATTCTGAGGTGGCCAAGAGGCAGAAGCTGGAATAATGTAAACACTTTTAACAAATAAATAAATATAGGATACAATAATAGCATGTTACAAGTTCACGTCTATTTTTACAGTAAAGCAAAGTGAGCAAACAAATTCAAAGTTATTCTTAAATATGATTGGGGTCCTTTTCGGATGGTATTGCTCCCTGTTTATGCCTACTGTTGTTGACTGTAATTGCTTGTTTTGATCATTTTGGATTACCAATGTCGTGCATGGAGCAAACATGTTTTCCACTGTTAAATACCAGTGCAGGATTCAGAGCTTACTGAGAAGCATGATTCATTGTTAGTGGGCAGGAGCTCTTAAAATCTCTGAGTTATAATTATCTTCTGTAACTGCTCTTATCCTGGGAATGAAACATGATAAATGTGCAACAACAGCTGGGTAAACATTTTTATCACATGTTTGGTGAAAAGTAAACTTTTTAACAATATGTAAGCAATAGTACAGGACAATGGCTGCATTCATTGATATTAATCCATATTCCTGCACTAGTATGATGAATACCTGGGAACTGAAGTCATTCCTCTAACACTCTGACTGGAGTACATTTGTACAGTAGTAAAATAAATGGAAGTCATGTGTTAACCCTTTAAGCAAGCAGACATAATTTCCTTAAACAAAATCAGAAACTGTGCATATCGCTTGGAGGTTCTTTTACACTTTATTTGTATATCTTATCTTGAGATATTACGAGAGGGCAGCACAGGTATAATATCCCTCCTTAGGACTGCCTTGGAGTAATGTGCATCAAAGTATAACATCATATAGGTATGAGGAGAGAGGATGGAATGGCTCTTGATCTGCTTTGACACAACAGCATAAAATGGTTTAACTGTGTAATTTTCCTTAAAAAAAACTTTATAAAAATGTGCAACCTCTGTTTGACATACATGATTTTTCAAATGTTCCGTTTTTATTATTAAGAATTATTTGTATTGTTAAAAGCACTGTGCTTTGCTTTCTAGCACTGCAGTCAGGAGTTGAACAAGCACTAGGTGGCACCGGATTGTCTTGCCCTACTCAGGGGCCACTTACCTCTGTGTACCCTTCACTGGCTGCAATTATACTTTGTAGCACTAACTCATTGCTCACTGCAGAGATGTCCCAATAATCACTAATGGGTGCTCCAGTGAATTGCCGCTGTACTGGCTAAGATGCATTCTAGTATAGCTTTTTAATGGGCTAATAAGTGTTCGGAATGTACTTAGCTGGGAGAAAACACAAGAGCCTCGTTGAGAGGAGTACAGTAAAGGGACATCCACCGAAAAAGAAACATGTCCCATTGACTCTCCTCTTTTTTCCCCCACCTCCTCCTCATTTAGAATGTGACTGAATGTAAAGCTCCCGAGGGCAGAGCCCTAAAGAGCGGTGCCATCTGGAACCCACTTTGTGAGACCCAGTGAATGTATGAATGCCCTCAGAGGGTCTACCCAACTTAGGAAGGCCCATGCAATGCCATTTCCACCAGTGTCCTTTTTATCCACTGCTGTTTCAGACAGAGACATCTTTAAAAAATCTATCTTACTCTAGCAAAAATCTTCCCAGCACATGGAGACATTATTTGTGTTCTTCCTGAAGATGGAAACTCCACTTTTGCCGTCTAAATTCAGTATTAACATAAGTGATGACATGCCGCCATGTCATGGCGGATCAGTCAACATGCATCAGATTTCTCCCAAAGTGTTTCCGCCATGTACACGGGGGAGTTTCAGGGGGAAATGTCTGCAAAGACATGAGACATCTTTACATTTTGCCTAAGTTTAAATGAGACCCAAAGTCATCAACAAATCCTCTTTTTGGCAACTTCTCTGAGGGGTTTAAGGGATAAGTGTAACTTACTTCCAACAGTTCCTGAATCAAGGTAGTAAAGATGCCAAAGTAAGTCCGATTCTCTCAAATGGAATGCAGACGGAACAGAAGTTTGACCTAACTCAGTGCGAAGTTGGCTGAGAGAAAAGCATTAAACACATTTCAGCTGTTTAGTCTCTTGAAGTGTCTCCCATGAACTCGTTCTGCCCTCTTGTCTGATCAAGGACACATAAGAGGAATGCATTAGAAAGGGAAGCGCTTGAACATCTGCGACTGGAAGGTCGTTTGAAACTGTAAACAACTGTAATTTAGAAACAGAAACAGCTTCAGAGTCTTTATTTTTTTTTTAATTACAAAAAGTAGTTTTGTCACGGCGCTCTGAGGCTGTATCACAGCCCACTCACTGCCAGAAGCTGTGCCAGTCCAGGTGCAATCGGTGCTACTGTTTTGCGAGGGAAACAGCTGTCGCTGGTAATGGTGTGGGGGCATTTGTGAGGAGTAAGTAATGCTGATTGCAGGGGCAGCTGGCACGGATCGGGGGGTGGTGGGGGAGGAGGGGTGTGGAGTAAAGAAAAAAAATCACTTACCTCTTTGGCTGGCAGGGTCTCTCCTCCGCTTTACTTCTGACGAGTCCCGGAACGGAAGCAGGAAGCATACAGGCTCCCCTAAGCCAATCACGACGCTGCTGTCCCCATGACAGCAGCATCGTGATTAGTCTGAGCGCCGCGGTTCGGTGCTCAGGTGGGGACTACGAGCCTGTGCATGTTCTCCAGCCAGGCTGTAATACAGTCTGGCTGGAGCATGCAAAGTGCGCGAGTGCCTGTTTGGCTGGCCCAAGACGGCCAGCCAAACCGTCATGCGCACTTACACAGTGCCCCAACTACTCCTCCCCCTGCTCTATGAGCAGCATAGCCCCGCCAGGACCTGCAAAAATGCTTCATCAGGCAAAAATAAAATGATAATAACATTGTGTTATTGTCCTTTTATTTCTCCTTTCTTGCATTGCTGAAAGCAGTGGGGGACGCTCCTCCGTCTTAGTGGAGGAGCCGCCGCTGACCGATTGGCTGGAGGTAGCCTCTCTGCCACCAACCAAGGCTCATGGCAAAGAAAATATTCTATGAAAGATGTTTATAGACGTGGGCACTACTACAAAGGCACCCTTTGCTTTATGGTCAACCTGCGTATAAATCCTCTTGCAGAAACGGATCGTGCCTCAGAGGCTCCTTTGCTTGACTCATGGTTCACAGAGTTTCAGAGAGCCACTGAGAGCGTCACTGAAAGAGACACGTTCTAAAAAAGGTCCTGAAATGACTTCTGTACTACCACACAGGTGCAGGCTCAGGATTCCGGTTGTATTCTCAAATTCACAGATTCTGCTGACAACCATCTATCTTTCATGGAGCCCTTAAGGGTAGAAGTCTGAGCTCAGTTACAGCAACCCCCAAAATGAACAGACCTGTGCCCATCCTTCATGTTGAATGAACAGACTCTTGCCCATCCTTCATGTTGAATGAACAGACTCTTGCCCATCCTTCCTCTTGAATGAACAGACTCTTGCCCATCCTTCATGTTGAATGAACACACTCTTCTTGCCCATCCTTCGTGTTGAATGAACAGACTCTTGACCATCCTTCATGTTGAATGTACATACTCTTGCCCATCCTTCCTCTTGAATGAACAGACTCTTGCCCAGCCCTTGTTTTGAATGAACAGACTTTTCCCCATCCTTCATATTGAATGAACAGATTCTTGCCCATCCTTCATGTTGAATGAACAGACTCTTGCCCATCCTTCGTGTGAATGAACAGACTCTTGCCCATCCTTCATGTTGAATGAACAGACTCTTTCCCATCCTTCTTCTTGAATGAACAGACTCTTGCCCATCCCTCATATTGAATGAACAGACTCTTGCCCATCCTTCGTATTGAATGAACAGACTCTTGCCCATCCCTGGCGTTGAATGAACAGACTCTTGCCCATCCCTCGTGTTGAATGAACAGACTCTTGCCCATCCTTCGTGTTGAATGAACAGACTCTTGCCCATCCTTCGTGTTGAATGAACAGACTCTTCTTGCCCATCCTTCGTGTTGAATGAACAGACTCTTGCCCATCCTTCGTGTTGAATGAACAGACTCTTGCCCATCCTTCATGTTGAATGAACAGACTCTTGCCCATCCTTCGTCTTGAATGAACAGACTCTTGCCCATCCCTCGTGTTGAATGAACAGACTCTTACCCATCCTTCGTGTTGAATGAGCAGACTCTTGCCCATCCTTCGTATTGAATGAACAGACTCTTGCCCATCCCTCATCTTGAGTGAACAGACACTTGCCCATCCTTCATGTTGAATGAACAGACTCTTTCCCATCCTTTGTCTTGAATGAACAGACTCTTGCCCATCCTTTGTCTTGAATGAACAGACACTTACCCATCCTTCGTGTTGAATGAACAGACTCTTGCCCATCCTTCGTTTTTGAATGAACAGACTCTTGCCCATCCCTCGTGTTGAATGAACAGACTCTTCCCCATCCTTCATGTTGAATGAACAGACTCTTGCCCATCCTTCATGTTGAATGAACAGACTCTTGCCCATCCTTCGTGTTGAATGAACAGACTCTTGCCCATCCCTTATGTTGAATGAACAGACTCATGCCCATCCTTCGTGTTGAATGAACAGACTCTTACTCATCCTTTGTGTTGAATGAACAGACTCTTCTTGCCCATCCTTCATGTTAATGAACAGACTCTTGCCCATCCTTCGTGTTGCATGAAAAGACTCTTGCCCATCCTTCGTGTTGAATGAACAGACTCTTGCCCATCATTCGTCCTGAATGAACAGACTCTAGCCCATCCTTCATGTTGAATGAACAGACTCTTGCCCATCCTTCGTGTTGAATGAACAGACTCTTGCCCATCCTTCATGTTGAATGAACAGACTCTTGCCCATCCTTCGTCTTGAATGAACAGACTCTTGCCCATCCTTCGTGTTGAATGAACAGACTCTTGCCCATCCTTCATGTTGAATGAACAGACTCTTGCCCATCATTCGTCCTGAATGAACAGACTCCAACCCATCCTTCATGTTGAATGAACAGACTCTTGCCCATCCTTCATATTGAATGAACAGACTCTTGCCCATCCCTCGTCTTGAGTGAACAGACTCTTGCCCATCCTTTATGTTGAATGAACAGACTCTTTCCCATCCTTTGTCTTGAATGAACAGACTCTTGCCCATCCTTTGTCTTGAATGAACAGACACTTACCCATCCTTCGTGTTGAATGGACAGACTCTTGCCCATCCTTCGTTTTTGAATGAACAGACTCTTGCCCATCCCTCGTGTTGAATGAACAGACTCTTGCCCATCCTTCATGTTGAATGAACAGACTCTTCCCCATCCTTCATGTTGAATGAAAAGACTCTTGCCCATCCTTCATGTTGAATGAACAGACTCTTGCCCATCCTTCGTGTTGAATGAACAAACTCTTGCCCATCCCTCATGTTGAATGAACAGACTCATGCCCATCCTTCGTGTTGAATGAACAGACTCTTACTCATCCTTTGTGGTGAATGAACAGACTCTTCTTGCCCATCCTTCATGTTGAATGAACAGACTCTTCCCCATCCTTCATGTTGAATGAACAGACTCTTGCCCATCCTTCATGTTGAATGAACAGACTCTTGCCCATCCTTCGTGTTGAATGAACAGACTCTTGCCCATCCCTCATGTTGAATGAACAGACTCTTGCCCATCATTCCTCCTGAATGAACAGACTCTAGCCCATCCTTCATGTTGAATGAACAGACTCTTGCCCATCCTTCGTATTGAATGAACAGACTCTTGTCCATCCCTCGTCTTGAGTGAACAGACTCTTGCCCATCCTTTATGTTGAATGAACAGACTCTTTCCCATCCTTCGTCTTGAATGAACAGACTCTTGCCCATCCCTCGTGTTGAATGAACAGACTCTTGTCCATCCTTTGTGTTGATTGAGCAGACTCTTGCCCATCCTTCGTATTGAATGAACAGACTCTTGCCCATCCCTCGTCTTGAGTGAACAGACTCTTGCCCATCCTTCATGTTGAATGAACAGACTCTTTCCCATCCTTTGTCTTGAATGAACAGATTCTTGCCCATCCTTTGTCTTGAATGAACAGACACTTACCCATCCTTCGTGTTGAATGAACAGACTCTTGCCCATCCTTCGTTTTTGAATGAACAGACTCTTGCCCATCCCTCCTGTTGAATGAACAGACTCTTGCCCATCCTTCATGTTGAATGAACAGACTCTTCCCCATCCTTCGTGTTGAATGAACAGACTCTTGCCCATACTTCATGTTGAATGAACAGACTCTTGCCCATCCTTCGTGTTGAATGAACAGACTCTTGCCCATCCCTCATGTTGAATGAACAGACTCATGCCCATCCTTCGTGTTGAATGAACAGACTCTTACTCATCCTTTCTGTTGAATGAACAGACTCTTCTTGCCCATCCTTCATGTTGAATGAACAGACTCTTGCCCATCCTTCGTGTTGAATGAACAGACTCTTGCCCAGCCCTTGTGTTGAATGAACAGACTTTTCCCCATCCTTCATGTTGAATGAACAGATTCTTGCCCATCCTTCATGTTGAATTAACAGACTCTTGCCCATCCTTCAGTGTTGAATGAACAGACTCTTGCTCATCCTTCATGTTGAATGAACAGACTCTTTCCCATCCTTCGTCTTGAATGAACAGACTCTTGCCCATCCCTCATATTGAATGAACAGACTCTTGCCCATCCTTCGTGTTGAATGAACAGACTCTTGCCCATCCCTGGCGTTGAATGAACAGACTCTTGCCCATCCTTCGTGTTGAATGAACAGACTCTTGCCCATCCTTCGTGTTGAATGAACAGACTCTTGCCCATCCTGCGTGTTGAATGAACAGACTCTTGCCCATCCTTCGTGTTGAATGAGCAGACTCTTCCCCATCCTTCGTATTGAATGAACAGACTCTTGCCCATCCCTCGTCTTGAGTGAACAGACTCTTGCCCATCCTTCATGTTGAATGAACAGACTCTTTCCCATCCTTTGTCTTGAATGAACAGACTCTTGCCCATCCTTTGTCTTGAATGAACAGGCACTTACCCATCCTTCGTGTTGAATGAACAGACTCTTGCCCATCCTTTGTTTTTGAATGAACAGACTCTTGCCCATCCCTCATGTTGAATGAACAGACTCTTGCCCATCATTCGTCCTGAATGAACAGACTCTAGCCCATCCTTCATGTTGAATGAACAGACTCTTGCCCATCCTTCGTATTGAATGAACAGACTCTTGCCCATCCCTCGTCTTGAGTGAACAGACTCTTGCCCATCCTTTATGTTGAATGAACAGACTCTTTCCCATCCTTCGTCTTGAATGAACAGACTCTTGCCCATCCCTCGTGTTGAATGAACAGACTCTTGCCCATCCTTTGTGTTGATTGAGCAAACTCTTGCCCATCCTTCGTATTGAATGAACAGACTCTTGCCCATCCCTCGTCTTGAGTGAACAGACTCTTGCCCATCCTTCATGTTGAATGAACAGACTCTTTCCCATCCTTTGTCTTGAATGAACAGATTCTTGCCCATCCTTTGTCTTGAATGAACAGACACTTACCCATCCTTCGTGTTGAATGAACAGACTCTTGCCCATCCTTCGTTTTTGAATGAACAGACTCTTGCCCATCCCTCCTGTTGAATGAACAGACTCTTGCCCATCCTTCATGTTGAATGAACAGACTCTTCCCCATCCTTCGTGTTGAATGAACAGACTCTTGCCCATACTTCATGTTGAATGAACAGACTCTTGCCCATCCTTCGTGTTGAATGAACAGAAACTTGCCCATCCCTCATGTTGAATGAACAGACTCATGCCCATCCTTCGTGTTGAATGAACAGACTCTTACTCATCCTTTCTGTTGAATGAACAGACTCTTCTTGCCCATCCTTCATGTTGAATGAACAGACTCTTGCCCATCCTTCGTGTTGAATGAACAGACTCTTGCCCAGCCCTTGTGTTGAATGAACAGACTTTTCCCCATCCTTCATGTTGAATGAACAGATTCTTGCCCATCCTTCATGTTGAATTAACAGACTCTTGCCCATCCTTCGTGTTGAATGAACAGACTCTTGCCCATCCTTCATGTTGAATGAACAGACTCTTTCCCATCCTTCGTCTTGAATGAACAGACTCTTGCCCATCCCTCATATTGAATGAACAGACTCTTGCCCATCCTTCGTGTTGAATGAACAGACTCTTGCCCATCCCTGGCGTTGAATGAACAGACTCTTGCCCATCCTTCGTGTTGAATGAACAGACTCTTGCCCATCCTTCGTGTTGAATGAACAGACTCTTGCCCATCCTTCGTGTTGAATGAGCAGACTATTGCCCATCCTTCGTATTGAATGAACAGACTCTTGCCCATCCCTCGTCTTGAGTGAACAGACTCTTGCCCATCCTTCATGTTGAATGAACAGACTCTTTCCCATCCTTTGTCTTGAATGAACAGACTCTTGCCCATCCTTTGTCTTGAATGAACAGGCACTTACCCATCCTTCGTGTTGAATGAACAGACTCTTGCCCATCCTTCGTTTTTGAATAAACAGACTCTTGCCCATCCCTCGTGTTGAATGAACAGACTCTTGCCCATCCTTCATGTTGAATGAACAGACTCTTCCCCATCCTTCATGTTGAATGAACAGACTCTTGCCCATCCTTCATGTTGAATGAACAGACTCTTGCCCATCCTTCGTATTGAATGAACAGACTCTTGCCCATCCCTCATGTTGAATGAACAGACTCATGCCCATCCTTCATGTTGAATGAACAGACTCTTACTCGTCCTTTGTGTTGAATGAACAGACTCTTCTTGCCCATCCTTCATGTTAATGAACAGACTCTTGCCCATCCTTCGTGTTGCATGAAAAGACTCTTGCCCATCCCTCGTGTTGAATGAACAGACTCTTACCCATCATTCGTCCTGAATGAACAGACTCTAGCCCATCCTTCATGTTGAATGAACAGACTCTTACCCATCCTTCGTGTTGAATGAACAGACTCTTGCCCATCATTCGTCCTGAATGAACAGACTCCAACCCATCCTTCATGTTGAATGAACAGACTCTTGCCCATCCTTCGTATTGAATGAACAGACTCTTGCCCATCCCTCGTCTTGAGTGAACAGACTCTTGCCCATCCTTCATGTTGGATGAACAGACTCTTTCCCATCCTTTGTCTTGAATGAACAGACTCTTGCCCATCCTTTGTCTTGAATGAACAGACACTTACCCATCCTTCGTGTTGAATGGACAGACTCTTGCCCATCCTTCGTTTTTGAATGAACAGACTCTTGCCCATCCCTCTTGTTGAATGAACAGACTCTTGCCCATCCTTCATGTTGAATGAACAAACTCTTCCCCATCCTTCATGTTGAATGAACAGACTCTTGCCCATCCTTCATGTTGAATGAACAGACTCTTGCCCATCCTTCGTTTTGAATGAACAGACTCTTGCCCATCCTTCATGTTGAATGAACAAACTCTTCCCCATCCTTCATGTTGAATGAACAGATTCTTGCCCATCCTTCATGTTGAATGAACAGACTCTTGCCCATCCTTCGTTTTGAATGAACAGACTCTTGCCCATCCCTCATGTTGAATGAACAGACTCATGCCCATCCTTCATGTTGAATGAACAGACTCTTACTCATCCTTTGTGTTGAATGAACAGACTCTTCTTGCCCATCCTTCATGTTGAATGAACAGACTCTTCCCCATCCTTCATGTTGAATGAACAGACTCTTGCCCATCCTTCGTGTTGAATGAACAGACTCTTGCCCATCCCTCATGTTGAATGAACAGACTCTTGCCCATCATTCGTCCTGAATGAACAGACTCTAGCCCATCCTTCATGTTGAATGAACAGACCCTTGCCCATCCTTCGTATTGAATGAACAGACTCTTGCCCATCCCTCGTCTTGAGTGAACAGACTCTTGCCCATCCTTCATATTGAATGAACAGACTCTTTCCCATCCTTTGTCTTGAATGAACAGACTCTTGCCCATCCTTTGTCTTGAATGAACAGACACTTACCCATCCTTCGTGTTGAATGAACAGACTCTTGCCCATCCTTCGTTTTTGAATGAACAGACTCTTGCCCATCCCTCGTGTTGAATGAACAGACTCTTGCCCATCCTTCATGTTGAATGAACAGACTCTTCCCCATCCTTCATGTTGAATGAACAGACTCTTGCCCATCCTTCATGTTGAATGAACAGACTCTTGCCCATCCCTCATGTTGAATGAACAGACTCATGCCCATCCTTCGTGTTGAATGAACAGACTCTTACTCATCCTTTGTGTTGAATGAACAGACTCTTCTTGCCCATCCTTCATGTTGAATGAACAGACTCTTCCCCATCCTTCATGTTGAATGAACAGACTCTTGCCCATCCTTCGTGTTGAATGAACAGACTCTTGCCCATCCCTCATGTTGAATGAACAGACTCTTGCCCATCACTCGTCCTGAATGAACAGACTCTAGCCCATCCTTCATGTTGAATGAACAGACTCTTGCCCATCCTTCATGTTGAATGAACAGACTCTTGCCCATCCTTCGTGTTGAATGAACAGACTCTTACTCATCCTTTGTGTTGAATGAACAGACTCTTCTTGCCCATCCTTCATGTTAATGAACAGACTCTTGCCCATCCTTCGTGTTGCATGAAAAGACTCTTGCCCATCCCTCGTTTTGAATGAACAGACTCTTGCCCATCATTCTTCAGGAATGAACAGACTCTAGCCCATCCTTCATGTTGAATGAACAGACTCTTGCCCATCCTTCGTGTTGAATGAACAGACTCTTGAATGAACAGACTCTTGCCCATCCTTCTTGTTGAATGAACAGACTCTTACTCATCCTATGTGTTGAATGAACAGACTCTTCTTGCCCATCCTTCGTGTTAATGAACAGACTCTTGCCCATCCTTCGAGTTGCATGAAAAGACTCTTGCCCATCCTTCTGGTTGAATGAACAGACTCTTGCCCATCCCTCATGTTGAATGAATATACTCTTGCCCATCCTTTGTCTTGAATGAACATACTCTTGCCCATCCTTCGCGTTAAAAAGGCAAAGTCTAAGTCCCTGATTATAAGTGGGTCAGTGTTTTCCAACCCCTGTGCGAACCCCTGTTTGTGCAGGGGTCGGAAATTCGAGTTGGGTGGTATTGAAAGCACCTGATAATTATCAGGTGCATCAAATACCTCACCCACGTTACATTTCATCAGGACAAACCTGTTGGAATTTAACAAAGGAGAAGTGTGCGGTATCTACCATACCATGCAGAGTTTGGTGCATTAAGCATCAAAATCCACATTAGTCTCAAAAACATGGAATAGGTGCTATTTATAGCACCCGGTAAATAACGAACCCCATGGTATTGTTATTTATAAGGTTCAATAAATATCATCTATACTTGAAACACATGCCTAAAGGCTTTCTTTAGCGTATTCCACAGTCCTTTTATGTGAGGACTACATACTCTATGGGAGCAGGAAACCGAGGACACCTCTCTCTTGCTGCAGGATACTAACATCAATATTGCACAGAAACTGGCCCATCTGTCAGCAACATTTGACTGTATCATATAGTTCATCGCTCATAGCAAACATTAAAGCATAGAATATGGAACCTTGCCAACACAAAGACAACCAGGCAAGTTACTTTGCTCTGAAGGATGTAACACATCCCCCATAATTAAAAACAGGACATGGCAGAAAACTAAACATAACAAAACAATATCCAAACCTAGAAACCTAGAAACCTATACGTGTATGCGATGGCGAAAAGAAAACTAAAAAAAACAACAAGAACTTTCTCGAAACAAGAAATTATGACTGGGAATTTCTTTTTCTGATCTTGCTCACCTTATATGCCGATGTCTGCCTTGCCCTGTACTTTACTCAATTACCACTAGCCCTGCCAGAAACAAACATATTAATTCTCTGAAAATGTTTGACATTGGCTACTCTTTCTACATTCCACTATTGCCCATTCTCTCGGCATATTGCATTGCCTTTATCTTCGCTCACCCTTACTTCTCGACCAAAGGGATGTAGCCATATTTCACTATCCCAGGAACATTTTTCGTGACCACATCCCTTTCTTGACTTTATCTCCCCTACACATTCCTTTTTCTGTTGTACCTTAATATCCTCTTTTCCTGGCAACACAGCACCCTTTTCTTAAAAACAACCCCATGCCTCCCTTTGGCACCCTTCGCTAAATTCAGCCATCCTGGGGCCAATAACGTTTCCCAAGCACGTCAAAAGCAAGAATATTTGATGGAAGTCATAAATCTAGGTTACCAAGAAATGCAAATGCAGCATTCCATGTGTATAGTGTCTCGACACGATGCGTCCTCCTCATCACAGAAAGAGTGGTCTTGTGTACTAACATTTTATCCTGTAAATATTCTAGATATATTGTATGCTGGTGCACACAATATAAACAGAACAAAAGCTAAATAATTGTGCTTAAATTGCACAATTGTTCACCAAGTGTTGTGATGTACAGAAGGGAAATAGCCAAATAGCTTGTAAACTATTTTAAGCCATACTATGATAAAAACTAATTCAACTGTGTCCAGTGTGTTTTAGAATACACCATTTGCCACTGATTGTTCCAAAAACTGCAACATGAAATTTCATTCACTGCCCAGGTCTACCCGCCCAAGTTTGTATAAAAACGCAACATTTAAAAATGAAGGGAGTCACCATGAGTAATTCTGACTCAGGCTCTGCAGATGACTCCTAGCCCCCTGTTCAAAATGGTAGCAACCCCCCGCCCCACCCTCACCAAAAATATGAGTCTGGTTACGCCCCTGCCAACAAGTCCCTGCACAAACTGCTTTTTAGTGTTCACACGTGTCTATGACCTCCTCATCCGCCCTATTTATCTTGCAAAGATTGCCTTCCTTAAAAACCTGGGTACTATCTCAAAACCAACATTACCTCACTGCCCTTAAACCACACTGCATCTTATTACGAATCTGGTAATTTTCCCTTCTGTCTACCAGCAGCCGTTGCCTGACTCCTAGGTCCAAAATGAATAACTATACTGTTGGGGTGCTTCAGTCAGAACCTCAAACCTCAGGTCACTCTTTCTTTAATGAGCTACAAACGCAATAGCTTCCTAAAGCATTATGCTACCTGGGTCTAGCTAACACATGCTTCACATGTACTCCCACTGTATGAAGGCTGAAAAAAACAGTATTAAATATACAAAAATAAATACCAGTGGCACTTGAAAAACTGAATGTAATGTTCAAATCAGCATCCTTAACTTTGGATCTCTGAAGTAAAAGCAATGACTTCTCTTTTCGTAAAACAAGTAAATTGGGCATCGTAGGATTAATGGAAAGTGATGTGTTTGGAACGTGAAAGTAGTCTCAAACTGTCATCATTAGTTTTCCCTAATCATATCAAGATAATGTGACCGATATTTTGTATAGGACTGTGCTTGAGGGTCTGAACAATTATAATGTAACTAATGTTTTCAATTTAAATGAAAAAGGAAGTGCTAGTTCTTCATAAATTAAGAGATAACAAGTCCATCATTATCAAGAACCCGGACAAAGAAGGTAATACTGTTCTGAATTTTGCAGATTATAGTCATGAGACAATTAAATAATTGAGTGAGGATAAGAGCTAGCAGAAAGTAAGTATAAACAGGCTTTCTAAAGTTAGCCAACAAATAGATGGCATTCCCGAACATGGAAACATTCAGAAATAATATTGAAGGAAGAGTATAGACTTAAATATGAAATTTCCTTGAACTCCACTATTTCAATTCTTACTTAAAATACAAACGTCTGGTAGCTTTTCACCTTGTAGACCAGTCGTGGCAGGTATTGGATCACTAATGGGACAAGTGTCAGAGTACTTAGTATATTTATTTGTCCTACCTTCAAATATTATAGACACTATTAGAAATTGGGTGTCTAGTTGGAAGAGGTATGCACCCTGTTCAAGTAGGGACCACAATCCTATTCAGGTAAGCTTGATGCACAGTAAAAGATAACCTGTGCTCACCCTCTAGTAGCTTGGCACAGAGCAGTCAGGCTTATCTAAAGAGGCAATGTGTAAAGTATTTGTGCAACACCCGCACACAGTAACACAATGAAAACACCACAAAAATACTCCAGACAGGTTTAGATAAATAAACAATAATTGTTTGAGGAAAACAAAACCAAAATAACAAAAATCCAATAAGTAGAACCAGAGTTATTCATTTTTAAATATTAAATCAAAATCTAGCACTTGGAGTCAAATAGCGCTTAGGGGTTACTTGAGGTCGCGTTGGACCGGGGTAAATACAAAATTCAGGCCGACCGTGATATAGGATAGGCCGGCTACAAGACCCACGCAGGGCCTGCTGAAAAAGTACCTTGGATGGAGCAAGATTTGACATCGAAGATTCGATGTGTCGGTTCCGATACATGAAGTTGGGTAGATGCGTTGGTGCCAAGCCTCGCAGTCGGGTCCCGCGTTAGCATCAAACCCCTTTCAATGCAGGCGCGGTGTCGTTGTTGAACCTCACAGTCGGGTCCCACGTCGTTGTTGAACCCCTTATGATGCAGTCTCTGCATCATCGTCGAACCTCGTAGTTGGATCCCGCGTCGTCGTCGAGCCGTGCAGGGATGTACTCGAATCGGCATTGCGTCAGTGACGAAGGGCACTGTATCGGTTCTGATCGGCACAAAGTCATCACTGCGTCAATTTTGATGGTTCTGGACAGCAGAAATCACCTTTCAGGGGCCCAGGACTGGATTGGCACCACTTGGCAGGGCAGGACTCACAGATTGCAGAGTCCAGATGCTTTTGCAGAGTTGAAGGAAGTCTTTGAAGGCCATGAGATCTCAGAACAGGGGACAAGCCAGCAAGCCCTTGGAGTCACTCTGGGTTCAAGTGAGATGGGTCCAGTCCTTGTCCCCAGCAGGGCTGAGATCAGCAGGCAGCAGAGCAGCAAGCAAAGCAGAAAAGCAGTTCTTCCAGAACACCAGTCAAGCAGAGTGGCAATCCTTGTAGCACAGCAGTCCTTACTCCTGACAGAGCTCTTCACAGGTCCAGTAGTGTACTGTCTTGGTAGGGTTAGAGCCCCAGTACTTATACCCAAATGTGCCTTTGAAGTGGGGATGAGTTGAAAGCAGGCCCTTGAAATTCACAGATCCCCTTTCATCCCAGCCCTGTCAGCCAGGCTATCTGCAGGGGGTAATCAGCCCTTTGTGTGGGAAACAGGACACTGCCTATTCAGTGTCAGCTCCTCCTCTCTCTTCCTGCCAAGGAAGAGCTATCCGAATGTAGATGAGTTCTCTGTCACACCCACCCTTCCTGTGGTTGTGGCTGTCTAGAGGGAATGCACAAAAGTGTAGCTGTCACCCACCCCAGGCGTGTATTGGAGACAGGCTGCAGGCACACAGACCTAAGTTAAGAGCAGAGAAATGTCCACTTTCTAAAAGTGGCATTTCTAAAATAGTAATGTTAAACCCATTTTTACCACTAAAGAGGATTTCTCATTACTATTCCAAATATATGAAACATGATGCAGCTACTCTTCTCTATTCAGAAATTACAGCACAAAAGGTTTTTAAGGAATTCCCAATGTTAGCCTATGAGGGGGTAGGCCTCACAGTAGTGAACAACACATCTGGGTGCTTGTCAATACTAGGTCATGCAAAACTTAAGAGTACATGTCCTACCTTTTACCTACACAGCACCATGACATTAGGGCTACCTAAGGCCTACCTAAGGTGTGACTTATGTGTAATAAAAGGGGAGTTTAAGGCTTGGCAAGTGGTTCTAAATGCCAAGTCGAAGTGGCAGTAAACGGCACATACAGCCCTTGCAATGGCAGGACTGAGACAGGTTTGAAAGGCTACTTATGTGGGTGGCACAAGTGCTGCTGGCCCACTAGCAGCATTTAGATTACATGCCCTGGGCATCTGGTATACCACTTTACAAGGGACTTATAAGTAAACAAAATATGACAGTCATGTATACATGAATGTCACCATGTTTAGGGGAGAAGCATGTGCACTTTAGCACTGGTTAGCAGTGGTAAAGTGCTCAGAGTCCTAAAGCCAACAAAAATATACAGCAAAAAGAGGGGGTAAGCAGGCAAAATGTTTGGGGGGGGAAGACCACCCTAAGGATGATAGGTCTAAAAGAAATTAAAGATTTTCTAACTCATTTATAGAACATTCAGTGGGACTCTTTGCATTTCCTATTAATGATGGATGTGAAGAGTCTGAATACTTGTAGTAGACATGATATAGCCTCATAAACTATGGACCACTTTTGGATATGAGATCACCCTGCTTTTTAAACATTCAAAGAATCTTTTGGCACTAGCACATTTTGTCCTACATATTAATAATTTGTTATGGATCAGGATGAGCTCTTTCAACCAATTTGTGGAACCACAAAGGGGTCCGGGTTCGATCACTCCTATTCAAACCATGGGGTCTGTTGGGACAGAAATGCCCCATGCATGATGTACAGTCATGAATCCTGACCTGCATATACCTGTGACAGTGTTTTTTAAATTTTTGGTCCTGCAACATACTGATCCCGTATGTGCCCATTAACCTAGGTTTGGTTCTTGACAATGCTCTATTCTGGACCATGTTCTGAACACGGATGGGTGCACCAAGTGCACCTTCATAGTGACAAAGGGCTTCCACCCCTGTTGAGGTTTCTTGCATGGAGCACAGTGTTGGCAGCGTATCTTGTTAATGAATTATAATGACAGGCCTTTTTACCTGAGGGACATAAATGTGCGCATATCACCCCATTCATCTAAAAAGTTCCTTTGTTCAAGATGAACCCGGTATCCTGAACGCTGATATCCCATGTGTTGTACATGTGCTCGAATTGATAGTGTGCCATGCACAAATGATACAGGTCTGTGGGTTCCATTTTGGAACCCCACGGCCTGGACCAGAGTACAAGATGGAGGAGAGGTTGTTTTTTCCAGACAGTACATATGTGTTGCTGTCATCTCCTAGATAGGATAGGGAGGACCAGATGTGCTATTGAGGGAAGAGGAGACAGGCTTTCCTTAGAACTGTCAGGGCTCTTCCTGATACATCGGGCTGTCAATGACTTTGACTGCAGCTGCCATTAGGTAGATGGCAAGGGGTACAGATTGAGGCCTGCAGTATCTGTTGTTAGAAAAAGGAGCCCTTTGTAGAGGTGCAGCTCCTAGTTTCTCTTTCTGATCTCTATGAGGAGGGGTTGTAAACAGCTGGGTGTACTCTGCTCTAACCTCTGTACGTCTGTGGTGAGCACTTCAACTGGAGACTGTCCTGCTGGCAGAGCATCCTTGCTGACAGAGGCCAGGCCTGGAAGGTGGCCTCACCAGGAAACATGAAAGGGGAACAGACCAAAACCGGTTCCAAGAAAGCTGGAATGAACATCTTCCCTCTGCTAGACTGATATAAAGATGGGAGCTAAAGACCCGTCATTGTTCGTTGTTGGGTACTCCGCAGAGTACTCAGGGAGTACTATGTAGGCAAGGGTTTGTGATGCACTGACTCCCTAAGGGGAGGGAAGATCACCTGTAGTCTGATCTGAAGGAGGAATTACTGGAATGTCCTAGGTGCCAAAATATCCTGCCTGTGAGTAATGGAAGTAAGCGCCAAGCCTACAGGAAGAGCAGATCATAGATGGAACTTTTGTAATTGACCCCGGCATAAGGTCCGTCTGACAGAGACTCGCCAAGCAAACACACCGAAGGACTGGTGGTACTAACGGATCAGACAGTGTGACCTATTTTCCCCATGGGTACCACCAGGCACCTGGAGCAGTGTGCGCATGTGGCAGACCTGACTGAAGCCGGGATAAGGACCTGCTGTTGGCCCATTTGCCCACACTGCAGGTGAACTGGGTATTAGCGTCTTGTTGAGTATACAGTTGAATTCTATGTTTTCTGTGTAATAAAGTACTTGTTTTTTTCTAGAAACAGAGGCACTGGCCTGGACATTGATATTGTTATGCTGCTGGGGAGATGGTATTGACTATTGCCCCTGAGTAAACCCCACACTAATATCCCTGAGAACCCTGTGAATGCTACTTCTGAAAGTCAAGTGAGAAATGAGTTGTACTTGGCCCAGTTTCCAGAGCCATAGTAGGGTAGACTCCAGGACAGCAGCGATAAAAAGGTTCAACCCCCACAGTTGTGGTTCAGTTGCCCCTGCCTAACCTGAGCCTCCTGAGTTGGGTCTGACAGGTGCTTATGCGACGGAGTGGCCGTTAGGTGAAGCAGCATCAATATCTTTTGAAACAGTCACATTTTAGACTAGTCATATAGAGAATGTGATTTTTTTTAAATTTCTTTATTGATTTTAAGCAGAGTTAACAGTATTCAAAAGAAAAAACATTGCAGTACCACTTATACTGTGGATAGTACATTTTGACCAGACAATCAGTATAGAAATGATCCGAGCCTCGCACATTAAAGGAGACAGGCTTGGCAGACTTGACCATCTTATTGACATCCTGCGTGTCCATGTGAGGGCATTTACATTACATTACGCTCGACCGCTCTGAACATCATTATCTGCCCGAGTGGGCTCTGTGGCGGAGTCAGGGAGGCTGGCTTGTTCCAGGAGATATGATTGGAGGGGGGTCCAAATGTCACGAGGGCGGGAGGAAGGCGGTAGAAGCTCGGCATAAGTGGTTAGTTGTTCTTGGCAATGGATTAGGTCATTCAGCCAGTCTTTGAATTTGGGTGCCCGTCCTCTGCCCCATCTGCAGGCGACTCGTCATTTCTCTAATAAAAGTGCCAGGGAGATGTATTTCCGCTGCGGGCGGCCAATGCTTCGGTGTATCCTAGTAAGACAACGAAGGGGTCTACAGGGACTTTGCGACCAGTCATTTTATCAAGCGCCCCAGTACCTCCGTCCAGTATCTACGGATGGGGGGACAATCCCAGGCTAAATGTCTGAAGTCTGCACCCTCCCTCCCACATCGGTCACAGCAGTCTGTGTCGCGGAGATGAAGGCGCATCAAGCGCGCAGGGGTATAGTAAAGGCGGTGTAAATACCTATAGTGGATGATGCGCAGCCGACTGCTAGCAGATATTTTTCCGGTTTGCTGACAGCAGAATGACCATTGGTCGTAAGTGATAGGGGATGCCAGTTCTTCTTCCCAGCGGGTCCTAGCCAGAGGGGGGTCGTGTATGCAGTTGTTTTGAGTGGTGCGATAGAGCGTTGAGATAGCATGTGCAGGGGAGTCTTTCTGTAGGAGAGTGTGCAGTGGGGATAGTATAGGAGGTTCCTGTGGAAAGCACGGGGTGAGGGCTTTGACATCCTGCTTCAGGTGGATGTAATAGAAGCGTTCTAGGGGGGTAGGCGTGGTATTTCCGAAGAAGTCCTCATTGGTGCGAAAAGTGCCATTTGAATACAGCTGACACCATGTCTGAATGGCAAGTCTGCGGAGGAGTTGAGCGCAGCCACCCTCCCGCGTAACCAGAAGGTCCAGTCGGCCTCGGAGAGGCAGTAAGGGGGAGTATAACGTAGTCATGTGGAGGCGGCGAGCAAGGTCGTGCCAAGTGCTGTTGGTGCAGTCTACATTGGAGGAGGCGAGACGCCGCGGGACAGCAGGGGCGCTTACATACGCGGAGCAGGGGGTCGGAGACATGTAGCTATCCTCGATTGCTAAGTGAGGCATGTATGGGGGGGTCCATCCAGTATACTGCAAAGTGGGCTTGGGCGCAGCTGAAATATAGCTCTAAGTCAGGGATCCCAAACCCTCCCGCCCTGAAGGGCCATGTAAGGGTGTCCCAGCGTAATCTGGCTTGTTTCTCACCCCAAACAAGGCGGATGAGTTGAGTTTTTAATGCTTGAAAGAAGTGTCTGCTGGGGGCGTAGGGGATGTTGATGAAGAGGTAGAGCAATTTTGGCAGGATTACCATCTTAATAAGTGAGGCTCTCCTGGCCATGGATATGGGCAGAGCGATCCACCCGGTGATTTTGTCAGTGAGCAGGTCTAGGACGCGCCCATAGTTTGCCGCCATCAAGGCAGGGCGATTGCGGGTGACGACTATCCCTAAGTATTTGATTGTGTCCTCACACCAGGTAAGGGGGTAGTCTGGGGTGAATTGTGGGGTGGCCTCGGTGAGTGGAAAGAGGACGAGCAGCCGCAATATGGGATTAAGGCTGTCTTCCGGGTTGCGCAGATAAAGGGTGAGGTCGTCGGCATACAGAGAGATCAATATCTGCCGTTCTGGGTAAATGAGAGCGTGTTCACGATAATGTTGGCGGACTTTAGCGGCCAGGGGTTCAATTGCAAGAGCGAAAAGGATAGGGGACAGTGGACATCCCTGCCTGGTGCCTCTGGCTACTGTGAAGTGAGAGGATCTGGTCCCGTTGATCAGGACACTGGCCCGAAGGCCTGTGTAAAGTAGATTGATCCATGCCAGAAAGGGGGAGGGAAGCCCATGCACTGAAGGACGAACGCCAAATAATCCCATTCAAGGGAGTCAAATGCCTTGGTGGCGTCAAGGAAGACAGCCACCGCATTCGTGTCAGGATCAATGTCTTGGAGGACAGCAAATAGGGTCCTAAGGTTGTGGGAGGTGCCTCTGCTGGGTATGAACCCCGACTGGTCCGGAAGGACCAGGGCCGTCATGAGGGGGCTAATACGATTCGCAATTAACTTAGCCAAGATTTTAGCGCCGACATTGATGAGGGAGATGGGCCTGTAGGAGTCACATTGCGTAGGCGATTTTCCCGGTTTGGGTAAGGAGATTATGAGCGCCTCACGCATGGATGGGGGAAGTATGCCTGTCTCTCTGGCCTCCTCGTATACATGCCGCAGAACAGGCATAAGTATGTGACGGTAAGTTTTATAGAATTCGGCCAGGAGGCCATCGGGCCGGGGGCCTTGCCAGATTGGAGCTGCAATATGGCGGCCACGATCTCCTCATCCTCGTGATGTGCCAGGAGGAATTCCCTCTGATTGTCCCCAAGCCAGGCAATTGCGATATCTTCAAAGAAGGGGGTGAAATCAACAGGATGTGTACTGTGTGAGGTGTATAGATTATCGTAAAATCGTTTAAAAGTAGCGGCTATTTCTGCAGTGTCTCTGTGTGTGTGCCCTTCCTCATCGGAAATCTCAAGGACAGTGTTGGAGAATCTGGGGGGGGGGCGAATCAGGGCCGCCAGAGCTTTGCCTGGTCTCTCGCCTTCTCCATAACGACGAGCTTGTAAATATTTCCCTCCGAATTTACATTCTCTGTCGGCCGTCGCTTGGTAGTCAGTGAGGAGTTCTTGGAGGCGTACTTGTGACTCAGGGGTGGGAGAAGCTTGTAGCTGAGCCTCTGTGTGTTTGAGTTCAGATTCTAATTTACGAAGCGTAGAGTGGATGTCCCGCAATATTCCCCCTCCCTTGGCGATGCATATGCCTCGCACGGTAACTTTAAAGGCTTCCCAGACTGTAGAGTATTGTGCGACCGAGTTGTTATTACGGGGAAAAAAGTCTTCGATTTCTTGTTCAAGTTCAGCTTTAAAGACAGGGTCTAGCAGGGCCTGCACAGGCAGGCGCCAAGACAGGTATGGGGACTCTTCGTGGTGGGGGGCAAGCGTGAGGATCACGGGAGAATGATCGGAGTAAGTGTGCGGTAGGTGGGAGGTTTGGAGCAGCCACGGGATTAGGCCCCTGGAGACGAGCCATTTATCTATCTGAGACCAGGATGAATGTACTGTGGAGAAGCAGGTTCCCTCTTTGTTCATCGGGTGAAGATGGCCCCATGCGTCTATGAGGCCGTGGTCCGTAACAATGCGAGCAAGGGTGTGATGTGCATTAGAGTAGTGGTGGGGTTGTGGGTGTGAACGGTCTAGCGATGGATCCAGTGTAACGTTGAAATCTCCCCCCCATGCTATGTGTGTTGACCCAATATCCAGTATCTTGCCCCAAAGGACTCGGAAGAATTCGGGGTCATCAATGTTCGGGCCGTAACAAGAGACTAGAGTGAGGGATTGTGCAGCCAACCTGCCCCCATAGGATGCTGTATCTGCCTTGCGGGTCAGCAAGGGTCCCAATGAGGGTAAAGGGGAGTGTGTGCTTAAGCAAGACAACCGTGCCGCGCGCGTAGGTAGAGTAGGAGGAGAAACAGCGGTTCGTAGCCCACCGGGAAGCAAAAGAGGCGGGGGACGTGGGACTGAGGTGTGTTTCCTGGAGGAGAGCGCAATGTATGTTGTGTCGGTCCAGGTATGCAAGAATATGGCGACGTTTGCGAGGGTCTCCCAGACCTCTCACATTCCAGGTCAAGAAGTTGTATCTAGGAGCACTAGATCGGATCTCCATGGCGGTATTTCGGGGTTATGCTATTGTGCATCAGGCAGTGGCCGGGTTGGTCAGTGATGTTGGTCATATGCAAGTACAGCAGGTGATCGATAAGTGGCAATGAACAAACTCCCTCCCCTCCCCCCACCCACATCAGCAGCCCAATCCTGCTGTGACGTGATTCCCTCCCGCTCATCCCCAACACCGTATGCCCCATGTTCCCAACAGGGGAGGGTATTTGCGGGGCATTGAACTTAAGTAACCAAAGCAACATAGGGATTCCCTGAGTGGGTAGCGGCCAGAGGGCGGCCAATTACTCCTCGCCACGGCGAGGGTGCTCGGGAAAGTATATCTAGAAGTCTCATCTTGTCCTGAGTTTATAAAGTGTAGTCTTCAGGCGGGGTAGTGAGCGTCGCGTCCGCAGGAGAGTCACAGCATGAATTCTGTGTCGCGATCTCGATGAAGGGTGTAGCATAGTAAACAATGGGTAGCTCAAGGTTGGTGGCAAGAAGATACGTTGGACCAGACCTGTAGCATAATCTTTGCAGAGGGGTGAGCTCATTACTCCACATCTGAGGTGCCACCAGTGTCCGGGGAGCGGAGAGAGGGGGAGGCGTGATCAGCAGGCTTCTTGGGCAGAGTCTTGATGAAATCCTGGACATGTTGGGGGTTTGTAAAGATGTGTTGCTTTCCTAGGTACGTAACTTTGAGGCGCGCTGGAAAGAGCATGGCATAGGCAATATTCAGGTTTTGAAGTTTTTTCTTCATGGGTAGGAATTTTCTGCGCTCTTCCTGAACCGCCATGGTAAAGTCCGGGTATAGTGACACCGCCACGCCTTCGAAGTGGACTTGACCTTGTTCTCTAGCGAGTCGCAGCGCGGTATCCCGATCCCTGTAGTTTAGGAGCCTCGCGATGATGGGGCGAGAGGGGGCTCCAGGTACAGGGCGGGGTGCAAGAGATCTGTGCGCTCTTTCTACGATGAATGCCGACGAGAAGGACTCTCTCACAAAAGCTGTTATGAGCATGCGCTCCACATAGTCTTCCATTTTCCCAGTGGCCGCCGATTCTGGCACCCCCATGATGCGCAGATTATTGCGTCGCGATCGCGATTCTAAATCTTTGTTCTTTGCGGCTATGACCCTCAAGACTTTTTCCATGTCGAGAGTCTTGTCAACGGTCGTAGTGGAGGTGTCTTCCAGTTCGGAGATGCGACGCTCTGTTTCATTTATCCGTTCTTCTTGACGCTCTTGTTTGTGCGGGAGGGTGTCAATGCGGGTGTTCATCGCATCCATTTTGGATTCTATGGATGTCAGGCTGGATTGTATTGTCAGGAGGAGTTCTTTCAGATCATCCGTGGAGGTAGGTGGGTCAGGGGTGGTGAGCCCAGACTGCTCTCCTTCTGATTCCGCCTGTGTTCGCGCTGACTTGCGGGCCTCAAAGGTGAGCTTACGCTGTTTTCCGTCCGCTTTGCCCATGATGAACACCGCTGATCGGGGGGAAGCAGGCTATGATATAGTCACCAGCCGAGGTACCGCCGATCGTCGGGGTGCGGCCACAAGCGGGGCGCGCGATCCGCTGCGGGTAGGAGCGGGTGCCAGCCGGTATATTGGCTCTAGTGGCGAGCCCTGGGAACCGGAGGTGGCGTTATGGCCGGCGGCAAGTAGGGCAGGACCCTCTGGCAGCGAAGAGCGGGCAAGATCCGCGGTCAGCGGCAATTGGGATGGGTTGGTGCCAGATTCCTTTCTCCAGTCCCAGTCGCAGGCAGGCAGGTGGCGGAGATAGGCCGTAAGGCGTGGCGGTAGAAGGATCCCCGGATGGTGACAGTGTAAGGGAGCGTTATTAAACTCGGTCCGCAACAGGGAGATGGCCAGCGGGTATTGCAAGACGGCTGAGCAGGCGTGGAAGCTACGAAGAGTCTCCACTCTGTTAGTGGTGGCAGGGTATAACCCAGCAAGGAGGTAGCCCCCGGCAGTTTGTGAACGTCGGGCCTGTAGTTGCGGGGAGGTTATGCGAGAGGCAACACCATGGAGATGGTGGCAGTGTGGCGTCCCGGCGGGGAGAGGTGGCGCTTTCTGGGAGGAGGTGCAGCGGGTGTGGTGTGCAGTGAGTCTTTAAGCCAGGTGAAGAGGCAGAACCCCTCGGCGCATCCGCACTCCCAAGGATAAGCTGTACGGGGCCCAGTGGTCACGGGGTGACGGTCCGTGGGTTCGGGAGCGCAGCCGAGGGGAGAGCGCTCAGGGGACAGCACGCCTCAATGGGGTGGAGCAGGCCGCCGCGCCGCGGGATCTGGCTGGGTGGTAGGCAGCGGCCAGGGGCGGCAGCATCCCTTGCGGATAGACTCACCAGCGCCGAAGGCTCAGGATGGCAGTGTCCTCAGTGCGGAGAAGCCAGTCAGCACCCCGGTGCAGCGGGTGTCGGCCCTCTCCGTCTCAGCAAGCACAGCTCCGGCCAGGTCAGGGCACGGGCGCGCGCCACCAGGTCGACCAAGGCCACGGCGCCAGAGTCCGCTCCGATCTGCCCCTCCGGTTTGTCAGTGGCAGTCCCTGGTGACAGCCCCCAGCGCAGACAAGCGAGGGCGGATAGGCACCAAGGCGGAGCGAGGCTCGCAGCGCTCTCGCCCGGCCAGCCGATGCAGCCCCTGAGTACCCAGCTTCCGGGGGAGGGTCGGCAGGATCTTCAGAACCACCGCAGATATCTGGGGCACCCGGCAGCAGGCAGGGCAGGGCAACCCCCGCGCCCCGGTCCGAGTCAGCCCCGGGGTCAGCAGCCGCCACCAGCGGCGACGTGTGTGCAGGGGTGTCCCGGCTCAAGGCAGCGGCGGTAGGTTCAGAGGGCTGCATACAGGAAGGCAGCCATTTTGGAGCTGCGAGGCCGGGGAGGTGAAAGAGGCGGCTTTCTCGGCCACGGTACGTTTTTTCCGGCATTTTCTTCTCGGCAACAGCTGACAGGTGTTGTGTGCTATCCCTGCTGCAATTTGTCCGGCGTGTAGGGCAAGAAATGAGGAGGATGCCTGACGGATTGTTTCCCGAGCTGCAGGAGCCTCACGTGAGTGCAGCCATATTGCTTGGCGCCCTCTAGCGCCCCCCCAGAGAATGTGATTATTACTTGACCAAGGTCAGTAAAAGAGCTGAAGTGCTACCCCAGTTTTTAAAATCAAAACACATATAATGTGAACTCTCAACAAAATTCAATTTAAGTAAAATATTATTTTTAGATGTAGAATTATGTCTGAAACATGAAAGATTGCAAGCTAGCCTTTATCACAACCCCCAAAAAATAATATCTTTTTATTAAATGGTTTCATTAGTGCAAAAACACAGATTGTGCACAACAGTAACATCATACATTATTCGGAAACCAGTTCAAACATCAACCCGTGGCTTCTAGCCTTGATGCCCAATTGCCCTCCCACACAGTCATCTATTAGTACAGATATTCACATGATATGTACAATTTAACAGCACTATACATCTTCGCACCCCGATAATGTGTCTTGTTCCTGAGATCTCAAATACTGCAGCAGCGGTTCCCAAATGTCCTTGGGTCGAGAAGAGGTTGGGAGTTCTTCTGCATACAAATCTAGGTTCTCCCTACAGTATACAAGATCTCTTATCCAATTGTCCAGCAGCGGAGGAGCTGAACAGTCCCATCTCAACACCACCCTCTTCTTGGCCAGCAATAACGCAATTCTAATAAATTTGCCAGTGACACTTTTCAGGGCTGGCGTAGAGCACAACAGACACACCTGAGGAGTACATTGCAGAGTAATAGTTGTCATGGTTTGTATTCTGTGTACCACCTCTGCTCAAAATCCGGCCATCCGACTGCATTCCCAGGCGAGGTGCCAGAAGTCAGCCCCCTGTGCTCCACACCGTTTGTATGTGTCATTGTCCCGAAGGCCATATTTATGTAACTTTAATGGTGTATGGTATACTTGGTGCAAGAATTTGAAGTGAATGATGCGCAGATTACCATTGGACGTAAAAGCGCTAGTCAGCTGACAACAATATTCCCACTCCTTTTGAGTTATCTGGGGGAGGAGCCTTTCATTCCAACGATTGAGGCTTCTGTCCGAACTAACAACTTTCTCATCTCTTGCAGCCCTATATAAACTAGTGATCAATTTGTGCCGTGTGGGGCTCACTAGAAGCGTCTGCAGGGTGTGCAATGTCGGTGGCTCAACAGGGAAATGTACGGTAGTATGACTGTATCGCTTTTTTAAGTCGGTGGAATTGGAATAGAAATAACGGCGACATGTTGTGTATGTATTGCAGCTCGTCTGCCTTGACGAAGTTACCATTTGGGTAAAGGTCTTGCATTTTGTCTATACCTACTGATTTCAAAGCATGCATGGCGCCCGCCTCCTGTGTAACCGATAATGCTGCATGTTGGTCTAGTGGAAGCATAGGGGCATATAGGGGGAGCTTCGCCGCCAACCGGACCAGTGCCTGCCATGCTGCAACTGTGGTATCTATTGTGTTAATTTCCTGCCTGGGGGTACCTCTATGTGAGTGTGACAGTATACATCTTAATGGAATCGGGTGCGCATCACCATCCTCAACCGCCACATGGGGGATGAACTCATGATGTTGGTACCAGTAGTACGCATACTGTGCTTGAGCGCACAAATAGTACAGATACATGTCTGGGACACTGAAGCCACCTTTACCATAGTCTAGCGTGAGTGTATCTAAGCTCACACGGGGCTGCTTGCCTCCCCACATCAACCTCACCAGTAATGAGCGCACAGTTTAAAAAAATTGGTTAGTCAGTTTTATGGGTATGTTACTAAATAGGTAAAGAAATCTGGGCAACACTGTCCTCTTGATTAGGGCTATGTGGTCAGCCAGCGATAGCGGCAGCCATGACCATCTGTCCACCTGTTGTTCCAGCACCGTGCAGGCAGCGCCACAGTTTTCCCGAATTACTTTTTCCGGATCGCGATGAACCCATATCCCCAGATATTTTACTGGGTCAGAAGCCCACTCAAGAGGGAACTCCAGAGCATAAGGGACAGTACTCGTGGTCAGTGGAACTATCACCGATTTTTCCAGTTGATGCTAATCCCCGAGAGGCGCTCAAACTTTATGTATTCACGCAGTATTGGATCTAAGTATGTTTGCGGTTCTCTTGTGAAGAGCAGCATATCGTCAGCATACAGCGATATGCTTACCGGGTGATGTGCAAATCTAAGGGCAGCGTCCCTATGCCTCTGCCGTATAACGCAGGCCAGTGGTTCTAGCACAAGGGAGAAAAGCAGAGGTGAAAGAGGGCATCTTTGTCTAGTGCCTCTACAGATTTGGATTGGTTCAGATGTCAGGCCGTCAACCCGAACACGCGCTGTGGGGCAAGTGTATAGCAAACTTATCCACCTACTGAAGACTTCAGGGATACCCATTCGTTGCAATATTTGAAACATATATCCCCACTCTATAGAGTCAAACGCCCTAGCTGCGTCCAACATCACTGCCACAGCCTGAAGATTGGGTTCAAGTATGTGAAACATTGCAAAGTTTGTTCGCAGGTTGTGCGATGTGGACCTTTCTGGGATAAATCCCGATTGGTCGGGGAGAACCAGCAGTGGCATTAACGGCTGGAGCCTAGTGGCCAGAACTTTTACCAATATCTTTGCATCAATATTGATAAGTGACAATGGTCGATATGATTCACAACTGTGTGGTGGTTTATCTTTTTTTAACAGGGTAATTATTAGGGCTTCTCTTAGTGATGGTGGTACGATTCCTGACTTGTAGGCTTCTTCAAACATGTCCAGCATATAGGGTGTCAGTTCTTCCGAGAATTCCTTATAGAATTCACAGGTTAGGCCATCAGGCCCAGGTGCTTTCTGGTTCCGCAATGATCTGATCGCCTCGCGGATATCGGCTGCTTCAATCGGTTGGCAAAGGTATTCGCGCTATCCAACGGATAGCCATGCAATCGCAAGGTCTGCAAGATACCCTTCCAGTTCCTGAAAATCGACTCCCCCTTTGGAAGTGTACAAGTTCCCATAGCAAGTGCGGAATTGCACCACAATCGCTGATGCGGAGAAATGGTCCTCACTTGCATGATCTGTAATTTTGGTTATGATTTGACTGTCTATTCTTTGTTTGATCTTGGAAGCCAGACTCCTACCAGGTCTGCCTCCCTCGCCATATGCACGGGCCACATGCCTTTTAGACAAGTAGTGAATCTCACCGGTTGATAGTTCGTTATGCTCTAGTATTAGAACCTTAATACGGGCTAGTGTTTGCGCGCTCGGGGTAGCTTCATAGTTCCTCTCAAGTTGCTCTAGCGTGTTTTCAACTCTAGACAGCTGGCCTCGGATATCCTTAAGTATGCCTGCCGTTGTGCTAATGCATTTGCCCCTTATAGTAACCTTGAACGCCTCCCACAGCGTCGCAGCACTGCGTACTGATCCCTTGTTTAATTCAAAATACTGAACTATAGCCTCTCTAATCGTTTCGGTGTATAAAGGGTCGAGCAGCGCCTCCGATCGGAACCGCCATGTGAACTGTCGGGGGACGTTAAGTGGGACACCCAGTATGAGTTTAATAAGGTTGTGATCGGACAGCGTCCTGGGCAGCGTGTCAATGGTGAGCACCCATGAATTGGCACTCTCGCCACCAGCCAATAGTCCAGCCTCGACCAGCTACCATGCGCAAGCAATGCATGTGTTCCCATCAGCCTATCAGGGTTGCGCAGTCTCCATGCGTCTACAAGTCCTATTTCGGCCATCCCGTTTTTTATAGCCTGAGCAGCTCTGGGTGAATGACCACCACTACCGCTGGATTTGTCTTTGCTAGGGTCTAGATGTGTGTTGAAGTCACCACCCCAGATAATTGCAGCATCAGGCCAGTCTCGCAGTACATTTATTATGTCCTCAAAGAGACCAGGCTCATCAGTGTTGGGCCCGTATACATTAACTATAGTTATTGGCGAACCAGCCAGTTTGCCGTGTATGATAGCGTACAGTCCCGCATCAACTGTGCAAGATTTACTCAGGGAAACCGGAAGATTTTTCTTTACAAGTGTAAGTACCCCTCTGGAGTAAGAGGACGCCAATCTGTACCACGCCCACCGTGTTCCCGCTTTAGTGTCTGATTGCTTTGTTAAGTGCGTCTCCTGCAGGAGCGCTATTCCGACATCATGTCTGTCCAAGTGGGCCATTACCTGTCTTATTTTTTGGGGGGAGTTCAGCCCACGAACATTCCACGTTACGCATGAGATCCGCAAATTATCTAGTGCCGTCATGTTCCCACATTGTGTAATCTGCTATGTTCGAATGTATCACGAAGTGCAATAGAGCATGACAATGGTGTCAACAAGTCACAATGAGCCACGTAAAACAGTTCCCCTTTGTCTACCCACCCGTGCCCACCCCCGCCCACTTCAGCACCCCCAACTTGCCAAAGCCATCCCTTAAACACATCAAACCCCCCAGTGCACAAAAAACAGTAATCATTAACTGTGGGGTTCACCCGTGGGGAAGCGCAGGGGCGCCTGTGTCCTCCCAGGTAGGAAGGGAGGTGGCTGAACATCGTAAAGTAGTGACCCGCTTTATGTAAATAACTACACAGTGATTAGGACATACATGCATACCTGCTTACAGCTTCAGCCTATGATGCGTGTAATATAAAAGAATTGACTTACAGTCCTTGGTATAGCGGGAGGCATCATGCTGAGGCCTCTTTTTGCAAAAACACATAATACTGGGAATCCAGGCACCTATAAGTTTGCAGTGAAAATACGTAGCATGCTGGCACCCAGCCGAAACCACCTTAGTCCAGTGCAGCCGGAGTTAGTCCTCTTCATTTGGTGTGCCGGATGTCTCTGGACTGCAACGCCGTAGTGTTTTAGCATAGTCCATAGCTGCTTTAGGGGTAGTAAAAATCCTGGATTTCCCCTCCACACCAATGCGCAAGCGGGTACAGCATAGCATATGGTATCTTCTCGGCCAGCAGTATCTTCTTCACAGACTGGTACTCCCTTCTGGCTACCTGGACCGCAACTGTGAAATCCGGATAGAAGGCCAGATTGTTTCCTTGGTAATTTATGGCGCCCCGCTCCCTGGACATGCGCAGCACTGACTCACGATCCCTGTAGTTCAACAGGCGGGCGATGATTGGCCTCGGCGGGGCTCCCGGCGGGGGGGGGGCGTGCCGCCAAGGAATGATGGGCTCTTTCAACAATCAGCACCTGCGAGAGGTGCTCCGCCCCGAAGATCTTCCGTAGCATAGTCTCAACATAGGATTCCAGTTTTCCCGTGTTGGCCGACTCCGGCAGGCCAGTGATGCGTAGATTGTTACCACGGGACCGGGCCTCAAGGTCCTCATTCTTAGCTCGAATGATGGCGAGCACTTTCTTTATGTCGAGAGACTTGGTGGCCACTTGTTGCAGATTGTCCTCAGCGTCCGAAAAGTGTTTTTCAGCCTCGCCTAGCCTGGTGGCATGTTTGTCCAGTTTCGCTGACATATGGTCCATTCGGATATTGAGCGCATCAATTTTCCTATCTATCAACTGGAGACTGCTTTGCATAGCTAACAGCGTTGTTTCAAGCGATTTTGACTGTTCAGTGGGGGCATCGAGCTCTGAGTCTGAAGTGGCCCTCTGCTGTGATCTGCTCGACACCCGCGATTCAAAGTTGAGCCGGGACTGTCCTCTATCAGATTTCCCCATGATAGCCCTCTCCTTTGCTCCAGCAGTGTGCAGCCTATTGGTTAGCAGCTAGCCTCAATGGGTGCCAGAACACACAGCAGCGTGCGTCAGGCACACTGTTTCGGCAAAATTGGCAACCAGTATTTAAGTACAACGTGAAATTCAGCATGCGGTGTTGTTGGGCAGCGCAGGTTTACATCCAGATTATAAGCAATACAGTCACGGTCGTGTGCAGCTCAGTGATATGTCCCAGGCCTCAGTGGGCGCTGCAGTGTGCGGTGATTTACAGCAGGCGCGTGGGCTTAGGGGAAAACAGTAACTGGCATGTGTATATCTCCAGGCAACTGTAGAGGACTCTGTTCCCTGAAGGGTTCCGGAAAATCAACAACCCCAGTATAGTCGGGTTCACCTAGTAGGCACAGCCCCCACCTGGTACTTAGGCCTCACCGCTGCTGCAGTCAAAGTCGTGACAGCATGGGAGCATGTAGCAGTCCAGTGTCTGGACAGCTGAGATGTCTCTCCACCCTTCTCAGGTCATAACTGCCCACCGGTTGTCAGGGTCTGTGCTCTTCTCTCCCAGACCCGCGGGCGGAATTGCCGGGCCGGCAGCGCGTGAAACACAGACCCGCCAACAGCAGTCACAGCCGCAGCGCCTCACCCATCAGCAGCGAACGAGAGATAGTTGAGCAGGTGCCTGTAATTGCGGCTCGCTGCACCGCACAGCAGGGGCTCCGCTTGTTGATCCTCACACAGGCACAGCAGCGCTGCAGCCCTCGAGGATCCGGCCGATGATCACCGCCAATCTCGTCAGGTATGTTACCTCATATAGAGGTAATACTAATGTTGCATAGACGGACTATCGCACTCGTATATAAATAATCTCTGTAGAATGATGGTAAAAAGGGTAGGTGGTGCAAGAAGGTAAATCCTCCTGAGTGTGAGGATAGTTATTGTCCAAAGTTACTTGTGCGATCCTCAAGATTGAGGGGCGTCCCCCACTTGCACTCGAAAAACACTGTGTTCAAATGATCACTGTCTTGTCAATAAAGTTTGTTTTAACAATTCCATTTATTTGTCAATAATATTGTAGATTCATAATTTCTTCATAATGATCATTGATTCTTTATATGTTTGTCATTCTTATAATCATATATTCAACAGCCCAATGCATTTCGGGCAATGGCCCTTCATCAGGGGCATATTCACTGTTAAGATAGAGAAAACGTCAGGTCAGCAAGACAATTTGGTAACATGTGCTATCATGTGCAATTTCATGGTTGAGATAAAAAGGTAAGTTACATGCCACTAGTGACCAATTATATCTGTCATCACAATGTTTGGTTAATGTCCTGGTAAACTCATAATATGCTAATTATAATGATGATCACATTTTTAAATTGAAGTATGCACAGTAATCCAAAAGATCGAATACATTTATAAACCATGTGGTTCAGTGTTACTCAAAACATAATGTGTAGGTATGTTAAAGAAATTAACATTAATATCCTTAGTGTGGGTAGAAACATGCAAAAATACAAATGATTAGTAAGCAACTTATGGACCCAAGGCAAATGTCGTATTGTACGGGCGATCGTTTGATTAAATACAAAAAAACGCTTACTTGAGTCAACTCGTGTGTAACACCAAGTTAATATGCCTGAAATTTGAACAGCCGGTTTAGCTTCGTAAACAATAACTTTTATTTCATCCAATAAACTGCAATAAAAAAAGAATAATAAAATTAACCCAAGCTTGTGGGGTGATTTACTCTGGTACGAAACGTGTAACTATGTCAGATGCGAATCGTCTTACCGGTGTAAGGGCGAATCCAAACGTTCGCGTGTTCTGTTCAGTTTGGTGTAACCTAGTTTGGTGGCTGGAGGTTTAAATGCCCGGTAAAGTCCGTGAGCCAATGAGATTGATGCTTTACTGAATCTAAGGAAGAGTTACTGTTGCAATTTCTTGCCACTGAAAAGAATATGATACGAAAGTTTGTATCTGAAGCTTAAGATTAACGTGGATGAAAATCACTTTTCGCCCAAAGTTTAAAAATAAATTTGTAAACCGATGATATGACCGAAGAAGCGTGTCTTCAAAAAAACTACAATAGAAATAGAAGAATGAGGATTAGTGTACCCTGTGCGTTCACGTGTGAACTGCGAAAATATATACCCGTAGAACGAAAATAGGAGCATGAAAAGTGAAGAAAAATTTACCCTGTTGGCTTATGCCTGAAATGAAAGGGTGTGTGAAATATGAAATATGAGTAATAACACTCGAACCGGTGTTCACCATGTCATGAAAAGTTTAAAGTTTTAAGTTTATTTTTAAACTTTGGGCGAAAAGTGATTTTCATCCACGTTAATCTTAAACTTCAGATACAAACTTTCGTATCATATTCTTTTCAGTGGCAAGAAATTGCAACAGTAACTCTTCCTTAGATTCAGTAAACCATCGATCTCATTGGCTCACGGACTTTACCGGGCATTTAAACCTCCAGCCACCAAACTAGGTTACACCAAACTGAACGGAACACGCGAATGTTTGGATTCGCTCTTACGCCGGTAAGACGATTCGCATCTGACATAGTTACACGTTTCGTACCAGAGTAAATCACCCCACAAGCTTGGGTTAATTTTATTATTCTTTTTTTATTGCAGTTTATTGGATGAAATAAAAGTTATTGTTTACTGAAGCTAAACCGGCTGTTCAAATTTCAGGCATATTAACTTGGTGTTACACATGAGTTGACTCAAGTAAGCGTTTTTTTGTATTTAATCAAACGATCGCCCGTACAATACGACATTTGCCTTGGGTCCATAAGTTGCTTACTAATCATTTGTATTTTTGCATGTTTCTACCCACACTAAGGATATTAATGTTCATTTCTTTAACATACCTGCACATTATGTTTTGAGTAACACTGAACCACATGGTTTATAAATGTAATCGATCTTTTGGCTTACTGTGCATCTTTCAATTTAAAAATGTGATCATCATTGGAATTAGCATATTATGAGTTTACCAGGACATTAACCAAACATTGTGATGACGGATATAATTGGTCACTAGTGGCATGTAACTTACTTTTTTATCTCAACCATGAAATTGCATATGATAGCACATGTTACCAAATTGTCTTGCTGACCTGACGTTTTCTCTATCTTAACAGTGAATATGCCCCTGATGAAGGGCCATTGCCCGAAATGCATTGGGCTGTTGTATATATGATTATAAGAATGACAAACATATAAAGAATCAATGATCATAATGAAGAAATTATGAAGCTACAACATTATTGACAAATAAATGGAATTGTTAAAACAAACTTTATTGACAAGACAGTGATCATTTGAACACAGTGTTTTTCGAGTGCAAGTGGGGGACGCCCCTCAATCTTGAGGATCGCGCTAGTAACTTTGGACCTCATATAGAGGCCCTCAGCGCACAGTCAAATTCCCGCCGGGGCAGCGGCGCGAAGGACAGCTCCTCGCGTCTCCGGCAGCCGGTAATAACTAGTGTCCCCACATTGAGCCCAGCTGGGCCTCGATGATATCAGGAAAGGTTCTGCTCCCACCTGGACGGAGATGAAGTCCCGGCAACCCAGTCGGGCGACCGGACGCAGTTCACAGGAGCCTTTAGGTCACCACGCGGCTGCCATATTGCCGCCAGGGGCCGTCTGCAGATGTAAAGTCTGTAACGCCTCACAGGCGGTAGCGCTCCGCATCAAAAACCGTCTCACAGTTGTCCGCCTCCCTTATGCACAGCTGTCCTTCGTTTTACATGTCGGATGGCCACGGGAACCCAGGATTATTGGCGGATTATGCGGTCAGCCGGCGGAGCTGCACTAAAGCGCAGCCATTTCGCCGTGCACCCTCTAGCGCCCCCCTATAATATCCCATTTTAAGAGTACTTACAAGCTAAACAAATATTCAGTGACCCTGATACATACAAAAGTGAAGAAAAGATTACTGCAGACACTTTTTTGGCAAGAGAATATCACCCAATGATTTGGGGCAAATCTAGAACCATAGCCTCAAAGTATGAAAGGGAAGATCTAGCAATGTATAAGCAGGGTCACTGGAAGTATGCAATTGTCGGCTGCCGTGTTAATGGCATAGTTATAGCTTTGCTACATGTGCCACATAATCCGTCATCTGCTGCATAATCTGCAGATTTTAACAAAAGAAATGCTGTTTCTATCTCAAATGGTTTAAAGGATACATTAAACACAGCAACATGTGTTGCTGGGCAGTAGAAGGCCCTTTGCAAAGCTTGACTGGTCACCTTTCTGTTGCTTATTGATATGTTTAGGAGTTTAACTAGTACTAATGAGGTGCAAACAATGCCCATACAGTGTTAACAAGTGTAAAAATGACAAAACAATGAAGTAATACTATCATAAAAATATGCCACATTTTGCCACATAATTTGCCTTATCTTGCCGCATAATTTACTCAACTCTGCAGCATAATTTGGCCTTCACCTGCTGCATAATTCCGGGGACCTGTGTATACGTCTGGGAAAAAAGAAACTGATGAACCAATCAGCTATTAGATTCATTTCAAAATTTTCATTTCAGAGTAGAAAAGACTATAAAATTATCTCTAAACATTGGGGTATAGTGAACCTAGACAAGTACCTATGTAAACACATTGGCAGAAGACTAAGGGCTTGATTTAGATGTTGGCGGACGGGTTACTCCGTCACAACAGTGACGAATATCCAATCCGCCAAAATATAAATACTAAAGGATATAATGGGATTTATATTTAAATTTTGGCGGACGGGATAACCTGTCCGCCTACATCTAAATCAGGCCCTAAATATTACACACAGTAGAGTGAACAATGTGAAAAAAGTGATTCCATATGCCATTATTCACTAGCTGAATCAGGAAAATGGTTGCCATGGTTACTAAATGGCTGTTATTGGTGTGGGAATTGCATTGTGATCAATTTATTCATGATAAAATGAACTCCTTCAGGAATTTTGAATACACAACAATTTATGAATTGCAGAACTGCTTGTTGTGCTTATATAGTAGAATATGATTGTATGACACAATATGTAGGCTCAAAAATGAGACTTAAGATAGATGGAAAGAGTGGGCATGTTCTAAAACATAACAATAATAAATTCATGCTAGTAGAAACTTTCACTACATTAACAGCATCAGACTGTTTGGTATATGTTATATTAAAACAAATAGGAGAGAAAGAAACTGAGATTGTGCTAAGGGAGAAAGAGGAGTTTTGGATCCATACTTTGAATAGTGTTGAATTGGGTTTAAATACAGACCATGAATTACATTATTTTTATATTATACTGAAACACCATGATAAAAATCTTGTAGTAGGACAATAAAGTTTAAGGTAATTAGAAATCCTAATCATAACTGAGAAATGATAAAAAACATAAACCAATGCAGCAATAGTGTAGAGGTCAATATTGCAGAAGATATTGGGTTGTGTACAAGGTTCAAGTGTACCCTTGAAATAATGCAATTTAATTTTCAATCAAGGTGGATACTTAAACAATTAATGTTTTGATTCTTAGTTTCTTGATTTTAAACTAAACAGTAAAAACATTTCATTTTAAAGAAGTACAAATTTGACTTTTAAGTACATACCAAACATTGGTGATACAGTGTGATTATTTTGTCTATACAATCTAAAAACTTCAAAGATGGTGTGTTTTTGTTTACAGTGTGGCAAAGAGGACAGTTCAATATTAAAACTTAATGAGGCAGGCATTTGAGTTCATCCTGACAAATCAGATAACAAATGCTCGCACAAATATATAACACACAGAGTTGGTAACAGTATATTACATGTTAGAGTTGGAAACCTTAATGTAATTAGGATACAAAGAGACAATGATTTGTTTTTTTTGCATTTTCTAGAATATGGGTCATATCACTCTCAGCAATCCAATACTTTGTATCATAATGGGAAAGTATTTGGGAGAAGGTTTGCAGTTGTAATAAATGAACATTCTATACACTGGCATGAAGATGAAGTGATTGAAACTATATTAGCCCTAACATTGTCCTATTTTTCCCCATGTTGATTGACAGGGGCACCAGTAATTTACAAAAATTGGAATGCACAACAAGCTGACTATTAACTAACAATAAAGAAAAATAATGGGAAATAAGGCTTGCCAAAAAACATTTGTTGGTACAAAGATGCAGGCCAGAAGGATATTTGAATGACCAATGAGACCAAGTCATGGTATACTAATGCTGTTAACAAATTGAGTTGACTAGAATTGAGTGGTGTACAAAAAGCCTGATTCAGAACTGAATTCAGAATTAGGTATAGAATAATTTGATCTCATGCTTGAGAATCAAGAGTTTGCCACATGCTTATGAGAAACTAATAATGCAAATATTACTAATGGCAGTTTGAATAGATTATTCTAATTAGTTGTTTTGTGAAAAGTGGAATTATCACTCTTTATTTAGACACCCAAAGTTAAACAGGCTACTCACTTAAACATTAACTTGTGCTTTTTTAATTGTGATGTGTATTGATTTTTTTGTACATTTATTGCTGATTGCAACCACACTCGTAAAACCTCTCTTATTAAGTGGGACTTCGTTTTTAAAATTTTTATATTTACTATTGGTTTGAAGATTTAATAAAGTGACAGCATTCACAAAACATGTGTCAGATGGATCTGTTTATACGAAACTACTCCGTTGAAATTTGAGTGAAATGTGGATCGAATACATTCATAAAATATAAGCACTTGTAATATTGGTGAGTGAAAGCCCAAAAGCACCTCGAAATTGATTGGTGGATTTAAATATCATTCACCAGCTCACAGAATACCAATCATCTGAGAGTGAAGCATACTATACTTTTTTTACTGACTGAGAAACAGAAGTATGAATAATGCAGCAGGCAAACATTAGTGATTCTGTGACATAACAGGTTTGTCCCTACCAAGCCTTCAATTAATGTTAATTTTCAATCCAGAAATCCTATTTCTTTTGCATATGTCCCTTCTTATGATAAGGTCTTATTCCTCACTTTGAGTTTCATCCATTTTTTTGTCATTGACCCGTCAGGATTCTTACAGTTTACATACATTAGCTGTTTCTGAGCGATAAAACACCTGAGTTGCACCTGGTACAGTATTCACTCTTGAGTACACTGAAGTGGCAATGCCCTCAGCTCTCCTCATGTGTCACCACTGAAACTACAACCCCTTGGTGTTTTTATGGCATATATCCATTATCTAAAGTACATGAACCAAGATTACACACACATTCACGTGTATGAATTAGACAGAGAAATCTAGAATACCAAATGGTCTTCACTTTTCTCTATTTTGAAAATATACATTTTACCCTGTATGGGGTCTTCTTCTAGAGCTCCTTCTGTAATATTTACTTTACTCTCCCTTTGGAAGCTCTAAGGCAATAATCCCAGTGCCATTCACAGTTTTGTGGTCAACTAATACTCAAACCTGTTTTATCTTAATTCAAAAGAATGTTGAGAGATGCTATTTTTAATGAAGAGCCCTGCCTTTCCTTTTGCCCTCAGAGTACTATTTACAGGGAAAATCATTGGCACTGGCCAACTCTTCAAAGAGGTATTATGTCTTAATGAGTTCAAAGAGGACCACACTTCACCATCACTCACACTCTCATATATGTAAGTCACACCTGCTGCCATCTTTTCACCTTGCAGGAACCTAAACCTTAAAATGAGTATGGCTAAAATTGGAATCCAGTTGGTTCCTATGATTGTAAGATCTGTCCCTCACCCTCGCTGCCAACCTGAAGCACTGGCTTGGCATATCTCAAAGGTGTCAAGAGTTGAGGAGCTAAGGTTTCCCTCCTAACAATGATGAAAGGGTCCTCAGTTTTCGTAATCAACATTTGCCATGGGAGTTACGCTTATGAAGGTTTTTCAGGAACTGAAGTAAAACAGCCCCCCAACATCTCTCAGAAAACCCCATTCACAGCTTGCAGTGCAAATGCACACACCAACTCATAAACGCACACACAAACTTGTAAATGCACACACCAACTCATAAACGCACACACAAACTTGTAAATGCACACACCAACTCATAAACGCACACACCAACTTGTAAATGCACACACCAACACATAACTTTAAGGAATCTGTGTTGAAAACATACTTAAACTAAAGTTAAACCATGATACTGGCTAATATGCCTCAGGTTCACATTGGATAAGTAGCTCCTAGACACAAATACCCATCTCAATGCCTTCTTTGTGCTACCTTTTCAATGCTGGAAGTTCCTTCCCAACCATAGATGTGCCACCCACCCAAGCACTTGCAGTAGCCCTCAAGCAGCAACTCCTTCACCTACAAATGTCTCCCAACTATATTGTCTCCACAGTCAATATCGTGTTCACATGGTGCCTCAGGGTGGGCATTGGACTCTCTACGGTGTCTCCGCGGTGATCATCTGTCCTCTTGACCAACCTCTGTTACACATTTTTGTTACTAATGACCACAAGCCGTCCCACTTGACCTGGCCCCATCTTTTGCACTCTGGCATTCCGACCATACCACTATCTTCCTATGCAGTCATAAGGCTCATGAAACATTTTTGTTCTAGGTGCTCAATAAACAAGTATAAAGTAGAACATTAGTGCCACCTTTTTCACCGCCAGCCATACTTTCACTGGGCTTGTTTTTTATCATGGGGATTTGCATATTTTGTCTTCAACTTTCTTAAATTTCTGTCCTTTTCTCTGAGTTTGTATATACATTAATGGTGACAAGGTGATAATTTACCAGAATGGTAAATCTGTTGCAGCTGTTATACAGGTTGTGGCTCTGCAGTAGCATAGCAATGACGTCATAGGCCCTGGTGCAAGCAAGGAAAAGGACCCCTTTGACTGCTGTTGTGGTAGCAAAATACAGCAACTATCAGAGTCCGATGGACCCCTTAGGGCTCTGGACCCCGGTGCCACTGCACCTACTGCACCAATGGTATCTACGCCCTGTCACTCTAACTTTTTGTGAACGCGTGCAGTTTCTACAAAAAAAAAAATCCCCATCCAAGCAATATCTAGCTTTCCAGTATCTCCAGCAATTCTGAAAAACATATTTCTTCATAGATATTTATGGCTGACATATCATATTTATAAGATCACCGCCTGGAGGCAAATGGAAGTGATTCATGATGTGATGTGGGCTGGCGTCGAGCTCCGCGTGCACTTGTGAATTGGGATCTCGAGCTTCCGTGTAAGAAAAATACTGTCTTCCCGATAGGCAACGTTAAATCACTCAGCACTGCACAAAACAATGAGGAATGATGGCAAAGTCAAGCGGAAGAGCAAAGCGAACTAAGATGTATCTTTTACCTGGTTTTCATTTGAATGTCTTTGGGGGACATGCGTAATACGCATATTGGTTTGAAGAGGGCTGCTTAGAAAAGGCTGCATTATTTTACGATTCTAGTGTTTACAAAAGGGAAGAATTGCCTCAGGGGCGAGGCTATGAATAGTGCAGCAGGTGCACTGGCACCTAGGCCCAGCAGTATCATATGAGGGGCCTTCTGCACCTCAATTTTCATAGTTTTTTTTACTAATGGGGGGGCGGGTAATGGGCACAATTTCCTTTTTTGCTCTAGGGCCAACTACATCGTTGCTACGTCACTGAGCTTAATAGCATCAATCTGGCTGGAGGGGCCGCAACCAGAAGTCAAAATTAGGGGGTTAATGCACATGCTGCGAAGATCCGTGTAACCTGCTACTCACATACTTCAACCTTGGTGCAGCCGACTTGAAGCCTGGTTTGGAGAAGGGTGTAAACATAATTTACTCAAAACCTTGGTTCTGAAGTAAATTATGCCATGGGGGTGGGGGCAAGTTGGGGAGGGGGGGGTAAGCTTGTGTAGAGAAGTTGTAAATTGACTCAAAGAGGGAAATCCAAATTCTGTTGTATCAACACCGATTATAAAATGTCACATAAAAGACTCAGGGGTATATTCACAAGAACGTGTGATAACTACCGCAAGAGTAGCGTAACGCAACTTCCAATAACGCAGCCTATCACAGGAAAATAACCCCGTGTCAACGTGGGATTCACAACAAGGCGGTAGCATGCGATAGTCACCAGATAACGCGTCAAATGCCAGCGTGTCAATCAACACCACGCCCAAAAAATGCGAAACGCGAGAAATCATGCGATGAGGCCAATCGCGGTACAAAAAGCTGTGAAAAGCAGCCTCAGGCCTGCAACTCCCACGCGTCTGGCGGGCAATTGCACCATAAAAACCACAGGCACAACACACCAGAAACAAGCCAAAGCACGTAGCAACATCCATGCACCCTGACCAAGCGCAGAGGGCAACGCGAACCCCACAACCCCCACAGACCACCAGCAAGGAACAAGTGGGTCGGGGAAGGCCAAGGAGAAAATGGAGAGGAAGCCGGGTTGCAGACCGCAGGAAAACAAGACCAAGGCCACGGAGGCGACAGAACACTACCAGCAATAGACCTACAAGCAGACCGCCTGGAATGCTGTCGCAGAGCCCAGGAGGCCAATCCAGGAGGCCAAGAGGCACCGCCAGGACGTGACAACCTAAACCAGGCACAAACCCGCTGCCAACAGGAAGGCAGCAACGGCGACAGGAGGTGGCAGTCCAGCGACACAGGAGGAGCAGGAGGAAAGCCAGGCCACAGACATCAGTGTGGAGAGGGTGCAAGGAGTAGGGAGTACGGACACAGCTCGACAGGACCTGACACAACAACAACAGGGTGAGGACCCAACAGGGACTGGGGGGACAGGGGGTGATGGGCACAATGCCACACATGCACAATGAGGTGTAGCACACTGCACATCCACAATTACCCAGGGACATGTCCCCCATCCCCGTAGCACACTGCAGCACACACATAGCAATCACAGCACATACCATGACAATGTGGCACAAAGTGCAACACCCACACTGCAGAACAGGGGACACAACTGGGTCCACCCAGGCACAGAAACAGAACAATCACATTGGACAGAGCAGGGAACTGTGAGATGCACATCTACCCCTACAACCCCACATCAGCCATGTAGGCCAAATGTACACTGCCCCAACTAAAATAGCCACCACCGCCCAAACAGTCACAATGTACATTGTCACACAGTCTGCATGTCGACAAGAACAAGGCGCCAACACAATACCAACATGCACCTCCCCTTCACAATGCAGAGGGATAAACAACACCTCCAGCAGGTCTGAACAGACAACCCATCAGTGATGCCCGAGACGAACACCACACCCCCGACCCCGACGCCCTACAACAGCCCATGGACATCCCACACAACCCACCACCAGGACCAGGGCAGACAAGCTACTCAGAGGAGAACCCAGACTCTGCAACAGACCACACAGCATGAAGCACCCACAATCACGGCTGCCTCACAACACCTCACCCACCCACACATGGCACCCCAATGCCAGGTGGCCGAACGCCAAAAGGAGGTGGCCCAACAGGTGAGGGTGTTGCCTAACCCATGGAATGCGAAGTAGAACACATACGTGGGTGTCAAATACCCTTCAGGGACCACCTACACCCCACAAAGGAGACCCACACCCCCACAGAGACACATGCCCATATCATGTTGAACTGGCTACAGGCACGTGCGCCCGGCCCCTTTATTGGCAGGTCCACATGTACAGTGACGACTGTGCTGGATGTGTGTGGGGTGAGTATAAGCCAGCCCGCACGGAGTGCTTGGTGCTGCCAACAACCTGAACAGTGGACACCAGTGCAATGGACCCAGTAAACACGAGCATAACAGAGTCAAATGCAGAGCAACATGGAGGGATCCGGAGTAAGGACAGAGGTCACCCAATATTCAGTCTGGACGTTCCTTGAGTTGCAGTGCACTGAGGCAGGGGCACACGAGAGAGAGCACGCTCATGTGAAGAAACTGCCAGGATAGTGTCCCTTCGGGTTAGTCCTGATGCAGATGCAGTGGGGTGTGTTACACGTGCATCAACTTCCACATCAACATCCCAGGTCTCCCACACTGCCTGAGGTGACACTTGCGTCTGCAATACACAGCGCAATACCCAGCAACAGATCCGGGTGTGTAGCTTGACTACCACCACCAGTCTGCATTCCTGCCTTGGGGCTGTTGCCTCCTGCCCTCCCATTGTCTGTGCCCTCTCCCTTCCGCACACTTGACACATCTTCCTCATCATAGTCCCAGGTCTTCCCCACTGCATGAGGTGACATTGCTGCGCAACCTCACAACAGCACAAAACACAATCAGTAACGGACAATGGCTTGCGGTGCACTGAGTCACTGGCACCTGGAGTGCTGAGCAGGGTATCAGGCCGATGATGGCATCCGCTACAGGTCTGAGCAACTCCTTAGGTCTATCGGGACCACTGTTTCGACTCTGGCAGATGGCAGTTGAAGGTGGTCCTTGCCGTGGTGGCATGTGCCCCCTGCGGTGATGCGACGTCCGGGCCGGTCAAGACTCAATGCCATGTGTGGGCCCTGGTGGACCGCAGTTGGGGCCGGAGGAGGCGGACAGCGCTGGGCCACAGACACATGGCGTTGATGACCCCAAGACCATAGCTACAGATGCCATTCAATGTCTCAGAAGAAGGGGTCCCAGGCCTGAGCAGCACAGATGCACTGCGGCCGGCACAGGCACCCAGCCACGGGACGGTGACTTGCGGTGCAGTCAGATGGGCCATGCGACCTGAGCGGGTCCCCATCAATGTCCGAGGCGTATGTTGCGGAGGGTTTCGGGGGACAGTGGAAGGTGTCCTCCAGGGCATGATGCGGAAGGTCTGATGTTATCTGGAAGCAGCAAATGGAGGAGTGGAAAGCGCAACCCTCGTTTGCAACAACAATTCGGGATCAGCTACATGAGGATGAAAACTAGCCCCTAGTCCATAGACTCAAACGCCACCAATGTACGACCAGTGAGTGTCCATGAATGTCGGGGAACACACTCGGTGGCACAGGTGCTCAGAGGGGATGCAGTCTGCGATGATGCCGGTACACAGAACGGCTAGGACGTTCGACCTCGGACCTGGGGAACTGGGTTCGAGTCTCGGTAATGACGCTAAACATCCTGTGATTCTGGGCAAATCACTTAATCTCCCCGTGCCTAACAAAAATGAATGTGTGTCCTCATGTAACGTAACTGGTGCTATGTAAAGCGCTCTGATACCCGGTTCGGTTGCGGGTCAAGTTCGCGCTATATAAAACTCTGCAAAAAAAAAAAAAAAAAAACATGGCCAAATCAAGACTCTGTGACCTACTGGACCGCAGTGTAGGCCGGAGGCAGCGTTCAGCATGGGACCACAGACACATGTCGTGTGCCTGTGATGCATTCGTTTGCTTCACTGATAGCAGGGTGTTTAGTGACATCACCCCTGCAGTAGACATCTGGTCACTGCCATTCATGACTCAGGACACAGTTTCACACATGGGACCGACTGGACCGCAGTGTAGGCCGGAGGCAGCGGTCAGCAGTGGCCCACAGCCACGTGTCGTTGGCTCGCGGGGCACAGAGTTGGTGACACAGTGGCAGTTGTCGGTAGTGTTCAATTACCTCCGTAACAATGATCCTGTTCCTTCCGGACTGCAACGCGTCATCCTCTTACGCCTTTCCGTGCGTCAGATGAAATGTGTTCTGCCTTTTGAATTACCGATGTTCAGTTCCACATCTGTGACCCCACTCGTGCGCAGCGAAGGCCGAGGGAAGTAGTCCGTGTAGGCCCACAGACACGTGTGGTTGTGATGCCATGCACAGACTTGTTGCCACCACATCGAAGGGTGGATAGTGAATTGTTCACTGCCTTAAATGATGTTCACTGCCATGGTGTAATCAAGACTCAGTTCCAAATGTGTGACCTACCTGACCGTGGTGTAGGCCTGAGGCAGCGGTCAGCACGGCCCATTCGCCTAGTGTCGCCGGCATAGTTTGGATGGCCCCACCGGCCTGCGTTGTTCAGGTTCAGTGGCACCACGTGTAGCCGGCTGGTGTTGAACAGGGTTAGTGGCACCACGTGTAGCCGGCTGGCGTTGAACAGGGTTAGTGGCACCACGTGTCGCAAGAAGCCCATATGGAACTATGCCTAACTGATCGGGAGGGGGTCTGGTGCTGTGGCCGCTGGCCCGGATTTGGGTTCACTGCCACTCAGGACACAGTTTCAGATATGGGACCTACTGGTCCGAAGAGTAGGCCGTAGGCGGCAGTAGAGTACGTCAACGAGAAAGGACTGGAGCGGGCCTGTGTCGTGGAGGCCGTGGTGGTCTGAGCTGACTGCCAAGGTCACGGGACTCGGGCTTGGAGCTTGCGCCGGCATGTGGTGGCCCTCCTTGACACACGCCGGTGTCGGCAGGTGATCAGTGTGGCCTGGCTGCGCAGGGGCGGGCCTCACGGGTTCGTGGTCCAGCGTGCCGGGGTCTGGCAGGCGCACAGCATCGCAGGCAACTCCGCTCACGAGGATGGCGTCGGCCTCGTGGCAGGGTGGGAGGCGCCGCCCTGGCAGAGACGTGGGTCTTTCCGGAAGAGGACCACGCCCAGGCCTACGTGCTTTTTATTCACACCCCTACGCTGGCGTGGCGTACGCCGGGCCATCCCACTCCACTGACGCCTAGGGGGGGCGCAACAGGCAACATTTCCGCGAGGTCCCCCACTGGCTGGGGTGACATGGTGGCGTCCACTGTCCACTACACTCCATACACAAGCGGTGTATGTCGCCATGGATATGGGTGTGTTCTGAATACTGCGGTCTGTCCAGCACATCTCCGCCACTCTTGGCATTGTGTGCTTTCCGGATCATGGTTCTCCTGAATCCTGCACACATGCCTGGTTGCCACCTCTCCCCACATTCGGCTATTATGTGGCTGAGGTGCCATGCCGTTGCTGGCTCATGTTCAGGGCTTGCCCATGTGGACATTGTAAGTTGTTCTGTCATGTCTGGTGGTTGGGCATATTGTTGTGCCTGTTGTATGTGATTTTGTGACATGTGCATTGCCAGCGTTGTGAGTTGCATGTTTGGGGAGTTGAGGTGTGTGGGGTGTTCATTTGTATATTGCCAAGGGGCTGTGCATTTCCCTTGTTGCCATCCTGGGAACGCTGGTTGGTGATTGACTGTCGGAGGATGAAGGTATCATGCACACTGGCTGTGTATTTGAAGGCGACATTGTTGGGTGTTCCACGGTGTTCTGTTGTTGCCTGCACATTGGTGTGAGACGTGTGCTTCCTGTTGCGGTGATTGTGTGCTGTGTCACTAGGGGGCACAGGTAGTACATGTGTGCTGTGTGTTGCCCCCAACACGTGCGTGCATCCTGCTATGGCGTATGGTCCTTGCTTGGTCTCCAGCAGATCCTGCGCATTGTGTTGTACGTATGGGGACTGGGGTACCAGGGTGATGGTGATGTCCAGGACAGGTTTGGGGGACTTGGATGTGGCTGGCTGTGGGACTCCTCCGACTCTGGCGGGTGTTGGATGGGGGGGTCTCGGGGGCCAACAGGTGCAGCCACGCCATCAGCTTTGTGTGGGGTGGGATGTTGGTTGTCCGTCCGCTGTGTTGTTGCCGTAGGCCTGTTAGGCGATGATGGTCAGGATGCGTAGGTTGGTTGTCCCTTTCATCCTGGAGTGGAAGGTGACATTGTCAGATGTTGGGTCTGTGTGGCTGGTACGTTTCCTGGGGTTCCGCTGTCTTTGTCAGCGCTGCGTCTGTGTTGGTCCGGGGGGGGGGGGGGAGGGTGTTCCGGGTGTGGGATGGGGTCCTGGGGTGGTGGGGGTGGGTGTTGTGGCCCTCTTGGGGGTCCCCCCTGCATGATGTGTGGCTCCATGGCATCTGTTGCCCTTCGGTTGTGGCCCGGGGTGTGCTCCCTTTTGTGGTGCTGGCTGCCGTCCGAGTTTACACCAGGTCAGAGCAGGTGTAGATTTCCTGGTGCTAACGCGCCTTATCGCCTGTTTTGTGTTTTTATCACGGATGTGGCTGGTCGTTGTGAATGTTGAGGTGTGCTGTTGTCTCGGCTTTTGTCACGGGAACGCCTACTCTGCATCTCATTAGCGATATTTGAGCGGGTCCTCTGTGGCGATGTTTTTTGCGGCTGCTATCGCGGGTATACTGGTGCTGTGGGCTGTTAACACCGGCTTGTGAATGGGGGGGTAAATTTATCACGACTTAGGCTGCGATAAAGTGCCGTTAATTCGGCAATAGCTCCTTGTGAAAATGCCCCTCAATTGTATTACTTAGGCGCCCCTGCTTGACATGCTTTTCTGTCAGGGACACTTGAGTAATTTATTTAAGAATGCCTTAAAACACCAGTAGCTCAGTGGGCTTAGCACTAAAATGCACTGGAGGGCAAGAAAGACAAGCGCCACTTCAGGCAATTAATTATGGACTTTAACAATCACATAAGGATGTATCAGCTGCGCCCACATAACACAATGAGCTGACAGAAAAAACACAGCCAGTGCACAGTACACACATGGTGCACGTCAAGCTAAGATATACAAAGTAAGCACCCGGTTAGTAAGAAAAAGCTGAGAATTAAGAAACTTACGTCCCGGGAACATAGAATCCTTTTGGCCTTGAACCGTAATTTAACCTTCACTCCATTAACTCTACTTTCAGTGATGTATTAAACCCTGTGAAGACCCCCTAGGCAGTCGAAATGTCGCCACCTCCCGCAAATCAATGCACAGCATTTGTGTTACAAACTGACAGCTGCCAGAAGATGAGATTTTAAGAGACAAACTGTTATGTGAATCTGATGCCTCTGGTTTATGTACTTTAAGATGTTAATGAGTACATTGCATTAATACAGTATTTTCTCTATAGAGTCTTTAATGTAAAGTTTCCGTTGCTTTGAGTTAATTCATTGTTTACTATCTTTTGGAAACAATATTTTAGAAAACGTTATTTTAATTTTCTTTCAAGATCAAATCAATATTATTTTGATCCGCTGTTGCGGGCCCCTAAAAGGAGTGGGCCCGTAGGCCGGTGACTACTGTGCCTATTTGGTAATTTGGTAATCTGGAACTGTCTACTTTGCTACAAACACAAACAACATGGAGATTAAATCTCCCCAGGACACCAGAGCATCTCAGAGATGTGAGGATGTGCCTGAAAGGGGGCTTAATGGCAGCCTTTGTACACCTTGCCCCAGAGGCCCGTAAATTACCACTTCCCTATCCAAAGCCTATTGGCATCCACTTACAGAAACTGTGAAACAGTGTAGCCCGGTGTACGTGGGAAAGTGCAGCAGAGCATATAGGAACAGCATGTTGCAGTAACATATATAGCCATTATATACGTAACTCCAGCACCAGTGCTGGTGCAGACTGAGCCCTCATGTTCCCCTTCCATGCATGAGCAGTTTATCCAGTTCAGGTTTTCACTATGCCTTCTGGTACCTGGAGTCCTGATTACTCCTTATAGATTAAGGACAAAAAAATTACACAAACTGAATTATCTCTTCACATACAGAATGGGAAAACGTGCGAGCTGTGTAAGCGAGGTCAGGGCCGGACTGGGAAAGCAAACCAGCCCTGGCAATTACATCAGACCGGCCCAGAGGGGGGGAGAGGGGTAAAGGCTAGTGGGAAACAGGTGGGAAACACTGCTGCTGCACTTTTGTTACAGGGGGCCGATATTACAGCACTGCTGCAAAACCGGCCCCCACCGGTCCAAAACCAGCCCCCACCTTTCCAGCCTACCGTGAAAAATGCTCGGTGCCCGCTACGGCCAGTCTAGTCTATGCTGACGCACATCGATGGAGCACATGGCCACCTAGGTAGGCACTGTTCCACGCCAGCCATGTCATGTACAGAATTGGTAAAGATAGGCTGTAATAATTATAGCTGATATATATATATATACGAAATACGACTCGTTAAAAGTTTCCAAATATAGTGGAGCTCACGCTGCCAAATCTAGCTCAGCAAGCAACAAGGCAAGACCAGCGAATACATCAAATTCGGATCTGAGCTCAGCAATTGAGAGCGAGACCAAACTAGACCCCCGTGACCATCAAGTAAAGCATATACCATCCAAACTTTTGCTTGCAGAAGAACTAGATTTTTTATGTCTAGAACGGAGACAGACGATACGCCCAAGAAATCAGGCAAACAAACAGGGAAAAACAGATTCACCAAGCGCGGGGAGCGGCGAAAGGCGCAACGAAGAAGAGCCCAAAAGACAAACGGTGCGCAAGTGGAAACGCAAGAAAACTCCAATTTGAACAGCAACCGCACCATAATAAATCTGGCTAATGTGGACTTAAATAAAGCAGAGGAACAACTTTTATCTCTCGGCTTGTCTTACTGCCCAGAGAGCACTTTTAACTATGCCTCAACAAGAATGGACATCTTCAAAGGTGTGCGTAAGCTTAAATTGAAAAAATATCATCTGCTGTGTAACAAAACACCGGGCAGTTCTCAGACCAACCAGAATGACGAATTCTCACTAACATACCCCGCTCAATCTCACAGCATCTGATTTACCAATTTTGCGGGATATGCAGGATTTAATGGAAGAAAATATAACATCTACACTGGACAACGAGGAAATTGAACCTACCACTAGGGGTATTGAGCAGAGCATAGGCGTCACACCCTTCAAACCCTGGTCAACCTTCAACCCTATAACACCTAGGGATGCCATCGACATATTCCACGAGCAAACAGTGGCTGGTATTAAACAGCTGAACCATAGAGTGCAGAAAACCAAAAAAGACAAAACCAACAAACAAGAACTTCAATACCATCTTCTAATGACTAAACTAAGGAACAACACCCAGATTGTCATATGTAACTCGGACATACGGGGGAATTTGGTAATATGGAGAAAAGAGGACTATGTTGAAGAAGCGATGGGTCAATTATCTGATAGGAATTGTTATCGTAAAAGTGATACACTATCTCTCATAACCACGTATAATGACTATTACACGAAGCTATTAGCGTGGAAAAGTGCAGGAATGTTAACCATGCAAGAATACAAATTTCTGAGAAACGACAACCCGACGACACCCATCATCTACTTCATACCAAAGATCCATAAAAACCCATTGAAGCCCCCAGGACGACCTATAATATCGGCCCGCAACAGTCTACTGGAGAGGTCATCCCAGTATGTGGACTATTTCCTGCAGGAACATGTGCAGCAGCTCCCTTCCTACATCAGAGACACAGGGGACTTCTTATGTAAAATATATGACTTTGGGTGGCAGGAAAACATTCTATTAATAACCTTAGATGTGACATCAATCTATATGAGTATTAATCACAAGATGGTCTGAGGGCATTACAATTTTATTTAGAGAGAAGACCGCCCCAATACATGCAACATAATAAGATGCTAGTTAGCATGGTTGAGTTTTGTCTACATAACAATATTTTGTTACAAAATGCACTCTATCAGCAGCTACGAGGTGTAGCTATGGGGGCCAGCTTCTCCCCCAGCTATGCCTGTTTGCATATGGGATGGTGGGAGGAGCTGGTTCTACAGAAGGCACATGAGGTATATTTTTTCAACAATGTTAAACTTTGGCTGAGGTTTATAGATGACCTTTTTATAATTTGGCTGGGGACCCTGTCAGAAGCTGAAAACTTTATTGAAGGTCTCAACACAAATGACTTAAATTTGCAGTTCACAGCCACCATTAGTGCCGAAACAGTTAACTTTCTGGATGTCCAAGTATATATCAATGAAAGTAAGCTAGAAACGAAATTGCATCGGAAGCTGACTGCCGGCAACTCTGTATTGCACGCAACCAGCTCCCACCCACGACATTTAATCCAGAGCATTCCCTACGGGGAAATGCTCAGGCTTAAAAGGATCTGTAGCAATGAGGACGATTTAAAGGCAGCACAATTAGCCAGCAAAACCAGGTTCCTAGAGAGAGGATACTCCAGCAAATGTATCAATGCAGCCATAAAGAAAAGTAAGGCAGTAGCTAGAGAGGACCTACTCAGAAATAATAAACCCCTCAAATTTGAACAAACAACCTCCAAAACAGATATGGTGCCAGAGGAAGGAGGGGATGCCTTTAGAATCATTCTAGGGTACAGCAAACAGGAAAAGGCCATCAAGAAAATTATCAAAAGAAATTGCCCGTTAGTCCTCAATGATCCCGTCATTGGCCATTTGCTACCAAGCAGATTGGCCATAACTTATAGCAGAGCACCCTCAATGAAAGATATCCTGGTCCAGAATGATCCAGAGAGCCAGACTAGGGGTTCGTGGTTAACACTGAGAAAAGGATTTTATAGATGCAAACTATGCAAAGCATGCCAACATGGCATCAACAAATCATCATATATGACACCATTTGGTGACCAGGAACGAGTCATCAACAAAGCCCTAACCTGCAAGACCGATCACGTCATCTATGTGCTGGAGTGCCCTTGTGGCCTACGGTATGTGGGAAGTACCACACTCCAGGGCCACAAGAGGGTACTCCAGCACATAAGGGCCATCAAAAACCAAGACCTATCTTATCCCGTGGCACGGCATTTCGGGGAAGCACACAATGCTGACCCGAAAGACTTGAAATATTATCTAATCGATGCCGTCCCTCCCAACAAAAGAGGAGGTAACAGGGAAAAGACCCTCCGGAAACTAGAGACACGCTATATCCTAAATCTAGATTCGAAGCACCCAGGGGGATTAAACGCCACAGAAGATCTGTATACATGTCTATAAATTGGACATTGGGTTTTGCAACATAAAACAATATGGCGACTGATAAATAAATGCACTTAAGCATGTCTACAAAATGTATTGAAATTAAGCAAGCATCGAACTCTACCGCCCCCCCAATCCAATTCACAGTTTTAAACATATTTTTAGCTTCTTTCACTTCGGTGTAATTTGCACATTCACACTTGAGTAATTTTATTATGCACTAGCACTTTACGTAGTCATGAAGTTTACAATATCAATGTTTACAAGTCCTATTAGACAACTGTATTTGCACCAGCACTTTAAATATGCATAAAGTTTACATTAAGGAAACAATTCAATCAACCGCAAATGATAACTTTAGCACTAGATGTATTTTACATAAATTGTGCAATCAGGCTCTTAATAAGTCTGCGGTTCCATAAATAATGAGTTTTAAATGTTACTGTAAACAACAATGCATTTTAACAGTGGTAGATAGCTATTCATAGCTTGCAGAGTCCAATTAGTTTTAAGGTATTTATACCTGGACGCCAACTAAAGGACAAGTGATTTTAATCAAGTGTTGGGATAAATCAAATTGTGATTTAAAACATTGGATTAACCATGAACTAACATTTGTAAACAGAAAGTATTTTGTTTATGTTTTTGACTACCCAAATATATGTGGCACGTGTCACTTTAAGAATTTTTCGAAAAAATGGTAGAAAAAGCGAATCGAAAGCTGTGCAGCGCGTCATGTGATCAAGGCCCTTCGGGGAAGAAATGCGTAATGGCTGCTGTTTGTTGAGCGGAATAAAGAAAAACTTTACCAGCACTGAATCGGTGGTCTGTGCTCCAGGTTGGAGTACGCCTGATATATATATATATAAAGGACAGACAGCTAATCATTCCATTGGCAATATTACTTCTCTAAGCACTAGGACATCACTGAAATGGAAAGAAAAAATGTGTGTGATATAATTGTATCGACATATCTGGCCAGGCTTCTCTTTTTATTTTTCAATATTGTTACATGGAAATAAGACTTGCTGTACGTTAACAAGGTCAATATATATTCGCTGAATCCACTGTAGTGCGTGCTTAATGCTTATAAAAAAGGCTTGCTCTTTTCAAACACGAGCCATTCAAGTTAATGCAAACTAACAAATGTGTGCTCAGTCGTGATGTATTCTAAGGCTCATGTAAATCAGCCAGAGAGGGGATTTTTCAATTTTCTGAATGTCTGTGTAAGCTCGGTCTTAAAGGGAGAGGAGATCTCACAGTAGCAGGCTTCCATGTACTTTCTATAACCTGAACAGAAGTATTGTTCACTGTCCTGTGTAACAGAGCAGAAGCTGAGTGCAAGTTAACCCTTCTTTCAACAGAGATCACCAAATACAAACAAGCATTGGCAAAGCCACTAGGTCTGGGTTAGTGAGCTAACGCTTGCAGGTATAGCACAAGTGTGCGAGACAGAGAGACATAAATACTCCTTTGGGCTGAGCCATGACATGACTGATAAAGTCTCAAGCCAACAGCTTACAGTGGCAGGTTGAAGAAAGCCAGTGGTTGAAAGGGACAGACCCAAAGATGGTTATGTACATTTTTAGCAATAGGTCTGTTGGACATCTGTGCTGTGCAGTCAAAGCCCAGACATAAAAAGTTAAATAAGGTGTTAGAGTCAAAGTTAGATACAGAGGGAGCTCTGACTGGAGGGATGCTGAATTATGGAGTTCCACTTGAGGCCTGACAGTGTGAAATGTATATGTGGGGAAAGGTGAAACACCTGACACTGTTCCGTTTCTCTGAAAATGTTGCAGTCCCTTTTGATGCTCAGGACATCTCTTTGAGTATGGCAACAATTCCGACTGAACCAACAAAGGGTTTCAGGTCTCACGATGCTCGGGGATGTGGGGCACCTTTGGTCCTCTTCTCCTCGGGTCAGGGAGGCCAGGTGCAGAGGTGTCCTGAGGCATCAGGTTTTGTCACCGGAGACACTTGGGGTAGAGTGGGCCAGCACAAGAAGGCTGCAGGCAACATCGGGAAGTCCACAGTTGGCAAACCAGAGGCACAGGCAGCTGCAGGACTAACTGTTTTTGGCACAATTGTTGAGGACAGCAGACAGACTGACAGGGTTGGCGCCTAAAGTCCATTGCTGGTCTTCTGTTCTTGCTTTTGCGACTCTTCAGTGTCCGTCTTCTTTCAGGTCGGCAGGGTCTGATTTCCTGGTGCCAGGGGCTCCCCATAATATTAAATTTAGGGGTGTTAGGGAGTGTAGGGCAGTAGCTAATAGGCTACTTACCCCTCGGGTCACTACACATCCTAATTGACCACTTCCTGTGGGAAGTGGGAATACACCTGTCCCAGAGTTCCTAATTCTGCCATCACAAAGATAGCAGACTTTTAAATTTTGTGTCCACGTCTGGTAGCCCACCTTAGGGGTGGAACTTGCCTGAGGGTGAACACGCCTCCCTGACTACTAATTTTCCCTCCTGTCCAGGTGCCCAATGGGGCCTGGTCGGGGGGTGGCATCACCTCTAAGGGAAGCCAGATTTGCATATCAAAGGTGGCAGGCTCTATGAAGCTCCCTGCCTTGGAATGCTAATTTACAGGTCATCCTGCTGTAGGGGGTGTAAAATCAATCAATCAATCAATCAGCTTGTATAGTGCAAGACTACTCACCTGGAAGGGTCTCAAGGTGCTGGGGGGGCAGGGGGGAGGGGGGTACCCCAGTGGTCTGGAGGGTCACTGAGTTCCATCGAAGAGCCAGGTCTTGAGGACCTTTAGGAACTTAGGGAGTGATGTGGTCTATCAGATGTGGAGCGGAAGGGAGTTCCATGCCTTCGCCGCGAGGAGGGAGAAGGAGGGTCCTCCTGCTCTGGTTTTCTTGATCCAGGCTACCATCTCAAGGGAGAGCTGGGCCGAGCGGAGTGTACGTTGGGGAGCGTGGAACGTGAAGCGGTGGTTAAGGTTGGCGGGTGCGGTGTTGTGGAGGGCCTTGTGTGCGTGGGTGAGAAGCTTGAAGGTGATTCTCTTCTCGAAGGGGAGCCAGTGTAGGGTCCGTAGGTGTTGGCTGATGTGGCAGTAGCGTGGTAGGTTGAGGACTAGTCTGGCGGCGGCGTTCTGGATGTTCTGGAGTTTGCGGGTGAGGTTCTTGTTGATCCCAGTGTAGAGTGCGTTGCCGTAGTCCAGTCTGCTACTGATGAGGGCGTGCATGATGTTTTTTTTGTGTTCATGGGGGATCCAGTTGAAGGTCTTTCGGAGTAGGCGAAGGGTGTGGTAGCAGGAGGAGGTGATGGCGTTTACCTGGCGGTCATTTTGAGTTTGGAGTCCAGGATGATTCCGAGGTTGCGTGCGCGGTCCGTGGGGTCCCAAGGGCAGTTGGCCACCAGGTGTCGTTCCAGGCGTCGGGGTATGGGCCCATGATGAGCACTTTGGTTTTGTCTGTGTTGAGTTGTAGCACCCTGTACCGGAGAAGGCTTTGTTCCTGACCTCCTGAGAGCATGGGCTCTCACCCCTGGGGGTCAGAAACTCATCTGTGGTGGCAGTCTGGTCAGGAACAGTCAGCCAGCACACTAGTAGTTGGTAGGTTTTCAGGGGGTACCTCTAAAGGTGCCCTCTGGTTGCATGTTTTAATAAATCCATCACTGGAATCAGTAGTATAGTTAACCCTGCTTTAGGGCTGCAGGGCCTGCTGAAGGGGTGACTTATCTATACTGCATGCAGTGTCTGCAGGCATGGCACACGGGAATGCGTGCCATGTTGTGTTTTCACTTTTGTCTGCAACAAGACACGCAGCCTGCATGAGTTAGCTGAGGGGTCCCTTAGGGTGGCATAATACATGCTACAGCCCTTAGGGACCCTCTTTAGTAGTACCCTTGCCCTTGGTACCTGGGTTACAATTTACTAGGGACTTACATGGATGCTAAAGGTATTGCCAATTGGGGGAACAAATGTACAGTTTTAGGGAAAGAGATCTGGCACTGGGGACCTGGTTAGCAGGAACCCAGTGAACTTTCTGTCAAAATAGCATTGAATACGAGGCAAAAAGTCGGGTTGACCATGTCAAAAAGGGCACTATCTATCTATCTATCTATCTATCTATCTATCTATCTAACTATCTATCTATCTAGTCTCTCTCCTCTATATATATATATATGTACATATATATACATATATATATATGTGTGTGTGTTATGTGTTTAGATATGCACTTTTGTATGTCGAAGAAAATCTGTCTGCATGCCTACCAAAGTCTGTGCACATTTTATCAAGGAAAAATAAACAATTGTGCATTCACGCGATTGAGGAACAAAGGTTCCCTTCTGCCACGTACGAGCATATAATGCTAATATTTTTCCAAAAACATGGAGTCTTTATGGGGTTTTTGCCTGCGAACACCAATGGGAAACACATGATAGAAACCAAAACAACGAGATCATTGTAGGTATACAGTGTTCTCAAGAGAAAGGCGCAAATGACCTTAAAAATAGATACAAGAAATGTAAACTTGCAGAAGATAAGTAAACTTCCTGAAAATGCTTGCTTCGGGCTGACTACCATGAAAGTGAGGCTAAAACATCAGAAGTGGCACCTCTTGTGGAACCGTAGCTAACATGGACAAGCAGGGGGCGCCAGCTGTCACAATCACGCTGAGGCGAAATAAGGCAATTTTTCATACGCAACTAGGTTTTTCTCATTAAATGAAACTTCACAGCAATATTCTGTAGCACATTCTCACTGCTGCTATTTAACAAAGGAATCAAAAGCAAAAGGGAACTCCTCTTGATCCTCCCTGAAACAGAAATAAAATCCTGTTTTTAATCCAAAAATTGTTGGCGATAATACTATTTGAAAGACTTATGCCTCTGATTGCAGGCAAGAGAAAGGAAAGAGAAAAGAAACAGGTTGTACTGGGAATGGAGAATAAGAGCTGTGTGATGTTAACCTTCAGAGGTTGAAGGTGAAAGATCACCAAGCTGCAGAGCTGACTTCCTTCCGTGACCCACAGGCTCTTTTCCAGATGACTGTTAAGACATCATGAATTGGGATGAGCCAGTGTTCAGTGCCAGACTTGCAGTATAAGAGACCCACGGATGAGTCATTAGCGTCAGGGCCGGACTGGCCGTAGCGGGCACCGGGCGTTTTCCCGGTGGGCCGCCAGGGCGGGGGCCAATTTTAGACCCCTGGGGGGGATGTTTTTATTACCGGAGGTCGGTTTTGCAGCATACCCCCCCTCCCTGGGCCGGCCGAGCTCTTTGCTAGGGCCGGTTTCGGTAACCAGTCCAGCCCTGATTAGCGTGAGTAACTTAGGACAATTCCTGGTTTGTGGCTGAGAGGATGAAGCAACATGTGCTACTCAAAATGATATCTCTAGGAGCTAGACAGAGAGCACTGAAATCAGGGGCACATCCAGTCTGATCGCTGTAGTAATGTGTACTCAACAGCTGCACAATAGGATACCTAGGAGTACAAAGCATTGGGATCACTGACAGATTATCGGAAACACAAATATCATGTGGACAGAATATCGTGTCAAAAATATTGAGGACCAAAATATCAAGAAGGTAAATGCAAATAGGTAAGTATAGATTTACTATTCTTACCTCCACATCTGCGTACCTTGAAGATGTATATATCGTCCAGGTGCATATATGTGGAGTTATATATAGTAAAACTTTACTTACCTATAAAAACGTACCTTCACGATATATTTGTCTTCAATATTTTTGACACGATATTCTGTCCCACGATGTCTGTGCTTCCAATATTCTGTCTAAATACCACGGGACTCATATCTGGGCATTTGCATCCCACTTATGGTGTCTCAGAGAGAAAAACAGACAAAGTGATGGGTGGAATATTTCAAATGATCTCTGTCACTGCTAATTACTTTGGGTCACATTCCAATCTATCGCTTATCAACAGGTATGCAGCCCACAGGAAACAAGATCCACTGCCAACTGATTAGGGCAACTTTACGCCTCTCAATAGTATAAAAGATGGAGATATGACACGTGCACAGCAAGGAAAGGTAGATGAACAAAAAAGGCACTTGACACACCTTAAGAATCTAAGGAGACGGCAATGGCTATAAAAGCAGTCACAGAGGCTATTGGAGGCCAAAAGAAGATTTTGAAGTTGGGGGCTACTCTTAGTCTGTTGAGATATGACCATGATGAAAAGATATCTGGGGGGGGTGAACGAAGTAAAAGCGTGTTTCTCCATGGTGAAGGACTCTACAATAACAGTAAGTTTGCAGATTGAGCACTTTCATCAAAAGTCAAACTTCCTCAGACTCATAAGAGAACATGCAAAGAGATGGTCAAAGAAACAAAACATAAGAGTTTTGGGCATCCCAGCGAAGGAAGGAGGAAAATATCCTGAGTGATTCCTGGAGGGCAGGATCAGTAACTCACTGAGTTCTGAGAAGCCAGGGCCAGCGCTGAGCAAGGGCAGTATGTGCCGCTGCCCGGGTCCCTGCAGTCAGCCCTCCAACTTGGGGCCTCGCACCAATGCAACACAGTCAGGCAACGGCATGAAAGGTGCCACCTTGTAGGTACACCACCTTAGGGGGCCCCCTCCCTTGGCCTCACTGCTATGGTGTAGCGAGGTGAACCCAGGGGTGGGGGGCAGTCCAGTTGCAAGAAGGCACATTCCTCAGTTTTGCCCTGCAATTAGGCCTCCTCCCCCCACCCACGCAGAGGCACAGCGGGAGGACTATTGCCTGGCTGTTTAGCTCCCTGGCAGTCTTAACCCTCTCTGGAGAAAAGCAACCCTCACACCTTCAGCCCTTTATGAGCTGTTAAGAGGTGCTTGTAGGTGGCAGAGAGGTAGGGGCTGCAGCTTCAGGAGCAGGGGGCATCTATTGAGATGCACACAGCCCTGAATGGGTCAAGTCTATGCAAATTAGAGGGGTCAAGCACATTCCCCTTCTTCTCAGGGCCCCAAAAATCCTAGAACCGGCCCTGTGAGAAGCTGTCAACTTTCACTGTAGTTGAGACAGCCCACAGAGCCATGACTAAACGGCCACCTCTGGAGCTCCCCTTGAGTGTACTGATTACCCATGCCTTAACTATAATGACATACATATCATGTTAGTTGAAGCGGGGATCCAGTCCTACAAATCTAGGGACTTCTATACTCCTCTTCTGATTCTATGTAATGCATGTCCAGAGGGCATGACAGTTGTACAAAAGAGTCAAAAGGAAGCTGAGGGACATTGGGCTGCACTTTCATATCTGTGTCCAAACTTAGGTTCCTGAATACGGCTGTGCTTATATTTGTCCCCACCATAAAGGAAGTATGAGATTTAATTGAGCAGAAATGGCTGTGATTTTACTTGTTCCCACCTTGAAGTATGGGATTGAATTGAGCAGGAGGGATTGACAAAGAAAGGGAAAACGGTACAGAGCCAGAATGCAAAACACCCGGCACATGGGCAGAGAGCCTGTGTAAGAGAAGCCAAAACAAACAGAAGTCCAGGAAGTGAAGAGAATTAGAGACTTGAAAGACAATAAGAGGTGTTGAGTGAGTCGGAGGATGCAGAGGAGATTCTGGAAGGAGCCTGTAGAAGATCCACATTGATACACATAATGCAGCGATAACAGAAGACACTTATGAGGAAATAAAATACAAGGTACGCAGCATATAGCTACTGCTGTCGAAGGAAAGGAGGGATCGATGCTCAGGCAGGGGTAGTACGTTGAACAAATACTGCTGAAGCCAAATAAAACACGGTCAAAACTGGAAGGGATGTTCCTTTTCCTACAGTTTTGTGACCTAGAGGAGGGGGCAGGGGCAAGAGGTATTAACTGAACATTTGAGGTGTGGTAGATGGACTGACATCTCTCTTGATTGTTATTAAACTTTAGATCATGGTTACTCACAAACTTTCTGTCGGGGGCCAAAGTTACAGTGTGGTGTGTGGCAGAGGGCCGCACCGGTAGGGGTTGGGTCAGTGGGGGGTGGGATTAGTGGGGGGGGCTAGAGTAAAAAAAATCAAACCCGTTTCAAAACATTAGACAATGTGACATTGCTGTATTTCAAAAGCAGATGTAACTACAAAGAGCACATTTTGATAATACATTTTTATTAGCAGACAATAGCAATCTTAAGAGGCATTGCATAGCTTCATACACACTTTGACCCCAATTCCATCACAGGGTTACTTTTGGCCCACCCTTAACCCCGCAATAGCCTGCAATGTCTTGCTAACGGAATGGCGGAAAGGCAAGGACCAAAAACTGAAGAAAGTCAAGAGGACTCCAAGAGTTTACTTTTTATTCCTGGAGCAAACTCCATGACCGCTGAGGCCAGTCTGAGAGGGCCCCCCCGATTTTCTTCCCCTTCCGCCTGGCCGTCCTCCCTTTACGCTCCTATAGTGCAGACTCTAAGAAACACCTTTGCCATTGCTGGAAGGACGGGGATGGTGATCCAGCCATGCTGAAGCAATACAAATACAACAAACTGCCATGGTGATGAAGACCATCCCTTCTTTCACTGTTTACGTCATCCTTTCTCCCTGATATGTGTAAGGGTTCCCTTTTGTCAATAGTAATGCTGTATGTCAAATATTAATGTTACTTACTGCATCTTCATCTGTGATATGCTATCATATTAGAAAAGCTTTAAATACATAATAAATAATTGTAAGCATGCATTGAAGTATTTTGTGCTTTAGGTTTTTAGAAATTAGCAAAATGACAGGTGACTTTTTTGTTGGCTGCAGTTCCTGTGCCATAGCATCCTACAAGGTGGACACCTTCATATCCACGCTACCACACTGCCATCACACACCCTGGATCTACTACCCATAGGCACTATCAGTGTAGCTGACTGTTCTGATCATTGTTGTGGGCTCGCTGTAGACGGCTTCAGAAGTCTTTCACAGCTTTGCATACAATATTACATAGAGTGGGCTTTGGTTCAGCCCCCTGCTCATGATTGCAAGGCTTTTTGTCCATTCCATTGCCAGATCCTGATTTTAATTCTTTTCTCTCTATTCTTGTGCTGGTTCCACTCCTAGAGGAATTTGGCTTTACCCTGATTGAATGAGTTGTTTCCTTGAAATGCTAATATCAGTGAACAACTTTTCTTTTATTTCTTTACCATTTGTGTTTACCACTCCAGGGAAGTGCATGTCCTGCTCTTTCCCCTACATTTCTCTCTTTATTTAGTTTTGCCCTTTTCTAGCTCATGCTCTTTCCCTTGCTTCTCCCCTACAGAAATCTTTTGTTGTTTCCTCCCTCTGGCACAAAGTACTGACTTCACAAAGTACTGACGTCGCTCTCTCTCTCTCTCTCTCTCTCTCTCTTTCTCTCTCTCTCAGTCAGTCAGTCTCTCTCTCTGTCTCAGTTAGTCAGTCAGTCTCTCTCAGTCAGTCAGTCTCTCTCTCAGTCAGTCATTCTCTCTCAGCCAGTCAGTCTCTCTCTCTCTCTGTCAGTCAGTCTCTCTCTGTCAGTCAGTCTCTCTCTCTCTGGCTGTCAGTCAGTCTCTCTCTCAGTCAGTCAGTCTCTCTCAGCCAGTCAGTCAGTCAGTCTGTCTCTCTCTCTCTCTCTCAGTCAGTCTCTCTCTCTGTCAGTCAGTCTGTCTCTCTCTCTCAGTCAGTCGCTCTCAGTCAGTCAGTCTCTCTCTCTCAGTCAGTCAGTCTCTCTCCCTCTGTCAGTCAGTCAGTCTCTCTCTCTGTGTCAGTGTCTCTCTCTCTCTGTCAGTCAGTCTCTCTGTCAGTCTCTCTCTCTCTGTCAGTCTCTCTCTCTCTCTGTCAGTCAGTCTCTCTCTCAGTCAGTCTCTCTCTCAATCAGTCAATCTCTCTCTCCCTAAGTCAGTCAGTCTCTCTCTCTCTTAGTCAGTCAGTCTCTCTCCCTCAGTCAGTCAGTCTCTCTCTATCAGTCAGTCAGTCTCTCAGTCAGTCAGTCTCTCTCAGTCAGTCAGTCTCTCTCTCTCTGTCAGTCAGTCAGTCTCTCTCTCTGTGTCAGTGTCTCTCTCTCTCTCTCTGTCAGTCAGTCTCCCTCTCAGTTAAGTCAGTCAGTCTCTCTCTGTCAGTCAGTCAGTCTCTCTCCCTCTCTCAGTCTGTCAGTGTTAGAAATGGGATCTCTAGTTGGCAAGGGCTTGCACCTTTGTCCAAGTAGGGACCCTTCTTCCTAGTCAGGGTAAGGGAGTTACACTCCTAAAATAACCCCTGCTCACCCCCTTGGTAGCTTGGCACGAGCAGTCAGGCTTATTCTAGAGGCAGTGTGTAAAGCATTTGCACATAACCAACAGTAATACAGTGTAAGCACTACAAACTGACACCACACCAGTTTAGAAAAATATCCATTATTTTTATATACTTTAAAACAAGACCAAATACGATAAAAATCCACAGTACAGTACTTTAAAAGTGATTATGTTGCAAGATAACTTCTTCTTTGCAGGAATAGTTCAAAAACAAAGTTCGTACGAGTCGGTAGCTCCGTCCGAGTCTACCGCGATGCTGAAAACCACAGAGTCTAACAGTTCCAGCCGACCGCGTCGATACGGGCCAGCAGAGTCGTGAGCAGACTCGGTCACAGTACCTCTTCTCGTTGTGGCGGGCACGGAGTGTGCGAGCCGGTCGGCGTACGTCGCGGTTGCGGTGCAAGATGGAAGCGGTGCAGGGCGCGGTGTCCTCTCGATGCGGTGCAGGCAGCGGCTCGGTGACAATCGTGCAGACGGAGTCGGTGAGTCCAAGGCGTGCGGGACAGGGTGAGACGGTGCTCGATGCGGTGCTGGCAGGTTGCGATGCAGGCGACCAAGCCGGAGTGCGGGAGCTGGCGTCGGACAGCGGAGCGCGAGTCGGAGCGGTGCGTCCACGAAGCGTGCGAGCGGTGCCCCAACTGCGATGCGGTCACGATTGTTGAGCCAGTTGCAGCGACAGCGTCGGTCTGGTCCCGGCTGGCACAGTGAAGCGATGCGATGCGAACTGCGGTGCACACAGGTCACGGTGCAAGCAGCGGCTCGGTGGCGATGGCGTTGGACGTCGTCGTCGGTGAGACCAGGGTTGCGGTGCGAGATGCGGACGGTGCGGTCTGCGGTGCAAACAGGACACCGGGCCAGCGATGGAGTCGGTTGACGGAGTCGGTTGCGGTTCCCTTCCTCTGTGGCAACTGAAACAGCGGTTCCAGAAGCGGTACCCAGAGGGTTGTGAAGTCTTTGCAGTCCCTGAGACTTCTTAACAGGAGGCCAGCTCGGTTTCAGGCCCTTGGAGATTCTCAGCACAAGTAGTAGAAAGTTCAGTCCAGTCCTTTCACTGCCCAAGGCAGAAGCAGCAGCTGCAGACCAACCCAACAAAGCAACAACACAGCAAAGGGGCAGTACTCCTCCTGGCAGCTCTTCCAGCTCTTCGTCTTGGCAGGTTCCTTGATTCCAGCGAGATCTCATTTTCTGGGGTTTGGGTCCCCCTTTTTATCCTCAATTTCTCTTTGTTCACTGAAGGCAGAGAGGCCTTTGCCTAGTCAAAACCAGTTCTGGTCAGTCCTGGAGCACTTTGTTGACAAGTCTCCTTCTTTCCTTTCACAGTGCAGACCAGGGACATCAGACGCACCACAGGAGGTGGAGCCAGCATTGTGGAGGGAAGGCCCAGCCCTATTCAGGTCCCAGGTGCATCTCCTCCCACCCATCTACATGTAGATCTTGCTATTCAGCCCTGTGCTGACTCACCCTGTCTCCTGGCATCCCCCAGCCCCTGTCACTCACACTCCCGACAAGGAATACACAACCTAGCAGAGAGCAGGCTTGGATGGTTAGACAAGAAAATACCCACTTTCTAAAAGTGGTATTTTCAAACACAGAATGTTAAAACCAACTTTACTAAAAGATGCATTTTATCATTCTGAGTCCAGGCATACTAAACTCGAATTTCTACCATGTTCCCTGGGTCAGTTAGGATTATAAGCTGTAATAATCAAAACTGCCCATTCTGGCCTATGGGAACAGGTAGCCTTGCAATAGTGAAAAACGAAATAGGCTGTAATTCACTATCAGGACATGCCATACACACCAGGGCATGTCCTACCTTTCACACACAATGCACCCTGCCCACAGGGGTACCTTGGGCCTACCTTAGGGGTGACTAACATGTAGAAAGGGAAGGTTTAGGGACTTGCAAGTGTGTGCACTTGCCAAGTCGACATGGCAGCCCCAGGCTGCACACAGGCTCTGCAATGGCAGGCCAGAGTTACACTTTACGGGCTGTTTGCGTGGGTGGCACAATCCAGTGCTGCAGCCCACCAACAGCATTTGATCTATAGGCCCTGGCACTCTCAGTGCACTTTACAAGGGACTGACACATAAATCAAATAGGCCAATCATGGAAACACCAATCCATAACACATTTTATACAGGAGCACTTGCACTTTCCCACTGGACAGCAGTGAGGAAAGTGCGCAGAATCATTACACCAGCAAAAACAGAGTAAAAACCAGGAGGTCAGAAAGCAAAAGTCAGGGGAAACACGCCAAAAGATGCCAAGTCT